>OX375867.1:55926193-56189026 GCA_947359475.1 Heligmosomoides polygyrus bakeri | reverse complement strand
AAAAGACGCGTCCGGTACTGTACGAGGGTGGTTTCATTCTGGAAGAGTCCCCTTTGACTTTAGAGGCTTAGGTTTGTAATTTTTGCGTAGTTTTTATAGCATTTGGAAGACAATGTTTTGTACTACAAGAATATGTGTTAGTGCTCTTTGCTTATTTGTCCCTTATTGGTTTTTAGGTCATCAAATTGGGAATTCCGACATTTCCGTCCGAATTTTTACCAAAACTCCGGTTTTTTGCTTGGTGTTATATGTCGTTTGGAAGAGGATGTCTTTCTCAGTAAGAATTTGTGTCGTGTTTACTGAGTCACGCTGATTTTTGTCGAATATCAACAACAGAAGAAGGAGAAGGAGTTGTTGGTGAAGACGATTTTTCTCTTTTTGGCATTTTGTTGATATTCAGTAGAAATCAATAAACGCGACACATATTCTTATAGAGCAAGACATTTTCTTTCGAATGACATATAACACCAACCCAAAAAATTCAACCACAGAGCAGGAGCTGTCGGCAAAAATAACCATCCTCCTTCGGACGTCCCAATTTGATGACCTAAAAATCAATAAAGGACAAATGAGCAAATAGCACTAACATACATTCTTGTAGTACAGAACATTGTCTTCCAAATGCTATAAAAACTGCGCAAAAATTACAAACCTAAGCGGAGAGAACAAGTGCGCAAATGGCTACTTTTTCACTTCTTCACTTTTCACTTCAACGACCCAAAAATTGACAAAATTCATGATGAAAAAAGAAATGCAATAAAAGTTCTGATAGAGCAAATCATTCTCTTTCGAAAGCTATGCAGCGCTATGCAAGAGACCGCTGGCGAAATCTGCAGTGAATCGTTGAAAAAACGGCGGGGACTTATGGGACAACCTAATATAATGTTTTTGACAAGAGATGGATGGCTGGTAAGAATGAGATCTAGTACGTTGTCATTGCGAGCTGGCTTCAAAACGTTTTGATGGAGCTTGCAAGCATTACACATCTCTAAAAAACGTTTTGCAGCCGTGCTGATACTGGGGGGAATGTGTCCAAGCCAATGTAAGTCAGGTAAATTGAAATCACCCAATATAACACTGTATATTGCATGAAGATAAATCACTTGTCACCTTAATAAGCTGAATCGTAGCGTTCAACGAAGCATTAGGAGCCCTGTAGACAACGATTAGCCTCAAAGTGGTTTGAATTAGTTTCAGATCACAGAAAAGTATTTCAAAGCCATCAGGGAATGACTCACACCATGTAGTCTCGGGGGCTAATGGAATCCTGAAAAAAATGAGTACGCCACCACCTCTTTTATGATTTCTGTCGCATCTTACGTAAGTGAAGTGGTTACAAAATTGCCGAAAATTGGAACTTCATCAGGTGATTCATGCAGCCAAGATTCAGTAATAACGACTATACCACAACTCAAGCTAGTAGTAGTAAATTGAAGTGGTAAAATGTTCTTTTGAATTGATCTTATATTACAGTAAAGGCGTTTAAGGCCAGAGACAGGTATTCGAGGAGTTCTTACTAGTGTACCGGAAACACATTTGGTTCGGTTGTCTGAGAGTAGTTAACATTTGACACGTCACGAGACATTCGCCGTGCCATCCTGGCTTCCCTATTGCGCTCCCGCTCTTCCTTTGTAAGCGAAGGGCGTATATACACGCCACCGCTAGGAAAAGAACGCAATCTGGAAGCTCTCCTTAGAGTCAGAGACTGATAATACATATTGGGTAAGACAACCTTCAAAAGACGAGGAGCTTGAGGTATACCAAGCCTGTAGACAAGCTGGGGAACCTATTCGACGTCTAAATGGTTAAGTATGCTCTTAACAGAATCAAGGTCATGGACAGCCCTTTCAGTGGACCTCGAGTCCTTAGACTCGACAACACCAGATATAACAATGGATCTCTTTCTTTCCTTTTCTTCTACATATAGACGCCATTACATTGGCTGGGGAAGAGTAAAGGTATTGTCTCTTCTTTGGGCATCAGCCAGAGCAGACTTCAAGGCTGAGTTTGCAGTTTGCAGAGAAGTTCCTGCAACTCTTGATTCTTGGCCTTTATCAGGCAAAGCTGATTTTGGACGTTAAACATGTGGCTTATTAGAGTCTTAAGATACGCAGGTGTCTTCTTATCTGCAATCAGCTGCTCCATTGCCGCCGCTATTTCCGTTCCATAGCCGCACTCGTCGCCATCAGAGGTAGCATTCTTAACCTTCTTCTGCGTCATGGCCCTCGTCGACGACATCGCACGTAGTAGGTCACCAATTATGGAAAAACGGAAATCAGGCAGCGCGGATGAACGACAACTGGCTGGAGCCGCCTGTACTAGATTTACCTTTCACGGTGGCTCTGCAACAAAAACGAGATTGGAACCCGCCACAAGTTCCTTGACAAGAGACGGAGTTGAAGTCCAGAGAAGGCAGATCCAATGGGGGCAAATAGGAAGCCCGTCGCAACAGCAGATTCAGAGCACGGGACGAACTGACCGCACGATACGGCAACCAATTGTTGATAAGGATAAGGATAAAGGATAAAGGACGGCGTTACTCAATCCCTTCTAGGATGCGCCAGCGCATTCTGCTTCTACGGGATGTCGTGGAGGCGACATGAATGCGTATTTGGCCATACAATGACTTGCGGTGGCCAGCCGATGAACAAGTCAGCGCTTTATCCTTCCCAGACAAGTCTGGTACCAATTCACCGACCCCGGAGGGATGGAAGGCTTGGTTGGCCTAGGCGGGAAATCCGAACCAGGAACCTGGTATCGGGTGCACGCGACAGTCACGCCTCCTCCGACTGCGCTACACGCACCCATCAATTGTTGATATGAAAAAAAAAATGCTACGTTAACTTTTACAACTATGTAAAAAGAACAGAAGACACTGGTTTACAACTGTGCATGTTCTGCGCGCAACTCGGATGACGAGTTTATGCATTGCTTTTTCAGCGTTGGCCAAATAGACATTGCCTCTATGACATTGCTAAAAACCACCCGAAGAGAATGCCGGCACATCTGAAAAGGACTTACTTGAGGTCCACCCTAGCTTTCCTGGGTCCAAATTGTTACTTGGCGTAGCAAGGACTGGAATGAATATGTCAAGATGTTTTCAAAGTTCTTCAAATTATACTGTAGAGGAGCGTATGGGGAAGGGGTTAGTTCACAGTCGCGAAGTATTCGCTCGTTCAATTTTCGTATGTAGTTTTTACCGGCCGTCAAAGTCTGTCAGAAGGTTCCAGGGAAATCCTATGCTGAGCTTAAGTCTGCTCTGCCACCTTTGATTCCGTTCAGTGTAGATGCTCCAAGCGACCGGGAGAGAGGGCGTGTCGGACTTCAGCGAATGTACATGTGATTGAAGAAGGCGCTGGGGAGGAGGGCATTTCAGAATACTCGGGACGCCTTCACGCTCGGCCTGCTCTTCGAGGACCCACTTGACTGATTGCGCCAAACTCAATTTGCCGGCCGGCCAGCTGCCCAATAACCCGCCGACTGAAGGTGCGCTCATCGCCTCGTACTACCTCTCCTCCATATGCTTGATGCTGGCTGCTTTTCCACTCTGTTGCACCTACCAGATATTCGTAGTCGCAGTGCTGTTTCCGTTTTCGGTGCAGTACCCTTCAAAAGTGATCATCAGTGAGTTTTATCCCTGCCATTACATACGCCTCGAAGTGGTGCGACAGGGTGCTTATGGTTAGAATAGGCGGGCTAAACTTCAACAATGATCGTTCTCCTACTGACGTTCGCATGTCGTCATACCTTTTATTGTTTCGTATCTTAAGCGAACTGAGTGCGATTCTAAGTATGTATAGCTCACTCATCAAAGCGGTGTAGAAGATAAGGCAGTCAAAATTGTTACAAAAACACCACATACATACAGTAGCCATGAAAAGTGTGTGCATCTGTCTTTTCGGCTATGTAGTTGTGAGCGAGCTGTGCTTAAGTAGGACAACCACAGCATTAGAGATGTTGCTGTCGCAGCTCAGCGCTTTGCCTCAGGCAGCGAACTCACTGACCTCGGCTTTGCTGCGGGCTCGTATTTAGCCTAGATCTTCGGTTTGCCTTTTTGTTGACGGGTTGAAACTGGAGTCGAACTGAAATGCTGAAGAATTCGGCGTCGGATAGAAGAAAACACCTTCAGCACTGCTGTACAGGAGCATGACGCTTCTTCCTGCGCCAATTTGTGAGAATTCAGAGTCGTTTACCACTTCGTCAGAGGAGGCAAATGTGGCTGTGCGAGCGCTGCAATTCGCCGCCGATGAGATCAACGCCGGCCAGGAGGTTCCATTCAGGTGCTGTGTCTCAGTTCATACGCCACAGATTCTCGGGGGCTGGCATTTTTTTCGACCTACGACATTTAAGGTCGTGAATCGTAAATGTTAGTGAATGCGATTTTGATCTAAAAACAACTGGCGTCCAAACGACGCGATGCAGACCGGGTTTATAAAGACGTGTCCAGGTTAATAGTTCTCCTATACAATACCAATACCGCCCGCGTCGCGCGGTCAAAAAGACTGTTTGCGACGGAAAAATCCGTCGCAAACAGTCCTTTTGACCGCGTTCCAGTCAGTCCGGCGAGCCTTTGGAGTGCGCCGTACGCAATGCATATAGAGTCGAACCCATCAATCGAGTGAGCGGAAGCGGTTCAAATGTCGTGCTATGGTAAATAGCAAAGCTTCCCTCTTTTGGTGCTTTATGCACACACTTACAGCAGCTTTGACAAATGAAGAGGTTTTATGAAGCGAGAAGGGAGAGTGCGCCGTGCATAATGCATACACGATAGAACCGTTTAAAACTAGATTAGATTGACAGCTTGTAGAGTGAGCGTTTGGGGAGTTTTATGAGAAATTTCCTGTAGCATTGCCTCTTCCTAAGCTACATCGTTCTAGTTTAGAGCTCTACTAGACCGTTTTACTGCCTACAAGACTCACGAGCTGCAGCCGAAACGACTTGAGTTTGAAAGAGTTATTGCGCTGCACGAACACGCCACGCATGCATTTGCGAGAGGTCGCCCCACTCGGTTGATAGGTTCTATTCTATATGCATTGTTCACAGCGCACTCTAAAGTTCTGGTGGGACAGAGTACAGCAATTGCTGAGTAGGGCGGCTGGAAATTTCTCATAAAACTCCCCAAACGCTCACTCTACAAGCTGTCAATCTAATCTAGTTTTAAACGGTTCTATCGTGTATGCATTATGCACGGCGCACTCTCCCTTTCTCGCTTCATAGAACCTCTTCATTTGTCTAAGCTGCTGTAAGTGTGTGCACTAAAGCACCTAAAGAGGGAAGCCTTGCTATTTACCATAGCACGACATTTGAACCGCTTCCGCTCACTCGATTGATGGGTTCGACCCTATATGCATTGTGCACGGCGCACTCCAAAGCCTCGTCGGACTGACTGGAACAAATCCTAAGAAGGACGTCCGGAAATTTCTCATAATGTTCTTCAAACGGTGCAAGATAGTCTTGAAGGTTTTACATTTTCCATTAAGCGAAGATAGAAACCCAGTGGACATGCTTCCGTCCATTCGATTGATAGGTTCGACCACTCTCGGAGCGCTCTAGGCATGACAGAGCACTGACAACGCACGCCATGCTTGAGATACACCGAAAACACTGCACGTCACATGCACGTCCTGGGAAATGAAGTGCTCTAATCACAAAAGACTGCCACAGTTATTTTTTATGCCAACCACGGCGAAAACGCGGTGGTCTGGTAATGTTCTATATATGTTTGTGTAGATCTCGAGGAGACAAATCGAACGGTGTCAACAGATTTTCAAACAACTTAAAATTGAAGGAGTTTGAGCATGCGGCGGTTTGCGATGGATTTTTCCGTCGCAAGCCGTCTTTTTGACCGCGCGACGCGGGCGGTATTGTAGTCATGCACATTTCGTACTGGCGTTGTTTTTTGATGTTCTGCCGTGGCACCAGGCCAGGAAACACCGTCCCGTTCACAGGCTTCTCGAGCTCGGCCTGTCGCTTTGCTTAACTGATTTTTCATTTCCCTACCCGTTGTAAAGCTGTTTGGTATTAGACCTGTTCTGTAGGGGAAGCAAGTACAATAAAAAAATAAGCTGCTAGCTAGAAAACTGGGCTCCTCTCTTTCCCGGCGAGGGCTAGCGAGCCAATGTATGTTCAAAGTTCAGTAAAAACAAACTCGTAATTTGTTCACAGAAAAGCTCAAAGTGCTTCTGGCAGATTTGAAAGGTGTCTGACTAGAGAGAAACGAAAAGAGACGAAGGGAAAAAGGGTTGACAAGAAATATGTCGAGACTGAGCACGATTTGAAAATAACACGATGAATAAACACCTTTGGATCACCTTTGATTACCATTAGCCAAAAACTCGGCAAAGAAAAATTAGTTCTACTGCACTACACGACAACTGACATGTTACGATTTACGATTTACGAGATTTCGGATTCCATTTACGCACACCTCCGCTCTCTTCTCGCTTCTGCTTTTGACGCATGCTAAGCTGCGTCCGCCCCGCATGGACTCGTCGCTGGTGTTGCTCTACTCCAGACGCCCTAAAAATGCAAGCAAGATTTTGATTCCAGACTTTCGTACGACCACTACGATGTCGACCCCGGCTCGTCCGAGGGGTGGAGTGTGGTGAATGCTGGTAGGTGGCTTCTTGTCACTATTGTTCTGTTCTCGTTCGCAAGTCACAAGTGGCGTAGTGAATATGCCTACACTCCTGGCCCATGAGACTCCGTTCATCTTCATTTTAGAGTCGAGTAACGGTAAGCGCTTTTCTCTTTCATGCGTCGAATATATGGAATATATATAGACGGAGTGGAGAAGTAGATTTTGTAGAATAAGGCGTTCGAAAGTTTACGCCATTTAATGTGGTCTCCAGTAACGCGGCTTATGTGTATCATATTTTTTCGGGAAGTTCCGAGAAATCCATCCGTGCACAAGAGCTAAGGATTTTCGGTACTTATGAAGCAGAGGGCCCGTGGTGCCGTGGGGTTGCCGGGAAACATGTCAACCCGACAACTACAACGGAAACGCGGCAACCCCACGGCACCCGGGGAACGGCGCTTCATAAGTACCGGATTTTCTTATAGCAGTTCGTGAGCTAGTCACAACTAGAAAGTACTTTCCGGCTGTTTTCCCTGGCAGAGGCATTCTAAACGAGAAGACCTTTACATTGATTAAGATGATAAAATATTAGAAGGGCTAAGATCGCACGGACTTGGTGGTGGTGCTCGTTTCTCCACGAGGCGCTACTGGGGACCGCTTGCTTTGCGGGAATGCAGGGTGGCCTCTGAATGTCCTGCGTCACACCATGTGCGCCTCGACGTTTCAGAGTTCTCGAGATAGCGCAGCGGAGCAGACGCGCACTCGCAAAGCCCGGCGAGTCAAAGCGTGCGAGGTTCCATGGCGCGGAGAAGTGTGTGTGCGTGTGTGTGTGTGTGTGTGTGTGGGTGTGAAGTGAGCTAGTCAGAAAGTCTCTCAACGTAAGCGTGGCCCACGTAGCAATGTTGAATAGCACGTTGATGGTCCGCTCGTACGAGATGGTGGGCGTATAGTTGAATACGCAGGACTTCGCCATCGTGGACGCGATATTTCGAGAACGAGACTACCACCTCTCCTCGTTCTGTTACGAGAAGGCTGAAACGCAGACTGACCATGTTCTCGTTGGGCCTCGCAACCAAAGACTTGTGGCTTCCGATGCCATTAGAGGGCCGCATAGTCGCCGCGCAACGCCGTCCCCTAATCTGTTCGCTGAAGGTCACTCCTCCTCCGAGGGACCAGCTCAAGCGAAGTGGACCAGCTAGAATCAAATGGTGGGGATTGAAACGGACGCAAGCAGCTGTCATTTCTCGCAGTAGGCTGCGCGGTGGCAACTATTGGTGAAGCACGGAAACATGCTACCGGTGTAATATATCAGGCTGCAAGCTTCGAAATCGACACAGAGAAGCGTGAATGGCGTTGAATCGACAAGCGCTCACCGCTGTGGATGTCAGAAGAAGCGATAGAGAAAGCAAAGAACGGAACCACGCATCTCTCGGGGACAAGACAGTCAGTAATTGGCGGAGCTATCGAAAGGCATAATCTAGAGCGAAGATGGCAGTGGTCGCTGCTAAATCCGCACGCCACGCCGATATGAACGAAAAATATAAGCAAATGCGCGGTTGAGAGGAGTACATTTACCGACTCCGTCGTCGGACAGAAGACATCGAGAAGTTCTTTGGCGTTCATGAGGAGAACGGTCGTCTTTTGACAGACCATAAGAGGGAAGTGAAGCGATGGCACGAGGCAATCTCGAACGTGGAGTATTTGAGCATCCTGCTGTATACGGCGTCGTTCAGAAGAACACTGCGAGCGAATCAAAAGCAGCACTGCGAAAGGCGAAGTCCGCCTAAGCCAGTTGTGCCAACCACTTGCCGGCCGAAGTGCGGAAGTCGAAGAAATGAAGCCTTGCCAGGTGATTGACAAAACGCTCCAATCAGTGGTGTTGGTCTTCAGCGGGAAGTCGCCCAGCCTTCCGATGTGGTTTCATCGCTGACCGTTGCACCGTCGATGTCATAACACCGGTTATTTTCTGTTAAGAAAATACCACGAGAAACAGAAGCCGGTGCACGTTACCCTTCTGAACTTGGAAGGGGCTTCGATCGCGTTGCGCGAAAAGCTATATGGTTTGGTTTGCGATGACACGGTGTCGCTGAAGAGAGGGTGTGCATCCTCTACTCGTGCCCAATGAGCCGAATGCGATGTATGGTCCGCAATTTATCCAACAACACATTTCTCCTCGTTTACGACATATGCGATCGTACAAAAAATGCACTAAAAGTGTTGCCAATCCCGATTCTTGCGCAATTTGCTGGCAGAATTGGAGAGCGGATCTTGAGAAAGCAGAGCAACACAGGCAGCTTCCTAAGACTTGGAGGGCGAGTTGGGTTGCTTCAGCTATCAAGCAGAGCTATTCCAACCACCACCGCCTGCCAACCACTTTTCGGGCAGAAAAACGGAATAACGTGTACTCGAGTGCTCGCACACACCACTCCAGGTCAACTGCCTACGAGTAGAACTGCCGCCTAACAGCTCCGGCAAATAGCTCTATTCCCACTTCCGTCTGTGTGCTCTGCAATTTCATAGGCGAGCAGCGAGCCCGTGTTCGCCGACACCCCTCGAGCACAAATCCAGAAGACTGTCAACGCCCTCTAAACGAATAGGAGAGTAGCGCAAACTTTTAATCACTGTGATCGCCATTACGACTTCTCCCAAACCTGTGTTTTTCAGCACGTTCGAGGGCTAGCAGCCCTTCAGAGTGATCCACATATGAGTGTGCCTCTAGGCCGAACCCACGTATTCAAAAGTGCCATTCAGTTTACCCAATGTTTCTCCATGAATGTTATGTACCAGACCATTGGAGCGACCGGTCTACTAACAGTGATTTGTGAATTGGGTAGCCACACTGTTTCGCTGTAAAGGCCAGGTAGCCTCCAAAGTACGTTGCAGACTGCAATGCGTATGACTTTGTCTTTTATCATCTAGTGCACTAAAGCGATTTTGTTCAGCTTTACGAAGGACTTGAGCTGGAAATGTACAACCGAAACCAGGTGCTGAGTGCGGGAACCATTCCTTTTCAGTATGCCGAGAGCTGAAGGAGGGAGGAATGGCGCTGATCAGTATCGACAGCGGACGCGGAGGCGAGGCAGTCAGAGGCCTCGCCGACACCCTCGAAATGCCTCTCATCTCACTCACCGCGCCGCTCTACCCGCAGGACCCTACCAATTTGTGGGGTCCTGGAGAGACCTCTCCTATTCTCAGCCTTTCTCTCCTTGTCGGGGCGAGAGGGGAGAGCTGATGTCACTATTTCAGTTTCGAGGTGTCTATACGACCGTCTCCTGCCGAACTGCTGGCGGACTTCATCATACACAAGCAGTGGCGCGAGGTCATTGTGCTGACTGACGGAGAACACTGTAAGTCCAGATGCATGCATCTCTTGCTATTAGCAGCAGCACGAGCTCAGAAGCAGTTCTGAGAAGAACAGGCGATAAAGGTGGCATTTCTGAGGGATCACGGCAAGCGTTCTTATCAGTGTCAAAGTTCTTAGGACCTCTTATGGCTATATATTTAGTATCACTTTCAAATTGATAGGAGGAAGTAAGCAGATTCCGAAAGGAATCAGCTCTGCTCCGAAAGCCGTTGTCGCCATAATGTAAATGCTTCTCGTTCACGAAATCTAGTCGTTTCCTCGGGTGAAGGGATGCCGCGATAAGAGAAATTAGCGTCGCGGGAAGCAAGCAGCCTAAAGCTATGCAAGGGCTTTCTGCATGCACTATGTGCTGTGCAAACTCCCTTTGCTGATGAAACATTAGAAGCCGATAGAAATATCTACCAAATAAACAAGGTTCCTACTGGAAGGGGAGAGAGGAGGGCGGAGCTTGAGAGAGCGGGTGGCACCTCATTGAGTGCAGAACTACAGTGATGGCTCGGCACGAAACTCTGGGTCGACAGTGCCGCTGAGATGTCAACCCTTCCGTGAATCTTTGACGTGAAAACCTGGAAGCGGTTTACAGGCAACCGTGAAGTCCCAAGGGCCGAAGATGAGGAAACTTGGAAGCCAAATCTGTGCTGCGTTTTCTGAGAAAAACTTCTCAATCCATCCTCTGACGTTCTGCTGAGAAGAGCACTGCCATGCCACAATGCTAGCTTTGCTGTTCGCGCTTCACTGCTTTCTAATTTCAAATTTTTCAAAAATTAGGCACCAAAGTACTGAAATGAGACACTAGGAACAGAGGGTAAAGATCCATAAAATGACGGGAAGCGTTGTTCAGGGTCCATAGGGTAGGCGCAGGAAAAGCCCTGATTGTTTTGCCTTCATAAATTAGCCCAAGGCTTGAAGCTCCAACACGAATCCCGCTAAGGCGCGTTCTCGCATCAACGGATATGCACACGTGTCAAATGCTGCTGTCTTTCTTCAGTGGAAGAACAACGGATGTGATTTGCGTTATAAAGATTGAACAATAACGGGCAATAACATAAAATTATTTACAAACCATTCATGAAAGAGTTAGCCAACCACCAAGAAGCTTCTAGTTCTCTCCAAAATGTTTATCTTTGGTGTTTGATAATTTATTGTTGGTATGGTTCAAAATGGATAAATATGGCAAGCCAGTAAATTGTTATAGAACAAAATATGCTGATGGTGATTAGACTGATCCGTTGAAAAACTGTGGAGAGTGGAGTTTAGAGTTTAGCCATCGGAAAGCCAGAACGAGTGCAGTGCGCAACCTCAGCTTGATCGTAGGGGGAGATTTTCGCTCCCTTGTTCTTTAAAATAAGCGGTGAAGGTTTGCGCTGCCAGAAGTCTGGTAGCTTCATGAATCAGTTGCGAAGAAAACAGAAGGAAAGGGGAACGATCTGAGCACTCTGTGCCTCAGCCAGTTAGCACAGCATCACTCATATCTGGACTGCAGCCGGCGTTTCGCTGCCGTGGCTCTGGCACCACCTGCACCGCAAATCGAACTCGTCCACTCGCGCGCAGCTGCTCGAGCTGCCGAAGGATTCCACGAAATTCAACGAGTTCCTCCGGAATTTCAACCTCAGACGCTCCAACTACACGAACAGGTTTCTGATTTCCCCGTCATTTCCCGCATAGTATGAGCATCCCTTTCATTTAGAATCCTGATCGATACGACGTCTTCGTCTCGACAACAGAGGTTTCTGGCGGCCGTTCGCACAGCGCAGTTCTCCCAGGCCAACTACCACTATGTCGTTGCAAACTTTGTAATAGGAGGAAGTCAGTACGTACGTTTCATTCTCCCGAAATAGGCGAGCCATTCAGGATTTTCTGCCCTACGATGTGGAAATGTTCCAAAATGGAAACATCAACATTAGCGGCTTCCAACTGATCAGCAAGGAGAGTCGAGCCTATTGGAACCTGAAGAAGCACCTGAAAAAGCTGGATGACAACTTCATCAACAACTACGACGACGTCGACGTGAGTCACACGTAGAGCATTCCAGGGCCGACCGGTAGGAGATCGCGCGGTTGCAGAGCAGGGGAGCGCTGGCCCACGACGCGATGCTGGTGGCGTGGCACGGCTTCGCGAGGTGTCTCGCCTCGAACGACTCGCTCTTCCATGGCACCTTCCGACACGGACGCTTCTTCAACAGAGGATATCCAGGTAGTGAAGCCACTGAGGTCCGTGCGGGGAGCGGGAACCACCTTCGAAGAGAACATGAACGACGCTCCGCGACACTTCCGCTGGGCACGGTGGGGTCCGAACTTCTCAGGCAAAAGTCGGTCAGTAACCGAGCATGAAGGGCTTTGGAGCAGATGTACTGTTCGGTCTGAACCTTGTCGTACCTACTAAGCAATTTAGTGCCTGAGCTACGACAAGGTTCAAACCGAACAGCGAATCTGTTCCAAACCCTCTCATGCTCGGCTACTAAGCGACTTTTTGATCTGAGTTCGCACGCCTCTGTTAATTGCAGCGACCTACGCCGCAACGCGGAAGGTTCACGAGTGAGTTCGCCAGTCCGGCAGTCAGCTCTTCTCCTTTACCTCTCCTAGCTGTTCTACTCCCTCCATTTATGAATAGAATTATTTTCAATTTTTCTTATGCTATTTTTCTTACACTTTGTTTCAAGTACACAAAGAAATTGGTCAAGGACCAGGAAAATCCCAGCAATTCTCGAAATATCGAAATACATATATCGAATATTTAACCCAAATATGGGCCAGAATTTCTTTAGTACACGGATTAATCCGGTGGTCTCCACTCCTCACGAATCCACTGCAAGTCGAAACGGGTTTAGTATTAGGTTGTATGGAAAGTTCTCAGCGTTTTGAGTGCTTCACTTTGAACTAGCGCAACTTTCCCAAATCATATGAGATCTAGTCGAGATAACCAACGTTCGAATTAGCACACTTTTGCCAACGGGGCACCAGTCGACTTGTTCCATCAGCGAAAAAATTAGGTGGTCGAGATTCGACAAAATCCACGAAAGCTGGTCCTGATTGGTGGAGGTTTTACCAGCGAGAAAGTTTTGAAAGTGTTGAAAAGGTGGTAGTAAGTTGGTGAGAGGTCTGGAGAATATGGCGGGTGAGGCGGAGCTTCAACCCTTAATTCGTTCAATTTTCGAATGGAGATTTGTGAAACGTGTGGGCGGGCATTATCGTGCAAAGAAATCGGGCCTCTTCTGTTGACCAATGCAGGTGGAGTTGACGCAATTTTCGGTGCATTTCGTCGATTACCTTACAGTAGGACTCTGGTGTGTTGGCCTGGTGCCAGAAAGTTGTAATGGATCACACCAGCCGCCGACCACCACACAGTGACCAATACTTTTTTTTTCGTGGAGCTTCGCCTTTGGAAAATGCCTAGTGGGTGTCCACCCACTGTCCGGAAGCTTTCATACACAATCCGCTTTTCATCACAGGCGATGACTTGATCCAAGAACGGGTCAGTTTTGTTGCAAAAGTAGAGAAGGACAAATTTTCAGGCTTTCTCACCTTCCCAAGGCGTTCCAAAGCATCCGCGACAGCAGTTTTACTGTCGTCTAGCTCTTCCGCAATCCCGCGAACTGTTTGGGATGGTTCAGCCTCCACCAATTCCTTCAACTCGTCGTCCAGGATTGCTCTGTCAACCTATACGGGGTCACTTTCGAGGCTGGAATCTCCGGCCCGAAATTTACTGCACCAATGGCGCACAGTGCTTTCTCCAGCACTGTTAGGCCCCACACTTGATTGATCTGTCGAGCTGTCTCTGCTGCGGATTGTACCAATTTGAAGCTAAAATAAAATATCGTTCGGAATTGCTCCTTCGGCATACTTCAATAAGCCCTTCAAGATCAGAAATGTAAAACAAAGTTGAAACATAAATCACTTATAGACAGGGCGAAAAATTCTGTACAGAAAGTAGCATTAATGCGCAATGCGAGTTGAGTATTGAATAAAGCCGTAAATGACCATTCCTCTGATAGCTAGGGTAAATATAAGCTTGTAAATCTCAAATTTTCTAAGAAACTTGCAAAATACGATCGTTGTAAAGAAAAGAAGATTATTGAGGCGAACGACAAATTAGCCTTTTATAAATTCATGAGATAGAAACTTCAATAAAGGAAAAGAATTGGAGTTTTGGTCGCAGAAGATGGAAGCATTGTCAGAAACAAGCTAGGTAAAGCTAACTACTAGCGGACACTTTCGTGAAATCTTTCACTGATAATGGACTCGGCAACATATCGTCCCAAATCCATGCATTCCCCATTATGGAGGATTCTGTTTGGTTTCATGCAGATGAACTGTATGAAGAACTTTAGAGGTGGCCTCAAACGCCCCATCAAATACCGTTTTTCTTTGTAAAACAAGTAAGTGCAAGTATTGTCAAGCCTCTTGAACTCATTTGCAATTTAAGCTTTATGACAGCTGAAGTTCCACATAGGTGGAAGATCACTACAGTTACACCTTCATAAAAAGAGAAATGCTGCTCATTTGGATCAGCACAACATAATCTCTCCTAACCAACATGGTTTTCAGAGGAAAAGATCCACTGAGACGGCAACGCGATAGGCCTTAAATCATCATCATTCATCATTTTCAATAGCGTTTGTCCCGCTTGGTGGCGGGGTCCGCTCTTCTGGTCTGGTGACGCCACTTCTCCCGATCAAACGCTTGGTCGGGATGGACACCAGCTAACTTCAAGTCCATATGCAACGTATCTAGCCAACGTTGTTTCGGACGTCCTCTGGGCCGTTTTCCAGGGGCTTCAAGATTCAGGCCAATCTTACACACGGTGTCGTCGTTAGCGCGAAGGACGTGGCCATACCATCGTAGGCGTGCTTCGCGCAACTTGTCAGCTATCGAGGCGACACCGAACCTTTGTCGCATGGTTTCATTGCGAACGCGGTCCAATCGCGTTACTCCAGCCGTCCACCTTAGCATTTTCGTCTCCATTACACTGAGGCGGCTTTCGATTTCCTTCGTCACGGGCCAGCACTCAGCACCGTACGTCGCTACTGGGCGGACGACTGCTCTATACACCTTTGATTTGAGGTACTCAGGATTGTCTTGTCGCAAAGCACCCCAGTCAACGAACGCCATTTGGACCAGGCTGCACTCACACGTGCGTTCACCTCCAACTTTAGACTGCCATCGGACGTGACTGTTGATCCAAGATACTTGAAAGCTGTGACTCGTGAGAGCTCAGCACCATTGATCTTGATAGATCCGAGCTCATTCACATCCGTCGTCAAGTACTCCGCCTTTTTGACGTTTAGCTTGAGTCCGAACAATGCCAAGCGATCGCACCATTCCTGTGCCTGTCGCTCGAGTTCGGCTTTGTCTTCACATGCAAGCTTGACGTCATCGGCATACAGCAACGTCCAAGGAGCTGCCTTTTGGAGATCTCGTGTAATTGCATCCATGACGACAACGAAGAGCAGTGGGGATAGCGCAGATCCCTGATGCACCCCTACAGAGATGGGAAACTCCATCGAGGTGCCCGCTGGTGCTCGCACTCGGCTTATTGGGCACGAGTAGAGGATGAGCACCCACTCAATAAGCTCTTCAGGGATACCATGTCGTCGCAACGCGTACCATATCACTTCCCGCGGAACGCGGTCGAAGGCCTTCTCCAAGTCCAGGAAGGCAAAATGCACCGGTTTCTGTTTCTCGCGGTGCTTCTCTAGCAGAAGACGAACGGCGTGAATGGCATCAACGGTGCCACAGCTAGATACGAAACCACACTGATTCGTGGAAAGCTGTACGATATCCCGGATACGTCCGTCGACAATTCGCTCAAAGATTTTCATGGTGTGCGAAAGAAGGCGAATTGGACGGTAACTGGCGCAGTCTGCAGGACTGCCCTTCTTCTTCCAAATCGGGATGGTCGTGCTTTGCTGCCAACCCTCAGGCACTTTCTTCTCAGCAACAACCTGATTGAAAAACTCAGTCAGCCAGTCAGCCCTAGGCCTTAAATGATTGGACCAATAACCTAGATAGCATAGGGTGGCTTGATGTGATTCATTTTGATTTTGCAAAAGCCTTTGATAGGGTATACTATAAGAGACTAAAGACTAAACTGATCATGGTGGGCATACATCCTCGAATAATTTCTTGGATAGTTGAGTTTTTAGATCGCAGAACTTTTACTGTACGCGCTAATCCCAATTCTTTACCACCTTAATCGGCTCTTGCTGGCGTTCCACAAGGTTGCGTAGCATCCCCTACTCTATTCAATATCTATACCCACGAACTACCGTCATTAATAATGAGCTCAGGAGTGAAATGCATAGCTTATGCGGATGACTTCAAAATTCCCCATAGCTCACCAATCCGTAATCAAAACCTTTTGCAGCGGGCCATAGATGCTGTTGATCGCTGGTCTCATGAGACCTCATCTGACCTCATCGACTTCGGCGAAGCGCCTACCATAGATGAAGTGATCCATCGACCGAAGCAGATGGCAGTCAGACGGCGCAATATCCGGGGTATATGGTGCTGGTCTGATTTTGGTCCAGCCCAGTTCCTAGATTTTCTCCAGTGTCTGAAGTGCCGTAAGCGGTCAGCTGTTGTTCGGATGAAACATTGCCTTGTATCGATTTCTTTCACTACTAATATTTGCTGATACTAGACGAGTTATTGGCAAACCGAGCATCGAAGATGGTTTGACGATGTAGAGCAGCTCCCGGTGCCCTGGACCACCACGCATCCACCAAACGTACAGCAGGACCTTCTTTCGCTGGAGGTCCTGTTTTGACGTCAGAACCCCCAGCTCGTTGCGTTCCAGCTATTGCTTTCCGTCTTTTCAGTTGTTATGAGACATCCCCTTTTCATCGCTGGCAAAGGTTCGATCCAGGCTTCCTCGCTTGAACCGGTGCCGGAGCTCGCGGCAGTCGGAAACACAGCGATTTACTTGGGTTTCTGCCAATGCATGAAGCAGTGACGGAGGCGATTTTGGCGACCTTCCAATCTATTGCAGCCGACGAGCGGTGGTTCGCTGGGAGGTGTAGAGATCAGCGGTCAGTCGCAGTGTGGCCTGAGAAGAACTCGACTTGATGGATTGGCGCAGGCGCTTTTTGTTTACAGCAGTTGATCTTCCCGGGAGTGGTTTGTCGTTGCTGCCCTTCTGGGTGGAAAAGAACTGCTGAGACCATCTCCAATAATTTATTCGGTTGGGAGTGAACCTGCCGGTGACTACCTAAATGCGCTTGACCTCCGTCGCTGTGTTGCTGCCGAGTTTGAACTAATTGAAAATGAAATCAACACTTTTTCACTTTGAGTGGTCATTGTTCTAGTGAATAAAACTTTTCAAAACGCAAGGAAAATTAACGATTCATGACTCAAAATGATCGCCAGCAGCGGGTCTACTTTGAATTCCAGAGAAACAAAAATGTTGCAAAATTTATGACTCAACCTAACACGACCTCGTAATGGTTCACAAGATGTTCCATCGTTACTGTGGATAAACGTGACTTCTTCATGGTGAGACCATCTAGAACCCGAGGTGGGGGACAGAAACTTCCATTAAATACTGCAAAGTCCTCAATTCGGCATAATTTCTTTGTTAATAGAGCAGGTTCAAATTATATAAAACTTTGAAAAAATACAGCTATTCCATACAAGCTGAAGCCATTTATTGCGAATACAAGTCGATTCATAAATAATTCTAGGACATAACGGGATCTTGCGGCAGAGCCGCTCTTGATTTGTTGTCCTTTCTATTCTTCATTTATCTCTGGGTACCTGTCATTGCATGCTCCTCCTAATTCTTCTTCTTTGGCCTTGTTCGTTTGCCAATTCATATGGATGTTATTCTATACCGTTTCTAATTGCATTGTTCTTCACATGGATCTTAGCCATGTAATGAATAAATAAATTTTTATTTAATAATAGGCAAATAAAGGATAGTAACACAAAACGCTGAGGACTTTCCGGACAACCTTATAGTTGACAATATTTTTGCCATTTTGTACCACCCAATGGCCCGCAGTAAAGACGAACTTCACCCCTGTGCTCCTTGTTAGATGCTACAAATTCATACAGGTTTTGTTGAGAATCGTTGGGTAATTTCACAGACGTTCCTTATGGGTAACGCTGTCCTTTATCATTTTATCCTTCATACAGCAGAGGGCCTATGCGCAAGGAGCTCCAGAATGTCGTCCATCTATGCAGCACGTCTGCGTCTCTACAAGTCTCTTAATATTTTCGGAATTTGGAGAAGTCCTCTTTTTTTAAAGTACATACCATTGCCATATCGTTGTCCTTTTTGGTTCTCTCTATAACCAGACCAGATTTTCTCAAGCGATAATTCGCACTCTGGAACGATAAAAAAATTTGGAGCCCTTTTTCAGGAAACAGAAGTCGCAAAAAACCTCCAAGGGTAGCAATTCGAGAAATTGGTATCCTCTCCGCATAAAATGCACAATTTTCAATGAAAAACGTCTTTGCCAAACCACCAGACGCGAACAAGGCGTAATCATTAGTCGTTTTAGGCCGGCAGCAGAGTCTTGCGGGTGCCGCGGACCCGCCATGAAAACGGTGGGTGGTGCGGCGCCGCGAGGGTTACTGTACGCGATACTGCGTACTCTTGCCGGCAGTTGCGACCTCTAAGAATGTCAGAGATGTAGTAAGCAAAACGATTTTTGTTTAGTGAAGAAGCGTTTTCTAAGCCAAGTTATGAGTTCTTGAATGTACGCCCCGAAATCTAATAGAACATCCTTATAACTCAACAGTTCTGTACTATTTTGCGCTTGCACTCACTTTTGTCGTTCTACCTCCACTAAAAGTTCCTCAGTTGACAATCAGCTCGAAGATAATGTGGTAGCCCTTGTGATGACAGCATTCCCTCCGATGCCTTGTTGAGTCCGGGAGGTCTGCCCGATGCAGTTATAGCACATGCTAAAAAGAACGGTCGTCTTTGTTGTAGCATTTCTGCGCGAGGGTTTCTCCTAAAGCTCACACGGCTAAGTTGAGGATGGAAGGCCGCGAAGATTTGCAGTGCAGTTAAGGTTACCTAATATTGTGCTAACAAGGAAAGGTTCCCAACTCATGGTGAGCTTTTGCGATGCTACTTTGACAGGATGTAGGGCTCTGTGAGCGGGGTCCAGAACCACAGTCAGATTTTGCTGGACGCTTTTTTAAAAACCTGAAAAGGAGGTGTGAAGGCGTGTGCGCCACACTCATCAACCTCTATGACACTCCACGAATGTGCCTCGGTGGCGCAGTCGGTTGGACTGCCGCCTCGTAGGAGCACACCAGTTCAAGATCGAATGGTGCCGACATTTTTGCACGTATTAGTTGTTGTTATTGTTCTTCTATTGTTATTCTCATGATCACAGGAGTCACTCTAAGCCATCAATGTTTACAACATACCAAGGCTGTTTATTTCCGCCTTCATATATTTGGTAGTTTTTCAACTATTCATATCTGTACCACCACCATATCTTACCGCATCACCAATGGTGCCGTAAATGCACACAAATACGCTTATATTGAAAGAAGGTAACTGGTATAAAATAACCGTTATAATACCTTCTTCTATATATTATTTATAGCATAATATATATAAAGTATATAAAATATATAAAATATACTTACATTGAAAGTAGGTAAATGGTATGAAATATTATGCAAAAAGGGTACCACTCGTGACTTCTCTTTTGATTGTATATTATAAGCCAGACCTACCGATAGTTCTGCGCTCCTGTGTTTCGGCGGTGTTCGTCATATGCGTGGGTGACAGCTGTTACTTTTGAAGTTCACCCGGAACCATTCTCAACACCCACAGATTGCGCGTTCAACGAAGAAGAAGTGGTCATTCCTTACCAGGGAGAAAACTGTTCCTCACTGGCTTCTGTGAGGTGCTGCTGGTGTGACAAACCCGTGTGTTTTAAATGTTTCATAGTTTTCTACCGTAGCTGTTGACTAAAAGGGAAATAATGAATATAAGACTTTCAATTTAATAATGTATAAGACTTTTCATTTGCAGAGAAGTGATATGGTATAGATATGGATAGTTGAAAAACCAGCATATATGAAGGCGCATATAGAGAACCTTGGTTTGTTGTAAGCACTGGTGGACGAAAATTGACTCCTGTGATCATGAGAAAGCGTAATGACAACAAAAAAAAATGTTGGCAGCACTCGGACTCGAACTGAAAATTCCGCCGGTGTGCCTCTACGAGGCAGTACTCTTACCGGCTGCGCCACCGAGGCATATCTCGTGGGGTGTCGTAGCGGTTGACGAGTGTCTTTCCTCTTTTTCAGGTCTTTAAAAAAGCGTTCAGCCAAAACTGAGTGTAGTTCTGGACTCCGCTCACAGCTCCCTACATCCTACCAAAATAGCATCCCGAAAGCTCACCATAAGTTGGGGACCTTTCCTTGCAAGGTTTTTTTTTGCGTTACGTTTTGAGTGCAGGATTCCATACGCTTCCATTTGTCAACACTAACAGTGATTACTTGTTGGTTGTCAAGCTCTTTTCTGGACAGAAATTATGCACCAACCTATTATATTCCTAGCATGTAGGTTCGTAAAAAAATGTTTCCAAATAGACGAATCATAATCCACACCCATCTAGCGTTCGCAGCATGAAGCTCTTCGCTTCAGTAGTTCTATCGAAATCTAAGATCTATTATCTCTAAGACGCTTTCAACAGTGTTGCCCATAGGTACTGAAACAAGAACTTATTTGCATAAGAGCAGTAAGAAAAGATCAAGTCTAACTTTAATTTAGAACACTGTTTGCACGTGTATTATAGAACTCGAAGGAGCAGCTCTGTCCAAGGGGGCCTAACTCCTAGTTTATTTAATAGGAGTGCTATCAGCAGTTCACACTGACTTGTTTGCACAGCTTTTCCAGACTCTTTCAGCTTTTTCAGCTATTTGAAGGTCGTGACGTAATTTAGATTCGTATAGCGGGCGCAAATGGTACTTTTTTAATCTCGAAGGCCTACACCTGCGATGGGGATTTCGAGGACAATCGCAGGTTTTCGTAACCGCATTGGTCGAGCAGCACTTATAATGTACATGGGCCGGTGCGGGTGCCAGGTGTTGTTTCATAGCCAATAAATACCCTTCCTTATCTGCGCAAAATGTCCGCAGACCACCTGAAAACACTGCACGATAAGCACTCTTTAAGAAGTGTCATCAACTGGCTTGTATACATAAGATTCCACGGCAATTCGGATAGTTTGGATCTGTCACTTTTTCGAACATTTTCAAACCTTAGATAGGTGCGTCGTGCATTTTTGAAAAGCCGGTTCTTGAGGAAAACCGAATAGAGGTGGTTTTGGCCACAACGATTTGTTCGGATGACTCAGGTAAACGCTTTCTCTTTGGATCGGGTATAGGATATCCTATTCGGATAGCGTGCCAGTTTTTGACCCAGATCAGTCATCTCAGTTACAAGAAAACCTGGTCTGATGAAAATCGCCCTTATCTGAACCACCTTAGGCTTCGACCTTTTCCAAAATGCATTATCCGCATGATTCACTTATTCAAAATTTGAAGAACATTTGAATTTGAAATTTGAAGAATTATCCGAATCGGAGTCGGATCCAATGTCTGCTGGCTTTTGGAGAACCCAAATAGGTAAATTGCTCTGCTTAGTGTGGTTGAGGAGCTCGAAGATGGCTTCCGTTTCCCTAGGACGAAATTGGCAAGCCACCTTATTTTATCATTGGGGCCACCCACGCAGTATTCAGAATGGATGTGTGGTTTAATCTCTGTATGTAGCTCGTCGTAAAATGCCGCCTTTATTTCATTTCAAATGTTTTTCTACTGAAAACAACTCTTTTTGAACACAACTTCAATCTTGTAAGCTGATAGTTAAAAACTCATCTAACTAGCATTACGAATATATAGTTCTTATATTGTTATTCTTCGTTTAGAAGGAATTGCATCTGCTTTCTCAGAAGTTCGTTAACGACAAAGTGGTTATTGCCAATACTTCGAATAACATTGTGAGAAATTGAAAGAAGCGATGATTTTTCTATTATTTCCGTTTCTGTGTTTCGCATTGCGGATTCTGGCCATATGAGCACTCCGTTCCGTATTCCGATTTTCGGTATCCTCAACAAAAACCCACATATCCCTGCTATCTAGGGATATACTGCGACCCGCTGTCGGATCGAGTCCACCCAGCGAGACCATTCGCCTCCTTCGAACACGGAAGGACTGTCACAAAGGCGCTGCGCGGAGTAAGTGGCTGAGGTTCTGCTCCACTTCCTACACCCATTCCTGGCAACAAGCATTAAGCTTTCAATTGACGCCAAGGATGGTACGCTCACGGGGACCATTGAATTTGACCGCTTCGGTCACCGCAAGAACTACGACGTGTCTGTGATCGACCTCGTCTCGAACACCAAGGCCACATTTAACAGCAAGGAGGTGCTTGCCTGCTAACGGTTTCGGGTAGAATCGCCACAGCCTTCGCTTCAGATACTCGCATGGAGGCAAGGAATGGGTTTCTTCGCTAATCGCACAGTGGCTCAGCACACTCGGAAGGCCATGGAGAATCGCAATAGCAACGTAGTTCGAGTCGCAACTGTTTGGGTGAGTCTGCGCTTCGATAATAATGAAACCGTAACACAGCTAAGCCAAGCATTGCTCATGAACAGCCTACTCGTTAGCGGCTTTGAGAATGCCCTTGGATAGGTGGGCAGAACCTGGGACTTACAACTAGTTAGAGATCTTGCAGCGACCATTATTTTGGCGAATAGTTTTTGACTCACGCTCCAGAAACACTATGAGGCCAATAAAGGAAGGGAGGATGAAACCGAAACAAGAAGAAGTAAGCTGCGTAGGTTAAGAAAAGAGCGTCTGAAAACGCCTTCCATGGCCGACGACGTGGTGTTCCATCAATGACAAGTCGCGCTTGCTTTCACTTCGGTAAAACTGAAATGAAATCTAAATTACCTCCTGTACGTTTAGGTGGCTCCGTTTGTGATGACCAAACGCGAATGTGCCGATCCGAACAACCGAACCGAATGCGAGGGAAACAACAAATACGAGGGCTATTGCATCGATTTGCTGAAACTACTGGCCGACCGGATTGAAGGATTCAACTTCGAGGTCTACCTTGGCGAGAAGACCGGCTCGAAGCTGCCAGACGGCAGCTGGGATGGCATGATGGGAGACTTGCTCACTGGCAGAGCTGACGTCGCCGTAGCCTCCCTCACAATCAATCAGGTGGGTTTGGTAAAAGGGCTGACTGTGCAGAGATCAATCAAGAAGGACGCTGTGCATGTAACCAGACTTTGCGACCACCTGAAATCGCGCATTGAAGCTGGACTGTCTGCAAAGGATAGCATAGAGCGCGAAGAGAAATTTCAGTCGAATACACCCCAGTGTGTGGTCCACTGGCTTATCTTTTCAATCAGTCCTGAATGTACGTCGAACTTCCTCAGCGTTGCAAACATTGCTTCATTACTCCAATACTTAAGAAGAAACTAACAGTCAACCATAAAATTATCGCCCAATTAGCATTACCTGGGCGCGTGTAGCGCAGTCGGAGGAGGCGCGACTGTCGTGTGCACCCGACCAGGTACCAGGTTCCTGGTTCGGATTTCCCGCCCAGGCCAACCAAGCCTTCCATCCCTCCGGGGTCGGTGAATTGGTACCAGACTTTTCTGGGAAGGATAGAGCGCTGACTTGTTCATCGGCTGGCCACCGCAGGTCATTCATTGTATGGCCAAATACGCATTCATGTCGCCTCCACGACATCCCGTAGAAGTAGAATGCGCTGGCGCATCCCAGAAGGGATTGAGTAACGCCGTCCTTTATCCTTTTATCCTTAGCATTACCTCCGTTTTTTTTGCAGACTTTTTGAGGAGGTGCTTGAAGATCATATGATGAGCCACCTTTGTGCAGATAACATCGCCTCCGAGCAGCAGCAGCGGTTTGCGCCTGGGAGGACTATTCGAATGAACTAGCTGGTCTAGATACGTTTCCTATAAAACCACAATTTCTCATTTAGGAGCGCGAACGAGTCGTCGACTTCTCCAAGCCTTTCATGACCACAGGCATTTCGATCATGATCAAGAAACCTGACAAACAGGAGTTTTCCGTATTCTCATTCATGCAGCCCCTCAGTACTGAGATCTGGATGTACATCATCTTCGCATACATTGGGGTGAGTGTTCTCGAGTTCTTAGAAGCTGATATCCAGCAGCTCAGCGCAGTCCTGAATCTCATGGTCAGGTGTCGGTAGTGATCTTCTTGGTATCGCGATTCTCGCCGTACGAGTGGAGGGTAGAAGAGACCGCTCGAGGAGGATTCACTATCTCCAACGACTTCTCCGTCTACAACTGCCTCTGGTTCACCTTGGCCGCGTTCATGCAACAAGGCACAGACATTCTTCCGAGGTACGCACTGCTGGCGTTGCTACGGCGAAGTCTTCTCCCTGAATTCAGATCGATATCTGGACGAATTGCGTCCTCTGCGTGGTGGTTCTTCACTATGATCATAGTGTCTTCTTACACTGCCAACCTGGCCGCTTTCCTGACACTCGAGAAAATGCAGGCTCCGATCGAGAGCGTAGAGGACCTCGCGAAACAGACCAAGATCAAGTACGGTATCCAGGGCGGTGGGTCCACGGCCTCGTTCTTCAAGGTAAGGCGGAGTCCGCACCCAGAAGGCCGAGCCCATGTTCTCTTTTCGTTTCAGTACTCATCAGTGCAGATTTACCAGCGAATGTGGCGCTACATGGAATCGCAGGTGCCTTCGGTGTTCGTCTCCAGCTACGCTGAGGGCATCGAGAGGGTTCGCAGTCACAAAGGGCGGTACGCGTTTCTGCTCGAGGCCACAGCCAACGAATACGAGAACACCAGGAAGCCGTGCGATACCATGAAAGTTGGTAAGTAATGTGTTGGTGTACAGGTTCTTGGTTGGTGTCCAGGAAGGGTTTTCCCGCTACTCTTCACAAGGGTCAGTGCAAGAGAGGTGGTGTTCGACAGGGAAAAGAACGCTCCATAGAATTACTTCCAACATTCATCAACATCGTCCACTTCAGCACAGTGTCATGTTACTATGGCATCATGGGCGCGTGTAGCGCACTTTGCGCGCCGGATGTCCAAGAATTTTGGATCAGCTTAGCACCAATCTATTCGACATAATGCCCTGAGATACAGAGTAACTCTCCCTCTCGCTGCAGTTTCCTTCTGAGATCGTTTCAAGATTTATGGCCAACAACAGATGATTCAAAGTCACCCTTCTCAGACCTAGAATTAGTTCTTGAGGGTCGCTTCGATAGTGCACCGGTTTGAAAGTTTGGATGTGCTGGGATATTTAAATGTATGTTGAGTCTGACAAGACATTGTTCTTCATAGCGAAATCAGTAAAATGTGTGACCAGTTAAAATGATGTGCCATTGATAAGCAGCCAAGCATTTAGGTGCGAACCTTAACAGCATTGGCTACGGGGTAGCGACGCCTTTCGGATCGGACTGGAAAGACCACATCAACCTCGCTATCCTAGCACTGCAGGAACGAGGAGAGCTGAAGAAGCTGGAGAACAAGTGGTGGTACGACCGTGGACAATGCGACCAAGGCATCACTGTTGTAAGTCCGTGCAACCATACCATTGGCTCAAGCTATAGCTGTTTTTAAGTAATTGCCGATATGGAGGTAGGTCAACACGGTTGCTAGAGGTCGCTCCAATCGCACCTTCCTAATCACTCAGACGTTTATATAGCAAACGTCAGATTTGGACTGCCAATATCGCGTCTGCCAGACTGCAGACAAAAAGCTGTCTGCGGAGAAATCCGAAGAGCAATGAGCATGTCTTAATGACGGGTCAAGTCAATGCTTGTCGATTGTGTTCACGAATGAGGTGACAGTGAGAAACACTTCCAAAAGTAATCGAGAACAACCGAAGAGGTCTTATGGGGATAGCATCTAACGGGACCTTCTTCAGCGAGACAATCATCATTTAATGGACGTGCGACATCACTCCACACGACAAAAACCAGCTTCTTCCTCATCTGACAACAGGTTGAAAGCGGGCTTAGGATGCGAAGAAGGTGCCCTACCGAAGCCAAAATGTAATCTTCATTTGCAAAAACCCTAACCCCTCCACCTGGGGAAGCAGAAACCACACCCACAGAATCGAACCCTCGACCCTCCTCCCACAGTCCGCCTCGCTATCCACTCCGTCATCCAGTCAATGCCGACACCGTTGCAAATGAATCACTTGAATGTACATTGCAGCTTCGTCTAGGAAACGTAGGAATTATCATATTACTACAATCGAACTTTAGTTTGAGTTCCAAGCCTTTTCTAAGTTAAGTTCAGAGCACGACAGAGCTATTCCAGGTGTCACTTTTGCCTTATCAGCCCGCCCTGAAGTGGTACCATTTCTTGCCATTTTCGGACCACCCAGGGACATGCAGCAAAAACGAAACACAGTTCTGTGATCCTCGTCCGATGCTCTACAAGACCATACAGGTCTCGTTGAGAATCTTTGGTGGAAGTTCATGGGCCTCCCTGTAAGTGGAAACTTACCCTCCTCATTTACAGGCACTTCTGATCTGTTGTCTTCGTCTCTGCTTGAAACTACTCTGCTTCAGTCTAAGCCCTGGCTGTTCTCTATTTAATAACTGTTTGAATCACTCTGCATCCCGTTTGTTTGAAGGACGGCTCGTCAGCGTCGCTAAACTTGTCGAAAGTTGCCGGGATCTTCTACATACTCATGGGCGGCATGGTGGCGTCAATGATAGCAGCACTGGGCGAATTCCTCTACAGATCGAGAATCGAGGCTAGGAAAGCGAACTCGAACTCTCTTGTCGGCAACTTTGCGGTGAGTCTCCTGAAGCGATTAGAGCTACTAAACGCTTTGAATCAGCATGAACAATCGACAGCTTGATGCACCTATTGATAACTGAGGAATTGTAAAACCGGGAATGGATTGGGAATTCTTGAAAACGGGCTAACGTTCATCCTCAACACACTCAACACTCAACACACTACTCACCTTGCGCTTGACGAACAACTCCCTCATTCTCGTACGCAGCGATAATACTGGACCCGCTGTACTTGTTGTTTTCTCGACAACTGAATCGGTGTTTCAAACCTTCAATATCGGTAATTGTTTATTCAGGAGATATCGGCCTATCAAAGCAGAGAGTGCGTCGCATTAAGCATGTCCAACAGCCTTGCAACGCCCGCATGCATCCGTCAAGGAACTGATGATGCAAACCTGGAAGATCAAGTAGGACGTCATCGGACTGACCGAGACGAGAAGACACCACCCCCTACACGCCGCCTACGACTCCGGAGAAGAACTGTTACTCGGAACATGCGACAGCAGGGGAGTAGGCGGCGTTGATGCCCTCGTCAGCACGCACTTGGCCATGAACATCGATTCGTACGAGTCTCTGACAAACCGAATCGGACGTCTGCGACTGAAGCGATGTGCGCTCCAGAACCTCGCAGAAGCTGTTCGGGAAAAGCGATCGGGGCAACCTTCATTGCACCTTTTTCATGGTGACGCCACACCCTACATACATATGTAGCTAAAGGGATCCACCAAATAATCGAGGGCTCTGATAGGAGACCATATTCTCCTGACACATTCTCCAAACTCAGACTACCACTTGTTCCGCTCCCTAAAGGCATTCCTGGCTAAGAAAAGTTTCACAAAGTTTGAAGACCTAAGTCGGATGGTCTCCGACTTCCTCGACTCTCGTCTCCCCAGTACTCGGAAAAAAGAGGTCGCTGATCCGTCGGGTAGATGGGCCACTGCAGTGGCTAACGACCACGATTATATTGTTGATTGATTTGCATTGTATGCTGAATAAAGAAAGAAAAGAAAAAAGAAGAAAAATGAGGACCACGTCAGGACTTTCCGATTAACCTAATATTATAGTTCATAAGCCGGCAACTGATTGTGAGTGGAAGGTAAAAGGCTTACTAGGGAAGGGTTTCGACCTCCCATGGGACTTCAGGTTGAGACCAGGATCATTAGAAAGAACTCGGAATGCAGATTACGAATATAGGTCTCAAAATTGCAAAATGATGTTCCTGAGCGAGTTATGGCCTGCCGAAATGGGGGGCCTCACCACAGGCTAGCTGTGCGACACACCTGGCGCAAGAGTGGTGAGCCATCGGGGCTTCGCAAGGACCCGCCAGCTGCGGCGGTGGCGCAGGGGCGGTGCACCCCTTCGTTAAATGCGACATCATTGGCTCGGTTTCCGTTGCTGTTGGTTCTTTTTGCAAATCATAATTTATCTTCGAAATGAGCTTTTGTTCTGAATGTGACACGTGTTTGATTAAATGGCCGGGAAAACTACCACACACGTTTGTAAAATGTTTGAAGGCAAAAAACTGTTATGGTGACATTTTTATTTAGAATTTTTCACAAATAAAGTGCAAATCATATATTGAATAACTAGCGGTGTTTCTAACAACTTTGGCATTCATGGAACAAAGCAAAAAAAATGTGTGAAGCACAAAGGCAAGTAGAATGTATGATAAGGAAGAACAAAATGACGTTGATCTACTGCTTTTTCTTCACTCACTATGTCCTTTTCACCAGCAAAGGTGGTGTCCATTCTTCTCGCTGAACTTGGGGTGCCAGACGACAACGATGCACCAACTCGTATGGAGAAGAAGATCGCCAGAAGACCACTTTTTAACGAAAAATTTTTGCGTTAAAAACGATAAAATCGGTTAGATAAGGATAAGGATAAAGGACGGCGTTACTCAATCCCTTCTGGGATGCGCCAGCGCATTCTACTTCTACGGGATGTCGTGGAGGCGACATGAATGCGTATTTGGCCATACAATGACTTGCGGTGGCCAGCCGATGAACAAGTCAGCGCTTTATCCTTCCCAGACAAGTCTGGTACCAATTTACCGACCCCGGAGGGATGGAAGGCTTGGTTGGCCTGGGCGGGAAATCCGAACCAGGAACCTGGTATCGGGTGCACGCGACAGTCGCGCCTCCTCCGACTGCGCTACACGCTCCCTATAAAATCGGTAAATTTGTTAAATAAAATGTTCCTGAGCTGCATTCAGTTTGGCTGCATTTTAGCATGTAAAAAGCCAGACCTTTTTTCCTTGTAAAATTTTTTCGACTCCATCTGCATGATAATTATATTACTATGTCTGCATCTTCGCAGCAGAAAAGTTTATCTATCGTCAACAACTAAGAGGAAAAAATCACGAAGATTTTGAAACCAAACAGGAACAATATTTCAAAATAGAAAATTTCTCACTATGCCTAGTTCCTTTAGCTGGTAGGAAGTCGTCCAGCTTCTGGGAACATCCAAGGTGCATCGTATCATGGGTCAACGTTTTAGAACTTTTCTTTTCTTCTTGACGAAATTTTCATACAAAACCTGGACCCACTAAGTAGACTTTTGCGGCCCAACATTTCTCTCTACTGCCATAATTGTTTTACGAAACTGCAGAGTGTTTAATGAAGAATTAAGTCAGGCAACGACCACAGCGAATCCCTTGGTACAGCCCGTCATTAGAAGATATTTGCGAAGTCCATAAATCTGCATGTTCCACAGAATGGTTATCTTTGTCCGAAAACGTTCTATTCTTACTGCAGACGACCGCAGAGAATCAAATAAACAGCCGCAAACCGTTGTCCAAATCTTTATCGAATTGAATTTTTCTGCATTGAGTACTCTTGCCTTTACTACCAACGTAGGTTTCAATTGTTAAGCTATTCTTCTTTGTATATCAAGCAAATGCATAAGGGGCACGAGTACCTATAAGTGCCTTTTTCGTCCTGCATAAACAGTGGTCCACCTTGTTGTTATCCTTTCCAATTCCTCCAAATAGGACTTGTCTGTCAGTCTTTCACGATTTTTTTAGCAATTGACCACTCGGATTTTCTTCTTGAAGAACCTGGTACCATACAACACTGTTATGCAGCACATTTGCTTAAATTTTGAATACGGTTTACGTTTTTCACTTGATGAACGGTATTAAAGTAAATTCGCGTGATAGGCGAAAAAATCCACACACATAAAAGAAATTTCTTGCTAGAGACGGATCTGAACCTTCAAAGATATACCTCTTTCGTAAACCTTTGAAAACTCTTTATCCAATAGACAGCTTGTAAACTACCAATTTTTATACTAACCTACATATACAGTTTCGCGCATAGGCTTTAGTCAATTGCTGAAAGGAACACTTTTGAGCGGGCGCGAAAACCTGTAGAGCGAGCGACAACTTGTAGAGTGAGCGTTTGGGGAGTTTTAAGGGAAATTCTTAGCCGTCCTACTCAGGAATTGTTTTAAGACTATCCAGTTTGCCTTTGGAGTGCGCCGTGAACAATGCATATAGAATCGAACCTTTCAATCGAGGGGGGACAGCTTATAGAGTGAGCGTTTGTAGAGTTTTGTCAGAAATACCCCGCCCTACTCGCAGAGCTTGTGTTTCGTAGCGTTTTCATTGCGTTCTTTATGCTTTTCAACCCCACTTACGAAGCAAATATCACAAAAACTGTGAAAAAACTGAAACTGGTTGATAATTATGAACAACTAATATGTAGCAATCAAGCGCAAGAAACGGACCAGGAAGTCAGAAAGCACGGAGCAACTGCGGCGGAGAAAAGTGGGATCGCACGCAAATAAACTGGATAAGAAGCAAAGAAAATGCTGACAAAAGGAAAATGCATCGAAACTCGAGAACAATATCCAAAAAATCGTCCAAAATGCATTCACATGGAGAGGAAGCAAGATCTTAAAAATGGTCACAAAAAGTCGTTAATGCTATTTAACCCTTTCGCAACATTGTCCGACGATGTCGTCGGACACTTTTTTTTGCCACGTGGGACAATGTCCGACGATGTCGTGGGACACCACCATAAAAATAGTTCATGAAAAATTATCACACATTTAATAGTACAACCTTAATCAATGAGTCCACTAGTAGTTACGGTCAAGATGGTACAAGGGAAGCTTCATTTGTTACTGTATTTTCATACCTAACAAATAATACGAACAAAACAATAGAAAAAATCAATGCGCGGGAAAAACGCGCTGTCCCACACGGCAGTCACCTTAAAATCGCGCGTGTCGTGAAAGGGTTAACGGATTTTTTCGTCGTTAAATTTCGGTAAAAAGTTTTAACGAAAAATGCCGGTAAATCCGGTAAATCGTTAATCGTTAAACGCACACCCCTGGGGCCGTATGCATACCTCGCCTCGGCGGGGCGGACTTCCCGCGCTCTCCCCCAGCAGAAATTATCCGGCGGGAACAGGTGCCCCTACCTGCGATGCGCCTCGGGAACTGTACGGTCGGGAAACTTCCTAGCCGTACAGAAAATGTTTTGTACACAGGCACAGAGGAAGCGTTGCAAATCACGGAGAAATTGTCAGCTGTTTTCTAATCCGAGTGAAGGGAGGGCCGAGGAATGACCAAAGACGTGAGAGTATATTATCAATTGGATACTGGATTCGCTATGAAGCCTATCAAAACGCTGTTATGTCACATTATATACACTTCTGTTCTGTTCACTCGCCTATTTATTAATGCTCTCCTTTGTTTTTTACGGGTTTTGGGAATCATCTTGCAACAATGACCAAGTGAGACCCATAGTGCTACTGAATTAAACAAGTCATAGCTATGCGTCGTATGGCATTGGCATAAGACAAAGTTTTGTTTGTTAGTTAGATAAGGGCATATATGCACTAGTTGAACGAGGTGGAGCTGGGAGTAAACAAGCATTTGCAAGCATTTTTTCCTCGGCTCCATTCCACAATTAACCATATGCCGTTTATGCCATTTTATTTGCTATCAGCAGGTCAGGCAAGCCTTTCAAACAAATTAACATGTGTACTAGTTTTCAACATCGATGAAAATGACATCGAGAAGCCGGGTGCTAAGCGGGTTAGTGCCCGCTGTACACCGGGAAGGTATGTTAAAACGGGTAGGATCAGCCACACCCCGGAAATCCTTTCTACGCTTACGAGGAAGGTCAAAGAGGTCACCGTGGAGTTTCTCAAAGCGACCTATATAGGGTTGCAGGGCGTTGTCTGGGAAGCACCATAGTGGTTTCCAAATTTCCTGCGGACCTCTGGGTAGGTCAAAAATGGTAACAAACTGTACCGCTTCAGTGCGGACCAGTAACGCAAAACTGACGCCTGGAATACCCTTGTGGTGCCCAAAAATAGTCCTGCAAAAGGTTTGGAGCTTCAATCATTGCTAGAAGCTAGGAATTGATTAATTCCTAATTGAAGCGAGACGGCGCATTCACGGGAGGCGCGCGCCACTAGGGCTCCATCGACTGGGTGGCCGAGTGGTTAGCGTGGCGGACTTGAGGGAGGCAGGTCGAGGGTTCGATTCCGGCGGTGTGGTTTCTGCATTGCTGGGTGCACATCTTGCGTTTTTGCCACCGTAAAGCGCTTTTCTGTCACGACTAGGTGTCATATTTGATTTCCAACCCTGATTTCAGCCTTCTGTGATACGATTTTACTTCAAAACACAAGTCACGCTAATTAATATGCAATAAACTGCTTAACAGCTGTGGTAACGTTCTATAAAACACGCGAAGCAAAGCAGCTTCTGACACCAGCAGCAGCGGAGAAATGCCAAAGAAGAGCAGCCGGAAGCTTCCTGGCAGGCCGTGTCGACAGGCACTTCATCGAAGGCGTAGTCCGCTGGTGTTGAGAATTGCCCCGGATGCGTGTCCACGTATCCAGCTGCCAACCACGCGCGCTGCATGTAAGCATACGCTGCTCGCCTACTCAAGCTGACACCTATTGGAATGAAGAAAGTGTCTCGTGTTGTGCAATCCCTGTCGTCACTGACCCATTCGTACACTGCTGTTCCAGTGCTACGGCCGACATGGAGACAAGCTCTTTTTGATTTTGCAGGAGGCTAGTGGATCGTTTCCTCAGTGCGGTCACTGGTCGGCACCAAACCTTATTGTGGCAGGAACGAGCCACATCATGACGAAGCAACAAGTCCCGCGTTTCTTTCGAGAATGCGTGGTTGGCTCTTCGGCAGCACCCCTAACCATTGTCCTTCTTGATAGCTGGCACGGGTTCAGGAATCACGAGAACCTCGTTTCCGAGGTGCCTGTTGGAAAAGAGCTTAAGCTGATGTCAATACCGCCAGGAGCGATAGCCTTTGCCAGCCTCTCGATGTATACTTCTTCCGGCTTTTCAAACGGTTCGTTCGGCGAATTCATGAACACGTGCTCCACTTCCGTCCGGATTTCAACTGCTTCTCAAGAGACAATACTTTGAAGGTAATCATAAATCGCTTCAGACGAGCTCACTTGATGTTTAAATTTTTAAGGCAATTTTCAAGGCACCCGTCCTTGCAGGTGGTCAGTGAGACGTATAGGCAATTCTGCGCTCCGGTATTTCGAAGGTGCTTTGCGTACGCGTGGGTGGCAGCTGGATATGTGGACACGCATCCGGGGCACTTCTCAACACCGGCGGACTACGCCTTCGATGAAGTGCCTGTCGACACGTCCTGCCAGGAAGCTTCCGGCTGCTCTTCCTTGGCATATATCCGCTGCTGCTGGTGTCAGAAGCTGCTTTGCTTCGCGTGTTTTATAGAACGTTACCACAGCTGTTAAGCAGTTTATTGCATATTAATTAGCGCGACTTGTGCTTTGAAGTGAAGTCGTATCACAGAAGGTTGAAATCAGGGTTGGAAATCGAATATGACACCTAGTCGTGACAGAAAAGCACTTTACGGTGGCAAATACGCAAGATGTGCACCCAGCAATGGAGAAACCACACCGCCGGAATCGAACCCTCGACCTGCCTCCCTCAAGTCCGCCACGCTAACCACTCGGCCACCCAGTCGATAGGGCCCTAGTGGCGCGCGCCTCCCGTGAATGCGCCGTCTGGCTTCAATTAGGAATTAATCAATTCCTAGGTTCTAGCAATGATTGAAGCTCCAAACCTTTTGCAGCACTATTTGTGAGCACGACAAGGGTATCCCAGGCGTCAGTTTTGCGTTATCGGCCCGCACTGAAGCGGTACAGTTTTTTGCCATTTTTGACCTACCCAGAGGTCCGCAGGAAATTTGGAAACCACTATGGTGCTTCCCAGACAACGCCCTACAACCCTATATAGGTCGCTTTGAGAAACTCCACGGTGACCTCTTTGACCTTCCTCGTTAGTTCTGTGCTCAGAAATCGTGTTTATTTTAGTTTTCCACGACCCTTCAAAGATCTTTTTCAAGGAAAAAACGCCCAAGCAACATTTAGCCTTAAAAGTATTAATTATTTAACCAAAGGCTTCGGAAAATGTACATTTCAGTAAATGAAAGCACTAACATAAAAACAACCTAGCTAGACTTTCTTATACCCGCACTGAATACACACATACACACCAGTGGTCCAGTCATAGCTTCTTTAGGCGTTTCTTATACCCAACAACCAACGAAAATATAAAAAAATCCCAACATGGAAACTGCTTGAAAATTAGCTTCAAAAGTGCCTGTTTTACCTAATGAATGACGGAAAGGTCCTCATATGCTAAGCATTGCTGTCAAAAATGACCTCACTAAGCATCACCAGCATATACCAAAACATCAACGAAGTCGCCATCTAGCCTGTCCTCTGCTGCTCTTATGGGGAGGCATAGTTCGAAAGCATCGTCTTGACGGCAGCATGTCCGCTCCAATCAGCAATGTCTCTGCTCCAGTCCGAGTTCCCCCTACCTCCTAGGGGAACGCAATTTCCCGCCACAGCCCCGGAGTACTGTATTCCCAACTTGGTGTGCATTGCGGAAGTACGGTATTTCCTCCCCATTTCCCGGCGGGGCGCGTCGGGGCGAGGTACAATACCAGCCCTATCTTTTGTCCATTCGGCGCAAAACCGCGACTTTTGCGCCGTTTTGGGCGAGAAAGCGCCGCTTTGTTATAACTTTCTTCAAAAGCACCATCTTTGAAAAGAATGTCATATTCGCAATGGTGATCGAATTTCCTATCCGAAGATGTACAAGCTAGGCAGCTAATTTTGAGAAGAAAATATTGTAAATTGATGGTTACTGTATTGGCCCAAGGAGTACGGTCGGTTTACGACCTCTCCCTGCTCCCTCGAGATAATTACCTCCTCAGGACATTTTTGCTTTGCGGGCAGTCTGGTGGAGGATTCTACTGCATTCTACTGAGTCTACTGATCGTGGTCAGCACACAGCAGACGCCCTTCCATCGATTTCGCAGGACTTAACACTAGTGAGAAGACCAGTAGCAGGCCTAAACATCCCTAGACGACTGTCAGTAGTGTGGGGCGGAATCTCATCAGAAAGCTCGAAGTTTGGCTCCGAGCAGGACATTCGTCTGTCCGTGGAGCCCAATCACAGAATGACAAGACGGTTCGAAATCCAGGAAGTGGAAAGGATGGCTTCGGAAGATTGGCATGAATAAACTAAGAACTCTGACGCTGATGAGAGCACGAGCTTATTTATTTGTATAGAATTTTTTTCCAGTTTTCTCAATCCAATTCCAATCTTTACAATCAATCGCTTTTGATTGATTTTTGATTTGCATGGGCGTTCGCTTTACGTGCCCAATTCCGGCATAAAGTTCTGATGTGACCTGTTTTGCCCGACTGCTCGTTCTACTAGGCAATCTTGATTCTAAGAAACGTACAGAGACTTCGCTACCACAAAATGATCATTTTGTGGGTACAAAAGTGTGTAGATTCGTTTTTGAGTTTTTTGTTTTTTTTTACACATTGGACCCACCACTTGAGCTCACACTTAGGCCTATGTTATACCATCGCTCACCCCAAGCGATAGTGTAACATCGGCCTAAATGTGAGCTACGGCCGTTTCGGACCATAGCTACAAAGTTCTAGGACTAGATGCCGCTCAATTCCTTCACCTCTTTGGTTTTTTACCATTTCTTACCAGTTTTTAATATTTACCGATTGAAAATATGCCTAACATCGCTTGCCAATAAATTCGAAAAGTCGCCTAAATAAACCTGGATGACTTGCAAGATCGTTATTTTTTATGCAGTGCATCGCCAGTTGGAATGCGTATTTGACCCATGGAATCAGATTTACGCGACCCGTAGAACGACTTCAGGTGGCCAGTCGGTGGAAAAATCAGTTTTATCCTTTCCAGACAAGTCCGTTGCCAATTCATCGACCCCGGATGGATGAAAGGTTTTGTAAGCCTGAACGGGAAGTCCGAGCCAGGAACATGGAATCGGATTTACGCGGAAGACGGCACCTCTTCCAACTACAATACCGCTCAAATTATTTGAAGGAAAGACGCTTTGCGACGGATTATTACGTCACAAAGCGTCGCATTGTTATAACTTGCAAATTCATTTGTTGGAATTCTAGCTAATACTAAGCGATTCCCCCTTTCAAGGAGCATCCGATAGCTTTTGACATTGTTCAATTTGACAAGTCATGATCTAATTATGAAGCATTTTCTTCTGGAGGGCCGTTAATTGATTTAGGACCTCTCCTAAATCGCCGGCGGCGTCTTCCTCTAACATTCCATCCACCAGATTCAGCGAAATCCGGAATTCTCTACTATTCTCAGCAGATCTGAATTCAGCTTGTTGTGCACATTCTTTTGACATTAAACAGTACCTTATACTTCTAATCCTGGGTTATTGCGTTAATAATCCAAAGTTAAGGAATGTTCTATTTCAGGCCGCCATTAGGTCACCCCACGCCCCCTCCCATAGAGAAGTTTGGTATTTTTCAATTAACTGAGGAACCCTCTATTCAGTGATAGCAAACAAGTCTTCAGTACTAAGAAACTAATCCACTTACTTATCCATAAGTCGGACACTCCGTTTGCGGGAAACGATTTTCTTCATGTTAAATGGGTTTAACACCTTTGTTATAGAAGAGAAGCTCCTACTTTTTTCATAGAATAGAATCCTTAGTCGCCCTTTGAAAACTAGCAATATGTGGGACTGGCTTCGTCCGAGGTGATCATTTTGAAGTGATTACAGAAGCACTATTTCGCGATTTTTCTTCGTTTTCTTTGATTTGTCCTTCGGGTTGTTTCTATCAGAGAGAATGACTACGTTGGTGGTGTTGGTGGCCTCAGCAGCTTTCTAGCAGTATAATCGGGCTCAAATCCGAGTTTGTTGAAATTTCGCCCATTTTGCACTCAGTCGAGTTACGCGAGACTGCGGGTCGGGCTGGACCGGAGCCTAGCGCCTGGCGGATCGCCAGCGACCCTTGCACGGTTCGCACCTGAGTGCCATACCCACTGGCATGCGCTGGAGCAATAAAACAACACCGATCGATCTTTTGGGAACCGTTCGATGTTCAGCCTCCGCCTTTGGAGTTAACTTTGGTCTCAGTGCTTTCATTCCAGCTACTCATCTGGCTTGCTAACTTTTTGAAATTGCGAACGATGTACATTTTCACTCCAGACAGGACGCTTTTCATTTTAAACTGGGTCTTTTTCAAATCAAAGAGGTCATGTTTGGCCTACGTTCAAACCGGTATGAGCACGTTTCAAAACCAACTAACGTTTCTAGAAAATTTGCATAAGGATAGTTTACACAGATTTTCTTAAGAAAAAAGTGAACACAAGCTCTAAAACGAGGTAAATTTATCCGGGAGATGGGAGATGCTTTAACTTACGCGTGACAGTTCAAATCTGGCATTCTTAAACTAACCTAATAAATAAGAAATGTGCGTGTTCCCAGATGTTAAAAAGGGATCAGAGTTAACTCCAAACGCGGAGTCTCCGCGTTTGGAGTTGACTCAAAGGGCGACTAAGGATACTATTCTATGGAAAAAAGTAGGAGCTCCTTCTCTTCTAACAAAGGTGCTACAACCCATTTAACATGAAGAAATCGTTTATCGAAAAAATCGATCAGCAAATGAATTTGAAGCAAGTTACATATAACAGTGCGCTCTGGGATACCCACTGGCAGTGCACAGAGGTGCGAACCGAGCAAGGGTGCCGGCAATCCGGCCGCTGAACGCGGGGCTCTGGTCAGTCCGAGTCCCAGCCCCAATTTGAGTTGATCCAAAAATGGTGAAACGTCGACCAACTCGGTTTTTAACCGGATTACACTATAAGAAAGGTGTTAATGCGGCCAAGATTCCCAAAGAGACCATTTTGTCGGCCAAAAATAGCCCGAAGAACAAATTCAAGAAAACTAGAAAAACCTCTAGTTTGACGCGAACTAGGAACCACTAAATGACAGCTTCTGAGAAACTTTTTCTTACCTGCTGCCTTTTTTCGATCTGTGACTAGTAGTGCTATCCAGTGATAGAGCCACAAGCTCCTTCGTCCCTATAGTATAACTTTAGAGACCATTAAACTTAGACAAAATGCTTTATAGCGGATCAAAGTTTAAAGTGCATTGAAAAACACAATCAAGCTATCATTCGCACCACGATTGAGCGTAGTGTCCAGTCGGCAAAAGTTTTCTCAAAATTGGACGACATTTTGAACTGACCAAGACAATTGGGTTTATCTCTATCCTTTGGAGCACATTTGGATGCTTATTTGAAGAGATTGCGCTGTTCATATTTAGTTGAGAAAAACAGCACTGAAGCAGAAAGTGCAGTTTGGAATTTTTTGCTATTGAGCTGATTATCTCGAAGGCTACAAGTCAGCAGCAGCTTCAAAAGAAGGAAAAATGAGATTTCTGCTAGAGGACGTCAGTTAAACCTGGCTTTGAGATGTAACTTTGGAATAATTCCTCTGTTAAAGGGTTCGGCTCTTAAGGTGGTTCTATTACCACTGCTCACCCAACTGTCGAGTGTGAATATCAGGTGTTAAGAGTTGTTCAAATTAGAGTTCAGGAAACTGAATGATTTTTAAGAAGTGGTACATTTTGAAAGCCTCATAATAACAAGAAGGAGTAAAAACACCCGGAGGTCAACAAGATTGAGTCCTGGCTCGTGATAGGAATGACTCAACACCGCTGGGTCTTGTAGGTCTCGCACCTACGTGCGAGACCGACCCAAACGGCGAGCGCATGGTCGAGGTCGATTCGCAGCCGCGGAGCTCTAGCAGTGGGTGTAAAACATAGAAATATCGACAGACTCGAGTCTGCACAGTTTTATGTCACGGAAAAGCTTATTTTCTCGCCTAGAAACTCGTGTAGGTTAATTTCAAAACAGAACTAGTAGAATTGAGCAATGGAGGAAAACGGACGTCATCAAAAATTTCGTCAGGACTGTGCACTTACAACGAACGTTCTAGGCGGAACAAGCTTTCTCAAGTCAAAACAAAGGTTTCCATTCCGAAGAAAGAAAGACCGACTATGCTTCTGAACAATCGCAGCGTTCTGCTATTATTCGGGAATGCGCTGTAACCGGTCCCGTATGAGAAAAATCCTCCTTGACTGTCAGAACTATGGAACCCGCTTTTCAAAAAAAGATCAAAGGATAAAGAACTTTATTAATTTATTAGTGGGCTACGCCATACATTCTACTTCAACGAGATATCGTGAAGGCAATTTGTATGTGTTTTTGACTAGAAGGGCGGCTGATAACAATGCGCTCCAGGTGTCACAAGAACTACATAATTTTAGATTTAAATGAATCTTTACAACATGTTAGAAACCTTGCCTTCTATGTCAATCTAAAAAGGAATGCTACCGATACGAAAAAATGCCCATTGCGCTGCCCCTCGATGAGGCGCAGCACCACTGGGGAACGCACCTAGGTGCGAGCACCAGCCGGGCCATGGAGCGCTGGCTCAGGTTAAGTCACAGCGATCACAAAACTGAGCTGGTGAGTCGAAAGCGCCAAAATATCGATCCTCTCAATTTTCTATAGTGTTGCATCGATGGAAAGCTCTTACCGCGTTTAACATTGCAAGCGCAAGCGTTTAAAAAAATCCAGAGCGAACGAGCAAACACAGAGAACAAGAGAAAATCGCATTTTTTTGTCAAATTAAGGCACTTGAAAACAGTGAATGAAATGGAAATGAACTTTTCTATGGGCAGTGCCTCAAAGCCACCTAAGAGGAGAATAACTGGAAAGAAGCTCAGCTCCTTTACTCTTGGTTGAAGAAAGTTACAGTCCATTAAAAGTACAGGAATCCTTTGCTGAGGTCTATCACATCAAGGAAGAATCCAGCAGGCAGCCACCGGTCGCCAAGAGGTAAAAGGTCTTTAGGAGGTAATTATCTCCGGAGACAAGGAAGCGGTCGTAAACCTACCGTGACTACTGGAGCACTACAGTAACCCTCATCTGACCTAAATTTCAGTTTACAAATTATCTAGAAATACTAACATAGTTAGATAGGAAATCTCATCGCGAGTGTAGATATGCCAATTGTTTTTAGAATTAGCCGCTTTGAACCGAGTTAGCGGCGCTTTCTCGCCCAAAACGGCGCAAAAGTCGCGGTTTTGCATCGAATGGACAAAAGATAGGGCTGGTATTGTATGCATACGGCCCATGAAGGAACGTACATCGCCACCTCTACAACCAGCAACAAAACAGTCAATTGTAGCAGATCAAACAAATATTCACTAGGAGTGACAAACACACACGCCCCACCGGGAAATGCGGAGGAAATACCGTATTTCCGCGATGCACACCATGCTGAGAATACAGTACTCCGGGGCTCTAGCGGGAAATTGCGTCTCCCTACTCGTAGAGAAGTTCTTTGGCATCAATGATGAGAACGGTCATCTCCTGATAGAGCGCAAAAAGGCTTTGAAGCGATGGTGCGATTATTTCAAAGGCATTTCGACTGAAGAGTTCCCTCATCCGGCCGTCCCTTCTGTGGTTCCTATCCACGGCCCCGTCCACAAGATCACCGTGGAGGAAACCGATGCGGCTCTAAGGAAGATGAGACCGGGGAAGGCGACTGGTTCACATGACTTACCAGCTGATGTAATGAACTCGAAGTTCTGGTACTCTGCTGAGTTGTTGGCCAAGTTTTTCAACCAGTTTGTAGCGGAGAAGAAGGTGCCTGATGATTGGCAAGAAAGCACAACGATCCCAATTTGGAAGAAGAAGGGCAGCCCTGCCCTGCAGAGGTGTGGCACCATCGATGCCATTCATGCCGCCCGCCTTCTGGAGGAGAAGCATCGCGAGAAACAGACGCCGGTGCATCTTGCCTTTCTCGACTTGGAGAAGGCCTTCGGTCGTCTACCGCGTGAGGTTATATGGTACGCCCTACGAAAGCACGGTGTTCCCGAAGAACTTGTAGAGTGGGTGCGAATGCTACACTCTTGTCCAAAGAGTTGTGTGCAAGCTGCAGCAGGAACCTCGATGGAGTTTCCCACCTCTGTCGGGCGCTTTCTCCACTCCTCTTTGTTTACGTAATGGATGCCATTACGCGAGGTCTTCAGAAGCCCGTCCCTTGGACGTTGCTATATGCTGAGGACGTAAGGCTCGCTCTGCGAAGATAAAGGTGAACTAGAGCTTGGTGCGACCGCTTGAAGATGTTCGTGCTCAGGCTGAACGTCAAGAAGGCCGAGTATCTAACAACTGACGTAAACGAGTCCGGCTCCATTAAGATTAATGGCACCGAGCTTGCACGCACTTCGGTGTTTAAATACCTGGGATCAGCAATAGCGTCTGATGGCACTCTGATCGTTGAAGTGAACTCACGCGTGAGTGCAGCTTGGTCCAACTGGCGTTCGCTGAGAGGCGTGCTCTATGATAGGAAGATACCAGAGCACCGAAGTCGAAGATCTACAGAGCAATCGTCCGGCCGGTAACGATGTACGGCGCTGAGTGTGGCCTGCGACTAAGGAAGTTGAAACGCGCCTCAGCGTCATGGAGACGAAGATGCTGCGCTGGACGGCCGGAGTCACGCGCCTGGACCGCATCCGAAACGATGTCATTCGGCAGAAGTTCGGTGTCGCGCCGATAGCTGACAAGATGAGCGAAGCACGTCTGCGATGGTACGGCCACGTTCTGCGTGGAAACGAAGACAGCGTCCGTAAAATAGGCCTCTACTTCGAAGTGTCTGAAAAACGGCCTAGAGGGCGCCCGAAGCAGCGCTGGGCTGATACATTTGAAGTAGCTGGTGCCACCCTGATCTAGCACGGGATAGGGAAAGATAGGGAAAGATGGCGACATGGCACCAGGAAAGCGCACCCGCCATGAAGCGAGGATAAACGCTGAAGAAGAAGAAGTTGCTGGTTGTAGAGAGACTGCATGTATAAGATGTGCAGTGTGTGAGCAACACGTCCGCTTCACACATGTTTTTGTATTGTTCCATGAATGCCAAGGTTGCTGGAAACACTTCTCGTTGTTCAATATATGATTTGGACTTTATTTCTGCAAAATAATAAATAAAAATGTCACCATAGCAGTTTTTTTCCTTCAAGCATTTTTACGAACGTGTACGGTAGTTTTCCCGGCTATTTAATCAAACACGTGTCGTAACTCAGAACAAAAGGTCATTTTGAGGATAAATTACGATTTGCAAAAAACCGGCAGCAGAGGGAACCGATCCAACGGCGTCACACCTGACGAGCGAGAAAACTACCGCTGCGCCACCGCCTCAACATGCTGGCCGTTCTTACGGAGCCCCGATGACTACCAGTCTAGCGCGAGATGTCTCGCACAGCCTGTGGTGAGGCCCCCCGACTTCGGCAGGTCATAATTCACTCAGGAATTTTATTTTGCAATTTTGGCACCCATATTCGTAGTCAGCATTCCGAACTCTTTCTAACGACCCTGGTCTCATGGGAGGTCGAAACCCTATCCTAGTTAGAAACGGCGGTAATGACACAATAAAAAATTACGTAGTTGCAGAAGAATCTGAAGTCCGCACTTTCTTCGCAGCTGCGTCTGTCAATACAGGGAGGTGCCGTCGCACAACCAGGAACTCAGTCCTACGACGCCCTCCGACGCCAGCAGGTCTCTATGGAGTTTTCCTTTGAGCATACAACGTCGTGAGGATCTTCGTCGACAGTTTCGTACAATTCAGGCGGCCTCCTTCCTTCCTGCATCGAACAGCGATGAAAAGAACGGCAACACCGGTGGGGCGGACAGAGGCAGCGCCTCATTTGCTTACAACACAGCTGTCTAGTCACTAGCCGTATAAATCCTTCTACAAGTGCACGCTTACGTTGTTGTTAGACTGGTCCTTCTTAGATGGTATCGTTCACTTTCATGCGTAGCATACCTGCACCAACTACAGGTACTCATATCGCCGAGTTGATCCCTTTCATCCGATTGAGCGACAAAAAGCAACAGGGAATTTACTCTACACAATCCGATTAAATGTTTTTCAAGAACTGCGTCCTATAATAGTTTCATCCGCACTTCATTCACTGCATAGTCACTGCAAAGTTCAGGTAGCTTATGATAGGCAGAGGGATACAGACTGGCGGGAAAAGATCCACTTTCGTGGGACAGCACATGCGACCTTCAGAAGTATCGCCAATGCAATTTAGATGCCTTTGTGGCTACACAACAACTTGTAGATGGCAGCCAGACAAATTCGGCGCCTTATCGTACCGTGCCGAATCACACAGTCACTCCGGAATGACGAAGGGTCTAAACCTTGGTTAGCCTGGGCACGAACCGAAATGAGAATTATTCAGCGTGCACAAAGGAGAATCGGCACCTCACCGCAACTGCACGACGTGCTACTTGCTGCATCAACCAACGGTGCTCACTCTTTTAGAGTCCGACGGCGTTGGAACAAATCGCTTTGAGAAACTCGTTCATCGGCTGAATATTGGAGATCGACGGCCACACGCGCACTCAAATTGCCTCCACACCTACCTGGAAGTGATACGCCCAGCGCGTCCCATTGAAAGAGATCTTTATCTCTCAATCATTCCATCCCTACAACATCCGGGACGACTTTGCGCAACTGACTCGAAATCGTTAGAACAATGGTCAAATGTCTAAACGGAACGTCTGTCCACGGCTGCCAGTAAACTGCAAAGCGCAAGAATGTGCAAGCGAAAAGCAAGCAACTGCTCCAAGGCACGTGCCCAGTTAGCATCGAGCCAAGTAGGAATGTTCAAAGTCGGCCTGACTACTTCCTAGCAATGCATTATCAGATCTACTTTCACAGGCCAAGTCATGGTTTAGACTTTTGCCTTATGACTTGACAAGTGCTCCGACACGCCTAAAGGCGTGTCTCGCACTTGCGCGCTTCGCACGACTTTGCAGCATCATTGACCTATGAAAAGTAGTTTTTGTCAAACTTAAAATTCGCTAACATCTAGGACCTGCTGCGCGCTTTATCAGCATCAAGCCGTTCGCCATTTCGGTAGCTTCATCATAGACATTCTCTCCGGACCGTCCATTGGTTTGCTCTGCGCAGTACTTCTGTCTCACAGGTTGCTCTTCCGCAACCGTTCTCATGCTCAACATCTAGCGTTTCCGGGTATTGTTGACATCTCTTCCGAAGCCAGGTTCCCCCTCACTCGTTTCTTTTTACTGGATCTAATTGCTGGTCCGCCTTTACTGGTCTTCCTTCCCTCTTTAGTTCCCCCACCCTCCTGGTTCCACCTCCTGGCCCACTTTTTTGTTTCCACTTTTAACCCCTACTGGTCTCTTCTTGCTGGCTTTTCCGTCCTGCCCCCTTCTCCAGGTTGTTCCTTTCCTTCCTGCTCGCTCTCCTGGTAAACCCTAGAGGTTCCCTTACTGCCCTTCTCCACTACATCCTTAGTGGGCCTCCCATGCTAACGGCAGACGTCGGTGACACATATTCAGAATCAGTACGCTTGTTGCGCGACGTAGAGGGCCCATGTTCTGGATCCGGAAGCTCAGAAGACCCGCCTTCCGAATTAAGAAGCTCAGAAGCGCGCGCAGTCGCCGCTATGTCGAGCCTGATGAGGCTATGCATATGGCAGATTCCTTGTTCCCCATATGAATTCCCTTACGGCTCCCTTCTTGTTGGTTTCTAGTCCTGGTCCCGACTCCAGGTCCCTTCTTCCAGGTAGAACCCCTCCACCTCGGAATCCTCCTTACTACTCTCCCCAATTAAGTAGCTCTTCCACGCTCACACACGACGACGGCGAGCGAACGCCATGGCATGTCATCGATGTCACATCTTCTAAACTCGGTCTCTCTTAATGGTAATGGATCCCTTGCTGATCCTCCTTACTGCCCCCCCCCCCCCCCCCTCCCTTGATTTGTAACTCCCTACTGGTCCCTCGTTAAAGGCCTAAACCCTTCTTGGTGTCACCTCCTGGCCTGCTTCATTGATCCCCCTATCGCCCCCCCCCCCCATCCCGATGTTTCCTCCAAGTCGCTACCTCCTGGTCGCTGTCAGTTCTCCACCCTCGAAGTCTTTCTTATACTCTTACCCCTTTAGTGGTCTTCTTATACTAATGGCACGAAGTCGGCGGCACAGCTTCTGAATCTGGACGCTCAGGAACGCGCGTAGGTGCTGTTGTGTCAAACAGTAAAAGGATGCGCTTCCCATCCTGCAACAATTCCCACGTTCAATGGGAAATTTTAACCGCGCTGTGGATGATACAGCGTGCCTCACTTATCGTTAGATTAGATCAGTCGACCGCTCTCGCTGTGGATGATGCGGCCTACCTCACTTAGGTTAGATCAGTCGACCGCTCTCGCTGTGGATGATGCGGCCTACCTCACTTAGGTTAGATCACTCGACCGCTCTCGCTGTGGATGATGCGGCGTACCTAACTTAGGTTAGATCATTCGACCGCTCTCACTGTGGATGATGCGGCGTACCTAACTTAGGTTAGATCATTCGACCGCTCTCGCTGTGGGTGATGCGGCGTATCTCACTTAGATTGGATCACTTGACGGACAAACTCTTTTATATATAGGTGGTGATACCCTCGAAGATAAGCTTTAGGGCATGGGTTGGCGATAGAGGCGTAATCATTCAAAGTCGTTGTGGAGGGCAAATACTAAAAAACCTCAAGGTAGACCTGAAGACGTTGGACGTTGGTTATCGTTCTGAGTTTGGCTGCAAATCTGTGACATGATGAAACGAGACAAGCAGATACCGCAGGCGACGTGTTCAGCAAGTGACAGCAACAGTCAACGCTTGCAAACTACAGTGTTACAAACTGCGCATGATTACTGTAGGAAAGAGTTCATTTCGTCTCCACCATATTACCTCGTAAAAAACACTACAGATATAAAAACACGATGACACTGAATAAAGTTGAAAGGGGGACATTGCTGGCACAATAAAACAAAGGGACAGATGCACTATGCTAAGCCGAAACGACATGAAGGTTCCGAGACAGTCAAACATCTGCTAGGGACAGTCTAACGCGGTTCCACAACAATTCTGAGATTCATCCCACCAACTCGCACCTGAAACGATACTGAGAAGCAGCGCAACCTGTAATTTCCATTGCAGAAGCGAAGTAGATACTAGTGTGGACAAACGACAGTGGAAGAATTCATACACTAGTTCTCATCCAAAACTGAGAATCTAACCATTTTATGGAATATTTCGTTCGAATGCTGTACTTCCAAACCACCCAGCTGTCAGCAGTCATTCTCATAGTGCGCACGCCAGCGACTAGAGAAGCAAGCGGAGCAAATGGAGTGGTGCGCGGATGGATTGTGAGATTACATATGTAACAACAAAGCAGTGCTCTTCAGAACGAACCCGGAACGAAATAATGTAAAATTACTCCAATGAAAGATCTCAACAATCCTCAACCTTATATATATATATATATATATATATATATATATAACATAAGTATTTACTTATGTGAAGAGAACCTGAGAACAAAAACAAAAAGCGTTATCATAACAACACACTTCCAGATAGTAAAATAGTGAAAAAATAAGAAAACGAGTAAAAACAAACAAACAGACTTCAGGGAGAACAGCGTACGACATCACGGACTGAAACTTTCAAGCACGCGTCTTTTGAACGCATTGTAACCCAGCGCGGTGATCCCATTTCTGGATAGTTTCTCAAATATTGGTAGGGTTCTATTGACAAAAAAGAAGCGCCGGCAATTGAGTTTTGGGACCCTAGCCTGGAATTTCCTGGCTCCTCCTCTGGTGGAAGAAGCCCTAACAAAAAGGAGATCCTCCGGTTTTATATCACATTTACCAAAAAGAATTTTGTGGAGTAGCAAGAGATCGTTGGCTTTTCTCCGAGTAGACAATTTATGGAGACTTAGATTTTGATTTCTTTCAATGCTGGAGGGTATCTTATCATAAACAAAACCAAGAGCTCTGATCATCAGTTTCCTGGTAAAACAGTTTTGAACTCTCTCCAGCATTTCAATGACCCTACGTTTGAATGGAGAGAACACCGGTGTGCCATATTCTAAGAGTGGTCTTACATAAGTCTTATAAGCCCAAAGTAGGACAGCAGAGTTTGACGTTGACAACGCCCTGAATAATTTGAACACCATCGCTGTAGCTTTGCTCGCAATCAACTCGCAGTGCTTGTCAAAGCTGAGACTCTTGGTAACCACAAAACCTAGATCGGTGACCTCATCTACACTAGTAATTAAAGACCCGTCCACATAATAAGGATAATTAGGGTTGTTGCCTCCTAGATGAAGCACTTTCGTTTTTTCTTTAGATAATGGTAAATTCAATCCACTGTCCATGGATGTAGCGCATCAATTGAGTTTTGCAGGCTTTGCGAATCATTGACGGAATCTATCACGCGGAAAATTTTGATATCATCTGCGAATGCGCTGAATTCAACCCCATTCCTACTAAGCAAATGGGGAAGCTCATGTGTGTAAATATTGAACAAGACCGGAGAAAGCACTCCGCCTTGGGGTACGCCACTGGTTACAGGTTTAGGATCAGAGAATGATTCATTGATACGTACTGAGAACGTTCGACCTTCAAGGAAAGCAGCGATCCAAGCAATTATCCGAGGATGAACCCCAACCATAACAAGTTTTTGAACTAGTTTGGAGTGCGGAACCCTGTCAAAAGCTTTGGAAAAGTCAGAATAGATGACGTCGACATTTTTACCGTCATCCAGAGCAGAAGTCCACTTATTTAAAATCATGAGCATAGCAGTAACAGTCGATTTACCTTTTTGAAAGCCATGTTGGTTGGATGAAATAACAGAGTTGGCCTCGAGATGAGCAACAATTCTCTTCCTTAAAATCTTTTCGAAAAGTCGTGCAAACAAAAAAGTGATGCTAACTGGCCTGAAGTTGGAAGGCAATGTGTGAGGTTTTTTTGGGATTGGTGTTACAAAAGAATGCCTCCACTTGCTCGGAACCTCTCCCCTCATGAAACTTAAGTTGAAGATATGCTCCAATGGTCCTGCAATGATGTGGGCAACTTTTTGAATAAACAGTAGTGGAATGCCATCCGGGGTGATAGAGCGGGACTTGAGCCCTTTAAGAATGATCTCTAGGATTTCTTCTCTATGGAACCACACAGAATCCTGCATCAAGGGAAAATTAGACTCAGCTACGGATTGCCGAGGTGACCCAAGAGAAGAACAGTCAGTGAAGGAACCTCCAAAAACCTGAGCAAACAGTTCCACTTTATCCTTATCAGACCTAACAATATTACCATCAGAAGTAGTTAATGCCCCTATAGTAGTTCTTCCAGAAAGCCTTGAATTGAGTAATCTATAGAACATTTGTTTGTGCCCAGTTTCGATAACCTTCCTTTCAACATGAGAATAAAATTTCTTCAACCTCCGAGAGAACCTTTCATTTAAAGTCTTAAACTTAACTAGCTCGTCTGGGTCACCGCTGTTTTTGGCCTTAAACCACGCTTTAGACCGCAAATGAGACAGAGTTACCAGGTACGAAGGAAGCTTCGAAGCAGAAATTCTTTGCAAGGTTACAAAGGACTCAATACAGTGATGCAAAATAGCTAGAAACAACTCATATTTCTCTTCAACTGACGGCACGGAATTGAGAGAGCCATACCAGTCTACATCTGCAAGGTAGCTCAAAATGAAATCAAAATTCGCTACCTTGAAGCTTCTTCTTAGTTTGCGCTGAGAGCAATCCTTGGGAAATCTTAGATTAAAATGAACCGAACAGTGATCGCTTGTACCCAGAGGAGGCTCAATCGTTAGATTACTGACAAGGGAATCGCAGCTTGATAACACTAGGTCAAGGATGTGGTTACCACGGGTCGGTGCCTTGACATGTTGCGTAAGGGTGTGCGAACGATACATATTTACGAATACTTTAGAGGCCTGGTTCATAGAAGAAATATTACAATTCCAAACAATGTCAGGGAAATTGAAATCGCCAGTGATAACGCATGGCGTATTGCATGAGAGCGCATCGCTGATTGCTTTAGTCATCTGAACCGTCATACTAGCTGAACAACTTGGGGTTCTGTAGACAGAGACAATTCTCACTGCATCATTGCCAAACGCAATGTCTGCACAAAGAAAATCGTATGCAAGAGGGACGGACTCCTTAAAAACAAGCACTGGTGAATAAATCCTCCTTATAAATAGAGCCACACCTCCACCTCTTTTCCGCGCACGATCACACCAGAGGATTTCAAAATGAGGGCTTAAGTCACCGAGAAGAGAAGCCAAGTCAGTGGCAGAGCTGAGCCACGTTTCTGAAAGCGAAACAATGTCCGTGTTTGGGTCTTGCAGAACAGAAAGTAATTCATTCTTGTTTTTAACAACAGATCGAATATTTGCTGCAGTAAAAGACAGAAAAGTAGTACCACTCCGAGGATGTCCTACACGTTTTCGTGTTGGGAAGAAGAAATGGGGACTGGAGTGGCTTGAGATGAGGATGCCAAAATTTGATGAGAAACAACCAATTGAGAAGAAGCATTACGAACAATAGGCGGAGACTTAGTTGTGGCACTTCTTTCAGACTTCAAACGCTCCCTTTCTGACTTAGAGAGCGAAGGCCTCACATAGATCCCTCTGATAGGAAAATTCTTGAGCCTGGGTGCTCTACGAATGATAAGACTTGCGTAGAATGAAGACGGTAAAACAACTTTGAGTAGACGGGGCCTACCAGAAATACGACCCATGCGGTACAAACAGAATGGCTGACAATCAATTTGAAGAAAGTCAAAGAGTTGGCGAAGATGAGCAATATCATGGATCACTCTTGAAGAAGCAATAGGAGCGAAACTCTCGGGAATACCAGAAATTACCACAGATCTCTTACGCTCAACCTCTTCGAACGACATAGGAGAAAAAGAAACACTGGATTGAGGAGAAAGGTTATTTTTGGAAACGAATTCAGATCTCAGCTTATCGATTTCGGACTGCAGAGAGGCGTTTTCTTTGAGCAATTCATCTCGTCTCTGTTGTAAGGCTCTATTTTCCTCAACAAGCTCTTGGTTCTGAGCAACTACGGTAGAAAACTGATCCTGAATTTCGAGAAGGTGGCCGATGACGACTCGCAGATGCGACGGCAGGTTCGAATCCTTACGAAGGAGGTCGACAGCGGAATAGAAGTCCGGCATGTCCGGTGGCGTTGCTGTCGATAACTTGGGCCTTTTCCCACGGCGCATCTGAAGCGAAATCGGAGCAACCGGTGTCTCCATCAGACAAATTGAACTCTGAGAACAAGAGGTACAATAGACCTATGGAAGCGGCTTAGAATCGAGGAACTCTTTGCCCCAGCCGCAGGGACGATCACAGAAGATCGATCGGTGTGGTATCGATAGAAAAACGCTGGTCGACTGACGGAAAAGAAGATAGAGGTAAAATAGACCTTTCTCGGTGGCGAAACTCGAACAGGTGAAGTCGCACCTCGCCACAAAAGTGCTCGTAGAACCAGAAAGATCAGCACAGTCGAATATAGCGGTAGACGTGCAGCAAAATACAGCCGGAACTGTTGAACTGAGAGCGCTGGGCAACCGACCGCACGCCGCCTCGACCGGACGGAGAATGACGTCCGGTCGAGGCGGCGTGCGGTCGGTTGCCCAGCGCTCTCAGTTCAACAATTCCGGCTGTATTTTCACGGAGAATCAAAAGACAACCTTAATTTTGTCTTTTGTCTATCTATATGTGGTTAGTCTCGTCCCACGAAGGATTCATTTCTGTGCTTATGTGGGCGCGTGTCGCGCATACCGAAGAGGTGCCGGCCGTCGCGTGCACTCGATACCAAGTTCCTGGTCCAGATTTCCCGCCCAGGCCAACCAAGCCTTCCATCTTTCCAGGGTCGGTGAACTGGTACCAGACTTGTTTGATAAGGTTAAGGCACTGACTTGCTCATCGGCTGGCTACCACAAGTCAATGTATGGCCAAATACGTATTCAAATCGCCTCCATGACATCCCACAGAAACAGAATGCATGGCGCATCCCAAAGGGGATTGAATGACGCCGTCCTGCATCCTTATCCTTTATCTATTTATATATCAAATCTATGCGAGACATGAAAACCCGTGGAGGATAACACAAGGAATGTCTATAAGGGAAAGTTCTTGGACCACAAAAGAGGAACACGAATGAACAACAACCAAGAGCTGTTGAATGCAGATCTTAAACTACATATACTCACATGAAAGTGATCAAAAAAGAGTTTCTAAAATGCCTGTCTATGAGCCTTTTGAAACTGTTCAAGATTCGGAAACTGGAGATGTTCTTGCGAACTTGATGGCTTTTTGGTGTGAAAACGTAGCATGTAAGCAACTTTTTAATTTTGAAAAACAACGTTTTGCCTGTGCCTCTAGGATACTAGGTAAAATCGTGCAAAATTACTCCATTGGAAGATCTGTTATTAAGTTTGCTACTTCATAGACCATGATGTGATCGTCTCTCTCTTCGAATTGGAAAAACGAGACATCAAATATCTTATTGCGTACAGGAACAGGCGGTATGATGGAACACTCATACCCATGAAATCTTATGCAGTTTTCTGGTAAAGTTGTTCAGAAGGTCATGGAGGTGTTGGCGAGATTCTTTTAGATTCCAGGTTTTCTATTTAAAACTTTTCCCCTTTTCCGTCAACTAGTTGGCCACCAATTAACCCTCATTACCCCTACCACCCTGCTGGCACACGGCGAACGATGTCTACAACAGGATAGGTGAGCACTTTGACGTAGTCGATCGACTCTTTCTATGCATTGCAAGGCGTAGAAATTATATCCTTTGCTATATACGGTGTAGAAAAAAAAACACTTTAAAAAAAGCATGCTTTAAAAATCGATATTTTGAAATACAACAAGTATTAATTACAAATATTATTATTCTCAATAGTGCTGAGGACGAGATCCCGTATTTCACGGATTTCTTGTAAAATATATGTTTTTGGATCCAAATTCTTCCGCTTATTTCGTTAAGCGACGTAAATGCCGTGAAAACGTAAACGCCGAGACGTGGGGCTCCGAGATACGTGAACGCCAAAGCCATGTTATCTTGTTTTTCAATTTAAAAAATAATAAATTAAAAATAAAATAAGAAGAAATTTGAACGTTTTTTAATTTCAGGGCAACTATCCATCAAAACTGATTTAAAGCGCTCAGAGCTTTTATAAGGAGACACATTGTCGACTTTAAATAAAAAGCCAAAGGCCTTGGAAAGAAAATAAAAAGTAGATACTGCTACAATACTGGCCTTAACTTTTGGTCTTTGGGCGGAAAATGCGAAAAAAACCGCCTTTTCCGCCGCTTTTCTGTAGCGCTCTTCAAATTGAGCGCATTGTAAATTGAAACACATATTCGTGATCATCACGCGCCTGAAAAATAATTCAGTGACCTAATTTCTACCTGGCGCGGCTGACCCCTCCACTCGCGGGAGATAATTATACCAACAGCTCCTAAGTAGCTAATTAAGGAAGATATTCGGCCTACTAAAGCCTTTTTTCTATCTTAAATACAGTAACGCATGTTCTCTGGATTCCCTAGCCTTTTGTGGCCACAATAATGTAACTTTTAAAAGGATTCAATCATTTAATTGGCATTAGTTTCAGAAAATGTGCCCACTTTGGAGGACTCTAATTTTGGAATATCACGTTTATGTGTGCTTATATTCATTTGTGCCGCTAAACGTTATAGTTAAAATCAAGCTGCGAAAGTGGAACCTTTGGGGTTGAAATCGTTAGTAATTATACGCTGACAAAATTGCTCACATGCCACTTCTTTGCAGTTGCCCACGCAGTTTTCCCATGATTAAAGAGACCACAGAATCATTTCTTTAAAGAATGAAACATAGGAATTTGAAGGCCTACGAATGCCCCTTGTAGACGTCCACGGGTGAGATTTCGACTAGGCTAGAAGACTTTTTAGCCACTCAGCTACGCAGCAAAGTTATTCCAAGAGCGAACTGAGTGCCGTTTGGAAAAGTTTTCAAAAACTGAAAAATAACCTGCGTCTGGATGCACCAGTTAAATCTGATTTGAGCGGTGGTCCAGTTTCAAATTTTCGTTCATTTGCTCCGGTTTATCAGTCGAGTGAAATATCAAGTAGCCCTCGTCGGGAGGCAATTAGTTCCAGAGTCAGTCCCGTCACCTGCCCCTTTGACCTTTCTCGCCATCAGAGGGCGCCGTAAATCGCCTAAGCAGATTCTTCACATTTTCGCGGCCCGATATTGATCCCTCCAAAGGACGCTGAAGTAGAATGCGCGGCGTACAACAAATGAGCTTTGGATAACCTACGACCTCCCCCTTTTATTTAACAGGCCTGCACTTTCTATCTCGTATTTACGCTTTCATACTGGTTGAATGCGTGGCGCCTCCTAGAAAGACTACTTGAATTCACTCTCCTTTAATAGCGCCTTCAATACTCACGACATTCCAGGCCTATGCTAAGACTGGCAGTGGTCAGTCGATGTACAAGTATTTTGTCTATCTCTATCTCCTCCCGAACACCGTAGAAGGGTGCGTAGCGTACCCCAACCAGCGCTTGATTATCTTCTATAAGGAAGATCCTTCTACAAGGTGATCGTCGGCGACTTCAACGCCAAGATCGGACCACGAAGGTCACCGAAAGAACTTCACATCGGAACCAGGGATGAGCGGATAACAAAATTTTAAAACCCGGATAACGGATAACGGATAATTTTTCCCAAAAAATGACCGGATAATGGAAAAACGGATAACGAACAAACAACAAAAATTAAAACTAATTTTAAACCATTCTTTCTCTAATAGTAGGTCGGGATTTTTAATACCATCCTCGTCACATGTCAAGTGAGCAACTTTTAACCTTCTTATCGGTTTTTTCTTCGAGGTGCGAAGTAGCGCACTCTGAGAAGGCGCCTACTTTCGCATGCACTCCGAATCATGGTTCTTGGTTCGGATTTCCAGTCTAGGTATCAGGATTGCAAGGGAATGTTAATGCACTGACTTGTCCATCGGCTGGTCACCGCAAGTCATTGCCCGAGTACGTAACTAGTATTGAGCCTGCAGCTCGTCAACGGCTGCTCCTACTGCTCAGCAACTACCCGTAAACCTATCGGCCTCAAAACGTCTGGTTGGGACTTCGTTGGACCCGACGGTTTATTGACCCTTCGGCACCATTAGAGAAGAAAAAACTAATCTTGCTTATTACACAGAATAGAGTAAGGGAAGATCCTCAAAACGACTGACGTAAGCATTGTCCGCTGCCCATCGCATTAGTGCTATTCCCACTCCGAAGTGTCTAATCTGCAGAAAAATTGATAGTCGATCGGTTATTCGGTCAATCGATACTGTTATCTTGTTCTAGAAACTGTCTGAACCTCTTTATACTGGAGTATTTCCTGCAAGCGGGAGTAATTCTCTCGAAGAAACTGTCGTGTGACCCCCACTCCAATTGGTCAAATTTGGGCTAAAACCGATAACTGTGGTCGAAAAATCGATACCATCGATAAATATTGGTCTCCTCATCCGGCATAATCATAATCGCATCCCGATTGGTCAAATCGGTGTGTTGAACGACAACTCCGACAACCAACTAATACTATCGATCAATAGTGGATGTCCGTTCGAATACTTCCACTCATTCGTCCAACCTGGTCATTTTCTATAGATGAGATTGTTCAGCTGTTGACCAAGATTGTGTACATAGAAGATGAATATCTGGCACATCTTTAAAACGAAGTGATTCGTACGAAGGTTTATTCCTTTCTCCTCTAACCGACAGGTTTTTTCCAGACAGTACATTATGCTAGAAGGAATTTTGGCGAAGACCCCACAAATAGAAATGAGCAAGGCAGTGTTCTGCATTTCAGAACGCGCTATTAGCAGGTTGATAGTTTGGCCTAATTATGCCATATAGAACTAACAAGGGAGGCCCATGAACTTCCCCCAAAGATTCTCAACGTGACCTATATGGTCTTGTAGGGCATCGGACGAGGGTCAAAGAACTGTGCTTCGCTTTTGCTACAGGCCACTGTGTGGTCCGAAAATGGCAAAAAAATGGTACCGCTTCAGGGCGGGCTGATAAGGCAAAAGTAGCACCTGGAGTGGCCCTGTCGTGCTTGAAGTGTTTCTCACTGTCACCTCATTCGTGAACAAGATCGACAAGAATTGCTTTGACCCATCATCAAGACATGTTTATTGCTCCTCGGATTTCCTCCTACTTTCCTCATAGACTACTTTTTATTCTTCTCGCAACTTCCACTATTTCAGCTAACTGTTCCCAAGTACTGCATATTTTATCCAGCTCGTGTGATTGGTCGCCTCGCTGTGTGTTTCTTTCTCACCATTCTCTTACACACTTACGGGAGACGGGTCGGGTGCATTGCAGATAGAAGCACTTGCACTGACTCCCTCTACTCTAGAGGTCGAGAAAAACTTTTGTCCAAAATTCATCTACAGGGTTGTTGGGGATGCAGAGCACCAATTTGGCAACCAGTTTCGGTGGAAGGATAGATTACAGAAGGTCACGATGGATATGTAAGTTGAAAGAGCATACGCAGAATAACCGGCACCGCTGCCTTTCACGACTCCAAAGGTCGATGAGAGTTCGAAAGAAAATTTTTCGCTCAAACATCGCTCAGGGAGTTACTTAGGGTGCTGATCACGGATATGATATATGTTTTTAGAATTTTGGTCGATTACGGTAGATTACGTTAGATATGGCTGACTAAAGCTGTGCACGTTAGTGGGATCGTTTTCTTCTCCAATCGTCAGACATATTTTCCAACCTTTGACTTCAACTTTGATGAAAAGTAGTATAAGCAAAGTGATAATTTAGAAAAAGGGTGACAGATTCGTGATCAGCAGCATAAATTGTTTCCGATAGGGAGATTCCAGGTGTCACTTATGCCATATCAACCCGCTCTGAAGTGATACGATTTTCGCCATTTCCGGACCACCCACAGGCCCATAGCAAAAACGAAGCACAGATCTGTGATCCTCGTCCGATGCCCTATAAGACCATATAGGTCTCGTTGAGAATCTTTGAGGGAAGTTCATGGGCTTTTCTTGTAAAAAAAAGGCACCGACCTAGCATTGCAAACGTATCTCGACTATCAATGGAAAAAAACACAAAACGATTTTTAAAAATTGTCCTTATATTCAAGTAAGTAATCATAAGGGTGCCAGATTTTGTTGTTCGTTATCCGGCCAAAAACCACCGGATAACGAACAACAAAACGGATAGGCCAAAACCCGCCGGAAACCGGATAACGGATAACGGATAACGGTTAATCCGCTCATCCCTGATCGGAACCCACGGTTTGGAGTGGAACGAGCAAGGTGAAATGCTGTCTGAGTTTATCATGTCGACCATGACCATCCATGGAAACTCACAGTTCCAGAAGCCTCCCTCTCTACGATGGACCTGGGAATCCCCCGGTGGCCAGTTCCACAACGAGATCGACCACATCATTTTCAATCGCAAGATGACCCCTCTCCGACGTCCTGACGGAACCATCACCTCTTCCAGAAGGACCATGGGGAAGGTTATCCACGACTTCTACTCCGATCTCTTCGATAGCCTGCCCCCCCCCCCCCCACGCCATCTTCCGCAGGATGGATACGTCGTCCCCTCTGTTCTCCCTTCCGAGATCCGACACGCCATCTCGTTGGTGAAGAAACGTACAGCACCCGGTCCCGACAGGATCAGACCCGAACACCTGAAGAACCTACCGCCAGCGCTCATCAACACCCTGGCGCGGCTCTTCACACGCTACCTGTCCGAATGCAAGGTTCCATCTCAGTGGAAGACCAGCAAGACCGTCTTGCTGTACAAGAAGGGAGACGTGCGCGACATTGGCAACTAACGGCCGGCAACTATATCATCTTCTAACACATTTGCTTAAGCCTGGAGTGGCTGGTAGAGAGGCTATATGTTGTTACAGGATGTTTTGTTGCGATCAAAACTCTTGCACCAGGCGGGACTCGAACCCGCATCTTCTGCTTTCCGGGTAGCGATGTTCGCATTACACCACCGGCGCTGTTTGACCGCACGTAACATCCGCGATATCCTCGAGGCCAGTCAGCACCCACCCGTGATGCGGGATGGGCCGGTCGCTGATATCAGCATGGAGCCGGTTAAGCTGAGGACCTTACTAGTAACAATGTTCTAACACATTTGCTTAAGCCTGGAGCGGCTGGTAGAGAGCCTATATGTTGTTACAGGATGTTTTGTTGCGATCAAAACTCTTGCGCCAGGATGGGACTCGAACCCGCATCGTCGGCTTTCCGGGCAGCAATGTTCACCACCGGCGCTGTTTGACCGCACGTATATCATTTTCGCTTCGCTGACGACATCGTGCTCATAACACCGAGCATCAGCCAGGCGGAGCGAATGCTGGCCGACTTCGATCGTGTATGTGGGAGCGTTGGACTGCAGCTGAATCTCACGAAGACGATGTTCATGAAGAACGGACGAGTTTCTGATGCCCCATTTTCGTTCAACGGAACGAACATCCCCGAATGCTCCAGCTACTTGTATCTGGGTCGCGAAGTCAATATGGCCAACGACCTAGCGCCAGAGCTGAGCAGGAGGAAGCGAGCGGCTTCGGGAGCTTTCAAGAGCGTCGAAGAAGTCGCGAAGAAGACGAAGAACGTCCGACTTCGTGCCCACCTATTCGACTCCACCGTTCTTCCTGCCCTAACATACGCCTCAGAGACCTGGGCTATACGAAAGCAGGATGAGCACGCGATCAGCGTCGCGCAGCGTGGAATCGAGAGGACGATGCTCGGAGTGACACGATTCACGCAAGTGAGAGAAGGCCTCCGGACTTCCGAGCTTCGACGACGTTCGAAGATCAGAGACGCTGTCGCGTGGGCCAAGTTGTCGAAAATCAGGTGAGCTGGACGAGAGCCGTCACCGACTGGATTCCGCGGGATGTCAGTAGAACATCAGGACACCCACCAACGCGTTGGTCGGACTTCTTTGTGAAAGCCCTAAACGACCGCTATGACGCTCTTTGTGTCCCTCGAGCAAGGAGGATACATTGGAGCACTCTGCCACGCGACAGGGACGAATGGAGACGCTGCTGGCGCCCGCTCGAGCAAGTCGATGATCAACGGGACGACAGGTGATATAGGCGAAAAGTAGCAGTTTCGATGTAAAATAATTGAATTTAAAGTAGAAATAAAACAAATAAGAATGCACAAAGCATTCGTAAAAATATGCAGTGAAAGGAATAAAAGGGAAAAGAATGTTAAGATATGGACAAAGCTCGATGCTGAACCACACCATTTCTCCAGTGTTTGGGATGATCAATAGTACGGCACCGCGACACTGGAAATGTGAAGGCTATTGTAAGGGATTGTAAGGGATGTACGACAACCTGGGTTACTGTAGTTAATAGGTCGGGATATAGGTGACCGTAGGTTAGCTGGGATAGCTCCGTAAGACAGGTGGCCTAAGACAGGCGGCCGCGTCCCAATGGGATTAGATCTAATCCGCTCGGCGAGATGGCGAGCTTGGCCTACATCTATTATAGCTGTTAGCTTAGGGCCCCGCCTTCGGATCGAGAGGGTGATATCAGTAGTGTTGGTCCGGCTCGTACGACGGTGACTGTTTTCCCGTCTCCGAGCCTTGTATTTATGTCAGGTATATGTATGTGTCTATAAAATTATGAGAGGTCTTCAAATGTCTTATGTAACCGTCGATCTCACACGTTATACCTCGGAGGCCCCAACCGCTACACCAAATTAAAGCGGAGGTCCGAAGGATATTATGTGGAGGTGCCGGCGAGATCTCTCGTAAGCTTATAACATCTTTTTTTCTCCTCTCCTACTTCGCCTTTTATATTACTGAATATCCCAATTTTGCGTAAATATCATCCCTTAAAATTTTTGAACTTTTGAGTGTTCCCGTAGAGGGAACTGCCTATAACGCACAGACGCCACACCGCTCAAATATTTTGAATTGTTTATGATATCGGAATGGGTCTTGTGAATAAAAAGCCCGGCTATTATATTGTGTAGTGGGGGAAAAACTTGATTGGGAAGAGTTTGGGCGCATTCTAAAACCCAGCCAAGTAGAGAAATATTCGTGCCCGCAAAATAAAAGAAAACGTTAGGCGATGATTTTTTTTACACGGCAAAGTAGTAGGTTTTAAAAAATATCATGACACCAACTCTGTCTCTCTCTTCTTGCGTGCGCTTTTCTTTCCTTGGCCAAGAAATAGTTGTCGTTCGCCGCTAATGAACTTTAGAAGGTACGAAAGTTTCTACAAACTTCGTCTGCCGCTGACAGACTCTTCGACAACCCGCCAATCGCTGCCAACAAACGAAGGGACACTGACGAACCTTAACTTGAATTTTAAAAAATGTCACTTATATAACAAAAAAGGGAGTTCACTACTCCTTTTTCGAACCAAATCATTTTTTCTCTAAGGTCTAGCCGCAATTTAAGATACTGTAAAACGCTATAAAGCGCTTTGCAACAAAAAAAAGATTTTTTCTCTTTTTTCAACTCTAAATTGGATTAACTGATTAGTACGAGCAGGCTGCAGACTACGGTCAGCGTTCCTTCTTCTTCTTCTTTAACCCTTTCAACCTTTATGTAACTATGAACTACCTGCGCGGCTATAAGAACGAGTCCATTCAGACGTGATCGGACCCTTACCCCAAACCCTTAACGGTAAGAAGTTCATACTTATCACAGTATACTGTCGCGTAATGATATTGTACCCGATTCACCACAGTTCACCTAGAAACCTGTAGCTAACCGCCAACTAACAATAGATTGGCTGTTTGTTCAAAGCGATTCATAGCTAACTGAGCGTTTCGCTCTTGCAAGGTGTCCTTACAACAACTTTATCTATGTGACGCCTATACCTAAATTTATGGACCACTTCAGTTTGTTCCGCCGTATCGTAGTAGCCCCAGGGATCGGGACTCTTTCGCGGTCCGGAAGCAAGGGATGCACGACGACCTGGGTTGCTGTAGTTGATAGGTCGGGAGACAGGTGACCGTAGCTTAGCTGGGATAGCGTCGTAAGACAGGCGACCGCGGCCCAAATGATTAGATCTAATCCGCTCGGCGGTCCTCTATAGCGCCTATTCAAACGGCCAGCGAGATGGTGAGCTTGGCCTACATCTAGCTGTTAGCTTAGGGCCCCGCATTCGGATGGAGAGTGAGATATCCGTAGTGTTGGTCCGGCTCGTACGACGGTGACTGTTTTCCCGTCTCCGAGCCTTGTATTTATGTCAGGTATATGTATGTGTCTATAAAATTATGAGAGGTCTTTAAATGTCTTATGTAACCGTCGATCTCACATGTAATACTTAGGAGGCCCCAACCGCTACACCACATTAAAGCGGGGGTCCGAAGGATGTTATACTCTGCTTAGGCGATTTACGGCGCCCTCTGATGACGAGAGGGGTCACAGGGGCAGGTGAGGGGACTGACTCTGGAACTAATCTGTGTCCCGACGAGGGCTACTTGATACTTCACTCGACTGATAAACCGGAGCAAATGAACGAAAATTTGAAACTGGACCACCGCTCAAATCAGATTTAACTGGTGCATCCAGTAGCAGGTTATTTTTCAGTTTTTGAAAACTTTTCCAAACGGCTCTCAATTCGCTTTTGGAATAACTTTGCTGCGTAGCTGAGTGGCTAAAAAGTCTTCTAGCCTAGTCGAAATCTCACCCGTGGACGTCTACAAGGGGCATTCGTAGGCCTTCAAATTCCTATGTTTCATTCTTTAAAGAAATGATTCTGTGGTCTCATTAATCATGGGAAAACTGCGTGGGCAACTGCAAAGAAGTGGGATGTCAGCAATTTTGTCAGCGTATAATTACTAACGATTTCAACCCCAAAGGTTCCACTTTCGCAGTTTGATTTTAACTATAACGTTTAGCGGCACAAATGAATATAAGCACACATAAACGTCATATTCCAAAATTAGAGTCCTCCAAAGTGGGCACATTTTCTGAAACTAATGCCAATTAAATTATCGAATCCTTTAAAAAACTACATTATTGTGACCACAAAAAACTAGGGAATCCAGAGAACATGCGTTACTATATTTAAGGTAGAAAAAGGCCGAATATCTTCCTTCATAGTTACTTAGGAGCTGTTGGTGTAATTATCTCCCGCTAGTGGAGGTGTCAGCCGTGCCAGGTAGAAATTAGATCACCGAATTATTTTTCAGGCACCCGCTAGGCGCTTTGCGGCTTATCGGTAAGATGGCTCGGTGCTAATCACGATTATGTGTTTCAATTTAGAATGCGCTCAGTTTGAAGAGCGCTACAGAAAAGCGGCGGAAAGGCGGTTTTTTCGTAATTCCGCCCAAAGACCAAGAGTTAAGGCCGGTATCGTATTTCGTGTCTATTAGAACGGACCGTTAGAGCAATCCGCAGTGCTATCGCGCCTAATAGAACGGACGTCATAGCACATTTTTTTGTTGACATACAAGCACAACATAGCGCTATCTCGTCTAATAGAACGGACGTAGCACAGCGGTGAAGGACGTTGTGAAGCTGCTGAGCCAATATTGCCATGGAAGCTTTATTCGGCTTACATTTTGGCGTAACTGCCTTCTTAAGAGCCTGGAAAAGACAAAAAGAGTTTGAGAAATTAGGGGTGAGGGACGGTCTGCCTGAAAGAGGCGCGGGCAAAGACGCGGGACAGTGCCTGCGGAGCCAATTAGCGCCGACTCGCGCCGCGACACCCGCCGCTTCGCACTCAGCCAGACAGCCCTCGCCGCGGAAGTGATGGTGACCCAGCCAACCACGGGAGCCTGTAGACCGACCAGATTTGGTGTGATTACAATTGATAGAGGGATAGGAGGCACGGACGGCTTGCAGTGGCAGTCCAGAAATTGGGATTGATCTGAATCCTACCATCTCCTGTATCAGAATTTCGAGCTCTATCGAATGAGGCAGGAAAGAATCTTGCCTTTATAACCCTTACTACATTTTTCAGGCGCTGTTTAACTTTCGTTAAATATCCGTTTTTATTTATATCAGAATTAACTACGAGGCATTCTTCCAAGCTATTAATGTGAACTTTACCATCTCCTGTATTAGAATTTCGATCTCTATCGAATGGGTCAGAAAAAATCCTGCCTCAGTAACCCTTAAAGCGATTTTTTTCAGGCGCTGCTTATTTTTCGCTGAATATCGGTTTTTATTCACATACATATATCAGGATTAAATACAAGGCATGCTTCTAGGTCAAAATCTCAGAGCGTTCCAATTAGGTAGACGAGAGATCTTTTAACAGAAGTTTGAAGTGATAGTTTCAGCATGACATCTCTTTAACTTTTCGTAACTGATTTTTCTATGGAATTTTAAAATGCACACACCATATCTATCGAGACTAAGTCGGGATAGGTTGTTCATCAAATCTAGTGTTCACCGGGAACAAATTTCACCACACAATACTTCAAATTGCTCGTCCAGACGCTTGTGGCTTCTGGCGGTATTTCGATCTCTCGTCCCACAGGCAGTGTACCTGCATGCATAGCCAACGTCACTTCCACCAATTAACGAGTTAGGAACCATTCATGAAATGCTTTGAGAAAACTAGAGTACTTCAGTGTTCTTAGGGGATCTACCGACCATCAAATCAAACTCGGGCAATTTCAGACTGTGAACATGCTCTACGCATGTCGTTTTTAAAAAGGTTGAGCACTTGAGGTGCTCTTAGAAGGTCTCTCGTCTATCTAATTGTATTCCTTGCGCCATTTCAGCCTGGGAGCATACCTAGCAAATAATTCTGATATAAATAAGAACTGATATTTAACGAAAATAAATGCCTAAAAAGTCGCTTTATTATTTAGACAAGGTAATTTCTGGCTCATTCGGTAGAGATCGAAATTCTAATACAGCAGATGGTAGAGCTCGCATCAGTAGCCTGGAAGCATGCTTCATAGTTAAATCTGATATAAATAAAAGCTGATATTTAAAGATAGTTAAACAGCGCTTGAAAATAATTGTTGTAAGGGCCACTGAGACAAGATTCTTTCCTGGCTCATTCGATAGAGCTCGAAATTCTAATATAGGAGAGTAGGTTCACATCAATCCCAATTTCTGGACTGTCAATTCAAGCCGTCTGTGCCTCCTATCCCTCTATTGATTGTAATCTCACCAAATCTGGTCGACCTACAGGCTCCCATGGTTGTCTGGGTCAGCATCGAGGGCTGTCTGGCTGAGTGCGAAGCGGCGAGTGTCACTGCGCAAGTTGACGTTAATTAGCTCCCCAGGCACTGTCCCGCGTCCTTGCCCGCGCCGCTTTCAGGCAGAACGTCCCCTCCCAGAAATTACTCATCGATAGATCATTTTAAGCTACAGGAGTCTCGAAAGTTAATGATGAGAGAATGAAACGAAAAGGGAGTAAGGCAACCCGGCTAACCTTATGAAAACAGCCGAAAGGCTGGTGGGTCACCCTCGAATGGAGAACGACTGAGTGAATGAGCTCTTCCTTCGGGTCAGCCCCTCAACAGCCCTCCGGCTGGCGCCCTCCAGGGTCAAGCCCACAAAGGTCAGTAAGCGACATGCCAAGATTCAACGACAGTCGGACATGGCACGGAGCACATTTCTTCTTGTTGACTCGCAGAACTCCACGGGCCCAGCTCCATGAGATAGCGCCGCGCCGACGACTATGATCAGCACAGACGACCTGCTTGCCCTCCAACGCTTTGAGATTGCGACACAAGCAGCAGCGTCAATCCATGGAGGAAAGACCGCAGCGATATAACAAAAAGCAAGAAGATAGCAAACTTTATTCACGGAGGGACCAACTATAAGAAGATGCCTCCGTGGTCCTGGACGATCGAGCAACGTAGGTCTGCCCTCACTGCTGCCATCCTCGGGAGGCCTGGCCTTGAGCCAAGGCTTTCAAAAACAGAAGCGTAAAGAACAATTTTAATTTTTTGGTATTTTAAAGAATATTTTCAAACAAAGCGAAGACAAACCCGCTCAATATTCCAAAATTCAGCTTCTAGCTGTTGAAATAAGCCGTAAAAATCAATGCAAAACTTCTGCTTCAGAAGGGATCCGAACCCGCGACCGATATAGGTAAAACCCGCCTGCTCGCACTGCACCATAGGGCGCTCAAATAGAAATCGTTAGAAAAAAATCAATATCTGGCTGCCTTTCCACCGTAGATTTACTTATTTATTTATTGCAAGGCACGGATCATAATCACATGCAGAAGGTTAACAATAACACATGCGATAAGGTAACAATAACACATTAACATTAGATATAAGGTGCTGGATGACTGAGCAACGAAAAAACAAAATAAAAAAAGCCTAACGAAACTTTAGTGTAATCAGACGTTTGAAAGACGACAGAGACGAGTTAACAATGTTCTCGTTCTCAGAAAGTAGGGTGTTGAGCTCCCTGATGCTTCTATAAATGAGGAAACTTGACCTCACTTTCGACCTTGGGATTTGCAGATAGAGTCTGAGATGCCCTCTTCTGTCAGTTGTCAAAGGGGCACCAAAAACCCGACTGGGTCAATGGAAAGCCTTCCTGTCAGAGCTTTGAACAACATAATTATATCTGCTCTTTTTCGTCTAGTCTGAAGGCTAGATAAACTAAGCATCTTAGTCCTGTCAACCAATTTTGGGGAGTAACATAATAAGGGATCTAGCAAAGAATTTCTCCTAGTAGATTTATGCACTGCATGATGGAAGCAGCGAATATCGAAGAGGTCTTGAAACGATTTAGAGGTCACTCCAGAGTTAGCTGAGTTAGCCGATGTCAGGTCAGGGAGGTTGAAGTCTCCTAAAAGAATACATGGGCCACTAAAAATGCAAAAGTCGCTTATGGCTTTAACAAGGTTTACTGACAAGCTTGTGTTACAGTTCGAAGCTCTGTAAAGAGCAATGAAAGGAAAGGTTAAACGTCTATTTCGATATCATAGATTAAAATTTCATGTGCTTCATTAACAGATTCACAGAAAACTACCTCATTCGAGGAACTCTTTACGAGCAACATTACCCCACCACCTTTTTTTCCGTTTCTATCGCACCTAACATCAACATATTTGCTATAACTATAAGCAATACCTAGGAGAGGACCTAAATCATTAATAGGTGTCAGCCAAGTCTCAGCTAAGACTACAATATCATAGTTATTTTGAAAAAGCTAAATGCCGAAGAATTGCAATTTTTGACCACTAACCTAATATTGGAAAGGAGACACAAGACCATGATACGCTCAGACCTGAGAGAAATCATCAGTTTCCCATGGAACTATTGAGCTCAGACTGTGGCATATCCTGGGTAAGGTCAAGTTGATGGACTCCAGACTGCGATTCCACCCCCGTAGGAACAGCGTGACTGGAAACGTTAGTCTGACCCATCCTGGCAATGCGTTCCCCACGTCTGCGATCCCTCTCCTCCCTTGATAAGGAAGGGCGTAGGTAGATGCCCTTGCATAGAGAAAGAACCGAAGGCGGGGAGTTCGACTTACCGCCTCCTTTTGGAATTTAGATGCAGGGAGCACAACTTTATTAAGTCGCGGCCTGTTCTGGGGCCGGATTCATCAACGACTAACCCTCGGGTATAAGGGATAGAGATACCCACAATGAAGCATGCTCTCTGAGACTTGCGTTATCTCTGCCTGACTCTTATCTTATCTCTACCCCTTATCACCCGCATACCCACGGGTTGATTGTTGATGAATCCGGCCCCTGGTCGAGTTCGCCCATCCGATCTGCGGTGGGAAAACACTCAATATTTAAATAGTCAAGAAGTTGCCTGACACATGAAACGTCGTGAGAAACCCTTACAGATGCTCTATTATCAGGAGACTCAGGAATATTCGATAAAATACTTTTCATTTCGATCTCTGATTCCGATGGATGAGACGCGCCCGAAGCGTATCTAGGTGTATTATCTACATTAGGAGCAGTGGAATTATTCAATTGTTGTTTGAGAAACAAATTTTATTCTTTGAGCTGACGTATTTCCGCAGGTAGATCGCTGTTTGTCTTGAACAGCTCCTTCATTTGTCTCGTGTCTCATTTCGAAGCTCGAAGACTAGCATGATGTACGATGGCAATTCATCCTTCTTTACCATATCATGCAAAAGATCGGCTGCTGTCGTTTCGCCCTTAACATCTGTTTTTGTGGAGGATCGCGTAACCCTCCTCACTGGAACAGTGGATGCACGAGCCGACGACATGAATCAATGAAGAAAAACAACTCTTAGATCTGACCGCTGAACTGAGTAGAAAAAATATATCTTTGGAGGTGGCGATTACGTAATATAATTTGTCCTCGCCACAAGGAGACACGAGAAGTCGAAGAAGTCGATGGACGTAGTGTAGTACGAGGCAGGCAAACTGCGACGTAGATACGTGTTACGTAGATACGGTAGTTTGGTTGTAGGAGCAAAACCAAAAACCACCGGTCAAGACGACCGCAAGAATCGAGATAGATACGACATTGTAGGCTTCTCCACCCTATACCCTCTGTTTCCTCCACACCCCATATAGCAAATAACCTTCCAGGACCTTCCAACCATAAATAACTTATTTTACCCCGAAAATCAACTTTTAGATAAGCATCTCTTCAAATTTACTACTTTCAGGCTCTGGTGTCCAAAACAGATCTGTGAAACGGGAATAATGGAGAGGAACCGCTGTGGAAAGACCACAGAGAAATCAAAAGTGATTTTAGACCAATTAAACTAATTAAATTTTTTAAAATTTACTGTTCGTCGGAGGACGCTCTCAGAATAATAAAGCAACCTCAACGACGCGGTGCGAAGAGGGGCAACTGAAGAGCGAGTGGGAGTTCGAATCCCACTCTGAAACTTTTTTGATCTGTTCCTACTACCCTTTTGGTATTTAAAAAATATGTCTCTACGGCGCAGTGGACTTCACCTGTGGTGCAAAACGCGGCTTCATGATTCGACTCCCGGCCAAATGAATAATTTTTGCATTGCGCCCAAATATAAGGTCTGAATTTTCATGGGTCACTCCAGTGTCTTAATGGGATAAGACGAAAGCCGTCAATAGCATCTAACAAAGTCGCAGCAGCTTCACAATGGTAACCGCGTTCAGCATTCAAGGGAACTTCTAAGCACTGGAGACGACTATAACGAATAGGAAGCTTCTATCGGAGATAGCAAGCTTTGCAAAAAGTCTTTATAAGAACCTCCTATCTTGATTCATTCAACCCGCAGTGGACGTCCTCGAATGGGCAACTTGCTCCTGAGACTTCATTAACGTGCTGCCTCGTACTCATAGAATTCAACGGTCTACAGTGGTACCTGCTCATCATGGACAGTTCGATAGTTACCGTGAATCCCATCCTTGGCATTGACGAGACAACAATTCTTCTGTAAGATTATTCTGGATTTAAAAAGCGTTTTTTTCTCTCCATTATCTTTTCTCGGTCTGTGTAAGTTCTAGTAAACACTTCTCGTGCTATCTCTCCCGGTTTCCTTATATACCATAAGTACCTAGAGGCTTACCAATTTTTTAATTTAAAAATCTCCATTTAATTTATTTTAATTTTTCTCTTCTTCTTTTAAGCGACATTTGCGTCTGCGAATATAGTCTATTAGTAGTTGTAGTAGCGCTGCCGCCGAGCTAGCACGACAATCGACCTCCAGTTAGCCAAGGATAGCACAAAAATCTGTCGGACATCTTTCGCTGCTCCAGAGACTTATCGTTAGTAGCTATCAAACGTAAGCTCCTCTCCTCTCCTCTTTCAAATAATCCCTCTGAGAAAAAACAAATGGGTTGTAGTATCCTTGGTAAATTTCAGTAATCCGAGAGAAGATCCTCAGCTGCTGAGCCTCATACAGTAAAACCATTCTCAGTACCCACCTTCCGTAGTAAGGATACAGGATAAAGGACGGCGTTACTCAATCCCTTCTCAACCAGGAACTTGGTATCGGGTGCACGCGACACGCGCCTTCCGTAGTAGTAGAATAAAATAAATTTCTGTGACATCCCTAGGATCAACGGATCCCCTCGCATCCAAGGCAAAGATTTAAAAATTTAGGATATGAACCAAGGCAACATGGAATTCGTCAACCGCCTAGATTCAGCTTTGGAAGGATCAGCCCTGTCGTCTTATCCTCTGCAGTTCTCAACATTTGCTGGTGAGAATGGTGGCATGAGACTCATGAATTTTTTGTAAAAATTCAATGAGGTCGGGAACATTATGGGTTTATCCGAAGCCAAAATGGTACATCTACTCCCGGCTCATCTTAGAGATGTCGCCAAGGCAATCTTCGATAACTTTGATGACGCTACCGAAGTGAATGGCGTGAGGAACCAAGGAATCTCGTTGGACTATTTTCTGGACATGGCTAACCAGGATACTATCTCAACGGTAGGTCGGAACGGCCCAAGTGTTGTATATGGGCAGAACCGCCTCTCCCTGGGAAGTAACAAACTGAAGGTATCTCGACCCCAATACAATTCTGCGCAGAGTTAGGGGCGACGGAAGCCGCGTAATGGCGCCATGTTGATTCACGTGCTCCGCAGCTGACGGGCGCGCGCGGGATGAGTGCTCGTATCGCGACTCAGCGAGGGGTCAGGGGTTTGGATCCCGCAGACTGCGTTTGTTTTGCACTTTTGAAAAATCCACTTTTATCATATAGGTAATCCACCTAGGGGTATTATAGTGTGTTATAGAGCATGTTTAATATAACATATGCTTCAAGCTACAGATTAGCTAAAATGTTTGCTTCTAAAGAACCGAGGCAGTTCTCCATTCTCCATAACCAAAACAACACATGTTGAACGCTATAGTTTACCCGTCTTCGATACGATGTGCTGACACATAAGGCTACAATTTAGGCTGGGAACAGCCTAAGTTGTAAATGTCGTGAAAGTCATGTCCACCAGTGCTCGTGTTGTTATCCACTTGCTAACTCTGGAATGTGGATCGTCTTTGGATGCCCCTCCATCTAGGGAGGAGAAGAAGTTAGCAGACAGGATAGCAAGAAATTTGAGGCTGTTCGAAGATAAACAGTTGGAGGAAATCCATGATGAAGAGAACTTGGAAATTGGCGAAGACGAGGTCGACGGCGAATGGAAAAATCATTGATGAGGAGGAAGACCTGAACCTGGATCAGCCAGCTCGTTCAAAAACTACCACTTTTTCTGGAGGTCAGGAGGTTCCAGAGGAGCGGGTATGTTTCTGAACTGAAGAATATGGCGGGTACTATTGAAGAATAAGGTCTGACTGAAGAACATATGTTCAGGTTTGGGCGGCAGCTGAATATCACTGGTCCACATCAAGGAAGTCTTCTCGCAGCAGGAAGAGTACACAGCATAGATTTGCATTTCTTCGCAACGAGCGCGACACTGGATAAAGCTAAAACAGATTTATTTGGAAGGTGAACCTTAAGCTCGTAAATGTACAACAATGATTTTTCTGGAACATATTAACCACAATGATGACAGGACTCGTAAAAAGAAGAAGACAAAAAATGAGACAAGTCGCAGCGTTTTCCAACCATGAGACCATTACTGCCCTAGTACCAGAGGAGAAAAAGCTTGTCATGCGGACCATTCCTCCTGGAACTACGAGCCTAATCCAGCCAGCCGATGTTGGCTTCTTCCGGTATTTTAAATCCCTTATCAAGCGGTTCCATTTGCACGTCGTGGTCCACGGCCTCCCTTTCGACACACAAAAAAGGGATCATATTTTAAAGTTGAGTTTACAAGCATCTATTCTTCTACGGTAAAATCAAGTCACAATCAAGTAAAGTGGAAGTTGTATGATTTAAGGTAGTCTCGCTGGTATGTCATGTCAGCTTGAAGAATCTGATAAAGTTTGCTTGGTACAAGGCAGGCTACCTCAACGAGCACCCAGGGCCTTTTGAGAGTCCCATCCAACGCTTGTCAGATTCATGATCAGCACCCCAAATAACTCCTAGACAAAGTTTCAGCGAAAATTTTTTCGATCGAAGTCGTGTCGGTGGAGTTGGAACTTTTAACTGGTGCCGAATCTACTAGCGCATGCTTCTTTTAAACATACATATAGATAGTTTGATGTACTTCATACCCCACACTTCGCATCTCCTACCATGTTCTCATTCCTTTATGATCACGGTAATATTATGATAGCTATACGGAGACATTCAAAACCTTACATCGTCCTGCACTGATATCAAGCCCAATAACTATGGAGCAGACCATGTTTCACTTATGGAGGGTGATCTGGAGTAGGCGTTCACTTGGCGCCCTCTAATCAGAACGGTGGCGGCGAGAAGCGGCAGGGGGCCGTGACGCGCCCGGTTTGGTAGGACGGATAACTTATGCCCTAATCTGCATCCCGACGAAGACTACTTGATACTTCACCTGACTGATAAATCGGAGCAAATGAACCAATGAATGAAATGGAACCACCGTTCAAATCAGATTTAACCGGTGCACCCACTAGTAGGCTACTGTTTCGTTTTTGAATAATTTTCCAAACGACACTCAGTTCGCCTTTGAAGCGACTTTGCTGCCTAGCTGAGTGGCTAAAATGTCTTCTAGCCTGGTTGAACTCTCATATGTGGGAGACCATAACGTGTTTTCGTAAGCCTCTAAATCGTTAATTTTGTTTGTTCAGATAAGCAATTCTATGGTCCCTTTAACCAATGGAAAAGTGCGTGGGCTACTGCGAAGAAGTGGCATGGGTAACTTTTCAGTGTATAGGTGCTAACGATCTCAACTCCAGAAGTTCCACTTTCGCAGCTTGATTTCAACTATAACGCCTAGCGGGACAAATGAGTATAAGCAGATATAAACTTGATATTCCAAAATTAGAGTCCTCCAAAGTAGATACATTTTTTGAAACCAATGTAAATTACAGGGTGAACGAAAACAACGTGGACAAGACTTTTCCGTCATAATTATAAAACAACCAACAATTGGAGAAAACGTCAACTAAATTACAACAATACAAACATTAGGGTACGTCATGTTCAAGTGGTTTCGTAGTGCCTCCCTTGGAGTCAATGCAGAGGGCCAAACGTTTCGCGAATTTTTCGACGATGGGCTGCAGGTCGTACCTGGGAACAGATTCTGTTCACGGATGAGAAGCTGTTCACCGCGGAGCAGGCGCACAATCACCAAAATGGTAGGATGTGGCCTACAGAGGCTCCAAGCACCTCTGCTATTGTCCAAAATCCACAAGCTGTCATAGTTTGGGGTCTGCGCTAGCGGCAAGACCCCTGGTTTTCGTGGACAAAGGAGTGAAAATCGACGAAGATGTGTACCAGCGAGACATTCTCGAGTCCGTAATCCTTCCTTGAGCCCACCAGCACTTCGGTGATGCCCATTGAACATTCCGACAGGACTCTGCACCCGCACATAGTGCGAAGAGTGCGCAGGCGTGGTGCAAGGTCAATCTTCCCGACTTCATCACGCCTTCGGAATGGCCGCCGTATTCTCCGGATTTGAATCCGATAGACTACAGTGTGAGCATTTTAGAGGCTAGGGTCAGCGTCAAGCGCCACAGCAGGCTCGAGTCCCTAGAGGAAACCTTGCGCCTGGAGTGGGAGTGGTTGTCTCCTGATGATCCTATCGCCGAAAAATTCGCGAATTGGCCCTCTGCATCCGCTACAAGGGAGGCCACTTTGAAACCACTTAAATATGATGTACCCTAATGTTTGTATTGTTGTAATTTAGTCGTCGTTTTCTCGAATTGTTGGTTGTTTGTAATTATGATAAAAAATCTTGTACACGTTATTTTGGTTCACCCTGTAATTTATCGGATCCTTAAAAAAAATACATCAATGTGACCTCAAAAAACTAAGGAATCCAGAGAACTATGTGTTGCTATACATAGGATAGAATATAGGCTTCAATAGGCCGAATCCCTTCTTTCATCAGCTACTTAGGAACTGTGGGAGTAATTATCTCCCATGAGGGAAGGGGTCAGCCACGGCAGGCAGAAAATATGTCATTGAAGTATTTTTCAGGCACTCGCAGGGCGCTTTGCAGCTCATCGGGAAAAGGGCTCGGTGAATATGTGTTTCAATTGACAATGCGCTCAATTTGAAGATCGCTACAGAAAAGCGGCGAAAAGGCGTTTTTTTTTCTTTTTCCGCCGAAAGGCCAAAAATAAGGCCGGTATTGTACTAGAGCAATAACACGCGTACATGCACTCACCTCGACTGTAAAACAGCTATTGTACTGCGCAGGAAAGCTCCAGATTGTGTACTGCCCGAGCATTTCGGTCGGTATTTCGATCAGACTACGATCGATCAGCGAGGAAGAAGGAAAGGATACAGCTATCTGCAACGAAGACAAGTCTTAACAAGAAACACGAATTTACATTTGAGATTCGAAGGTTCGAATACGCCCGCTGAAGGTCTATAGAAGGGTGGGTGGGAACAGAAGACTATCAAATATGCGGGTCAAAGGAAACGCGCCATACCACGACGTATGCACGTTGATCTTCAAGCATGGAACAAATGTTTCAGAAGATGTTCTGCAGTTGACTCTCATTGAGCCTCTTTATACCGTTCAACAATACCATCAGTCTCACCAGGCTGTGGTGCTAGTCAGGCATTGTTTTCAAAATCTTTACGCTTCTGCGATCACGGACTGAGAAGTGATAGTAGTAGTTATGTTTAATCCTAGCATGCGATTCGAAATAGCGGCATAGAGAACACTAAAGGCACTGTAATTTACGTTCTAGAACACACTCAATACTAAGGAGGAACAAGTGGCTGCAGTAAAGTAAAACCAGTGGACGCTGTCCTACGAAGTCTTCCTTCTGTCTTCCTTCGAATTATCATATTTCGAGAAGCGTATCCCCTCCCTATGTATTTTAATAACCTGCATGGACAAAGAGTGTGCTGGACAGAAACACGAACTCGATTCTGAAAAAGACATCGCTGAGGCATCGTTTCGTGGAATAGAGTGATTTTCTATCCTAGAGGCATCTATTATACTCGTTTCCGCAGCATCACATGGGCTCGACGTGTACGTTATAATAAATGCTAATAAAACACAGAACTGCTCCTACTAAGTTGCAACAAAACGAATAAAACAAAAGCAAAAGTGCCAAATAGGATAATAGGGCACATACAGTAAGATAAGTTGTAAAGCTACAACTTTAACTCACTCGCGATCATGAAAAAATCCGTCAGACAGCAAAAGTACCATGCATCTAATGTAACCTCCAATGTCACTCGTCAGTTCCCCTTAGCCCTGGTTTATAGTTGCGCCGCTGCGCGGCGCGGCACCACAGTCGGAATAGATATCGACTGGGCGGCGCGAAAAATCGATATCTATGGCGACCCTCCCGCCGCGCCGCGTGGCGGCGCAAGTATAAACCAGGGCTTATGCACAGCGCTCCATCGTCCGAGCTTTATTGGAGGTGGACGCAAGCGGGGAAATGGTGCGCTTCAAACACTAGTCATTTAATGTTATCACTGTCGAAAAGTACTGCTCTCTTTTCTTGTGCTTGCGTGGCAATTCTACTAGGAGTAGGTTCAGTAACACATGCGCTGCTATAAACAATGAGTGAACTAATAGTTACTTGTAAGCGAACTCCATAAACATCCATGTGTTGTAGGCATTGAGCACTAATAGTATATCGATCCTTACCTAGTTACGTCACGGAACCTACGTCACGTCAAACTACGTCATAGCCCCTAACGTGTACATCATGTCAATGTATTTTCTACGTAATATCCACGTCACAGCCACGTAATCACTGGACCCTGAGTTGTCTATAAATAGCGCCCGATTGTTCTGTACTTGATCTTCGTGCTTCCTGTCTGCTGTTCTTCGCAATAAAGCTGTTCTACCCTGGACGACTACAACAAGTGGCGATCAAGGACTGAAGAATGGACGCCGAACAACTACGCTCGATCCTGGAAGCCCAGTCCCGTCTGCAGGAGAAGACTCTCGACGCTGTAATGGACGGAATGGATCGTCTTCTTTCGTCGATAGGAACGACCTCAACCGCCGCACCAGCAACGACAACCGAGTTCGTCACGAATTCGCTCTCGTCTCGACTGCCGCAGTTCAGCTACGACCCAGAAAATGGATGCACCTTCAATGTGTGGTGTGGTTCAGCCGCTACGACGACATGATCGCGAAGGATGGCTCCACTCTGGACGATGCAGCAAAAGCTCGTCTAATCGTGTCGAAGCTGGATGCCGCCTCCTACGCCCGATTCACCAACCACATCCTGCCGCCGAAGCCATCTGATATATCGATGGAGGAGACGGTGAAGACACTCAAGGAGCTGTTCGGACACAACACGTCAGTGTTCGCACGCCGCTACTCCTACCTGAGGACACAGTGCAACGTTGAATCTCTACGCGACTACACTGGAATGGTCAACCAACCTCACGAATTGGCCGAATTTAACGCAGTCACCGTCGAACAGATGAAGTGTCTTGTGTGGATATGTAGCCTCTCCGCTCCTGAATACGCCGACATTCGTACCCGCGCTCTACGAAAAATGGAGGAGCAGCCGCAGACTACTCTCAAGGAGCTGAGTGCTGAGGTTCAACAATTCATGGACATCCGACACGATGCTAAGCTACTCGGAAACACATCTTCACCTGTGCCTGTCGTCAACGCCGTAGCTACTACTACGTCAAAGCGCCAGCGGGACCCGCCTTCGCCCTGTTACCGATGTGGAGGATCGCATTGGGCCAAAGACTGCGAATTCGTCAACAAAAAGTGTAACGCATGCTCACTCGTCGGGCATAAAAAAGGCTTTTGCAAGAATTTCAACAAAAGGAAGCAGAAAAGGACCAGGACGAACCACCGACGCGCCAACAACGTCGTTGTTGCTGCCTCCACCACCTCTGCCGTGTCAACAGTCGCTCGCATTTACCGAAACGTGACAATCAATGGCCTTACCGTTCGGATGCGACTCGATACCGGTGCCGACGTCACACTGCTGAGCGAGAGAGACTGGATCGCAATGGGACTCCCGAAGCTGCGGCCGCCATACCTGACGCTGAAGTCGGCCAACAACAAGGAAATTCGGATACGTGGTCATTTTAAATGCAGTTTTGTCATCGATGGTCAACGTGGAAATGGAAGCTGCCACGCCGCAGATACCAAGTCGCTGTGTGCGCAGATACCTCGATTGAATCACCCAACATCAGCCGCTGTACCGTAACCTAAGGTAATACTGTCTCAGTTTCTACGCTCCGAACACTGCGATCGTCACTCATGGCAAGGATGCAGACCAAATTTGCTCCATTCAAACCAGGACTGGGATGCTGTTCAAAATCAAAGGCGTCACTGAAACTCAAAAATGACGTGAAACCTGTGTTCCGCAAGGCACGACCGGTGCCGTACGCCACCATACCTCGCATTTCACAGGAGATCGATCGGCTGGTCACCATCAAAGTATTGTCGCCCGTCAACCTGAATGGGCCGCTCCTGTCGTCGTCCAGAAGAAGAACGGTTCAATCCGTTTATGCGCTGACTACTCTACAGGATTAAACGACGCGCTCGACCAGCACCAGCACCCCTTCCAACGCCTGACGACATATTTACGAGACTGAACGGAGGTCGATACTTCTCGCAAATCGACCTCGCTGAAGCCTACCTCCAGTTGGAAGTGGACGAAGTCTCCCAGCCGCTGCTGACAATTAATACCCATCGAGGACTCTACCGTTTCAATCGCTTACCTTTTAGGATCAAGCCGGCTCCAAGCATCTTTCAACAACAAATGGACGTCCTTACTTCCGGAATGGAAGGAGTTGCCGCCTATCTCGACGATCTTATTGTCACCGGCAGGACCATTGAGGAACATAATGCACGCCTTGAAGCGCTATTTCGAAGGATCCACGACTATGGATTCCGTGTTCGTCTGGAAAAATGCGCCTTCTTACAGACTGAGATCACCTACCTTGGCTTCGTCATCGACGCTGAAGGACGCCGTCCTGATACCACCAAAACGGAGGCAATATGCAAGATGCCTCCTCCAAAAGACATCAGCCAGCTACGTGCTTTCCTTGGATTAGTCAACTTCTACGGAACATTCGTCAAAGACCTGCACGACATTCGAGCTTCGTTAGACGCAATGACTAGGAAGAATGCTGCATTCAGGTGGACACCGGAACGCCAATCTTCCTTTGACCGAATAAAAGCGACACTGAACTCGGATCTCCACCTGACCCACTTCGATCCCAGTCTACCAATCATCGTCGCCGCAGATGCGTGCAACAACGGAATCGGAGCAGTCCTGACACATCGCTTTCCGGACGGATCGGAAAAAGCCGTCTACCACGTAAGTCATGCTGCCCGACGCCTGCTCAAAGGAATTACAGTCCGATCGAGAAGGAAGGACTCGCCCTGATTTTTGCCGTGCAGAATTCCATCGATTCGTCCATGGGCGTCATTTCACGTTGAAAACGGACCACAAACCTCATCTTGCAATTTTCGGAAGCAAGAAGTGTATAGTGTAGTGCCAACCGACTTCAACGATGGGCCACAATTCTGCTGAACTACAACCTCTCCATCGAGTACGTAAACACGAAGGACTTCGGACAAGCTGATGCCTTATCCCGACTCATTCCTACACGAACGTCGGAACCTGAAGACCGCGTTATTGCTGAGTTTGAGGTTGACATCGCAGCCGAAATCATGGACAACTGCCGCAATCTTCCTCTCTCCTTCAAGGAGATCCGCTACGCTACTGCCTCAGACCACCTGCTGTTGCAAGTGATTAAAAACACTCAAACAGGAAACTGGCCTAAAGTCACTCGCGATTCACCCTTCTTGCACTTCTACAACCGCCGAGACTCACTGTCCACAGTCGACGATTGTTTGCTTACAGCCAATCGTCTGGTGATCCCGAAGTCTCTTCAGCGTCGTGTACTCAATTCGCTGCATAAGGCCCACCCAGGACAAACAAGGATGAAAATGCTGGCACGAAGTTACGTATATTGGCCTACGTTGGATGAGGACATCGAGGGCCTCGTCAGAACCTGCAGCACCTGTGCATCTGTCTCCAACGATTCCGTTAAGACCGACCTTCATTCATGGCCGAAACCTACCGCACCATGGACAAGGATACATGCAGATTTCGCTGGACCGCTCGAGGGAACCTTCTATTTAATCATCTTGGACGCCTACTCAAAATGGCCGGAGGTCATCGCGATGAACACCATTACGACAACAGCTACAATAGCTGCAATGAAGAAGCTTTTCGCACGGTTTGGTAATCCGACCAACCTCGTCACGGACAACGGCACACAATTTACCTCTGCAACCTTCACGGAATTCTGCCGCTTCCGTGGTATCACACATATCCGCATTCCGCCTTTCCATCGACAAAGCAGTGAACAAGCAGAACGCTTTGCGGACACCTTCAAAAGAGCCCTGGCCAAGTTGAAAGGGGAGGAACCGACACCTGATGCTCTTCAAACGTTTCTAATGGCCTACCGCTCAACACCCTGCCCGTCTGGGCCGAATCATCTATCTCCTGCGGAGAACTTCATTGGACGTCGTCTTCGCACCGTACTTGATGTGATGATGCCTCCTGAAGATGACAACACCGGGCCTCGGGACAGGAAGATGGAAAGACAGTTCAACAGACACCACGAAACTCGCAGCCGCTGTTTCGAACCTGACGACAAAGTGTATGCAAAGGACTATCGGACGTCGAAAAGCACTTGGACTCCGGCTACGATCGTTCGACGCACTGGAAACGTCACTTATCTAGTCCGCTCTGGAAGACTCCCCTGGACTCGACATATCAATCAGCTGAAACCTCGACACAGCACTTCTTCTTCCTCTTCTTCTTCTTCAGCGTTTGTCCCGCTTCGTAGCGGGGTCCGCTCTTCTGGTGTCGTGACGCCACCTTTCTCGATCCTGTGCTTCATCAGGGTGGACGCCAGTTACTTTCATGCCCATGTGTAACGTATCGGACCAACGCTGCGACACCGAACTTCTGCCGAATAGCATCGTTTCGGATGCGGTCCATGCGCGTGCCTCCAGCCGTCCAGCGCAGCATCTTCGTCTCCATGACGCTGAGGCGCGTTTCAACTTCCTTAGTCGCAGGCCAACACTCAGCGCCGTACATCGCTACTGGCCGCACGACTGCTCTGTAGATCTTCGACTTCAGGTGCTCTGGTATCTTCCTATCGCAGAGCACACCAGCCACTTGGACCAAGCTGCACTCACGCGTGAGTTCACTTCAACCATCAGACTGCCGTCAAACGCTATTGCTGATCCCAGGTATTTAAACACCGAAGTGCGTGCAAGCTCAGTGCTGTCAATCTTAATGGAGCCGGACTCGTTCACGTCAGTCGTTAAGTACTCGATCTTCTTGACGTTCAATTTGAGTCCGAACATCGCCAGGCGGTCGCACCAAGCTTGCACCTACCGCTCGAGTTCATTCTTATCTTTGCTAGCGAGTATTACGTCATCAGCATAAAGCAACGTCCATGGGACAGGCTTCTGAAGGTTTCTCGTAATGGCATCCATGACGACAACAAAGAGGAGTAGAGAAAGCGCAGAACCCTGGTGCACCCCAACAGAGATGGGAAACTCCATTAAGGTTCCAGCTGCAGCTTGCACTCTACTCTTTGGGCAAGAGTAGAGCATCCGCACCCACTTTAGGGGTTCCTCAGGTGCGTTGTGTTGTCGTAAGGCGTACCATATAACCTCACGCGGTACGCGGTCGAAAGCCTTCTCCAAGTTGAGAAAGGCGATATGCACCGGCTTCTGTTTCTCGCGATGCTTCTCCAGCAGAAGTCGGGCGGCGTGTATAGCATCAATGGCCCAACAACCAGACACAAAACCGCACTGATTGTCGGAGAGCTTGACGATTTCACGAATTCGTCTATCGAGGATTCGCTCGAAGATCTTCAGGCTGTGCGAAAGCAAGCGAATCGGACGGTAATTGGAGCAGTCTGCAGCACTGCCCTTCTTCTTCCAAATCGGAATCATCGTACTGTTGTGCCAACACTCCGGTACTTTCTTCTCCTTTACTACCTGGTTGAAGAACTCAGTCAACCACTCAGCAGGGTACCAGAGCTTCGACTTCCAAACATCGGCTGCCAGATCATCCGGTACTGTTGCCTTGCATGGTGACGACAAGTCGTCTCCTTTGACGGTTTCCGCGCCCCATTTCGACTGCCGAGGAGGTGCGCTCTGGGTCTCCTCCTCCCCCGGGCTATTTCTCTGGGTTTCCTGATTTTCAGGGTCTTCCTAGGAATCAGCGCTTCCAGCCTTCTTCATGGGCTTGCGGTCATTCGAGCGGCTGTGCGCGTCCGGGAAGGGTTGTTAGGAGGGGTTTCAGTCTGCGCGTGTTTCTTCGTCATGGTTTCTCTCGTCTCACTCCTTGCGCGTACCTTGGGGTTCTTATTGTGCTTATAATGTGTTGTAATCGTCGTTTTCATGTAATCCTTTTTGTGTTCATGCATAGTTTAGTGTTGTAATAGATTTTGTCTTGTTCTCATGTTTTGTTATCTCTCCTATATCTTGTTCATATGTTACTCTATGCATATACGTTTCGTTTATCTTGTCGAGTGCCTCGCATATTGGGTAGTCATCTATGTATCATCGCGTCTATTCATCTTATTGCCTTATCTCATTATAGTTCATTGCCATCGATGCTGTTGATGTGTTGTTTCGTACGTGTGCGCGTGTTATTTATGTTTATTTAAAATAAAGGTTTAATTACCCAAGTTTGAGGTGACTCCATTGCGTCTGGTCGCATCCTTCTACTTATTCCGCGTGGCAGCATATTTCTATTTATTCGTCTAATTGGAATCACTTCAATTGGTGCATCGGCCGATCTGTATTCAGCTGATCCTGTGCGCGTTCACATCGAATCGAGGACCAACAGCGACAACCACAGGTCGGAATTTAAACCATTTTCATTAGTTTGAGAGCGCGTATCTGGTAGTAGGATCTGAATTAAGTGGTAGTTCGTGTATCTGAGAGGCGCGTACTAGTTCCTAGCCTAAGCGACCTAGGTTTAGTTAACTAGCGCGTACAGTTTTTGTTCCTTCATTACTTTTTGTTTGTTGGATTGTTCCTCGTAGTGAGGATTATTGTTTCCGATATCGAAGCACGTGTCTTCGTTGAAGGGTCTTGTAGCCACGAGCTGCAAGAAACTGGAGTCAATGTTGGCGCGTTTCAAGGAGGAAGGATTGGAGACAATAGAAGTGGAAGGAGGGGACAGAGCTCCGGGTGATCAGCGAGCGTGCCGAAGCAGGATCCAGGAGGCACTGGGAGCAATAGAGGAATGCACCTCTAGGATCGACCACCTTCTGGAGCGGTATGCGAGCGCGTACAATCAGTTGGACAAGCCAACAAAGAGTGCGACGGACGAGTACGAGGAGTACTCAACGATGGCTGCAGATGTTCTCAGCCAAGCCCTGGATTACACGGTAATCCTGTAAGGTCGATTGAGAACCTTTACGTCGAACACGGGAAGAAGTCAAAGGATGCTGAGCGCTAGTGAGCCGGAGCAACTTACACAGGACTTCGTTCCGCAGACTAAAAGGATCGACCTACCCACGTTGCCCATTCCAAGTTTCAGTGGAAACATCTGGGACTGGGACACTTTCTGGATACTGTTTTCTACCAACGTCCACTCGCAGCCCCTACCCGAGATCTTCAAATTCAACTACCTTCTGAATGCATTGAAGGGAGAAGCGCGTGATGCAGTCAAGAGGTTTCAGATCACGAACGAGAACTACCAGAAGGCGATCGAATATCTCCAAGCCAAGTATGGCAACAAAGAGGAGCTCGTACAGCGCTTGATAGCCAGGATGGAGACGGCGACTCTGCGTTCACCATCCGTCAAGGATTAGCGCGTATTGCTGGAACAGCTCCAAGCCATCATGTCTCAACTGAGAGACAAGGGTGAACATGTGGACAGCCAGTGGCTCATAAACCAGGTTTTGTCCAAATTCCCTGAATATTACAGAGGGAAGTGTTGAAAAAGAAACGGTCCATGGAGGGACCTTTCTTGATGGAAAATCTCCTAGATGCCCTGGATCAGTTCATCGCAGATGAGGAAATGATTACGTTATTCACGTCAAGGAACACTGTGGCACAGCTACAACAGCCACAGAAAGGGAAGCCTCAGAAGGAACAGACTTCACGAGGAAGTGTTCCGTGCATGTACTGTGGCTAGGACCACAAAGCAGGTGCATGCACAAGATATGGCACCCCGCAGGAGCGGGCCAATTACTTACGTGAGCACAAGCTGTGCTTTATCTGCGCGTCTCCTCATCACGCGACGACGGACTGTAAGAAACGGCCGTGTTCCACGTGTCAGGGTAAACATCATACATCATGCTGCTTCAAAGCAACGACCGCTCCAGAAACTGCGACATCACGGCAGGGAAAACTCACCGCTCCAGCTAAACCGAATGAGAGGGTGAAGTTCGTCAAGAAGACAAGCCCTACGTCGGCAGCGACTCACCAGCTGAGCAATCAAGATCTGGATCACATAGATGCGCGTAAACAACAGCAAGAGGATCCAGTAGCTTATCAAGAGGATCCATTCCAGCGAGGGTATACCGAGCACTCGCGAAACCTACTTACCAGTAGGAGAGCTCACGATCATGGACCCCTCTTCGCGTGAACTAAGGAAAGTACCGGCACTGCTAGATTCAGGTGCCGAGTGCTCCTTCATCGATCACAAGCTGGCAGAGGAGCTATGCCTGCCGACCCTGGGCACGACAACTTTGCGCGTAAGAACCTTCGGCTCGGATCGCGTTCAGGAGTGCGTGAGTCGCAAGGTACCTTTGGAGATGTGGGACGATAAAGGCAAGCCGTGGTCACTGGAGCTTCTCACCCACGAAACGCTCACTAGCACCTTACGAACACCTCCAGTGCTAGAAGAAGACGTCGCGTTCATCAAAGCACAAAGCATCGACGCCAAGTTGGTGCGAACAAAAGCAGCCGTCAAGCCGTTGATTGTGCTAGGAAGCGACCAACTGTGGCAGCTTATTCGCCATGACGAGGCTCACATACGCCTTCCTTCCGGATTATACTTGTTGCCCACTCGCCTTGGGCACTTGTTAACGGGACACGTCATAGATACTCTCCAGCATCCCACAGTGCAGAAGGAGGGAGCACGGAGGAAACGGAGTCAGTCGAGGTCGATCAAGACCGACGTTAACGCGTTTTCAATCGAGGATCCGGAGGAGGTGCAGCCGAGACAAGCGGCCCTTCAGAGGAACAAGGACTCGGACGAAGCCCGTGTGTTTCAGACCGTGTTCAAGGAAGAACACGACCAGCTCCGAAACGAAGATAAGGAGAACGAGAAGAAGCTGTCCAAGATGCAGCAGCAAATCGTCGAGCTGACTATGGAAGTTGCGCGTTTGAAGGAGCAGCTCCAACGAAATGAAGCTGAGAGGTCATCCGATCCACTGGAAGTGATCGCACAGGACGACGATCACTGGCAACGTATGGTGGATGAGGTAGCAGATGACGATTCGATGGAGCAGATACCAGCGTTGGTATCAGGCGATGATGATGAGACAGACGAGGAGGACCCAGGAGAGCTAGATCTCCGTTCCGTTGAAGGGTCCGAATCAGATCTTGCGGAGCGCGTCGAGCGCGACGTTCAGCACGGAAACCTCGTGGACGTCGTCCGCGATGTTCAGCAGCACGACGTCGAGAATGCATGCCCAGGACCACCAGAAGTCCGAGTGGAGCAAGATGAGGCCGAGGAGGCCGATCCGGGACCGGAGGTGCGCGTGCAGCAGGTGAACATCGAGGAGATGGATCCGGGACCGGAACTGCGCGTAGGACAGCGATGCAAGGGTCGGCACAAGAGGTGCTTCGACTGTCAGAGAATCGAGGGAACAGCGTTCGAGGACCTGATTCCCAATGACGAGGGTCACCACTGTGCCCTCGGTAACGTTCTTCACAAGAAGCTAAGGATCCAGGAGCTGGAGGACGACGGACGATGGCTGACGCTGGAGGAGAACGGACGACGGCTGACGGGCTCATGGCAGTTCTTCAGCGAGCAGCGGGACCAGCAAGGACGGAGGACCACATCAACGCGGGCCGGAGTGACGACAAGTCGTCTCCTTTGACGGTTTCCGCGCCCCATTTCGACTGCCGAGGAGGTGCGCACTGGGTCTCCTCCTCCCCCGGGCTATTTCTCTGGGTTTCCTGATTTTCAGGGTCTTCCTAGGAATCAGCGCTTCCAGCCTTCTTCATGGGCTTGCGGTCATTCGAGCGGCTGTGCGCGTCCGGGAAGGGTTGTTAGGAGGGGTTTCAGTCTGCGCGTGTTTCTTCGTCATGGTTTCTCTCGTCTCACTCCTTGCGCGTACCTTGGGGTTCTTATTGTGCTTATAATGTGTTGTAATCGTCGTTTTCATGTAATCCTTTTTGTGTTCATGCATAGTTTAGTGTTGTAATAGATTTTGTCTTGTTCTCATGTTTTGTTATCTCTCCTATATCTTGTTCATATGTTACTCTATGCATATACGTTTCGTTTATCTTGTCGAGTGCCTCGCATATTGGGTAGTCATCTATGTATCATCGCGTCTATTCATCTTATTGCCTCATCTCATTATAGTTCATTGCCATCGATGCTGTTGATGTGTTGTTTCGTACGTGTGCGCGTGTTATTTATGTTTATTTAAAATAAAGGTTTAATTACCCAAGTTTGAGGTGACTCCATTGTGTCTGGTCGCATCCTTCTACTTATTCCGCGTGGCAGCATATTTCTATTTATTCGTCTAATTGGAATCACTTCAATTGGTGCATCGGCCGATCTGTATTCAGCTGATCCTGTGCGCGTTCACATCGAATCGAGGACCAACAGCGACAACCACAGGTCGGAATTTAAACCATTTTCATTAGTTTGAGAGCGCGTATCTGGTAGTAGGATCTGAATTAAGTGGTAGTTCGTGTATCTGAGAGGCGCGTACTAGTTCCTAGCCTAAGCGACCTAGGTTTAGTTAACTAGCGCGTACAGTTTTTGTTCCTTCATTACTTTTTGTTTGTTGGATTGTTCCTCGTAGTGAGGATTATTGTTTCCGATATCGAAGCACGTGTCTTCGTTGAAGGGTCTTGTAGCCACGAGCTGCAAGAAACTGGAGTCAATGTTGGCGCGTTTCAAGGAGGAAGGATTGGAGACAATAGAAGTGGAAGGAGGGGACAGAGCTCCGGGTGATCAGCGAGCGTGCCGAAGCAGGATCCAGGAGGCACTGGGAGCAATAGAGGAATGCACCTCTAGGATCGACCACCTTCTGGAGCGGTATGCGAGCGCGTACAATCAGTTGGACAAGCCAACAAAGAGTGCGACGGACGAGTACGAGGAGTACTCAACGATGGCTGCAGATGTTCTCAGCCAAGCCCTGGATTACACGGTAATCCTGTAAGGTCGATTGAGAACCTTTACGTCGAACACGGGAAGAAGTCAAAGGATGCTGAGCGCTAGTGAGCCGGAGCAACTTACACAGGACTTCGTTCCGCAGACTAAAAGGATCGACCTACCCACGTTGCCCATTCCAAGTTTCAGTGGAAACATCTGGGACTGGGACACTTTCTGGATACTGTTTTCTACCAACGTCCACTCGCAGCCCCTACCCGAGATCTTCAAATTCAACTACCTTCTGAATGCATTGAAGGGAGAAGCGCGTGATGCAGTCAAGAGGTTTCAGATCACGAACGAGAACTACCAGAAGGCGATCGAATATCTCCAAGCCAAGTATGGCAACAAAGAGGAGCTCGTACAGCGCTTGATAGCCAGGATGGAGACGGCGACTCTGCGTTCACCATCCGTCAAGGATTAGCGCGTATTGCTGGAACAGCTCCAAGCCATCATGTCTCAACTGAGAGACAAGGGTGAACATGTGGACAGCCAGTGGCTCATAAACCAGGTTTTGTCCAAATTCCCTGAATATTACAGAGGGAAGTGTTGAAAAAGAAACGGTCCATGGAGGGACCTTTCTTGATGGAAAATCTCCTAGATGCCCTGGATCAGTTCATCGCAGATGAGGAAATGATTACGTTATTCACGTCAAGGAACACTGTGGCACAGCTACAACAGCCACAGAAAGGGAAGCCTCAGAAGGAACAGACTTCACGAGGAAGTGTTCCGTGCATGTACTGTGGCTAGGACCACAAAGCAGGTGCATGCACAAGATATGGCACCCCGCAGGAGCGGGCCAATTACTTACGTGAGCACAAGCTGTGCTTTATCTGCGCGTCTCCTCATCACGCGACGACGGACTGTAAGAAACGGCCGTGTTCCACGTGTCAGGGTAAACATCATACATCATGCTGCTTCAAAGCAACGACCGCTCCAGAAACTGCGACATCACGGCAGGGAAAACTCACCGCTCCAGCTAAACCGAATGAGAGGGTGAAGTTCGTCAAGAAGACAAGCCCTACGTCGGCAGCGACTCACCAGCTGAGCAATCAAGATCTGGATCACATAGATGCGCGTAAACAACAGCAAGAGGATCCAGTAGCTTATCAAGAGGATCCATTCCAGCGAGGGTATACCGAGCACTCGCGAAACCTACTTACCAGTAGGAGAGCTCACGATCATGGACCCCTCTTCGCGTGAACTAAGGAAAGTACCGGCACTGCTAGATTCAGGTGCCGAGTGCTCCTTCATCGATCACAAGCTGGCAGAGGAGCTATGCCTGCCGACCCTGGGCACGACAACTTTGCGCGTAAGAACCTTCGGCTCGGATCGCGTTCAGGAGTGCGTGAGTCGCAAGGTACCTTTGGAGATGTGGGACGATAAAGGCAAGCCGTGGTCACTGGAGCTTCTCACCCACGAAACGCTCACTAGCACCTTACGAACACCTCCAGTGCTAGAAGAAGACGTCGCGTTCATCAAAGCACAAAGCATCGACGCCAAGTTGGTGCGAACAAAAGCAGCCGTCAAGCCGTTGATTGTGCTAGGAAGCGACCAACTGTGGCAGCTTATTCGCCATGACGAGGCTCACATACGCCTTCCTTCCGGATTATACTTGTTGCCCACTCGCCTTGGGCACTTGTTAACGGGACACGTCATAGATACTCTCCAGCATCCCACAGTGCAGAAGGAGGGAGCACGGAGGAAACGGAGTCAGTCGAGGTCGATCAAGACCGACGTTAACGCGTTTTCAATCGAGGATCCGGAGGAGGTGCAGCCGAGACAAGCGGCCCTTCAGAGGAACAAGGACTCGGACGAAGCCCGTGTGTTTCAGACCGTGTTCAAGGAAGAACACGACCAGCTCCGAAACGAAGATAAGGAGAACGAGAAGAAGCTGTCCAAGATGCAGCAGCAAATCGTCGAGCTGACTATGGAAGTTGCGCGTTTGAAGGAGCAGCTCCAACGAAATGAAGCTGAGAGGTCATCCGATCCACTGGAAGTGATCGCACAGGACGACGATCACTGGCAACGTATGGTGGATGAGGTAGCAGATGACGATTCGATGGAGCAGATACCAGCGTTGGTATCAGGCGATGATGATGAGACAGACGAGGAGGACCCAGGAGAGCTAGATCTCCGTTCCGTTGAAGGGTCCGAATCAGATCTTGCGGAGCGCGTCGAGCGCGACGTTCAGCACGGAAACCTCGTGGACGTCGTCCGCGATGTTCAGCAGCACGACGTCGAGAATGCATGCCCAGGACCACCAGAAGTCCGAGTGGAGCAAGATGAGGCCGAGGAGGCCGATCCGGGACCGGAGGTGCGCGTGCAGCAGGTGAACATCGAGGAGATGGATCCGGGACCGGAACTGCGCGTAGGACAGCGATGCAAGGGTCGGCACAAGAGGTGCTTCGACTGTCAGAGAATCGAGGGAACAGCGTTCGAGGACCTGATTCCCAATGACGAGGGTCACCACTGTGCCCTCGGTAACGTTCTTCACAAGAAGCTAAGGATCCAGGAGCTGGAGGACGACGGACGATGGCTGACGCTGGAGGAGAACGGACGACGGCTGACGGGCTCATGGCAGTTCTTCAGCGAGCAGCGGGACCAGCAAGGACGGAGGACCACATCAACGCGGGCCGGAGTGACGACAAGTCGTTTCCTTTGACGGTTTCCGCGCCCCATTTCGACTGCCGAGGAGGTGCGCACTGGGTCTCCTCCTCCCCCGGGCTATTTCTCTGGGTTTCCTGATTTTCAGGGTCTTCCTAGGAATCAGCGCTTCCAGCCTTCTTCATGGGCTTGCGGTCATTCGAGCGGCTGTGCGCGTCCGGGAAGGGTTGTTAGGAGGGGTTTCAGTCTGCGCGTGTTTCTTCGTCATGGTTTCTCTCGTCTCACTCCTTGCGCGTACCTTGGGGTTCTTATTGTGCTTATAATGTGTTGTAATCGTCGTTTTCATGTAATCCTTTTTGTGTTCATGCATAGTTTAGTGTTGTAATAGATTTTGTCTTGTTCTCATGTTTTGTTATCTCTCCTATATCTTGTTCATATGTTACTCTATGCATATACGTTTCGTTTATCTTGTCGAGTGCCTCGCATATTGGGTAGTCATCTATGTATCATCGCGTCTATTCATCTTATTGCCTTATCTCATTATAGTTCATTGCCATCGATGCTGTTGATGTGTTGTTTCGTACGTGTGCGCGTGTTATTTATGTTTATTTAAAATAAAGGTTTAATTACCCAAGTTTGAGGTGACTCCATTGCGTCTGGTCGCATCCTTCTACTTATTCCGCGTGGCAGCATATTTCTATTTATTCGTCTAATTGGAATCACTTCAATTGGTGCATCGGCCGATCTGTATTCAGCTGATCCTGTGCGCGTTCACATCGAATCGAGGACCAACAGCGACAACCACAGGTCGGAATTTAAACCATTTTCATTAGTTTGAGAGCGCGTATCTGGTAGTAGGATCTGAATTAAGTGGTAGTTCGTGTATCTGAGAGGCGCGTACTAGTTCCTAGCCTAAGCGACCTAGGTTTAGTTAACTAGCGCGTACAGTTTTTGTTCCTTCATTACTTTTTGTTTGTTGGATTGTTCCTCGTAGTGAGGATTATTGTTTCCGATATCGAAGCACGTGTCTTCGTTGAAGGGTCTTGTAGCCACGAGCTGCAAGAAACTGGAGTCAATGTTAGCGCGTTTCAAGGAGGAAGGATTGGAGACAATAGAAGTGGAAGGAGGGGACAGAGCTCCGGGTGATCAGCGAGCGTGCCGAAGCAGGATCCAGGAGGCACTGGGAGCAATAGAGGAATGCACCTCTAGGATCGACCACCTTCTGGAGCGGTATGCGAGCGCGTACAATCAGTTGGACAAGCCAACAAAGAGTGCGACGGACGAGTACGAGGAGTACTCAACGATGGCTGCAGATGTTCTCAGCCAAGCCCTGGATTACACGGTAATCCTGTAAGGTCGATTGAGAACCTTTACGTCGAACACGGGAAGAAGTCAAAGGATGCTGAGCGCTAGTGAGCCGGAGCAACTTACACAGGACTTCGTTCCGCAGACTAAAAGGATCGACCTACCCACGTTGCCCATTCCAAGTTTCAGTGGAAACATCTGGGACTGGGACACTTTCTGGATACTGTTTTCTACCAACGTCCACTCGCAGCCCCTACCCGAGATCTTCAAATTCAACTACCTTCTGAATGCATTGAAGGGAGAAGCGCGTGATGCAGTCAAGAGGTTTCAGATCACGAACGAGAACTACCAGAAGGCGATCGAATATCTCCAAGCCAAGTATGGCAACAAAGAGGAGCTCGTACAGCGCTTGATAGCCAGGATGGAGACGGCGACTCTGCGTTCACCATCCGTCAAGGATTAGCGCGTATTGCTGGAACAGCTCCAAGCCATCATGTCTCAACTGAGAGACAAGGGTGAACATGTGGACAGCCAGTGGCTCATAAACCAGGTTTTGTCCAAATTCCCTGAATATTACAGAGGGAAGTGTTGAAAAAGAAACGGTCCATGGAGGGACCTTTCTTGATGGAAAATCTCCTAGATGCCCTGGATCAGTTCATCGCAGATGAGGAAATGATTACGTTATTCACGTCAAGGAACACTGTGGCACAGCTACAACAGCCACAGAAAGGGAAGCCTCAGAAGGAACAGACTTCACGAGGAAGTGTTCCGTGCATGTACTGTGGCTAGGACCACAAAGCAGGTGCATGCACAAGATATGGCACCCCGCAGGAGCGGGCCAATTACTTACGTGAGCACAAGCTGTGCTTTATCTGCGCGTCTCCTCATCACGCGACGACGGACTGTAAGAAACGGCCGTGTTCCACGTGTCAGGGTAAACATCATACATCATGCTGCTTCAAAGCAACGACCGCTCCAGAAACTGCGACATCACGGCAGGGAAAACTCACCGCTCCAGCTAAACCGAATGAGAGGGTGAAGTTCGTCAAGAAGACAAGCCCTACGTCGGCAGCGACTCACCAGCTGAGCAATCAAGATCTGGATCACATAGATGCGCGTAAACAACAGCAAGAGGATCCAGTAGCTTATCAAGAGGATCCATTCCAGCGAGGGTATACCGAGCACTCGCGAAACCTACTTACCAGTAGGAGAGCTCACGATCATGGACCCCTCTTCGCGTGAACTAAGGAAAGTACCGGCACTGCTAGATTCAGGTGCCGAGTGCTCCTTCATCGATCACAAGCTGGCAGAGGAGCTATGCCTGCCGACCCTGGGCACGACAACTTTGCGCGTAAGAACCTTCGGCTCGGATCGCGTTCAGGAGTGCGTGAGTCGCAAGGTACCTTTGGAGATGTGGGACGATAAAGGCAAGCCGTGGTCACTGGAGCTTCTCACCCACGAAACGCTCACTAGCACCTTACGAACACCTCCAGTGCTAGAAGAAGACGTCGCGTTCATCAAAGCACAAAGCATCGACGCCAAGTTGGTGCGAACAAAAGCAGCCGTCAAGCCGTTGATTGTGCTAGGAAGCGACCAACTGTGGCAGCTTATTCGCCATGACGAGGCTCACATACGCCTTCCTTCCGGATTATACTTGTTGCCCACTCGCCTTGGGCACTTGTTAACGGGACACGTCATAGATACTCTCCAGCATCCCACAGTGCAGAAGGAGGGAGCACGGAGGAAACGGAGTCAGTCGAGGTCGATCAAGACCGACGTTAACGCGTTTTCAATCGAGGATCCGGAGGAGGTGCAGCCGAGACAAGCGGCCCTTCAGAGGAACAAGGACTCGGACGAAGCCCGTGTGTTTCAGACCGTGTTCAAGGAAGAACACGACCAGCTCCGAAACGAAGATAAGGAGAACGAGAAGAAGCTGTCCAAGATGCAGCAGCAAATCGTCGAGCTGACTATGGAAGTTGCGCGTTTGAAGGAGCAGCTCCAACGAAATGAAGCTGAGAGGTCATCCGATCCACTGGAAGTGATCGCACAGGACGACGATCACTGGCAACGTATGGTGGATGAGGTAGCAGATGACGATTCGATGGAGCAGATACCAGCGTTGGTATCAGGCGATGATGATGAGACAGACGAGGAGGACCCAGGAGAGCTAGATCTCCGTTCCGTTGAAGGGTCCGAATCAGATCTTGCGGAGCGCGTCGAGCGCGACGTTCAGCACGGAAACCTCGTGGACGTCGTCCGCGATGTTCAGCAGCACGACGTCGAGAATGCATGCCCAGGACCACCAGAAGTCCGAGTGGAGCAAGATGAGGCCGAGGAGGCCGATCCGGGACCGGAGGTGCGCGTGCAGCAGGTGAACATCGAGGAGATGGATCCGGGACCGGAACTGCGCGTAGGACAGCGATGCAAGGGTCGGCACAAGAGGTGCTTCGACTGTCAGAGAATCGAGGGAACAGCGTTCGAGGACCTGATTCCCAATGACGAGGGTCACCACTGTGCCCTCGGTAACGTTCTTCACAAGAAGCTAAGGATCCAGGAGCTGGAGGACGACGGACGATGGCTGACGCTGGAGGAGAACGGACGACGGCTGACGGGCTCATGGCAGTTCTTCAGCGAGCAGCGGGACCAGCAAGGACGGAGGACCACATCAACGCGGGCCGGAGTGACGACAAGTCGTCTCCTTTGACGGTTTCCGCGCCCCATTTCGACTGCCGAGGAGGTGCGCACTGGGTCTCCTCCTCCCCCGGGCTATTTCTCTGGGTTTCCTGATTTTCAGGGTCTTCCTAGGAATCAGCGCTTCCAGCCTTCTTCATGGGCTTGCGGTCATTCGAGCGGCTGTGCGCGTCCGGGAAGGGTTGTTAGGAGGGGTTTCAGTCTGCGCGTGTTTCTTCGTCATGGTTTCTCTCGTCTCACTCCTTGCGCGTACCTTGGGGTTCTTATTGTGCTTATAATGTGTTGTAATCGTCGTTTTCATGTAATCCTTTTTGTGTTCATGCATAGTTTAGTGTTGTAATAGATTTTGTCTTGTTCTCATGTTTTGTTATCTCTCCTATATCTTGTTCATATGTTACTCTATGCATATACGTTTCGTTTATCTTGTCGAGTGCCTCGCATATTGGGTAGTCATCTATGTATCATCGCGTCTATTCATCTTATTGCCTTATCTCATTATAGTTCATTGCCATCGATGCTGTTGATGTGTTGTTTCGTACGTGTGCGCGTGTTATTTATGTTTATTTAAAATAAAGGTTTAATTACCCAAGTTTGAGGTGACTCCATTGCGTCTGGTCGCATCCTTCTACTTATTCCGCGTGGCAGCATATTTCTATTTATTCGTCTAATTGGAATCACTTCAATTGGTGCATCGGCCGATCTGTATTCAGCTGATCCTGTGCGCGTTCACATCGAATCGAGGACCAACAGCGACAACCACAGGTCGGAATTTAAACCATTTTCATTAGTTTGAGAGCGCGTATCTGGTAGTAGGATCTGAATTAAGTGGTAGTTCGTGTATCTGAGAGGCGCGTACTAGTTCCTAGCCTAAGCGACCTAGGTTTAGTTAACTAGCGCGTACAGTTTTTGTTCCTTCATTACTTTTTGTTTGTTGGATTGTTCCTCGTAGTGAGGATTATTGTTTCCGATATCGAAGCACGTGTCTTCGTTGAAGGGTCTTGTAGCCACGAGCTGCAAGAAACTGGAGTCAATGTTAGCGCGTTTCAAGGAGGAAGGATTGGAGACAATAGAAGTGGAAGGAGGGGACAGAGCTCCGGGTGATCAGCGAGCGTGCCGAAGCAGGATCCAGGAGGCACTGGGAGCAATAGAGGAATGCACCTCTAGGATCGACCACCTTCTGGAGCGGTATGCGAGCGCGTACAATCAGTTGGACAAGCCAACAAAGAGTGCGACGGACGAGTACGAGGAGTACTCAACGATGGCTGCAGATGTTCTCAGCCAAGCCCTGGATTACACGGTAATCCTGTAAGGTCGATTGAGAACCTTTACGTCGAACACGGGAAGAAGTCAAAGGATGCTGAGCGCTAGTGAGCCGGAGCAACTTACACAGGACTTCGTTCCGCAGACTAAAAGGATCGACCTACCCACGTTGCCCATTCCAAGTTTCAGTGGAAACATCTGGGACTGGGACACTTTCTGGATACTGTTTTCTACCAACGTCCACTCGCAGCCCCTACCCGAGATCTTCAAATTCAACTACCTTCTGAATGCATTGAAGGGAGAAGCGCGTGATGCAGTCAAGAGGTTTCAGATCACGAACGAGAACTACCAGAAGGCGATCGAATATCTCCAAGCCAAGTATGGCAACAAAGAGGAGCTCGTACAGCGCTTGATAGCCAGGATGGAGACGGCGACTCTGCGTTCACCATCCGTCAAGGATTAGCGCGTATTGCTGGAACAGCTCCAAGCCATCATGTCTCAACTGAGAGACAAGGGTGAACATGTGGACAGCCAGTGGCTCATAAACCAGGTTTTGTCCAAATTCCCTGAATATTACAGAGGGAAGTGTTGAAAAAGAAACGGTCCATGGAGGGACCTTTCTTGATGGAAAATCTCCTAGATGCCCTGGATCAGTTCATCGCAGATGAGGAAATGATTACGTTATTCACGTCAAGGAACACTGTGGCACAGCTACAACAGCCACAGAAAGGGAAGCCTCAGAAGGAACAGACTTCACGAGGAAGTGTTCCGTGCATGTACTGTGGCTAGGACCACAAAGCAGGTGCATGCACAAGATATGGCACCCCGCAGGAGCGGGCCAATTACTTACGTGAGCACAAGCTGTGCTTTATCTGCGCGTCTCCTCATCACGCGACGACGGACTGTAAGAAACGGCCGTGTTCCACGTGTCAGGGTAAACATCATACATCATGCTGCTTCAAAGCAACGACCGCTCCAGAAACTGCGACATCACGGCAGGGAAAACTCACCGCTCCAGCTAAACCGAATGAGAGGGTGAAGTTCGTCAAGAAGACAAGCCCTACGTCGGCAGCGACTCACCAGCTGAGCAATCAAGATCTGGATCACATAGATGCGCGTAAACAACAGCAAGAGGATCCAGTAGCTTATCAAGAGGATCCATTCCAGCGAGGGCATACCGAGCACTCGCGAAACCTACTTACCAGTAGGAGAGCTCACGATCATGGACCCCTCTTCGCGTGAACTAAGGAAAGTACCGGCACTGCTAGATTCAGGTGCCGAGTGCTCCTTCATCGATCACAAGCTGGCAGAGGAGCTATGCCTGCCGACCCTGGGCACGACAACTTTGCGCGTAAGAACCTTCGGCTCGGATCGCGTTCAGGAGTGCGTGAGTCGCAAGGTACCTTTGGAGATGTGGGACGATAAAGGCAAGCCGTGGTCACTGGAGCTTCTCACCCACGAAACGCTCACTAGCACCTTACGAACACCTCCAGTGCTAGAAGAAGACGTCGCGTTCATCAAAGCACAAAGCATCGACGCCAAGTTGGTGCGAACAAAAGCAGCCGTCAAGCCGTTGATTGTGCTAGGAAGCGACCAACTGTGGCAGCTTATTCGCCATGACGAGGCTCACATACGCCTTCCTTCCGGATTATACTTGTTGCCCACTCGCCTTGGGCACTTGTTAACGGGACACGTCATAGATACTCTCCAGCATCCCACAGTGCAGAAGGAGGGAGCACGGAGGAAACGGAGTCAGTCGAGGTCGATCAAGACCGACGTTAACGCGTTTTCAATCGAGGATCCGGAGGAGGTGCAGCCGAGACAAGCGGCCCTTCAGAGGAACAAGGACTCGGACGAAGCCCGTGTGTTTCAGACCGTGTTCAAGGAAGAACACGACCAGCTCCGAAACGAAGATAAGGAGAACGAGAAGAAGCTGTCCAAGATGCAGCAGCAAATCGTCGAGCTGACTATGGAAGTTGCGCGTTTGAAGGAGCAGCTCCAACGAAATGAAGCTGAGAGGTCATCCGATCCACTGGAAGTGATCGCACAGGACGACGATCACTGGCAACGTATGGTGGATGAGGTAGCAGATGACGATTCGATGGAGCAGATACCAGCGTTGGTATCAGGCGATGATGATGAGACAGACGAGGAGGACCCAGGAGAGCTAGATCTCCGTTCCGTTGAAGGGTCCGAATCAGATCTTGCGGAGCGCGTCGAGCGCGACGTTCAGCACGGAAACCTCGTGGACGTCGTCCGCGATGTTCAGCAGCACGACGTCGAGAATGCATGCCCAGGACCACCAGAAGTCCGAGTGGAGCAAGATGAGGCCGAGGAGGCCGATCCGGGACCGGAGGTGCGCGTGCAGCAGGTGAACATCGAGGAGATGGATCCGGGACCGGAACTGCGCGTAGGACAGCGATGCAAGGGTCGGTACAAGAGGTGCTTCGACTGTCAGAGAATCGAGGGAACAGCGTTCGAGGACCTGATTCCCAATGACGAGGGTCACCACTGTGCCCTCGGTAACGTTCTTCACAAGAAGCTAAGGATCCAGGAGCTGGAGGACGACGGACGATGGCTGACGCTGGAGGAGAACGGACGACGGCTGACGGGCTCATGGCAGTTCTTCAGCGAGCAGCGGGACCAGCAAGGACGGAGGACCACATCAACGCGGGCCGGAGTGACGACAAGTCGTCTCCTTTGACGGTTTCCGCGCCCCATTTCGACTGCCGAGGAGGTGCGCACTGGGTCTCCTCCTCCCCCGGGCTATTTCTCTGGGTTTCCTGATTTTCAGGGTCTTCCTAGGAATCAGCGCTTCCAGCCTTCTTCATGGGCTTGCGGTCATTCGAGCGGCTGTGCGCGTCCGGGAAGGGTTGTTAGGAGGGGTTTCAGTCTGCGCGTGTTTCTTCGTCATGGTTTCTCTCGTCTCACTCCTTGCGCGTACCTTGGGGTTCTTATTGTGCTTATAATGTGTTGTAATCGTCGTTTTCATGTAATCCTTTTTGTGTTCATGCATAGTTTAGTGTTGTAATAGATTTTGTCTTGTTCTCATGTTTTGTTATCTCTCCTATATCTTGTTCATATGTTACTCTATGCATATACGTTTCGTTTATCTTGTCGAGTGCCTCGCATATTGGGTAGTCATCTATGTATCATCGCGTCTATTCATCTTATTGCCTTATCTCATTATAGTTCATTGCCATCGATGCTGTTGATGTGTTGTTTCGTACGTGTGCGCGTGTTATTTATGTTTATTTAAAATAAAGGTTTAATTACCCAAGTTTGAGGTGACTCCATTGCGTCTGGTCGCATCCTTCTACTTATTCCGCGTGGCAGCATATTTCTATTTATTCGCCTGATTGTAATCACTTCACATGGCTTCATCTTCTTCAGAGCCGCTTCTGTTTCCTCCACGGTGATCTTGTGAACGGGACCGTGAACAGAACCCACAGAAGGGATGGCCGGGTGAGGAAATTCCATAGTGAAAATTTCCCCAAAGTAATCACGCCATCGCTTCAGCGCCTTTTTGCAGTCTGTCAGAAGATGGCCGCTCTCATCAGTGATGCCAAAGAACTTTTCAATATCCTCGGTTTGGCGATGGCGGGTTTTAGCAAGTCGGTACAAATACCGCTCACCATCGCGCGACGCGAGCTTTTCGTTGACATCACTATAATGAGTGGCTTTCGCAACAGCCGCGGCTTTCTTTGCAGCCTTCTTCACCTTCTGATACTTCTGCCAGTTTTCGGCTGTTTTATCGCTGAGAAACACATGATAAAGCGATTTCTTCTCTCGAACCTTCGCTTTCACATCGTCCGTCCACAGCCATGTCTGCTTGTCGACTTTGCGTCGTCCAGGCTTCGTAGTGCCGAGTTCCAATCTTGCAGCTTGACGTATCGTGTCGATTGCTCTCTTCCAAGTTTCGTCGACTGTCGTGACTGTCGGCAACCGTACGCGGGAAATCACAGCTGCTTCCTTCTCTTTCATCCGCCACCACTTGATTCTTGCAGCACCGCATCGCTCGATCTGCTTCAGCCTCGGAGGGGCGATCTTTAGGTGCAAAGCGGTCTATGCTATGGGGCGACCGTCTCATACGGCACGATCTTCGCGTCTGTGACAGTGCTCTGGTCGCGATCCTTCACAAGGACAAAGTCTATCTGATACTTGGAGCTCTCACTATAGTACGAGATGAGGTGGAAGTCGCGTTTTCGGAAAACGGTGTTCAAAATGGTGAGATTATGCGATTCCGCATACTCAAGAATACGCTCACCATCGGCGTTACGCGACCCGTATCCGAAACCACCATGACAGCTGTACCCGTCCTTGGCAGCATCTACGTGCCCGTTAAGGTCACCGGCGACTATGATGACATCTTTCGGCGGTACATCTGCTGTCTTCTCATCAAGCAGGCTCCAAACTCATCCTTGGCTTGATCGGAGCAGCCAGTCTGCGGAGCATACGCAGAGAAGAAGTGATAGAGTCGCTCCTTAGCGGCGACAACGATCTTCAACAATCGATCGTCAAAGCGCTCCACGCTTACAATCGAGTCACGAAATCGTACGGAGACGATTATTCCGACACCACTGGTGGTCCTGGGACTTCCACATAGAACGGCCTTGAAGCCTCGTCCTATGTCCCTTGACTTGCGGCAGGACCACCTCGTCTCCTGCACCGCACAGAAATCAACTCTCCTTCGCTCAAGTGCTTCAACCAACTCGCACGAGCGGCCCGTCAACGTACCCACATTTAGTGTTGCTACGCGGGTCCTGCTTACGTTACGGGACTTTCGGAGTAGCTCAGTTGCCCCCCGATGCCGTCCTCGCATCAGGGACCCTCGCATACTTTCCACACTCGGCGGGCTCTGCGAGTGCGACGCCGTAGCACAATCTCGAAAAACGTGACTATTCATACACCATGTGATATGGCATGGGTCTTCGTAGGCCGGCCTGTCACAGGGCCTGCCGCCTGCATTCGAATGTCCGTGATTTGCTTAGCTCGCAGAGCGAGCAGTTTCCAGTGGCACCACGTGGAGGAACGGACATCACCACCGAAACCTCGACACAGCACGCCGAGAGAAAATACATTTCTGGAAGTCTTCGACCTGCCTCTGTTCCACTCCGACTATGCCGCTGTCGCTGATGAACCACCCCTACTGAGCTCCGACGATTCCAGCACCACCAATGAAGCAGGGCCGCCTCACAACCCCGTGACAACAAGTTCGACGCTCCCGTCAGCCGTTCAACTTCGACGTTCGTCGCGTGTTCGCCGACATCGATCCACGCTGCCTCGACATCGATCCCAAGAATAAGTCAAATCGTATGTAATCTAAGAAAGGGAAGTGTTGTAGGCATTGAGCAGTATCGATCCTTACATAGTTACGTCACGGAACCTACGTCACGTCAAACTATGTCATAGCTCCTAACGTGTACATCATGTCAATGTATTGTCTACGTAATATCCACGTCACAGCCGCGTAATCACTGAACCCTGAGTTGTCTATAAATAGCCCCCGATTGTTCTGTATTTGTTCTTCGTGCTTCCTGTCTGCTGTTCTTCGCAATAAAGCTGTTCTACCCTGGACGAGTACAACACCATGAAATCAAACGCCCTGAAATTCAAGTTTCTCTTTTTATTCAAGTTTCGATAAGATCCATAACGACATCTTCCTCTGCAGAGAGTTCACTTTTAAACTAAAAAGGTTTTCAGGTTTTCGAAGTTAGCATACAGATGACTAGAAACCATCGCAGATGGGGACTTTCGTGAATATAGTTGAGTACACCATTTTTTATTTATTTATTGTAGGTGGATGTCCAGGCAGACAGAACTATTTGCAATCAGCTTTTCAAACAAAAAAAGCAAAGCGAGATATACACAATGCAAATAACAAAACATATGTTTGCGTGATACAAGAATACAGAGAACACCAACCTAATGAATCGTCCTTTGAAGTAGCTATCAATGAGCTTTCTATGTTGTGGTTTTGGTTGCGCATTTTTTGGAACATTTTAAAAAGTCTGAGCCACCTCTTTGGATTAAAAAGAAGCCCGGAGTCGAGACCTTGCCTTAGGAAAACGAATTTTGCACCTGCAGCCACGTGTGTTCGAAGAGGAAGTTGTGTAAAATTGCCGAGACGTAAGCGTATATTCTCATTGATTAGTTTGTAAATCATGAAACCCTTTCCCTTTCTACGAAGTGATATAAAAGGAAGATTAAAAACAAAAAACTTTGTTAGTAACATTGGCAGGTGGGATGGTGTGTAATCATAACCGTAAAGCCGTATCCAATGCTTTCGATTGAAGATATCCTGTGCCGTTCCTAGCCTGGCTCAGCTGCGCTTGGTAGATAGACTGAACAGGTACTGTCGAATTCGAGTATGGGACGGACATAAGAGATGTACGCTAATATGATGAGGCTGAGTTTGTGGACAAGCATCTGAATATACTGTGAATGGCCGGCTCTATCTGCCTTACTCGCTGTTAGTTCGCAATGTTCATTGAGCGTAAGTTTAGCGTCTTGTCGGCTGCCAATTGGGGCCCACTATGAAGTTGTGCCACCCCCCGCAATTTGCAGCTGACCTCCGATTTTTGAGTAGTTTTGCCGCTTGCCTTATTCGTCCATTAACTTTTGAATCTTCTGTAACTTGGAATGGTTCCTAGACGGATAATTCACCCCATTCATGCACTTCCTTCTCAAGCTTTGAAAAAAGGGATGACATTGAAATGTCGGCCGAATAAACTCCGTACTCTCTCAATCGCGGTAAAACTGTTTGACGAGAATTGATGTAGTGGTCCCAAAAGAATTTCTCGAAGTTATATCAGTACATACATTCTGTCAAGAACTCCACATCTTCCGATGTTGTAGAGCGTTTGCTTTGAAAGCTATATACTTACCTAGATACTTCCACAAAGTTGCATGAAGAGATCTTCGTAAGGCATATGTTATACTCCCGTGACCCGTCGTTGACGCGGCTACCCATCGCAGACAGTGCGGGAGGCCCTGCATGATGGGATAGAGAGAGTGCACGCGAGAGAGTGCCGCCGACGCGCGCCTTCCGCAACCAGAGGGCCGGCGACAGCTTGTCGCAGCGCACTGCTGTCGCCGACAGGGAGGTGAAGTACAGCATATGCCTAACAATAAGCGCGAACACAGGTCCACATACGCGAGGAACATTATGATTTATGTAGTGACAGATTAAGTGAAAGTTGAAAAAAAACGGAAGAGAACGAGGAAAAAGAGCGTACCTCCCACAGCGGTGCGTGCATTTCGGCAGTGAGTTCAGACAATATATCGCAGCATCGTTTATAGAACGCCTGGATCACGGATTTGAGTCATTTAAGGTTCTAAAGCCAAATAAGCTCTCACAATACACAAAACCATAGGTTCGATTCGGCCAAATAAGGAGCAGTATGATGCAGAGATATATATACCTGCGCGGCAAGGCTGATACCGCGATGAGTGACTGCGCACAACGGCAGGCGAACAGTTCGTCGTAAGATGTGATCAGAGACCACCAGTCGTACAAGTGCGGCATCGTCGAATTTGCGATGGATCTGAAGTGGCGCGGATTTCCTCCAGATGTGCTTCGTGCTTTGTAGACGAACTTACAAATGTCCCGTTCGGCTCTACGCTCACAATGCGAGCAGGGCAGCACAGCAGAAGTTCCGGAACGATTGCCTCGGAAGACTGTGTTGAGGAATGGTTACACAACAACAGACTATTCGATGGGTGAGCCTAAGAAGCAGGAACACGGATAGGCCAGAGCATGAATGATTGAATGAGACCTCTGCACAGGTAAAGCCGCAAAACTAGACTTCTGCAGCAGCCATGGCGACTGCAGAACCGGTGATAAACATAAAGGCACACCTGATCTAAGCACCGCGAAGCCCACAAAACTCAATGAAAAGTGATTCCTCACTTTGCGCACCAGCTTGTTGAGAGTTCCTGCCGTGACAGTGTGAACCCGGTCGATAATTACGTCGCTAACAGCTCTGAACGATGCGTCGAGAATGTTCTTGGCCATGTTCTCGTCTAACGAAACACCACAAAGCTTGAGTGAATGGCAGACGCATACGTGTCTATAACACCACACTGAACACATGTCCGCTCAGGAAAACGGGCTCTTGAATAGCAGGAATGCAAGGTGCGTGCGGAATGCCACGTAGGAAAGCCCAAATCCGTTTATTGTGGTGCTTCTTTACCCGGATCGCTGTTCTAGCAACTGACGAGGAAGGTCAACGAGGTCACCGTGGAGTTTCTCAAAGCGACCTATATAGGGTTGTAGGGCTTGTCTGGGAGGCAGCATAGTGGTTTCCAAATTTCCTGCGGACCTCTGGGTAGGTCAAAAATGGTAAAAAACTGTACCGCTTCAGTGCGGGCCGATAACGCAAAACTGACGCCTGGAATACCCTTGTCGTGCCCACAAATAGTCCTGCACAAGGTTTGGAGCTTCAATCATTGCTAGAACCTAGGAATTTATTAATTCCTAGTTGAAGCGAGACGGCGCATTCACGGGAGGCGCGCGCCACTAGGGCGCCAGCGATTGGATGGCTGGGTGGTTAGCGTGGCGGACTTGCGGGAAGGGGTCGAGGATTAGATTCCCGCGATGTGGTTACTGCATTACTGGGCGCACATCCTGCGTTTCTGCCACCGTAAAGTGCTTTTCTGTCACGACTAGGTGTCATATTCGATTTCCAACCGATTTCCAATTATTATTATTATCACCCTGATTTCAACCTTCTTTGATACGATTTTACTTCAAAACACAAGTCACGCTAATTAATATGCAATAAACTGTTTAACAGCTGTGGTAACGTTCTATAAAACACGCGAAGCAAAGCAGCTTCTTACACCAGCAGCAGCGGATGAATGCCAAGGAAGAGCAGCCGAAAGCTTCCTGGCAGGACGTGTCGACAGGCACTTCATCAAAGGCGTAGCCCGCCGGTGTTGAGAAGTGCCCCGGATGCGTGCCCACATATCCAGCTGCCACCCACGCGCGCTACATGTAAGCATACGCTGCTCGCCTACTCAAGCTGGCACCTATTGGAATGAAGCAAGTGTCTCGTGTTGTGCAATCCCTGTCGTCACTGACCCATTCGTACACTGCTGTTCCAGTGCTATACGCCGATGGCCGACTTGGAGACAAGCTCTTTTTGATTTTGCAGGAGGCTAGTGGATCGTTCCCTCAATGCGGTCACTGGTCGGCACCAAACCTTATTGTGGCAGGAACGAGCCACATCATGACGAAGCAACAAGTCCCGCGTTTCTTTCGAGAATGCGTGGTTGGCTCTTCGGCAGCACCCCTAACCACTGTCCTCCTTGACAGCTGGCATGGGTTCAGGGATCACGAGAACTTCGTTTCCGAGGTGCCTGCTGGAAAAGAGCTTAAGCAGATGACAATACCGCCAGGAGCGACAAATCTTATCCAGCCTCTCGATGTATACTTCTTCCGGCTTTTCAAAAGGTTCATCCGGCGAATTCATGAGCATGTGCTCCACTTCCGTCCGGATTTCAACTGCTTCTCAAGAGACAATACTTTGATGGTAATCATGAATCGCTTCGGACCAGCTCACTTGATGTTTAAATTTTTAAGGCAATTTTCAAGGCCCCCTTCCTTGCAGGTGGTCAGTCATACGAATAGGCAATTCTCCGCTCCTGTATTTCGAAGGTGTTTTGCGTACGCGTGGGTGGCAGCTGGATATGTGGACACGCATCCGGGGCACTTCTCAATACCGGCGGCCTACACCTTCGATGAAGTGCCTGTCGACACGTCCTGCCAGGAAGCTTCCGGCTGCTCTTCCTTGGCATTTATCCGCTGCTGCTGTGCCAGAAGCTGCTTTGCTTCGCGTGTTTTATAGAACGTTACCACAGCTGTTAAACAGTTTATTGCATATTAATTAGCGTGACTTGTGTTTTGAAGTAAAATCGTATCACAGAAGGTTGAAATCAGGGTTGGAAATCGAATATGACACCTTGTCGTGACAGAAAAGCACTTTACGGTGGCAAAAACGCAGGATGTGCGCCCAGTAATGCAGTAACCACACCGCCGGAATCGAACCCTCGACCCCCTTCCCGCAAGTCCGCCACGCTAACCACCCAGCCATACAATCGCTGGCGCCCTAGTGGCGCGCGCCTCCCGCGAATGCGCCGTCTCGTTTCAACTAGGAATTAATCAATTCCTAGGTTCTAGCAATGATTGAAGCTCCAAACCTTTTGCAGGACTATTTGTGGGCACGACAAGGGTATTCCAGGCGTCAGTTTTGCGTTATCGGTCCGTACTGAAGCGGTAGTTTTTTTTTGCCATTTTTGACCTACCCAGAAGTCCGCAGGAAATTTGGAAACCACTATGGTGCTTCCCAGACAACGCCCTACAACCCTATATAGGTCGCTTTGAGAAACTCCACGGTGACCTCGTTGACCTTCCTCGTGAATTTGGGGACGGCACCACCATGCAAATTCAGCTCTCCACCATGGCAAACACTGGAGTGCAAACGCACTCCATGATACTGCCCTTGGAACAAAGGCTCTAGAAATAAAATTGCGGCCCACAATAGTTGCAAGCATGTTTATGTACATGTGCCCCACGCTTCTCTTAAGTCTAGAAATATTTCATCTCCTAGACACAGATCACCCATAATTATTAGACCTGAAACAGAGCTTTGCGGCATGTGGCCTTGCCGCCATTAGCAAGGCGTTGACCACGTCTCTCAGCGTGAGCATGCCGCCCGAACTGCTACTATATTTGCACCACGTAGACAACTGTTGCACGGCGCTGCACCCACCACAATAGGAACTACCATGGCGCCATATCGCGTTTCGATACCGTAAAACTCTGCTGCAGGGTTTAAGGATCCTTTGTACTTCCTATGCCGAGCGACGCGACAGCATGTATAGTGGCTAAATTGATCGATCGCGTCGCTTGATCAATGTGGTCACAATACATGGCATGGCGTCGCTCGACGTCGAAGTATAAACACTCCTCGTTAAACGCACACAAGCAAAAAACTGCGGACGAGTTGTCGCGGTACGAGAGCGCCCTCTAACACGCCATTCGTTGGGGGACCAACCGAAGCACGAATTTCAAAATTCGAATTCGAGACGTTTCTACGAAGACTTTTCTCTTAGTTAGATGTATATTTTAGCGTCGGTTGTTGCTTCTCCTGTGTTTCATGCTGTCTTTGATGATTTCTTCCAGGCTCTTCGCAAACAGCGACTATTCCGAGGCGATGCATTTGAGAACTCTCGGGAGGTGAGCATTTTTTTACAACCAAGGCTTTTTCTCTTAGTCTGATATCTATTTTTGCGTCAGTTGGCGTTTCATGCTGTTTTTAACCACTTTTTTCAGGCTCCCCGAAAACAGCGACTATTCCGAGGGGGTGCACTTGAAAACTCTCGAAGGGTGAACAGTTTTTATTACTAGGGCTTTTTCTCTTAGTTTGATGTCTGTTTACGCGTCGGTTGTTGTTTCTTTTCGTGTGTTTCACGCTGTCTTTGATGACTTTTTCCAGGCTCTTCGCAAACAGCGACTATTTCAAGGGAATACACTTGCCGTGAAGAACATAATATACGATTTCGCTGAAATGGGATACTCTCGCCGCCACAGTCATCTCAGCAGATGTTTTTTAATTTGTCCTCACATTCCTTAATGTATATGTTTCTATGCCTAAGTGATCACGTTGTTTCTATACCTTATCGCATGCATACATATTCTATCACACAAACCTTCGTCGTGACTAAAAACGGTCCTGGTAGGCAAAAAAATTTTCTCGCAGGCCAAAATTGTTGCTTAATTTGGAGGTGTTGAACCTAGCTGCGGACTCCCCCTGAGCTACGAAAGCACTTTACACACGAGCAGCTTGGATGGCACCCACCCTGGAGTCCCTTCCTTAGCCTGGTTCGCGCGGGGGGACTGTCAGGAGGTACTCCCGCCCCTGCTGGGGGGCGTGTCATCTGCTTCTCATGCTCACCCACCCCCAACCCCCTTGGCTTTACCGACAGTCTAACGACTGCCTTATGAAATCTTTGACACGCAAAACAAAAGTTTCCGGTCCGCAGAACAGCGATGTACTTCCTGACGCCACGCCCCCCAGCAGGGGGCGGGTGTACCTACTGTCGCGCTCTCGTTCGCGCGTGTAATGCTTGCACTGAAGGATTTTGCGCCCCATCGCCAACCCCATTGTCCGCCTGTTTGAATTTTTACCTTTCGCGTCCGAACAACTCGTCCCAAAACTCGTCCGCAGTTTTTTGCGTTTAACGGCGAATAGTATAAACGGCCCTTACGCGTGAGGCTCCATCAGCTTCAACGTTAAAGTCTCTAGCTATATAGAAAAATTCGACATGGATGGCGGCATTTGCGCAAAGATTTCAGATTTCCTGTCCAATCCCTTGGGAGTTCCTCTTTGAACTACCCTTTCCATTGTAGCCACTGCTGCTTGTTATCACAATGTCAAGATATTTCCTTCCCAAACATATTACGTCTAAAACCCTCCGAACTCTTTTACGGCATCAGACATATATCACTAATTTCCAACAAAAGAAAAAACACATAATGACAGAAAGGAGCTAGGAATTTTAGATTTCTTCTACTTCTAAAGAGCAAGGAAAAAACAAGAAATTGACAAGCTAACCACATCTGATACAGAACGCAGACTAAGCTAAATACCTTATGGTAAACACGGTCTCCTTAGAGTTAGAAGGATGATTCTTCTCATGACGATTTGGAAGCCGGGTGACAAAACGCTAAAAGAGAACTGCTCCAGGAGACATCACTAGCCTCAGATTGTTATTCACTTGCAATAATTTTTTGCCGCTTCACAAATACTCTAAAGGCCCCCACAGAGTTCTGCGGCAGCGCCGCGGCCCTATGCTTAACCAGATATGCAGAGCTCGCCGCCGGCGGCGTCCCTGCCCTATCCTTAACCATTGCGGCGAGCGGCGTTGCCGCAGAACTCTGTGGGGCCTTAACAATGTTGTTGAAAACGATGTGTTGTTGAAGAATACTGTTTGGGTGTGAGCGTTGCTGTCCATAAGTATCTTATTTGCCTTAACGTCAACGCATACATCGCGCATCGCATCGCGTTATTTCAAGCTCCGACCCTTACGATGGGCAAGATTACATCCATCGTACACTGAGCAAATCAGCGTACTATGTACGTGTGTCTTTCTTACTGAGTCATTTCTAGAACATTTCCAACATATGAAACATCAGATTTCGTTTTGCAAGGAAATCTTACTAGTGATTGATTCTTCACTATAAAACGAACAGTTTGCGCTGCGCTACGTAACTGGGGAAAACGCCGTGCCAATATCTTACAAGGAGGCCTCCAGAGTGGCCGTGAGCTTTTGCGATGCAATTTTTATAGGATGTAGGGTCCCGTGTGGGGAGTCCAAAACCATAGTTACTTTTTTCGGAATGCTCTTCTGTGGTCGAAAAAAAGCGTGTGGACGCGTGAGCGCGCAGCTCATAACGCCCTGCTGCCACCCAGCTAGATATTCCGGCTTCGCAAAAACCTTGGGGCTCTCATCGCTGTCCATCCACTGTGCCGATCGTCGCCTGTTGTCGTACATTATCCATTTCTCGTCACAGGTTACGATGCGATCAAGGAATGGGTCCGTTTCGTTCCGTAGAAGCAGTGCGGACGAGATCTCATATCGTCGGTTTCTTTGCTCCTCAGACAGCTCGTGAGGCACCCATCTTTCCAGCTTTTTGGTCTTTCCAATTTCCTTCAGATGCCGGGCAGCTGTGCTGTGACTGACGCCAAGAACCTTCGCTATCTCCCTGGTGCCTTTGTGTGGATCCTCTTCCACCACATCTCTCAGCTTGTCCTCATCAACATCACTATGCCTCCCACGACCTTCATGTTCTTCCAAGCTCTCATCTCCATTCCGGAACTTCTGATACCAACGATACGCCGTCCGAATTGTGGAACATCCTTGACCGAATGCGGCGTTGATCTTCTCGTCCGCCTCCTTAGCTGTAGTGCCCAGCTTGAATTCATACAAGTAAATGCCTCGGATTACCCTTTTGTCCATCTACAAAAAGTCAATAAAACTCTAAAGTTTTCCCATTTTTACATAGAAAATTTGGTACTCTCCGGTAGAGCAAAGTTTGCGCTTCTAAATGATATGCCACTTGTTACGGTTTGTTCTTGATCAAACGCGTAAAGACGCGCCAAAAAATGGCGCGAGCCAGTGCCATTTAATTCGTTACAACCTAATATTATGAGCCTCTGTGATCACAGTAGTCGATTTGTGCACAATTAATGCTTTTAGTATTTAAACCTAGCCTATTTGGGCTTTCATTTGAGTTACCTCTCAATGGATCGTATTTGCACTGTATCATTCTATTGAATCGCTAACAAAAATTGTTTATGCTGTTTATTGCTGACAATGATAATCAACAATTATGATATAGAACTATGAAACATTTAAAACATAATCGCTTATCACACAAGCAGCATCTTACAAACGCAAGGGACGAACAATCTTTATGTGTTTATGTACATTTACGGTATCGTTGCTGATATGATACGGTGCAAATACGATCCATTGAGAGGTAACTCAAATGAAAGCCCAAATAGGCTAGGTTTAAATACTAAAAGCATTAATTGTGTACAAATCGACTCCTGTGATCACAGAGGCTTATAATAATAACGATCCGATGTGTGCAAAAACAACGACCACACCGGGGGACCGAACCATCAAACCCGCTCGGTGCACCCGAGAGGCGACCCTGTCACCACTGCGCCAACCGACCACATCTGGTTGGGTGGCAGCAGGGCGTTATGAGCTGCGCGCTCACGCGTCCACACGCTTTTTTTCGACCACAGAAGAGCATTCCGAAAAGAGTAACTATGGTTTTGGACTCCCCACACGGGACCCTACATCCTGTAAAAATTGCATCGCAAAAGCTCACGGCCACTCTGGAGGCTCTCCTTGTAAGTTATTGGCACGGCGTTTTCCCCAGTTACGTAGCGCAGCGCATAAACTGTTCGTTTTATAGTGAAGAATCAATCACTAGTAAGATTTCCTTGCAAAACGAAATCTGATGTTTCATATATGTTGGAAATGTTCTAGAAATGACTCAGTAAGAAAGACACACGTACATAGTACGCTGATTTGCTCAGTGTACGATGGATGTAATCTTGTCCGGCGTAAGGGTCGGAGCTTGAAATAACGCGATGCGATGTATGCGTTGACGTTAAGGCAAACGAGATACTTATGGACAGCAACGCTCACACCCAAACAGTATTCTTCAACAACACATCGCTATTGCACTGCCGGCATGATGCTCGTTGTAGTCAATCCCCTGCAACGGATTCCTCCAATGACGACGGGCTTCCACCATTTTCTCAGCTGAAAGGCTGAATCAAAGGGATGGGTAATCATAGGTAGTCACGTACCTCATTATGTTTCTTATGCGAGCGACGGGCACCAATATTTCCAATCTCTTCAAAGGACGACAAAGTGTTACACGAAAACAGGTGTAAGAATGGCACTCGTCTGAAGCAAAAGGTGTTGCTCAATTTAGAACTGCGTGTACACAAGCGTAGAAGTCACCTCGATCGAAAGTGTCCGCAGAATCTGGGTCAATCTGTCTGATTTCGACACCACCAACAAGGTTTCTTCGTGCTAAGTAATGTGCACCTTTTTCGACCAGAGAACAAAAACGGTAATTCACCTTCAAAACCGGTTCATCCGGCACTTTTAGCACTATCAGACCCAAGAGCACAACTACAGCAACTAATAGAAGGGAAACAGAAAATAAAACAGAGCAAATAACATACTGCTCTCATGTTCATCCTCGAAGTGAAGTCACAGTAAGCCATAATCTTCAGCAAGACTTCGTTCGGAAGCTCTTCTAGCCTGAAAAAGAATGTTTATTATGCAGCGAAGCAACACGCTGATAGCCTACGATTGACCAAAAAACGAAATCTATGTCAACATGCGTCTACACTCAAGTCGACACATCCTAGATACGTCAATCTTCTTCTTCAGCGTTTGTCCTGCTTTGTCGCGGGGTCCGCTCTTCTGGTGTCGTGACGCCAACTTTCCATCTTGCGCTTGAACAGGGTGGACGGCAGTTGCTTTCATGTGCATGGTAACGTATACGACCAAGGCTGGTTCGGGCGAGGCTCAAGCGTGGGCTGCGATTTCTCCCAAAAATTTACGACCCCCGCCCCTCCGAAGGCTCTTGGTACGGTGCCCCCTCTGAGAAATTCGATGGATTTCAATGTTAAGTTGTCGGTCGAGTTGCAACCTATTTTAGAAAATGTGAAAAAAGCTTAACAAAGCTTTGATGTAAATAATACAATGAAGATTTTCCACGCATGGCAACGACATGGCGACATCCTGAGCACAGCTTCTTTGACGGAAAGAGGAGGTCATTTGGATTTCAAACTGCATCTATTAGGTTGGTGACGACGGCACCGTAGTAGCAGTGAACATCTACATCGCTACATAGCTGCAGAAGCTGAGCGAGTTCATGTCGCGGAAACGGCGAGGGCGGAGGGATGTTTACCTCCTTCACGACAATGCTCGCCCACGTTGCAAGGTCGCCTCACCAGATGTTGCAGGAGCTAAGGTGGGTGGTGCTGCCCCACCCACCGTATTCGCCAGATCCTGCGCCATCGGACTACCACCTCATCCGAGCTCTCAAGCAATGCCTGAGGGATAGGTGCTTCAACGACCGAGCCGAACTGGAATCCGAGGTGGCGCACTTCTTCGAGTCAAAGCCGACTTCATTCTGGAACAAAAGAATTCGTGATCTCCCAGTCAGATGGCAGATGGTTGTAGATGTAAACGGTAGTTACGTTGTAGATTGAAGTCGCTCTCAAAAGAAGCAGTAAAATTGTGAAAAAAATACGTGATATTGGACTTTTTCACCAGCCTAATAACAAAAATTCGAGTAGTTATTCTACGATTAAATAATAAATTTTTTGAAGCAGTTTTCAAAATTCCTGAGATAGGTCGATTGCTGCTCAAATTTCGCAGTGACGGCGCGACACATTTTTAAGCTGAGGGATGTAGCTTCTAAAGTTGAAAACGGATCTTAATGAAATTTAACCTTCAATTTGAAGCAGAAAAGAAATCAGGCGGCTCCTAAGCAACCTTTCATCCGATCAGGTGAGTGATTTCCCTATACTGAATTTTCCCAAAATTAGTGTGTTCCCTGAACAAGTATGTTCCCTGTTCCCTGGAGCTGAAACTGGAGTTTACAATAGCAGTTTTTATCTAGTACTTGTTCAATAAATCGAGTCTTTCCTAAGCGATCTTCCTTGTGATCAGGCGAAGTCATGCTAAATTTTTTTTTTCAAAAATTAAGATTTTTAAACCTGAAGTGAACGATGTCTAGAAATAAGACGTAGCTTTAGAAAACGATAATTTCTATTAAATATATGTTCAAAAACCAAGTCTTTCCTAAGCAATCTTCCTTGTGATCAGGCGAGGTCATGCTCAAATTTCTTTCCAAAAATAGAGATTTTTTTACACACGGAATCGATGTCTAGTGCCGAGCTGTAGCTTTACAAAAGCTCAATCTTTGGTTGATACATAATAATAAAAAATGCAGCTCATGTGGAGCTATTTTTATGAGAAGGAGGGTCCACTAGTCGATCGCTCGTCGATGGGATTGGATGGTGCTATACTTGCACTTTATTCAACCGATCGTAACTCGTTTAGTTCTGAGATTTATGCAAATGCGAGTGGCAATCAGACAACTAGTAGAAATTCTTTTTCTGATGATCACAGAACCGCCTTTCAAAAAATGATCTTCATGCGCGGCCGGAGGGGGGGGGGGTGCGATTTCTCTGCGATCTTTGCGTAAATACTTGCCAAAACCGCAGGCCCCCGGTCGCGCATGAGGATGCCTTTTTTGAAAAGCGGCTCTGCGATCATCAGAACGGGCATCTTCTCTGGTTTTCTGAATGCCGCCCGCATTTGCACATCTCTCAAAAATAAGTGAGTTATGATCGTTTAAGTGCCGGCTACTTCGTGAGACCTCCTCTTCCCGCAAGGTCGCAGATACCCCTTCTTAAACGATGATAACTCACTTATTTTTGAGAGATGTGCAAAAGCGAGTAGCATTCAGAAAACCAGAAGAAATTCCCTTTCGCAGAGAAATTGCACACCCTCGGCCGCGCATGAAGATCCCTTTTTCCAAATTTAATTTTGCATCCATAACATAGGCATTTCTTCTAGTTTTCTGAATGCCGCCTGCATCTTCACAGCTCTTAAAGGTAAGCGAGTTATGTCCGTTTTTGTAAAATCATTCCAATTTTTTCAAGTAAAAATCGCATCCCCGGCAGCACATGAAGGCGCCCTTTCTAAAAGACGGTTCTGTAATCATCAGAAAGAGAATTCCTTCTAGTTTTCTGGATGCCACCCGCATTTGCATAAATCTCAAAAGTGAACGAGTTACGATCGGTTGAACAAAGTAGAAGTATAGCAGCATCCAACCACCTCGACGAGCAATCGACCACTGACCCATCCTTCTTGATATCACCGAAAACAGCTCCAGATGAGCTGTATTTTTCATTATGTATCCATTAAAGATTGAGCTTTTGTGTAGCTACATCGCAGCACTAGATATCGGCTCCTTCAGGAAAAAAATCTTTATAATGAAAAAACCCGAGCGTAACCTCACCTGATCACTTAGGAAATGGTGAATTTGGAATATATATATATATATATATATATATATATATATAATAGAAGTTAACGTTTTCTAAAAAAACATATCAGTTCTAGAGATAGATTTCTTCAAGTAGAAAATTTCCTATTTTGGAAAAAAGGAAATTTTTGAGCACGACCTCACCTGATAGCGAGGAAGATCGCTTAGGAAGGGCTTGATTTTTTTTTTTGAAGAAGTGCTAAATAAAGGCTGTGCTGTTGTGGACTCCAGTTTCAGATCCAGTGGTAGCCTTGTTCAGGAAATAATTTATTTTTGGAAAAATCCAGGATAGGAAAACCACTCACGTGATCGGATGAAAGGCTGCTTAGAGAGGCTTGATTTTTTCCTGCTACAAATTGAAGGATAAATTTAGGCAAAATCCATTTCAGCTTCAGTAGTTACATCTCCGAACTAAAAAATGTGTCGCGCCGTAACTGCGAAAATTAAGCAGCAATGGACCCATTTCAGCTATTTTGAAAACTTCTTCAAAAAATTTATTATCTATTGCAATAACTCTGCAAGTCCAAATGAGGTCAGCTTTCCCTAGAAGAAGCGGTGCTCAGTGTGTTGCCATGTCGCTGCCATGCCTAAAAATAAGTCTTCATTTAATTGATTTATTTGCGTCAAAACGTTATTGAGTAATAATAATAATAATAATAATAATAACAATAAATTTATTATTTACAGACCTCTGCTTGCGAAAGAACGATATCTCCGAGTAATTCTGTCTTAGGAAGCAAACGAAGTATGACCCCCCCCCCCTCTACGATTCTCGCACCTCACGCTTAAGCCTGGTTCGGGCGTCCTCTAGGTCGCTGTCCTGACACTTCCAACTCAAGGCCTATCTTGCTGACGCTGTCTTCTTTTTCACGCAGAACGTGGCCATAGAATCGTAAGCGAGCTTCGCGTACCTTGCCAGCTGTGGGCGCGACACCGAACTTCTGCCGAATAGCATAATTTCGGATGCGGGTGACTCCAGCCATCCAGCGCAGCGTCTTGGTTTCATTACGCTGAGGCGACTTTTCGTTCCCTTTGTCGCAGGCCAACACTCAGCACCGTGCATCGCTACCGGCCGGACGACGGTTCTATGCACCTTTGACTTTAACCGCTCTGGCATCTTCTTGTCGCAAAGTACTTCAGTCAACGAGCGCCACTTGGACCAAGCTGCACTACGCGTGGGTTCACTTCAACCATCAGGCCGCTGTCAGACGCTACTGTTGAACCCAGGTATTTAAAGACCGAAGTGCGTGGAAGCTCGATGCCGTTAACCTTGATGGAGCTGGACTCTGTAACGTCCGTCGTTAAATACTCGTCTTCCTCACGTTCAATCTGAGTCCAAACTACTCGAAGCGGTCACACCAAGCTTGCACCTCTCGCTCGAGTTCACCTTTATATTCGTTAGCGAGCATTATGTCGTGAGCATAAAGCAAAGCCAAGGAACGGCCTTCTGAAGATCTCGTGTGATGGCATCCGTGACGACAATAAAGAGGAGTGGGGAAAGCGCAGAGCCCTGGTGTACCCCGACAGAGATAGGGAACTCCATTGAGGTTCCAGCTGCAGCTTGCACTCTACTCTTTGGGCAATAGAGCATCCGCACCTACTCTATGAGTTCCTCTGTTGCGTTGTGTTGTCGCAAGACGTACCATATAACCTTACGCAGTACGCGGTCGAAGGCCTTCTCCAAGTCGAGAAAGCCGATATGCACCAACTTCTGTTTCTCGCGATGCTTCTCCACCAGGAGGCGGACGGCGTGTATAGCATCAGTGGTCCCACAACCAGACACAAAACCGTACTGGTTGTCGGAGAGCTTGACGATTTCACGAATTCGTCTATCGAGGACTCGCTCGAAGATCTTCATGCTGTGAGAAAGCAAGCGAATCGGACGGTAATTGGAGCAGTCTGCAGCACTGCCATTCTTCTTCCAAATCGGAATCATCGTACTGTTGTGCCAACACTCCGGTACTTTCTTTTCCTTTACTACTTGGATGAAGAATTCAGCCAACCACTCAACAGGATACCAGAGCTTCGACTTCGAAACATCGACTGCCAGATCATCCGGCCCTGTCGCCTTACCGGGCTTCATCTTTTTCAGAGCCGCTTCTGTTTCCTCTGATCTTGTGAACGCGACCGTGAACAGAAGCCACAGGAAGGATGGCCGAATAAGGAAATTCCATAGTGGAAATCTCCTCAAAGTAGTCACGCCATCACTCCAGCGCCTTTTTGCGATCTGTCAGAAGATGACCGCTCTCATCATTGATGCTAAAGAGCTTTTCAATATCCTCGGTTTGGCGATGGCGGGTTTTAGCAAGTCGATACAAATACCGCTCACCATCGCGCGACTCGATCATTCGGTAGACATAACGAGTGGCTTTCGACGGCTTTCTTTGCAGTCTCCTTCCCGTTCTGATACTTCTGCAAGTTGTCGGCAGTTTTGTCGCCGAAAACCACATGATGCAGCAACTTCTTCTCTCGAACCTTCGCTTTCACATCGTCCGTCCACAGCCGCGCTTACACGTCGACCTTGCGTCGTCCAGGCTTTGTAATGCCGAGTTCCGACTGTGCAGCTTGACGTGTCACGTCGGCCGCCTCCGTCGGTCAAGTTTCATTGACAGTCGTAACTAGACTTGAGCTCGATTAATCGGGCCGAATAATTGTTCGAGCGATTTCGAACAATTAATCGCTCGATTACTTGAAAATCGTAAATCGTTGTTGTTCGAACATTACTCGAAATCGTATTTCGCGAAAAACCGTTATTCGAACATTGTTCGAAAACGACTTTCGCGAAAAACCATTACTCGAACATTGTTCGAAATCGACTTCCGCGAAAAACCGTTATTCGAACATTGTTCGAAATCGACTTTCGCGGAAAACCATTATTCGAACACTGTTCGAAATCGACTTTCGCGAAAAACCATTATTCGAACACTGTTCGAAATCGACTTTCGCGAAAAACCGTTACTCGAACATTGTTCGAAATCGACTTTCGCGGAAAAGCATTATTCGAAGATTGTTCGAAATCGAAGATAGGAAGACGTTGTTCGAACATTGTTCGAAATCGAAGATGGCAAAAAAGCATTGTTCGAATATTGTTCGTAATCGAATATTGCGAAAAAGTATTGCTCGAATATTGTTCGAGATCGAACAATTTTCGAACAATATCAAAAATAGGCCGCCTGAGTATGGATCGTCTCCGTTCCCCGAAAAACCCACGTTCAAACTCGCTCCACTTCTGCGCCTACGGTAATTGGCGGGAACGATTTGCGATTTCCTTTCGAGGGTGCTGGCGGCCGACTCTTGACATTGTTCGAACATTGTTCGATTTCGAACAATATTCGAACAATGCTTTTTCGCGATCATCAATCTGCGATTTCATTTGGAGGGTTCGAATTTGAAAATAGCGAAGTTTTGTTCGAACGCATTTCGAAATCGAGGGATTCGTCATAGTGAAACAAAGAGGGAGTTCAAACGGAGGTGGCAGTTAACTAGTGGTAATGCGATATTTTGTTGGTTGCTGTTGAACTTACCTAAGATGTAAGAGTCCTATTTTTCTAGGTTAATACAATCCCTGAGAATTCTCGAAAATCTCATGAGCATTAAGCAGCGTCACGAAGCTGCTGTGTAGTCGATTCTGGTGGCGATATTATGGTTTTGGGTGCTATCTCATCCTCACGTCCAGTGTTGTGTATAGTTTTGTTCGGATGACCTATTCGAACAGGTATTCCACTGATTTTCATTCGAACTTGGATAATGAATTCGAAATTTTAAAAAACCGCGTTTTTCGCATGTATTCGAATTCTAATCTTCGTAAAACCACTTTTCGATTATGTTTGAATTCGAATACTCGAAAACTGCGCACATTTGAAACCATTCCAATAGTGGAAAATTTTGCGAGAGCACAACTGTAGTTGTGCGTATAGTTGATCCTATACTGGTTGCTTCAACTACTAATAATAAGTGATAATAAACTGTGATTCTGATAAAAAAAAAGCCTGGTAAACGTTTTCAAGTGATAAAATACAATTTTTTTGTAAAAGTGATGATGTATTACAAAATCGATGTAGGATGTATCAGTGAAATGCTAACTTGAACTATTTCTGTGGGCCATTTCAAGTAGTTTGAGCATCGTTGCGAGCCCTTTCTTAGTGCGTGCTACGATGGGAATACGGCGTGCTACATCGAATTCGGTAGTTATTGCGTATTGTAATCGTATGCTAGTGTTTGCGTGTGTAGGCCAGCGCGCCACTGAACATACAGCAGCTCGTCGAGATCGTTGCCGAGCGTTGCGTCCGCTGCGGTTGCAGTGCATTAGAAAATGTTCTGCTTTACCATGTGCAGATCAGAGCAGTTCCTCATTAAACGAGCATTAAAACTGCGGACGAATTGTCGCCGTCGAAAAACGCGCTCTACGAACGTCAAAATCGTCATTCATTTCAAAACCAATCCAGGCGCGAATTTCAAACCGCGTACAGTGACCATACGTAGCAACACGCTTTTTCGTTAACTTTATGAAAATGGGTTCGAAGGAGGAGGGGGTCACCATATAAGGCACCCGCATAACGCATTTTGTGTTGCGCGAAAATGGAACTGTTATTGAACACTACTGTGTCGTACCTCTTGTTGTTCCATTGAATTCTGTTGTTCCATTTTTGATGTAAATCGATATTCATGGGCCTTCTCACCAAGAGGGAAAACCACAAACTAAAAGGTGGCCTCCTCCACCAATTTACTGACTAATACCGTCCTTTATCCCTATCCTTTTCTTGTACGAGCTGGAAAAAGCTAAACAGGAGCAAAGAGCTGACTCGTGAACATAATAGGATGGAAGCTACCTTACAAACCTTACGGCTTTATATGTGTGCTGAAGAAAATATGCTATACCTCAAGCCGGCAAGCCTGGCGTGGCCCGCACGCCCAGCGTAGGGAACCGGCGAAGCCGGCGACGGACACTGACTGAGGAAGCATTCCTAGCTAGGTTTGGTCTACGTTCCCTGCGTGGCCCGCCTACCAGAAGCAGGCGAAGCCGGCAAGCCTGACGTGGCCCGCACGTCCAGGTACGGCGCGGAGAAGCCGACGACGGACGCTGGTAATGGGAAATGCGAGAGGTTAGTGACATCGACTCGCAAATGATAACACGTGGCAGATAGTAAATTACGCGTAGAAGTGAGGAAAATCCCTTCCTTTGGTAGCACCTCAACCCTGGGGAATGTCCACTACTTGCAAAATAAATGACCAAGTATCTTGTTATTCCGGTCTTCTAATTGGATTGTAAACGATTATTCCGTTGTTTTCCTAACAAGGGAACTGTCTGAACGCTACGCCGGAACGGCAAGAACGAGTACTATAGGGAGAATCCCCGTCCTCCAAATAGTAACAGAACATGTTTTGTTTTTGCCGAATCCCTGAGGCAAACGAGTACGAGGGTGTGATGGTTAAGGCCTTTGTCATACCATCGCTCACCCCGAGCGACGCCTAATGATACGCACCCATATCGATTCCATTGCGCCGCCAGATCGATATAGGAGCATATCATTAGGCGTCGCTCGGGGTGAGCGATGGTATGACAAAGGCCTAAGGGGCCGCAGAGCGAGCACTTCACGGCAGCGCAAGATCCCGGCGACGTGGACTGCGTGGTGCAGTGGTAGAGGGCACGCCTCATGTTCGTGAGGTCTAGGGTTCGGTTCTCGTGCCACGTCGCATTTTTGCATTTTTACCATAGTATCCGATTTCCATAGAGATTTCCATATCTGAACTTGTTTTTGGAGTTTGCTACGGTAAGATGTTTTTATTACTTATTATTTGTCGACATCTCGTAATTCACCAGCAATGTCCGAAATATGCCAAATGCGATTTTGTATGAAACTTTTACTCCAACAAATTGTTCTTATTGTCAATGTAAGAAATTTTGACACAGGAACAACATGAAACAGCGGCAGAATGCCAGAAAAATGCTTCAAATGCAATTTATTAGTGTCGGTGAGGTGAGTGCCACCAGGGTACTCACAGGGTAGGAAGGTACCACATGATCTTCAACTTGACCTACCACCTCGATTAATATTCTCGCCTCTGTTATGCTTACAAAGTCGCGCGGTCATAACAAGCTGCTGCCGCCGACACTGACTCTACAATGTCTGCTCACCCTCGAGTGGTCATTCACCTACTGACACTGAAGTGCGGATCTCCACTGGATGCTGTCCCTTCAAGAGACGAGATGAAGCTGGCGGAAAGGATAGCAAGTATCCTACAGGATTTCGAACTGCGGCAGCTCGAAATCGACGAAGTGGAGAAGTTGGAGGTAGTGGAAGAAGAGGACCAAGAGTTTCAACCAGAAGAGGATTGTGCCGGAGTCACGACACCACTAACCAGTGAAGGCATTACCACGTTTTCGGGAAGACAGATCGTTTCGGAGGAAAAGGTTTGGCTATACTAGAATTGTTATACTATACAAGTTTGAGAACTGGGGAAAGTGGACTGTATCGCGATTCCAGGCTTGCGCTGCAGCGGAGTACCACTGGGCAGGAACTGTGAAGCCAAACACAAGTTCAGATATGGAAATCTCTAGGGAAATCCGATACTATGGTAAAAGTGCAAAAACGCGTCGTAGCATGAGAACCGAACTCTAGACCTCACGAACATGAGGCGTGCCCTCTACCACTGCGCTAACCAGCCCAGACAGCGGGATCTTGCGCTGCCATGAAGAGCTCGCTCTGTGGACCCTTAACCATTACACCCTCGTACTCGTTTGCCTCAAGGATTCGGCAAAAAAACAAAACATGTTCTGTCACTATATGGAACGGGGATTCTCCCTATAGTGCTCGTTCTTGCCGTTCCTGCGTACTGTTCAGACAGTTCCCTTGTAAGTTCAACATTTTTCATCCACAGCTGTGGTTTTGTTCTGTCTTCTTTCGGTTCTCGGTGGAACGTGCCTTCGAAATCGAGTTATTCGATTGTTCGATTTTCGAAGACGGCGAAAAATCGAGTTATTCGCTTGTTCGATTTTCGAAGACGGCGAAAAATCGAGTTATTCGATTGTTCGATTTTCGAAGACGGCGAAAAGTCGAGTTATTCGATTGTTCGATTTTCAAAGACGGCGAAAAATCGAGTTATTCGATTGTTCGATTTTCGAAGACGGCGAAAAATCGAGTTATTCGATTGTTCGATTTTCGAAGACGGCGAAAAGTCGAGTTATTCGATTGTTCGATTTTCGAAGACGGCGAAAAATCGAGTTATTCGATTGTTCGATTTTCGAAGACGGCGAAAAATCGGGTTATTCGATTGCTCGATTTTCGAAGACGGCGAAAAATCGAGTTATTCGACTACTCGATTTTCGAAGACGGCGAAAAATCGAGTTATTCGATTGTTCGATTTTCGAAGACGGCGAAAAATCGGGTTATTCGACTGTTCGACTTTCGAAAAAAATTGTCGAAAACCTCAGTTCTAGTCGTAACTTTCGGCACCGCAAGCGAGAACAGCGCACAGCTGCTTCCTTCTATTTCATTCGCTAGCATTTCATTCCCGGTGCAGTGTATCGCTCGACCTGCTTCAGCCTCGGAGGGCCGACCTTTAAAGTGCAGATCAGCGATCCGGCTGTGGGGCGACCGTCTCATACAGCACGATCTTCGCGGTAGTGACAATACTTCAATCCTTCACAAGGACAAAGTCTATCTGAGGCTTCGATCTCCCACTATAAACGAGATGAGGTGGGAGTCGTGTTTTCGGAAGATGGTGTTCACAATGGTGAGGTTATGCGATTCCGCATACTCAAGAATACGCTCACCATCGGCATTACGCGACCCGTATCCGAAATCACCATGACGGTCTCCCCTCCCCCTTTTCCTAGCACCTAGGTGTGCCCATTAAGGTCACCAGCAACAATGATGACATCTTTCGTCAGTACTTCTGCTCTCTTCTCATCAAGCAGGCTCCAAAACTCTTCCTTGGCTTGATCGGAGCAGCCGTCTGCGAGCATGCGCAGAGAAGAAGTGATAGTGATTGCAGACGCAGATAAGAACTCCTTAGCGGCGATAACGACCTTTATCAATCGATCGTTAGAGCGTTGGACACCTTAAACTGAATCACGAAATGGTTCCGAGACGGTCATTCCGATGCCACTGGTGGTCCTGGGACTTCCACATAGAACGGCCTTGAAGCCGCGTCCTATGACCCTTGACAAAGCTGCAGGACCACCTCGTCTCCTGCACCGCACAGAAATTAACTCCTCTACGCTCCTTACCAACTCGCATGAGCGGCCTGTCAACGTACCCACATTCAGCGTTGCCAAGCGAGTCCTTCTTACGCTACGGGGCTTTCGGACTAGCTCAATTGCCCCCCCCCCCCCCCCCTCGGATGCCGTCCTCGCGTCAGGGACTCTCGCACTTGCTGGAACCATGTGGAGGAATGAACATCACCACCATTTTGGATACGTCATACTGCGCACTAACCGAAGTTTCAGCTTCCATTGTTTTAGCTACTTTTTGGCTATTAAATTTTGAGACCAGCTGCTAAATTGAAGGGCGTGGCCAATCGTGAGCACCGAAAATTCGGGCTGATCCCACCACAACCAGGACAACACCAAGCTCTCTTTTTCTAGAAAAACATCACGATTCAAATATGTGGTATCGATTATGTAGTACATCCGGGCTGCACACTTCTCGACTAGTGTAAAAAGAGCATGACGAGCACTGCGAGCAGAGCAGCTCGAATTGGGCGGCAACGGCTGCGCAACCTGAGCATCTGCTCATAGTCTGTGACGGCAGCGACAGGGACAACCGGCGGCCAGGGCAAGTGATAAATATCGACTTCCGGAAAGCGACCGCTCGGTATCAGTCGAATCCTATGTTTTGCACAGCAAACTCAGTCCTTTGTCGCCGCCGTCGGGGAGTGTGATGTGACATGACATAAGATAACGACCAAGGATAAGAGTAACGTGGGGCAGGTTTGGACGTACGACAAGGTCGTCTAGATCAATTCACGTTCACTAGCTCCTCCCTAACATGAACGACGCCAAATTTTGTTTTGCCGCAAAGGAAAGTTTGAACATACAACTTATGACTATACCAACTTGCAAAAGTTTGCCACAATGACAACTGTCAACCAGCATAAATGGATCCGACAAAGTGGCGGCGGACGCACTCTTTTCTGTAAATCTCCCCATATTTGAGAGAACTTAGGTCATTCTAAGTTATTTAAATACGAAACTGTAAATGACTCCCACCGTCTTCTATTGCCTGCTTCGACACCCGAAGTTTTTGGGCAGCAGAACACGATTGACGATAAAAGCTTAGCGACGGCCTCTAGAATCTGAAGGTGCGAAAAATCAGGACAAGGTCCACTGCGAAACAGGAAATGGTACTAAGCGGGCTAGTACCCGCAGCACACCGGCAGGATACCATACAGTAGCGGGCGAGTTAGATGAGCCAGACCTAAGAATTTCTTCCCTTGTCTAGTTCTGTACTCTGAGAACACAGAAATTGTGCATATGTGGGGAGGGCGGTTCCACGACCGTGTACTATCTCGATGCGACACCAGCCCGCTAAGCACCCAGGAAACTATATTCGAAAGCTGGGCAAACCTTTCTGGCGAATATCTTTCCCTCAAACTTTGACGATCCCCTCGGTAAAAACCGCGTATCATGGTCATTGAGCTCCTTTCCTTCTGTCATCTACAGATACACATAACTCGCACATGGCTCACAAGAAATACAGCACCAACGAGACAGACAGCTACCGTGAGGTGCGAGCAGCATACGGAAAGACGTGTGCATTTACAAAACACGTATACGGAAAGTAAAGGGCAAAAAACGAAGTTCCATTAGATGAGCATCCTTTTTGGCTTCATCAAATAAGCTCAGCTGGTCAACGTAGAAATCCTGTCATTCAGAAGCAGTTTCGCAGCAGTTAGAAAAATAATGAGATAAGAAGATAAGTACTATTGTACTTAGTGTATCCCACTCAATCTTGTTCAAAATAGGTCTACTAGGGTTAATCTACCATGGGAAAAATGAATATCATAGTTGCTTTTTGCGGAAATGCCTTATAATTCCAACTCGCGTCTAAAGCGACACAGTAACGACGAGTTCTCCGGGGCGGGGTTGGACGAGTTCTCGCACCGTATGCAGGCGGTCGTTGCGGGACCCAAGTGCTTGTCAATCTTCATTTCGCTGACGGGCACTATTTGACACCACCACGATTCTTACGAGTAGGCTTCTGTATTAACAGGAATCTATGGAAGTTGCATTGAAAAATGAGATAAATGCTAGGAATAGGGGCTAAATACAATACGAGCATAGAGGTGGATGTAATGGAAAACCTCTAATTCCCTAAAGACACGGCCAAGATGGCTGCAAGTTCAACTCTCCAAATGTTTGTACCGTTGGGATGGGCACAAACTTCTCTTCTGACTTCCATTAGAAAAGTGTGGCCCACACGATTTGTTGTATTTGTTTCGAAGAACTGTCTACCACACACCTGCCCAGATTGTTCACTGATGGTCCATTTAAGCGGTGTTCTGCAGTAGATGGTTGAACGATTTTCTTAGTCCGTTATAACGAACTATGGCGTATGATATTGGAGAGGGTCACGTTATAAAAAGTGGCTGACACGAAGGAGAGCATAGATTCGGACAGGGAAGGGACTCAGGGTGTGGCTCAAGTGACGCACCCATGTTAAAACTGCCCGCATCCTGGAGTTCCTTCCCTTGCCCAATTCGCAATGGCACAAACACGGATCTGTAATCGAAAATAGGAGATAAGAGGCGCAAATAATGTCCGGGGGTCACCTTATAAAAAGTGTCGCCAACATCAAGAAAACGAGACAAGGCACACTGATAGTAAAGAAAACAAACAAATAATGCTGTAGCTGTGTTCTGTGCTCTCCTCCGCTGACGCGGAGGATTTAGGCAGGGGGACTCCAGGGTGTGGCTCAAGTGACGCATCCGTGTTAAAATTGCCTACATCCTGGAGTTCCCTCCCTTGTCCAATTAGGAAGCACATAAGACGCGGATCTATAATCGAAACGAAGAGATAAGAGTGCATTTACATTCTCTGTATGTAGCTACTCGCCACGCCTGCCCGCCGCGCCATGCTGTGGTGACCCCCCCCCTGGGCCCTATTTGCGGCGATAAGACTACATTTACATTCGTTATATGTAGCTACTCGCTACGCTTGCAAGCGACGGCATGCTATGGTGACCCCCCTAACTACCACAACGTCCGAACTATTTTTAAAGCGGAAATCTCGATTGCCTGAGGCTGCTCCCACAACTTGGTTCCAAGCTTACAAGAGCAGCTGAAAATTAGATAGCCTACCTCTCCAAATAGCAGTGGAGTTGGTCTTTTGTGCTCCGAAGTAACGTTCGAAACATTTTGTGGCTAACGCTTTCCTTCTGTGCTGGCATCACCCACAACGTTGTAGCTGCAAGGAATACAGCAACAGAATCTTCTTCGCAGTCGAATCAAAAAATGCCCTAGTCGTTGATTGATGAAGAAGGCCCTTTCACGTTTCCGTCTTCAGGTCCAAAAACAACAAAGGAACATAAAATATGGATCTATTTAAAAACGTCGGAAACCGGTTTCGGCTTTTAATCCGTGCTGAAAACCCCTATCTTTGCCTTGACGGAACCTAAGAATCGTAGGCCCACTTGGAGTTGCCTCGCCAGATAAAAGGTCTTATATGTGTGTAAGCATTGTATTGTGTTTACTTCCACTGAACACCACCAAGTGCAAGTCACTCTCAACAAATGTTTCCGAATGGCCGTAATAATTAGAAGCAAGCAGAGCGGAAGTCAAAGATGAAGATCTGCACCTTCTTGGATTTCAGCTTCAGAAATCATTTTCTACTGCTCTCTGGGGCTATCTCTACTAATAATCCTACTTATCGGGGTCTACATTCTAACGCTAGTAGTTGACAAGAACGCGCATTCCCACCCTTAATCGAGTCACGGAACAGCTCAGGTCGACGAGGTTTTTTTGGTTTACCGCCACCTCGTCGCAGCCGGCAGTCGGTCACGCGACGACCGCCTGCATACGGTGCGAGAACTCGTCCAACCCCGCCCCGGAAAACTCGTCGCTACCGTGTCGCTTTAGCCCTGGTCTATACTTGCGCGGCATCACGATCAGGGATGAGAGGATAATAAACTTTTGAAACCCTGATAACGAATAATGGTTAATTTTGACCAAAAATGGACGGATAACGGAAAAACGGATAGCGAACAAACAACAAAAATTAAAACTACTTTTAAACCATTCTTTCTCCAATGTTAGATCGGTGATTGTAACACTGTTCATGTCACATGACGAATAAGCCACTTATAACATTCTTATTGGTGTTTTTTCTTCAAGGAACGTGGTAGTGCAGTCGAAAGTGCCGCCTGTCGCATGCTCTCCGACTCAATGCTTTTGGTTCGGATTTCCCCTCCAGGTCAACCAAGCCTTCCATCCTTTCGGGCTCGATGTATTGGGACTAAGCTTGTCCAAACTGAATTGTCCATCGGCTGACGCCCCCAGCATACCACGTAAAAGTAGAATGCGTGTCGCTCTACCGTCGTCTTATATCCTTTATTCATGTTTTTCAGCTGCAATGAAGTCACTACGCATAGATCTCACGGAAATTTCTGGGCTTGGGTGGGACAGTCGTTAAAAACAGCCGCTTTTTGTTCACTCTCCAATTAAATTTAACACTAATTCTTGCCCAGAGCAAATAAAAAAATAAAACCCGCTCTATTGCTCTGGAAAGGGTAAGTTGTAAATTGCTGCTAGTGCCATAGTTTCAAAGAGCGCTAATAGGTCGTGTAGATGCGGAGTATCTGGCACATCCTTAAAACGAAGTGATTCCTGTGAACATTTACCCTTTTCTCCACTGATCGACTGATTTTTCCAGATCGTACATTATGCTAGAAGACATTTTGGTGAAAACCCCACAAATAGAAATGAGCAAGGCAGTGTCCAGCATTTCAAATGCGCATGAGCAATTAGAAAGTTTAGTCTAATTATAGCATTGATAACTCTGAGAAAGCACCGACCTGGCATTGCAAGCGTGTTTCGACTGCTAGTGGTAAAAAACACAAGACGATTTTTTAAACACATTCGCGAAGATGTCTACTCATTTGAGTGGACGGCGGAGTTTTGAGAAGAACTTTCTTTATTGATGTTTTTGTTCGATTTTCTCTTCAAATTCCCAAATTGTAGTAAGAAATCGATGTTGGGTTTGCGTAAACAGAAATATGATTGGTTTCGTGGTAACTAAAAGACAGAACTTCTCCTATTAGAGAGACATAATAAACGCACATACGCGGGCTAAAATGGCAGCCGGTCGTCGCGCGCATTACGCCTTTGGCTTATGTCATACCATCGCTCAACCCGAGCGAAGCCTAATGATAGGCTCCCATATTGACTCATCGCTTGGCGTGATCGATATGGGAGCTTATCATTAGGCTTCGCTCGGGGTGAGGTATGACAAAGGCCTTAGGCGCGAAAACGCTCTCGTCGTGAATGTGTTAAAATTGTCCTTATATTCAACTAAGTAATCACAAGCTTGCCACATTTTGTTGTTATCCGGCGAAAAATCCCCGGATAACGAAGAACAAAACGGATAGGCCAAAACCCACCGGATAATGGATAACGGTTAATCCGCTCATCCCTGATCACAATCGCCATAGATATCGATTTTTCGCGCCGCCCGGCCGATATCTATCCCGACCATCGTGCCGCCCCGCGCAGCGGCGCAAGTATGAACTAGGGCTTAGACGCGAGTATAACCCCTTTATGTTAAGTTCGAATCGCCCAAGGCCTTGCGAAATAGCGCGCTTTGGTAAGGGACGCAGAGACTCCGCCTCCTGTCAGCCTGTCAGCACGCATTCGCGACCGTCTCCCGGTGAGGGGGGGGGGGGGCTGGGAGTGCGAACGCGAACGTACAGCGAATCTAAATGTGATGCAGTCTTATATCCTCGGGGCCGGAGTGGCGTTCTACCCCGTCCTTTAAACAGAGGCGTGGAAAATGTCTGTGTCTCCACTGTCTCGTAATGCAGCCACTGGATTCTCGAGCAAGTCCAGGAGGTTGGGGTGGGCGGGCCAGGGGACGAGGATGGCACGTAAAAACGCCCCCACGTGCAATCGATTGGGTCAGCCTCTCGCGATGGGGCGCGCTCGCGCACCGTGCACTGGAGCCGATCACGCGGCATAGTCCGCTGACTTAGCAGAGGGGAGCAGGAGTTTACATGACGGAAGAGAGTGCCGACTTGACGTAATTCGAAATTACATTCACGGCCCGCCGTATTTCACAGTAAACGCTAAGGAAAAGCACTTTGCTACAGCTATTACGAAACTGAGGCACGGTAGATGCTAAACAAATGCACTTTGGAACTGCTCTTACGATTCGTGGTTGTAGATGCAGTTGCTTAAGGCCCCCGCAGACTTTTGCGGCGTCGCCGCTGCCCTATGCTTAACCATAGGGCAGAGACGCAGAGCTCGCCGCCAGCGGCGCCGCTGGGTGGCGCCGCTGGCCGGCCGGCGGCACCGGCGTCGCCCAACGGCACCGGCGGCGTCGCTGGTTGAAATGACTTGAATCATTCCACCCGGCGGCGCCGCTCCAGCGTCTGTCTCTCTGCGCTCTGCGCTCTGCCCTTTCGCGGCGGGATCCAGAGCGGAGACGGTCGATGCGGGCGCGCGATCGTCATCGGGGCGCGTTATTGTTAAGTACCAGTCGGTCCCGACTAGAAACAGTACAGTACCTCGCCGTCACCGCTCCCACTGATGATGAGTCAAGCCGCTGAGCGGCGCCGCTCAGCGGTTTCGCCGTTCGCCGTCGCCACTCAGCGGCGCCGCCGACGGCGCCGCTCAGCGATTTCGCCCGCCGCTCGCCGCAGAAGTCTGCGGGGGCCTTTACTGAGTGTATGCGTCACACTCTCAGTTTTGCTCATGCAGACCTCTTGAAATCCACATTTTTTAAAAGAATCGCATCAATTTCGACGTTATTATATGGGTTTGGTCCAAAATGCCGGATTTAAACAGTTATCTCTGCTCAGAATTAATCTTAATGAAAGCTAAAAGAACCTATATGCCCTTGGTGATAATGTCAAAGAGTTCCACGGTTATGAAATGGAAGGCTTCCAGGGATGAAGCATGGGAGTTTGAGTTGACTTCATCATTTTGGCCTTAGAGTTAGGGTCTCCGCTCTCCACTACTGGTCTTACATATGTTTTATATGTGTGCACTAAAAGTTGTCTATCGTCTGTTCCAAGACATCTAAAGATAGGGTACGTGAACTGCAATGCTTATCGAGCAGAGCACTCCGACCCTCCCAATCTCATGTATACAGGGTGCGTAAAAAGTATTGGCGCACCTACGTTTTGATTCAGCTCCAGCTTTTTCTTTCTACCCCTCTAGGTTTTTGTGTGTTATTTTTGTTGTCTGTATTGTGCTCAAAAAACACTCACGAAAAAACTGAAGAAACATCGTACGGTGGCCCTTTTTTTGTCTGTTACCCAAAGAGCCGAATACTTCCTTAACAAGAGATTTAGGCGCTGTTCGAAGCGGTAGGTGAGGAAAGATGTCAGCAACCCAAACGTCAGCCAGGGCTCTGTCATAACAGATGATGATTACAAGAGGTTCACGCACGTTAACGTTCAAATCCGAAATTATCAACCTCTGTCCGATAACGGTAAACAGATAACGCGTGCAGGTGTAGACAGCTTCTCAGACGAGCACAGCTTAAACAAGAATCCGCTGGATTACTCTTTTTGTGCGATTTTGGAGAATGAGGTCTGGGCTACTTTCAACAGAAGTGACCAGTCGCACAAGGCTACCCTGTTCAAAGCACGGGAGTCTCCGAGCGAGTAGTTGCGGCGCGTGCTCATGAATTTTTCCGCCGTGTTCGCTCCTGTATTCACAGTAAAGGAGCCAATGTCAATTACGAGTTACTCTATCGTGTTCGCAAGATCATTTTCCATATTTCTCAAGTGAATATTTTAAAACTTACTGCGCAATACTATTTCCACAACCGTCATTTAGTGCGTCAATACTTTTTACGCACCCTGTACATTTTTCTCGGAGGCATGTAGATTTGACCACTCATAAAACTTTTCCAATGCACGATGTATTCTTTCCACATTCAATTTTCCTATAGATCTTGATATCATTTGCAAACTGCTTACAAATAACGCCCCTTCCCTCAAGAATTAACGTCAGCTCAGCTACGTATATATCGAAGAGAATTGAAGAAACGACCCCTCCCTGCGGAACTCTGCTCTTCACTAGCTTGCAGACTAAAAAAGTACCTCCTATCTTGACTTGAACACTACGTTCTGAAAGTTAATTCTGTATCCATTTACACACTAAGGCGTGGAACTTCAGATGTTCACGTTTTGCATAAGTCTAGAACGGTCGACGCTATCGAATGCTTTAGAAAAATCGAAGTAAATTACATCTCATGTATCAATGTACGTGGACTTGTACATTATCAAAGTAAATTACATCACATACTACATGATACTACGCGTTATCCGTTGCTCGCACGTTGCGCGGGTTACTCGATCTCCAGTAGTACTGCCGTGTGCTCATATCGCTTCCAGTTCCATCGAAACTGCTAAGCCAGTGCACTATGCCGCGTCGTCGGCTCCACTGCATTGCACGGTGCGCGCGCTCCATCGCGAAGGCCTGACCCAATCGATTGCACGTGGGATTACGGGGCAGCTCGGCCCCGAGCATGATGAGTCATCGCGGTGGGGCAGATTCCAGACGGAAGAGTGCCGGCGCCGAGGGGCGGTCTTTATGTACGAATGGTCGCCGCGCCCGCGACGACGACTGTCGCGTGCGCGATGAGCTCCGCTGCGGTCGTGGGAGCTGTGCCTCATGACTTGCTGCAGACCCTAGCTTTGTGTTGCTGATATCACTTCCTGCTGTTGCAGGAGCTGGGGGAAAACATGCTCTGGTTCAGGAATTGAGTTTGAGTTATAAAACTAAGCAACGTTCTAATGCTCACTTTTATATGATGCTTCTTCTGGAAAAGCTGAAAATATGACACACTATTGCAGCGAAACTGAGTTTGTATACACTTCCTAACACTTGATGTGCAAGTTTTGATGCAGGTCTAGATACCATTGGCCGCTGAAGTCACCCAACTGCGACGTCTTCTGCCGCGCTCGCCGCGCGAGTCGCCGCGTCCGCGGCGACCATTCGTACATAATGTCCCGCAGCCGCCGGCGCCTGCGCCGACCCTACATCTCTAGCCGCACGTGCAATTCATGCGACTGCTTTCCCACGATGGAGAGACTTCACATGAGATCAAAAAGAAAGATGTGACGGGATTTGGAAGTACCATCGTTGCGAAATGGCGTCGTTCGAACCGGTTCAAGCGATGTTTGCTCCCTCACAGCAAAGGGGTAGAGATATAGCGATATATATCCTACCTCGAGATCGTCAGCTGTGCTATGAGTGGGCGTATAGGAAGACACTATCAGACGGAGAGATCAGCACCTTTGTGTGCTGTGGATGCCGATCGCTTAAGGATCGAGAACGCGAGGTGTACCATCAGCCTCTGCCTTAATGCAAAGTCAGAAGTGGACACTTCATAACGGATCCTGAAAATCCGGTCCGCCCCCACTTCTGTGAGCCAAGAAACGCCCCTCGCTCTATTATGCGCCGTAGGGTGATCGAGAGGTGCAACGAATTGAGGGCACAACCCTATACGGGAACAGAATAACCTGCGAACTTCGTTGAAGGGTTTCACAGTAAACTTCGAAGGGCGTTTCCTACTGGCACCCCCACTATGGCAGCTCTATTACAGTTTTTGGCCTCACAGTTGACTTTGGCCAAATCGCAGATCCTGCCTATAGCAAATGGGGAAATGGCGACAAGATATATCCGAAGTCGCGAAGCCTGCAGGCAAAATGAAATACACGATGAGATGAGACACTTCAGACAGTTCTCCAGGCAGCTGGTCGTCCACCAACCACAAGAGATTGTAAGGATCACCTTGATACTTTAGCCAGCAACCTTGCCCACTAGTTAGCTCCCAATGTGTCCCCGTCCCCTCGCTGTACTCCTCTGAAGAACCCTACGCATGTTGTCCTGCCCATTCCGTGAAGGAACTGTTAGCACAGTTGCCTTTGTATTCAGGTACATGCTTGCTCACAAATGTAATCTCATGCGCTCCACAAGATTCAGTTGTTTTTATTTGTATGTTGCCATTTGTACTTCAAACGCTTTGGTAAAGAGTGTTATAAAATATTTATCTCAAACAGAAGACAAGCCTCAAGCTTGTTTCTAAACATCCTGCAGAAACTCGGTGACCGTTGTGGCTGGATCGGTATATTCCCTCAGTGATATCACCAACAGTACGATTGGTGTGGAAATATATCAACTACGTTCTCAGTCTGTTCCAGTTTTATCGACAGATGATCATGAAAGAGAAAGATCTATTGTTCTTCTTCATGTTCCAGAATCAGCTTCGTCTGTTCCTTCTGAGAGATTAGCCCATGACTTTGCTAAAGTCGTAGAATTGCTTAACTGTCTTAACATAGAGTGCACTCCTTTATCTGTCTACCGCATGGGGCGACCAGTACAAGACAGGCCTCGTCTGATAAAGGTCGTACTACCATGCAGCAGATTCCAACGGTTGGCACTGAGGCGTGCTCATCGCCTACGTTTCTCTCCCACTCTTAAGGGCACTTTCGTGCGCCCTTCATTAACATGGGAGGAGAGAATGCGAAGGTGGGAGCAACGTCTTTCCAGAGGAGGACTGGGAAATGATACCTCCTTGCGAGCAACTCAAGCTCGCGATGATTTTCGTTCCCCAGTTCCCTCCGCAAACGAAACTGTCAGCTCAACGCCGCACAATAGGATTCCCTCGGAAAACTATTGAGCGGTCACCGGGCTGGCTGTTTCTGCTTACTAGCAAACATTCGATCACTTGTACGAAATTGTAATGCGCTGTTTATGGAACTACGTCTTCATGATTATGGAGTTGTTCTACTAACTGAAACATGGCTTACTAGTGAAAATGAGCTGAGACCTCTTCTGGGTATCGTCAGTAACCATTATTTGGGAATTAGATGTGATCGACTCTCTAAAAAAGGCGGTGGTATATTACTTTTGGTGAAAAATTCTTTATGGTACACTGAAGTGTTCAGTGAGTCCGTGGCAAATAGTTATGAGATCTTAGTTTGCGATTTGATGCAAGAGAATATAACGTTTCGGGTTATCTGCGTATATAGAACACCTAACTGTGGTGTCATAGGAACACACCTACTAGCGAAAGCTATAAGCGATTTTTCTGCGAACAGTCTAACAACGGTTTTATTGGGTGATTTTAATCTGCCAGACTTAATGTCACATTGTAATGGTTATGCATCTAAAATCCTTTCTGAAGTTTTCGAGTCACACAGATTCTACCACTATGTGCAATTTCCCACAAGAGGAAACTCTGTTTTGGACCTCGTTCTCTGTAACAAATCAAACTTTGTTAGAGAAGTGCATGTTGCCCCTCCTATTGGCACAAGTGATCATGCCACAGTTACGTTCCATTTAGACTTCAAACCTAAGAACAAAGAATCCAAATGGGTGCAGGATTTCAAATGCGCTGACTATCAACAGATTGAGGCGTATCTAGCCAGCATTGATTGGATCGGTGTAATGAATTCTAGTAGCTCGGCTGATCAATTATATGAAACGTTGCTTGCAATCCTTCACCATACAATCGATCTGTATGTGCCCATACGTATAACCAATGAAGATGAAAAAGGATATCCAACCTATATCATAAGATTGAACAAACGTCGTTCTTACGCCTGGAGGAAGGCTCGTGCCTCTGGTAGTAGTCATGACTGGTCACTGTATGAGTCGTTATCCACCAAACTTAGTAGAGCCGTTTATCGTTACAACCTTTACATAGAAAGAAAAATGACAGAAACAAGGGATAAAACAGCCTTCTATAATTTTATAAGATCACGTATAGGGAATAGCAATGATATCCCCAGTTTGTTGAAAGACAGTGGTGAACTGGCTTCGACAGAAAAAGAAAAAGCGGATTTATTAGGGGAAGTATTTCAAAAGGTCTTCAACAAGAGAAATACTTGCTCAGATAGTATAACATGCAATGATAGAGATGATCTTCCGCATTTTCCGAGAATGAGCAGTACCTTGTGGTTTCATAAGGACGAAATCATCGACATTCTATCTAAATGGCCATCGTCTTCCTCAGTTACTCCTGACTTTATCCCTCTTAGTTTTATTAAAAAAATCATCTATTATATAGCCTACCCTTTGGAGCATATATTTAACCTAAGTTATACTAGAGCTGAGGTGCCTGCTAGATGGAAACATGCATTCGTAACTCCTATTTACAAAAAAGCTCTGCGGTCTGATCCCAGAAATTACAGGCCAGTCAGCATAACATCTATATTTGCGCGAACCTTTGAGAAGATACTCAAGAAACATATATTAATGCATCTTGAAGATCACAATATAATTTCGGAAAATCAATACGGCTTCCTCAAAGGCAGATCAGTCGAAATTGCCCTTCTCACCTCTCTTAATGACTGGACAAGGGCGCTAGATGAAAGAAAGCGTACGGACGTTATATATTTTGATTTCGCCAAAGCTTTCGATAGGGTCTTGGTGAACAATCTGTTGGTTAAAATGGAAGCGGTAGGAATCCACCCTATGATTATATGTTGGGTAAAGCAATTTTTATCTGGCAGAACATATCAAGTTGGCATAAAGGGTCAGTTTTCGAAAGTGTTTTCCACGTATAGCGGAGTTCCTCAAGGAGCGGTGTTATCGCCAATCTTATTTTTACTGTACACCTACGAACTTCCTAACTATCTTACCAATCGGGGTGTCACCTGTAAAATGTACGCAGATGATGTGAAGGTATACAAAAAAATTGTAGACACTTCTGATGAACTATCCCTTCAGTCCGCGATAAATTACATCTCCGATTGGGCAGAAAAGTGGGGTCTACCACTTGCACATGAAAAAACATGCTTTCTAACAATTGGATCTAAAAGACAGTCACAGTTCCCAACATACAGTATTAATGGTCAGGTTCTAAGCAATGTAAAAGAAGCCCGCGATCTGGGATTCATCATAACGTCCAATCTATGCTTTTCACAGCACTGCAGACTTCTCGTTAAAAAGGCCGGCTACCGTATATATAACCTCTTTCGAGCTCTAAAGTCAAATCAACCAGAAATTTATATCCGAGCTTATAAAACATATGTGAGGCCAATTGTTGAATCGGGAATCACGGTATTCAATCCAACTAAGAAGAAAGATATCGAGTTTTTGGAAAGTGTTCAAAATAGCTTCACTAGAAAACTTATGATGAGATGCTTTTCAATGAACTACGATCAGATTCCACATGCTTCTCAAAGATCAGTCTTACTTGGCCTACCGTCGCTCAAGAATAGAAGAAAAGCAGCAGATCGGGTCATGATGTTCAAGATCATTAGCAACAAGTTACCCGTTAACCCAACCGATTTCTTTGATGGCGCTCTGACGAGATCCGTAAGAGGAAAGCTTAAGCTTCGAGTTTCAGTTGCCAAAACTCGAGTCAGATCAGATTTTCTAACATACAGAACACTTGGTGATTTCAATCTGCTGCTAGGTAAATACGAAGACATGTCAAGGTTATCTGTACAGGTCTGCAAAAGGTTTTCCACACCTTAAGCATTATAAAATATTGCGCAGTCAGCAGACGCTTATTATGTCATCGGATTCATTGTGCATATGACTCATTCTCTTGTGTTTTGTTGTGTCGTGTATGTACAGTTTTTTTTTGTGTTCCCTCATTCTTTAAACAAGACTGTTGTCTTTGTTTAAATAAATAAATAAATAAATAAATAAATAAATATCACGCTATGATGAGACGCCGGTCTGCAAAGCGCTCAGGAAACAGCATGTTGCCACGCGAGACGGTACTGCGCGCGAAATAGCGGGGAGGCAGCGAGAGGTGGCAGACGCGCTGCAAATCGACGTGACTCAGCAGTGGCGGGGACGAACGGGGCCGAGTTGCCCGTCAACCTGCACGTGGGGGTGTTTTTACGTGCCATCGGGGACGAGGGGGTAGAACGCTCGTCCTCCATCCTCGGGTACTACTGTACTTTTTGTACCGCACGAAATCTTGTTCAAATTAGGTCTACTGAGGGTAATCTGCCATGGGAAGGACGAATATCATAGTCGTTTTTGCGGAAATACCTTATAAACCCACTATATTAAGCTCGATCTGTCTAAGACCTTGCAAAATAGTGCGCGCTGGTGAGAGACGCAGAGTTTGTGTCTCCTACCGATGCTCACTATTTCGTTGTCTCTAGCCTGCAGCACAGGTTAGCCAGGGTATAAGCCTTGAAATCTCGAACACCCTTGAAACTCTGTTGTGTGCTCTCCTACGCGTGAGTGGGGGAGCACAGAATCAGGCAGGGGAAAGGACTCCGAGGTGCGCACTAGCGCACCCGTGTGAAATTGCCTTCATTCTGGAGTTCTCTCCCTTGCCCCAGAAAACATGCGGATCTGTAATTGAAACGGGGAGATAAGACAGAACTTACATTCGCTGCATGTAGCCAGTCGCCCCATATGGAGGCCGCGCCATGCCCCCCCCCCCTCCCGGGGAGACGGTCGCGTGCTGGTAGGAGGCGGAGTCTCTGCGTCTCTTGCCAGCGCGCGCTTGTTCGCAAGGCTTTAGGCTATTCGAACTTAATGTAACGGGCTTATAAGGCATTTCCGTAGAAAACGACTATCATATTCGTTCTTCCCATGACAGATTACTCCTAGTAGACCTATTTTTAACAAGATTAAGTGGGGTACCATAAGTACAATAGTACCCCAGCGTGTGCTATTTCGCAAGGCCTTGGGCAATTCGAAAATGATACGACAGGCTTATAAGGCATTTCGGCAAAAACGACTACGATATTCGTTCCATGGCAGACTACCGCTAATAGACTTATTTTGAACAAGATTAAGTGGGGGACACTAAGTACAATAGTATCGAAGATAGTCCTCAGAGCGGTATGATAGCGGACAGCCGGACACCTTGGTGGGCCCACCTCGTGATCTTTGACCTAGTTTTCTCGAATTTTCCCCAGATTTTCGGACTACGACCACATCTGAACAGCGAGTTGGAAACCGGCTGATCACACATACACACACTTGACGCTGTCGTGGGGTTCCGAATTCTTCATGACTGATGCATATAGCTCGCTCAGGTTACGGCAGATGTGTGAAAGCAAGGGAGCCGAGGTCATGATAATCGATTTCGTCAAGTTGTTTGCCCTCTGGAGTTTGTTCCAGGCACTGGTCACGATGGGTCTTGCTTTAGAATGGTGTACGGTAGGCTACGATGCAAATGAGGGAGGGTGGCGGGTGAACATAAGGGCCTGTCCATATTTCGCGATGTGAGCGACGGCAGCGACGAGAGGGACTGCGGAGCGTAGTGTACGTAACCACACAGCAATAGAAGTTTATGAAAAGGACCCGGCACGATCGCGGCTATTCGCAGCCGTTGCCGGAGAACTGGTCCGCTTGGCGTGGTGCCGAGGCGGCGCGCGGTTTTTCGTCGTGTCGTCTCGTGCACTCCACGCCTCCCTGCTCGCCACACCCCGGAGTCCCTTCCCTAGCCCAATCTGGAGACTCACTCTGCTCGTCTGACTCTCGCCGCTCGCGCGTGACGGAATTTTTCGGGGACCAGTTCACATGTAATCATTCGCAGCGGGGGTCCGTGTGATTGGAGCGCGCCATGGTGGCTGGAGCGCGTATTGCCAGCAACTGGACTGGCGGTACGCGCGAGTCCGCAGCTCTTCGAGCGCAGAACCAGGCTAGGGAAGGGACTCCAGGGTTGTGCCATCCAAGCTGCTCGTGTGGAAACTGCTTTCGTCGCTCAGAGAGAGTCCGCGGCTGGGTTCTGCGTCTTGAAATCCTGACTTAAAGCACTTGCTTGCAGATTATTCTGCTTCTCAGACTTCGAAAGTCTAAAAATCACCCTATATGTCTACGGTATATGAGGACCGTAATGGTTTGAACCGTAGAAATCTTGTAAGCAGTGCGAATTTTCTGTTTAGTGGCATGAAAATCTGAAATAACTTCGTAAAATCCATGGTCGTCGTCTAGGCGATCGGTGCGGGGGCAGACATTACTCCAACGACACGCGAACCCCCAGGATTTCGTCGTGCTCCGTGCGCGACGAAATCGGACGAGTTGTCGCGGTCCGACTGCTGCCGGACGGCTGGCGACGTCATAGGCCCCGTTTATACTTCCGCCGTCGAGCGACGCGACGGCATGTAAAGTGGCCAAATTGATCGATCGCGTCGCTCAATCAATATGGCCACTATAAATGGCGTCGCGTCGCTCGGCGTCGAAGTATAAACGAGGCCATAGGCCCATGTTATACTCCCGCGGGAGCATCCGCAGATGGGCGGAAATCGCGCCGGAACCCCGCCCTGGGCCACTCGTCACGGCCCGCCACACCCGCCGTCCGCGGATCGCCGCCGACAGACGACGAGGGGGCTGTCATACTTCCCGCCCGCGGGACGGCAGCCGTCCGCGGTGCAGTGCACCGCGGAAGTTTCATGGAGTTCGGCGCGGGAAACGCGCTCCAATGCTACGCCAGCCGTCCCGGGACGACGACGACCGTCCGCGGACGTTCCGCGGATGCTCCCGCGGGAGTGTAACATAGGCCATACACGCGCAGACAATAATGGAGGCAGCGGACGGTTGACATTGGTCTCCGAGCTACTCGCCCCCGTGACGTCACAGTCGGCGCGCGAACGGAGTTTCGCACGGCGTCTGGCGTCTCTCGCTGCCAACCGAATCTCTCACTCGCAGCCGGAGCCTCCATCTCTCCGTGCACTTGCGCATCCTCGTGGGTCCATGAGAATCCGTTTCACTTAGTGGCAGTAAACCATCTCCGGAGTGAGTAAGTGGTGCCAGACGTGCCCAGGAATGGTGAAACACTGACTAGCCTTTTAACGGAAATCCATGAGTCCTTGGATTTGCAAAATATGCACTTGAACTACGGTGATGATCCCAACGATGCGCCAGGCAATCTGCTTCGACGGTATCCCGTATTACCATATGGACACTGCTACGAGCATCTTAACCAGGGATAGGGGCTGGTCTATCATATTTGCCTTTAATAGAGAAGGCCTGTACGTGATGGTAGCTTTTGTATCAGACATCAGGCCCTTATTTTCTGTGCTTAACGCCAGAAATTGAGTCCTGGGCGTTTTCAGATATCCAGCGGGTTCTTTCGAAGCGTTTATGGATATGCCTGGATCATGGGAAACATATGGCACATGGCTATAGATGCAAATTGACTAGAGGGGGGGGGGGGTTAACATGTACTCAGTGGTTATTTCTTCACTCCATTTAAGCTCTTTAGCTTTTCGGCTAGCTGTCCTAGATTATCTACACTGACTGTGTATGTGTCGACTCTTCGACTCATGCCACTCCACTGTCGTAAAGACGGAAAATCCTAGGAGCGTCGGCAGACCTCTATTAAGAATATTATGAGGACATTCAGGCGTCTGGTTAGACCTCGAAGGTCCCAGAGTGGTGGAGAAAGAGCTTTCGTCCATCCTTAGACAGCTTTGGAGTGTAGTTCGAGAAGTTATCTGCTTGGAGCATTTGATTCGTGCTCCTTCACTCCTCCTTAAAAATCTTCCCTCCTATGGTTGCTCGCAAATATTTCAATGTGACCTGTTAAGTGTGTCAATGCAACCGGCCTTTGCGTGATGTGGTCGGTACCAGTCCCTGTAGATTTCGTAAGCCGTCATCGTGCTTGGAGACTCCCTCATCGCGGCCATGAGCTCATGATTCACACGTGGACCAAGTATGGAGACATTCGCGCCCGCGTGCACTCTTTCGTCTGGAATCTCTCCTGCCGCGCTCGCAACCGCGGTCGCGGGGGCGAGTAGCCCCGCAACCGTTGACATTGGGTCTACAGTGATCCTCACGCGCAACACGTGCCTGTGGTGCAGTCACGGAGGACGTCCGAGATGGCGCCCAAGCTGACGCCTATATTGTATTCTGTTCGTTTTGTGGCAGAAAACGCGTGATGAATGATGAAATAAATTTGTCGAAGCGCATGTGAGCTGGTGTATGGTGTACCTCAGCGTTGTCGAGACAGCCTCCTTGACACAGAAGGGAAGCAATGAGATGACAAGCCTTGGAACAAAAGGGGCTTCGATGCAGTGAGTTTCTGAAGTCACGATTGGTCTGATGATCGTCCCAATCAGTTCATAAAGCAAGACCGCACTCTCATCTGATGCTGATTTCTATGCAATAAAATTACAACCGCATGAAAAACTTTTGGCGCAATGGTAGTTGGGGGGTTGGGGGGGGGGCACCATAGCATGCCGCGGACGGCAGGCGCGGCGAGTAGCTACATTCAGCGAATGTAAATACAGTCTTATCTCCTCGGTTCGATTACACATCTGTGATTTTATTTGGTTCCGTTTTGGGCAGGGAGGAAGCTCCCGGGGGCAGACATAACTCCAACGCCGCACGAACCCCCTTGCGTCGCGCACGGTGCGCGACGAAATTGGACGAGTTGTCGCTGACGGATAGAAACGCTTCTTACAGGGACATGCGGCACGCCTTTGCCTTATTTGAACGTTTCGTGGAGATGGCATATGAATGTGGTTTCAATAGGACGATCAGCGACAGTTTATACAGGACTCCTGGTCATGTGGATGGTTTCTAGCGTCAGTATTTGCCATCTACAACTTCTTCGGTTAATTTTTACCCGTGATTATGGTTATGCTACGGAAAAAGTCACGATCACTCATTCTCGGATCAATTGTCCTACTGCAGACTGTTGACTACCACATTCTGTGGGATCTTAAGTCCCTTGCTAGAAATGTGGTCTGAGAGCTTAAACACTGAGAACATTTCGTGCTCCGCGGCTAACCATGCGTCACCGAGCACACGTCCGCGTTTCAGCGCCGCGACGTCGCACGCGGCTAGCGGGCGACGTCGCGGCGCTGAAACGGCGCTGAAAGGAGAGTTTTCGCGGTATTGCTCGCGCGACCTGCGGTAGTGGGTGTTATATGGGAATCGGAGGAGAAACATAGGCGCTATGGTAGTGGGGGGGTCACTATGGCATGCCGCGGCGAGCAGGCGTGACGAGTAGCTACATACAGCGAATGCAAATTCAGTCTTACCTCGCTCGTCATTGACTGCCCAGCTTCCCTTCGCACCTTCTCGTCGTGATTTATCCCTCCTTGCTTTGCTGAACTTGTTGTCAGCTACTGCAACAGTGGGCAATGGGCGGGGAATTAGTGAGTCTGATACAGATGTTCTCACCTTGACGAAATTTTTGCTGGGCGCTGACTCTAATACTTTTCTAAATACGTTATTTCTCCATCGGGAGGAATATTTCTTAGAGCTGTATATTAGTACTGTGCCAAACACGAACCTGTAGGTGGATGTTTGGTGATGTAGACATCCACCTACAACCTCGTGTTTGGTCCAGAACTAATATACAGTATAATAATATACGTTTACCCTGACATAGTAGGAAATTTACATTCTGTTTTTTTAGAGTGGTCGGCTGATAGATTCCAAAGGTCATACCTTAGATTAGTCCAATGAAAGGCCAACTGAAATTGCACGAGATTGAGCAGGTGTATGGGAAGCGCTTACCTCTGTGGTTAGAATGGGAAATCTCGCGAGTTACGTGCGAGCATCCACCTTTTTTGGCTTACTGTGCGACTCTTGACACATCTGAATGTAGCTGCTTGAGACCAAGGTCATCACGGCGGAATTCTTCGCAACCGGAAGGTGCCGCTGCTTCACCTTTTCGCTCAGATTGCTTATGATGCATGAACGGTACATAAATTTCCATGTAGATCTGCCGAAGTTGCTGAGTGTTGTTTGGACACTATTTTTGATGGCGTCGGGATGTGCTAGACCTTGCTAGACCCAAGAGGTTTGCACAATTGAGAAGGGTATTGAAATTCGTACTTGTCATGTCAAGTAACATAAAAAGTGAGTCACACATTTGCCCGCACTACATGTGCTTATAGAGTTGTAACGATTGTTCACCTGCCAACAACTTGGAACACTTGAGCTCCCTGCCAACAAAGTGCGACCCAGAGTCAGCTCGGGAGGAATGTTCCGACGAGTACAATCGCATGGCTTGTTACACTTGTTTTCGGTTTTCTCCATAGGTACCTCTGCGCAATGCATTTCAACACCAACCGTGTCACGGAGCCGCCTGAGCTTTTTGCAGCGCGTACAATTTTTCGTTTTTTTTTTGAAAGGTTTCCATGCTTTACAATGGAAGCCATTCTCTTGCTCCACAGTCTGCACCACGAAACAGCTTGGGATTTGTACAGATCTCTTGATCCTCCCCAGGAGTGCATATGCCGCGCAGAAGGGGGAGTTTGTTATAATTGTATTGCACGGCACCAATATTTCTACTACTACCTTTATGTTAAAAAGTAAAGAACACTGGTGATTCTTTTTTGCTGTACTGCCGACATTTGGACAACAGCACTTCTTATTTGCAATATTAATTAATTAATTAATTTATTTATTTATTACGTCATAAGACGCGCCGTATAAGAAGAACAACAAAAGAGCTAATCTAGGAGGCAGATTTTTCATGGAAACAAGCGTCGTCCACCTATCAGTACAGTAAACACTGACAACAGACTCCAAAAGATGTCTGAGGCATCGATATGAGATGAAACGGACAAGTGCTTTCTGGCTATACACAGCCAATCCAAGACCAACAAGCGCATAACGTGATCTGACTTCTTCTCGATGCCTAAGACCACCCGACCGTAGCTGGTTGTTGCCAAGTGGTAGCCAAAACCTAACAAATTGAAGGAGCGTGTTCTCTACGTTTCCTCAAAGAAATCTTCGTGATTGTACGTTTTCCATGCTTCTGCTTCGGACAAGATTGCAATGAAGATCAATCTTGAGCAGCCCAATCTCTCGCCCGCTCCTCGTATGGGGAGCCCTAAATTCCCTCAAGGATGGGTGAATCAGCGAAGGAACTTCTTCTTAGTAGAGGCTGATCAACCTTTTCACCTCGCTCGGCACTGAAGCACATGAAGATGCTTTTCCATGAACATTCGCTCCATCCGAATTGACAAAAAAATCATTTTGCATGGGTGCGAACACGCAAGGGGAGGCAATGACTCTCGAAAAGAGCTCGAGGGATAGCTGCACTTGATGATCACGCTGTCCGTAAGTGTTCACCTGGATGCAGAGGAGAGAGGTTCGAAAAGGAATTTCTACCCCCTTTTTCGATAAACCCCTTCGTAATGTCTCATATGAAATAAGCACCTCTGTTCGGAAGTGTCTGAGCGGTTGTTTAGTTCGCTTGCTGTAACTGATCTACCTCTTAGAAATCTCATCCCCATGTATACCGCAACAGCCTATATGATCGTCTCTATGAGACCCAACTGTGTGGAGGAATTCTCAGGAAGCAGGTATGGCAATTGCACTGCATGGTGGCCCCGATCTGCCAACCCTCGGGCGGACAACACATGGAAACAAGGCTATCTCTGCATCAGAGTGTAACGAATGTCCAGCGGAGGGGTCCCCTATAGAGAACGAGAGATCAAGCATAGTCGCGTAGAACTGTCCAACTCAACAATTCAACATCGATCTGAGATCAAGCATAGATTTAGTGGTGCGGAAGTGAGGACGAAAAACAAGACCAGTCAGTCGTAGCCAATGTCAAGCGGAAAAGTGATTCGCGAGGTCAACCTCAGTTCGAAAAAAAAGTTTCGCTTCCGATTAAAACTGTAGGCCCTTCTACGAGTAAACCTCTTAAAGGTTCAGTTTCTAATGCATTAGTGCTTCTCCTGCCTTGTGTGGTATTGTGGAATAGGGATTAGTCGGCGATCTGGAGACTATACTTATGCTCAAATGACCTATTCGAATAGGTATTCGAATGATTTTCATTCGAACTTGAACATTCGAATTCGAATATTCAGAAAATCGCGTTTTTTCGAATATGTTCGGTATCGAATGCTCGAAAATTTTCGGTATCTGAAACCGTTCGAAAATTCAGAATTTCCCAGGAAGCCAAAATTATTCGAGTACTCGAAAAGTGTCATTCGAATGCCCAACGAGAATTTGTGTAACGGCGTGCTTCGAAAAGGCTTGTTAGGTTTTTAGGGTAATTAGGATCTCCAAAACGATTCCTTCTGTGAATGAAATCTCTGTTAGGGCTCATTTAGTGTGCGCGCGACGCGCGACGCGATGCATGTGTAGTGGCCAAATTGATCGAGCGACGCGGGTGACCAATTCGGCCTCTGTTATACTCCCGCGGGAGCATCCGCGGAACGTCCGCGGACCAATGGTGCACGACGGAGGCGGGCGTGGTGAGGCGCGGCGATTGGCCAGGTGAGGAGTCTCGGCGCGATTCCCGCCCTTCCGCGGATGCTCCCGCGGGAGTATAACTCAGGCCTAAACAAGGCCTTACGGTAGCGCCTCGTCGATTCTGGTCATTATTGCGGCTGTGCAAAGCGGCCGAGAAAGAGTAGGAATGCTTAACTGGAAGAAAACTTAGAAATTATGATTTTAACGGTGTTTCAAACGGACGCTACTTGTCCATCACGCTACAGTTAGGAGTCTGAGACACAGGTCATCAAAGGATGGGAGTGAGGGTCAACAGGAGTGCGCTTCGGTCTCGTGCCACGTAAGATGTCTCCTTGTGCAGAGCAGTGCCTTATGGAGTCAGCCTTTTCATTTCATTTCAGTCATTTTCATCTCGCTACTCGTTATGGTCTTCTGCTCCTCCGTGGTCGCCTCTTCTGGCTTTCGTTTCTACAACTACAGCCCCAAAGCTATATTATTTGATTGTACGGAGTGATTTTCAGCGTTTTCAGTGCTTCACTTTGAACTACGACAACTTTCTCAAATCTTATCGGATTTAGTCGAAAGCACCGTTCGAAACAGCACACTTTGCCAACGGGCCACCTATCGACTTATTCCATCAGCGAAAAAATTAGGTGGTCGAGATTTGACAAAATCCACGAAAGCTGTTTTGGCTTGGTCCTGATTGGTGATGATTTTACCAGCAGGAAATTCCTGAAAGTGTTTGAAAAGGTGGCAGTCGGTTGGTGAGAGGCCTGGAGAATGTGGTGGGTGAGGCAGAACTCCAACTTTTTATTCGTTCAATTTTTGCATGGGGGTTTTGAAAAGTGTGGGCGGGCGTTATCGTGCAAAAGAATCGTGCCTCTTCTGTTGACCAGTGCTAGCTGAGGTTGGTGCAATTTTCTGCGAATTTTGTCGATTTCCTTACAGTATGTAGAATTCTGCTGTGATCGTTTGGCCTGGTGCCAAAAAGTTGTAATGGATCACACCAGCCGCCGACCACCACACAGTGACCATTAGGTTTCTTTGGTGGAGGTTCGCCTTTGGAAAATGCCTAGGGTTCTTCCGCGTCCAACCACTGCCCATAACGTTTTCTGTCATCATACAGAATCCATTTTTCATCGCAAGCGATGATTCGATCCAAAAACGAGTCTGTTTTGTTGCGTAAAAGTAGGAAAGAACAAATCTCGAAACGTGATCATTTTTGCCGCTCACTCAACTCGTGGGGCACCCACTTTTCGAGATTTTTCGCAGTCCCAACGCGTTTCAAAGCATCCGCAACAGCGGCTTTACCGACGTCCAGCTCTCTCTCCCACGAACCGTTTGGGATTGTTTCGCTTTCACCAATTCCTTCAGCTCGTCGTCCAGCATTGCTCTAGGTCGACCGCTACGGGGGTCATCTTCGAGGCTGAAATCTCCGGTCCGAAATTTACTGAACCACTGGCGTACAGTGCTTTCTCCAACACTATTAGGCTCCACACTTGATTGATTTGTCGAGCTGCCTCGGATGCAGATTGTCCTAATTTGAAGTCAAAATCCTATTCATTCCTAGTCCTATTTGTCTTCTGTCAACTGGTGGGAGACCTTTCGAAATTATACTTCGGTTGAAGACGTCTACAAAAGATTTTGTAGGGTTCTTTACTCGGGATTAGCTATAGCCATTTAGTGATAAGAACGAAATTAAGCTATACCATCCTAGGCATACTTCAAATCTGTCGGCTCAGAAAATTCGACTGTTTCATTCTCTGTAAGACCCGTTATCTCATCAAAAATACAAGCGTGTCAGCAGTGAATTGGAGTTTCATCTCAAAAAGTTTTCTGCAAACAAAATAAAGCGAGCCAATGAAAAGCAAAATGGCAGCAAAGTCTTCTCCATTCTTAAGTCTAGGCTTAAGAAGACGAACAACTCCAATGTGCTTACTGATGACGGTGGAAACAGATTGGTAAGTGATGCTGAAAAAGCGGAAGCCTTAGCAAGATTTTTCGTCTCCGTTTTTAATTCAGGACCTGGGAGGACATCATGCGATTTCCTTAATGAAACTGTGAACTCTGATACCATGCACGACATCCTGATAAGACCATGTGATATAATGCGAGCTCTAAAAACCTTGAATAAATCTACTTCAGCGACGTTTGATAGCATCCCCAAATAGTTTATAAAAAATGTGCAAATTCCCTTTGCAGGCCATTGTCCATTATTTTCAATATTTCCTTAATGTTCAATGGGGTTCCATCAATTTGGAAGGAAGCCATCATAACTGCAATACCGAAAGATAATTGTGCTTAGATGCTAGTCATCCTTCCGTCCTACTAGTATTACTCCACCTTCCATAAAGGTCTTGGAGAAACTTCTTCGTGACAAAATTAGCTCCCACTTTGCCTAAAACCATTCTATCCCAACTCAACAGCAAGGATTCACTGCTGGAGCGTCAAATATTACTCAATTGGCCCATTGTTATTTTGATTGGTGTTTAGCTATGAATCGAGGCCAATCCGTTGATGGCATCTATTTCGATCTGTCCAAAGCTTTTGATAAGATTAGTCATGATAAGTTGTTGTACAAGCTTTATGAGCTTGGCATAAAAGGTACCTTACTTCTCTGGCTGAGTTCTGACTAGTGATCGGCACATGTGTGTCAAGGTTGGTAACAGTTTTTCTACTCTGTACTTATGTACTAGTGGAGTGCCACAAGGGGGAGTCTTGTTCCCTTTACATTTTCTGGCCTACACTCACGATTTGCCGGGGAAATTAGTTACCAGTCCATCAGTGAAGGTGCAGATTTTTGCTGATGAGGTTAAAGTGTATGGCATTTATAATGCTGAAACCCAAACAGAGGTACACCAGGCTTTATCTCAGTCAGTCTCAAACATGATGGAGTGGGCGACTGCCAGGGATATCTCTGTTAACCTTTCAAAAACCTCAGGGCGATAGTTGCAAATGTCGTGCCCTTCTCCCTTCTCATACAGCAAGACGATTTTACTGGTCTTCCACTGAGATGTAACAGGATATGTACATATATGTGATAAGTAATAATAATAACATGATGGAGAGGGTATATGCTTGATCCTCATTCTATAGTGTTTACGCATTCAAGAAAACACTTTCACTTAGAGTCGCTCCGCTGATTGGAGCACTTCGAGCGGAGTCGGAGCCCTCCGGTCCCGCAACGACTGGCCGGCTTCGCGCGAGTATCTCGTCCGTACTTCTTTTTTTTCTAGCGTGGTTCAACGACGAGCCACTCGGAGACTTCCCGCTTCTGCTCGAGCCATTGCGATCCTCATATGCCTTAACCGTCCCCCATAAAAAAAATAGTAATAAGCTTGGATTTTACCGATCTCACCGGATGGCGCCCTGCAGTGTGCTTACGTGCACCGAGCTCTGCATCGCACTCCTGCTGCCCCGTCGCTCACGTTACTTGTCCAAAGTTCCGTGGCGTTGCTGTAGGCAATTAAAGTGTGTGTTTGGCTTATTTGGCTTATACAATGACTTATGGTGGACAGCCGCTGGACAGGCCAGTGCTTTATTCCGGAAGACTGGTACTTGGTTACAGTAAAAAAATCAGGTTTTTCTGAAACGATCTTCTACTGATCAGGAGATCCAAAATTGCATTCATAGCCGGAAAAGTATAAAATTCGATCCCCTGATCATATCGAACAACGCTGCAGAAAAGCTTGTTCTTTTAACTTATAAAATACAGAGCTTCGAATTTGACAAGGTGTAATTTCCCTTTCATGCATTGTTTTGTTCAGGTAGTAAGAAATTTGTTTCGATGGTAATACTTTTGGGTGCGACCGACGAAGTGGGGCAATGCAGCTGCCAACAAACTATGATTCGGAGAGTTTTTATTTATTATTTATTTATTATATACGTCATAGGACGCGGTCAAACACAGTAGCAAATATAGTAGACATACACTAGCAAATTGTCAAAACAGCAACTAACGCAAAAAAAAACTTACTGAAAATTAGTCGATAAAAGTGCAGTCGAAAAATAAAAAGTTTTTGAAGTTTCTGAAAAACTAATTGCACATCGAAAGACAGAAGAAAATATGACTCTTCTTCTAAATAACAGCTTCTAAAAGTAGCATCTTCCATGTGGGATAATGATTTCACCTTCGTTTGATTTTCAGTGGTATTTGACATTAGAGTGAGAGTTTTCGATTTGATAAAAGAAGCTATTCGAAAGAAAGCAGGGCACTGCTGTGCTTTAACTGTTTCAGTGGTTAAAACAAATTTTAGATCAAACTTCTTTCAGAAGGTTTGCCTGGAGTGCTGATCACAAGGATGCTATCCGTTCGTTCTATGATAATTATGCGAGTACGGTAGACTGTAGCTATTGGAACGAGTGGTGGGGTCAGGATGAACTTTTTCGCCTAAAATTCGCCGGCGATGGCTGTTTGGGGTGCTGATTGAAAATCTGAAGTTCGTTTTCGCTACTGCAACGCAGTACGATAGGACGATGTAGGTAGGGGGAGGGGGATCAGTAGGTGTCATAAACACAGGTGGAAGCTACCGCTTTATGATTTATGTACCTACCGTCACATACCGTGATATCAAAGGCGAACCTTGTATTCATGATGGGCTCTCCAATTAACCACTCCAGACGAAGTCTGGAGAAATCGGAGATATTGATCCTGCCACCCTTACCCACCCATATACCGTAACCTATCGTAATCGACTGCAATTTTAAAAACGGATTTCGGATTCGTGATCAGCACACCCCGTTAACCCGCCCGGGCAAAGTCCGGGCGGTGTTTTTACTTCTGGATCTACAGCAGTGCAGCAGCACCCAGTTTTCGCGCGAGTACAGCGCGTTCAGCTGTAATGTAGGTAGGGGAGGAGATCAGTAGGTGCCATAAACACAGGTGGAAGCTACCGCTTTATGATTTATGTACCTACCGTCACATACCGTGATATCAAAGGCGAACCTTGTATTCATGATGGGCTCTCCAATTAACCACTCCAGACGAAGTCTGGAGAAATCGGAGATATTGATCCTGCCACCCTTACCCACCCATATACCGTAACCTATCGTAATCGACTGCAATTTTAAAAACGGATTTCGGATTCGTGATCAGCACACCCCGTTAACCCGCCCGGGCAAAGTCCGGGCGGTGTTTTTACTTCTGGATCTACAGCAGTGCAGCAGCACCCAGTTTTCGCGCGAGTACAGCGCGTTCAGCTGTAATGTAGGTAGGGGAGGAGATCAGTAGGTGCCATAAACACAGGTGGAAGCTACCGCTTTATGATTTATGCACCTAACGTCACATATCGTGATACCAAAGGCGAACCTTGTGTTCATGATGATGGCCTCCTTGACAGTGTCGTTGCTTCTCGCTTTTCTCGGGATAAAAGCCTTTGCTCTGAGGTGGGGTGCCACTGGAAAGTTGCGTAAATCGTCGAGTTGTATGCACCTGTGATACTGGTGATGAAGAACTCCAAAAAAATGTGAAGAGGCTGAACATAAATGCAGAAAAGTAACAGGTGTAAGAATCGAATCCCTAATGTCACACTTCTGAAGCAGCACCTCTCCCCATGGCGCCATCCCTGCCAGATTGCCAGCGCATCGGGCCTCCTTGACAGTGTCGAGCCTGCTGACTGTTAACCGCTGTTCTGCGTGCTTCTCTCGTTTGCCTCAGGGTTTCGACAAAAACCGAACGCGTCTTGTTGTTATTTGCGGGCGGAGCTTTTTCTCGTGGCATTTGTTCTGCGGCGCACCGGCGTACCGGGGCAGTTGCTTGCTTGTTAGTAAATTCCTCATATAGCGGTCCGAAAACTGTTTCCTGAAGGAAGCACTGAAGAATGAAGCGATCTGTGTCTTCTAATCGTATGACTTGACGCGAGTCGCAGGAACGGCTTCAGCTGCGCTTCAACGAAGAAGCAGCAGTCACAACAGTAGCTAATATCGTGCGCTTTTAACTCATAGATGGGCAGTTCCATGATTAATTACGGGGACCGCGCTCAATTCGATTTCATCTTCATTTTTGGCAATGCCGCATGGGGTGCCCTTTTATTGGTGCCACGCACGTGCCTACTTTTGCAATGCTCTACTCTCTAGGTAGTGATCGCTTTTCGTCTCTGAAAGTTCTGACCGTGAGAGCTCGTGGGCTGATTGTACGTTCCGCTAGCAGCTAACGAGCTTGCGCTCTTAGGGTCTAGTGGGTCCTTTCTGCCGTAATGGCTCGTTTGCAGCGGAGGTTATTGGTAATGGTCCGCAATTTGGAGGAACTTTCCAGGAGTGGAGGCACTCCATGCGCCTTCCTCCCATTGTCGCACACGCAGGACTGCGGCGACATTCGGTCGGTTTCTTGCTGCACCACTCCTCAGAGCTCGGGAAGGTTCTGGCAAGAGCGTGGCCGCCCATCGCCGACGCAGTTCCTTTTGTCCCACACTTTACGGCGCGATTATGGAATGCGAACCGAAGGAGACGACGCGGAGAGGGGCATTGATCGTACGGTCGGTCGAGCTGCACCCTCCGTCGCTTAGCCTCTCATTCCGCTTGAGCAGCAGCAGCCCATAGACGAGGACGGCAACTGATCTCATGCGTGGCCTAATAGGCTGCAGTCGGTCAGGCGAGTTCTTACACGTGTAGCCGGCCGGTCAAATGAATAAATCAGGCCCTAATTGCGGGAAGTGCAGTCAGCGGGAGGTGCAAGCAGTTCGCCTCCGGCAAACAAGACAGATCGAACTTTACCGCCACTGCTGCTCAAGTTTATCTATGGTCCCTGCTGTACTCCGCAGAACCGAGTTTCGAATGAGGTCTCGACTTCGTAGAAGTTCTGCAGTTCTAACCGCATTCATTCAGGGTTGGATTCCTGACGCCTGCGAGTTGCGTGTTTAGTAGTCTTTGCATAGGAAAACTAGCAAAATACGTATTTTGTTACGAATATTTCGGTTGTCCTTTTACATGCTTTCTCCTGTATCCTATAGTGTTACCGTTTTTCGCTATGTATAAAGAGCCTTCGGGTTCTCTTGTTAAGAGGGATCTCGAGCCGCTGGTTGCAGGGCCACGTGGCGCGTCCATGGTGGATAGGGGAATGAAACGCGAGCCAAATGCGACCGTGTACTGCCCAGAGACGCAGGTGGGATGCAGGGGATGGACTCCTTGCTCCTGCTGTGTCGGGTCGACGCGTTTCTTGTGCGTGGTAGCGGCATGTCCATTCACAGTGTGCGTGGATGTGTTCGGGCATGTGCGGGTTGTAACTGTGTCGGCCCCGCCAAATCGGGATAGACTGGCAGTACATGTAAGGCGATTCGTGGCCTCCTCAAAAGTCTCTCCCCGTCCTTTCGGGCAGTCTGGCTGGCCGGAGTAGGCGACGTTGGTGTCCTCGTCAACACGCACTTGGCCATGAACGTGGATTCGTACCAGTCTCTGATAACCTGTATCGGACGTCGGCGACTAAGCAAGGTGGCTCCGTGATAGCTTTGACTGTGTATTCGTCGCGTATGCTCCAACATCCTACGACGACGAAGAGGTCGAAGCCTTCTACGAGGAGCTGGAAAAGTTCTATAAGGAAGACCACACCTTGTACAAGGTGATCGTCGGCGACTTCAACGCCAAGATCGGGCCACGAAGGTCGCCGGAAGAACTTCACATCGGAGCCCACGGTTTGGAGTGGAACGAGCAAGGTGAGAGGCTGTCTGAGTTTCTCATGTCGACCAAGACCATCCATGGAAACTCACAGTTCCAGAAGCCTCCCTCCCTACGATGGACATGGGAATCCCTCGGTGGCCAGTTCTACAACGAGATCGACCACATCATCTTCAACCGCAAGTATTGCCTGACCGACGTCTCCGTTGTCCCCAAGTTCTACACGGGTGGGACCACCGCCTCCTTCGTGCGAGGTTCCGCTTTTTGCGTCAAGGAGAGAAGGCCCCGAAGAGACTTTTGTCTCCGAAAACCCTCCAGCTGATACGCCAGCGTGGAGCAGTACGAGCGCAGCACGAGCGTCAGACAACTACCAACTGACGTCCGAGTTGCGAAGCTATGCAGAGCGGCGATAAAGGATGATTTTAACGAGAGAAGGGCAGAAGTGTTGGCTGAAGCTGCAGAGGCAGGTTTGAGCATCCGCAATGCTCGCCGGAACTTCGCCAACTTCATGACCAAGATGACCGCTCTCCGACGTCCTGACGGAACCGTCACCTCTTCCAGAAGGACCATGGAGAAGGTCATCCACGACTTCTACTCCGATATCTTCGATAGCCACGTCCACCTGACGACATGGATCTCGGAAGGGATAATAGAGGGAACGTGGTTCCCTCTATCCCCCTTCCGAGATCCATCTCGTCGGGCAAGAAACGTACAGCACCCGGTCCCGACAGGATCAGACCCGAACACTAGAAGAACCTCCCGCCAGCGCTCATCAACACCCTGGCGTGGCTCTTCACGCGCTACCTGTCGGAGTGCAAGGTTCCATCTCAGTAGAAGACCAGCAGGACCGTCTTGCGGTACAAGAAGGGAGACGTGCACGACATTGGCAACTATCGCCCGATCTGCCTGTTGTCTGTAGTCTACAAGCTGCTCAGCAGAACGCTGGATGAAGGACAGCCACGCGAAGAAGCAGGATTTCGGAGAGGATTCAGCACGATCAACCACATACACACCATTGCGATCTGATCGAAGTGTTGCGACAGCAGGCTGCCACTGCGCCTTACGTTCATCGACCTGAAGAAGGCATTCGAGTCAGGCTGAAGCGTGGAGTGCAAGAATCGCAGGGGGTCGTACTTTGACTAAGTTGGAGAGAGGGTCGTACTTCGATTTGATTCCTAAGACAAAATTCCTTGTAGGGAACGTTCTTCTGCAAGTGTTATAAGCAGAGGTCTGTAATTAATAAACTTATTATATTATTTAATTAATAAATTTTTGACGCAAATAAATCAATTAAATGAAGGTTTTTTAGGCATGACAAAAACATGGCAACACCATGAGCACTGTCTTTTCTATGGAAAGCAGACGTCGTTTGATTTGCAGCGTTGTTGTACTGAATAATAATTTTTTTGATTGAATTTTTAAAACAGCTGAAATGAAGCGATTGCTGCTTTTCGCAGTGACGGCGCGACACATTTTTTAGTTGAGAGATGTAAGTACGGACGCTGAAAATGGGTCTTACCGAAATTTATCCTTCAATTTGTAGCAGGAAAAAATCAGGTCTCTCCTAAGCAACCTTCCATGCGATCAGGTGGAGTGATTTTCATATCCTGCATTTTTCCTATAATAAAATATTTTCCGAACTAGGCGACATAAAAAGACATGTAGCTTTAAAAAACGGTAATTTTTATTTTATATATATTCTACAATCGATACATTCCTAGGCAATCCTCCTTGCGATCAGGTGAGGTCATGCACAAAATTTTCTTTTTTTTTCAAAAATAAACATTTTTCTTCCTGAACGGAACGATGTCTAGAGCTGACATGTAGCTTTACAAAAGCACAGTCTTTGAGTGACACATAACAAGAAGCGTAGCTCTTCTGGAGCTGTTTTCGATGTGATCGGGGAGCATGGATCTGTGCTCGATCGCTCGAAGGTGCTTTACTTGTACTTTGTTCAACCGATCGTAACTCGTTCAGTTTTAAGATATATGCAAACGCGGGTAGCACTCAAAATACTAAAAAAATTCTCTTTCTTATGAGCGTAAAACCACTTTTCAAAAAAAGCATCTTAATGCGCGGCAGGGAGGGTGCGATTTTTGCTCGAAAAAATTGGAGTAGTTTTGCAAAAATTATCATAACTCTCTCAATTTTAAGAGCTGTGCAAATGCGGGTGGCATTTTGAAAACTAAAAAAATTCTCTATCTTATGGATGCAAAGCCAAATTTTGAAAAAATGATCTTCATGCTCCGCCGGGGGATGCAAATTCTCGGCGATTTTGCGGAAATACTTGCCGAAAATCGCAGCCCACCGGGCGCGCATGAAGATGCTTCCTTTTTGGTATATATAAAATAAAAATTACCGTTTTCTAAAGCTACATGTCAGCTCTACACATCGTTCCGTTCAGGAAGAAAATATTTTCGAAGAAAATGAAAATGTTGAGCAACACGTCATCTGATCGCAAGGAAAATGGCTTAGGAAAGGGTCGATTCTAAAAAATATATAAAATAAAAAATTGTTGTTTTCTCAAGCTACATGTCAGCTCTAGAGATCGCTCCGTTCAGGCAGAAAAATCTTTATTTTTGAAAAAAATTGAGCATGACCTCACCTGATCGCAAGGCACATCGCTTAGGAAAGGGTTGATTTTTTGAACAAGTGCTAAATAAAAGCTGTTAATAATTCCAGTTTCAGCTCCAGTGTAGCCTTGTTCAGGAAACATTTTGTTTTTGGAAAATTCCAAGAAAAATTCCAGGAAAATCATTCCACCTTATCGGGTGAAAGGCTGCTTAGGAGAGGACTGACTTTTTTTCTGCTACAAATTGAAGGTTATTTTTCGGTAAGATCCATTTCCAGCTTCAGTAGTTACATCTCTCAAATGATAAATGTGTCGCGTCGTCTCAGCGAAAATTGAGCAGCAATCGATCCATTTCAGCAATTTTAAAAAGCCAATCAAAAATTTATTATGCAACACAACAACTATTTAAATTTATATTAGATAAAATATCAAATTCAAATGACGTCTTTTTTCCGTAGAAGGAGCGGTGCTCAGGTATTGCCATGTCGCTGCCATGCCTAAAAAATCTTCATTTAATTGATTTATTTGCGTCAAAACTTTATTAATTGATTATTAACAATTATTTTCCTTCTTTCACATTTTCTAATATTGTTTGCAGCATAAGAGACAACTTAACATTAAAGTCCATCGCTTTTATCGAGAGGAGGGGGGGGGGGAGCGCATCGGGAGAGAACTCCACTCCTATAAGAGGAGAGACAGACTTCGAAGGCCGACCTAGGTCACGACACCCAGGCAGTGGAAGACTGCCGTTCTCGACGCTGTCAAGGAGGATCCGGAGGTTGGCTCCCGCAGTCTTGCGACGAGAGCTGGATGTACCCAATCGCTAGTCCTCATCCACCTCCAGGCCCTCGGCTACGTAAAAGTGCTGACTCGATGGGTCCTCTATGTCTTGACCCAGTCGGTTCACCGGTTCACCCAGGTATCCATTTGCAAGTCTCTCCTTCTCCGCCAGCACCGAAAGGAATTTCTGAAATACCAGACTAATGGAGATGAGAGTTGGGTCCTCTATGATTTTTATACGAACTGCTGCTCCAACTAAGGCTCACCGCCACCGGTAAGATTACGCCACCAACTTGAGAAACTGGTGAACGCGGTTTGAGAAAAAACGGCCGAGAGCTGCTTCCGTCCACTTCCTTCACGACAACGCTAGGCCGCATATAGCTAAAGAGACACGTGAAAAATTGGACGAGCTAGGATGCGGTTCCCCGCCCACCCTATTCCCTTAACATTGCCCCGTGTGAGTGTCACTTATTTCGTCCATTAAGGATTTCCTTGCCAAAGAAAAATCAGCAAAGTTGCAGATGTTGAAAGGGCGGTCAGCTATCTCTTTGGCCACCAGTCTCCTCACTTTCGGGAGAAGCGAACCGCTGAGCTGTCCACTAGATGGAAGATGGCAGTGTCTAATGGTGGTGATGTTGAGCAAAATTCCATTGTACATATGCTGAACAAAAAGTGAAAATGAAGAAAACGTCAAACGGCACAAGACTTGTGGTCAGGCTGGTACTTGTTTACCCGAATCATCTCGACCGTTATCGGCAGAACGCTAGACGAAGAACTGCGATACGAGCAAGTAGGACTTCGAAGGGGATACAGTCGACCACATGCCCACCGCCCATCAACGCGCCGTCAAAGTGTCGCGAGAGTACAAGCTGCCGAAGCGCTCACCTACAAAGTACCTCGAAAGTTATACAGCAGATTCGCGACCGAGACTTAACCATTCAACAATGACGTCGTCATCAACGTGAAGAGAGGGGACTCGGCAGGGGGACACCATATCCTCGCAGCTCTCCAGCTCCGCTCTCGAAAACGTCATGAAAGACATGGACGGGGAAAGCATTGGAGTGAACATTGACGGCGGAAGACAGTTGCACCATCGGCGCTTCGCTGACGACATCGCACTCGTGAGAGTCAGAATTAGGCAAGATGTGCGAGTACTGGGTGACCTCTATAGGTACGCCGAAGGGGTGGACTACAGAAGACGATGTTCAAGAGCAACGGACGAGTTGTTGACGCATTTGTGCACAACGGGACGAAAACCTTCAAGCGCTTCAGTCACACGTGCCTAGGTCGGAAAGTGAACATGCATGGAGCACGCCCTAGAGAAAGCGGCTAGGATCGTTTCAAGAGCGTCATAGAGCTTGTGAGGAATACGAGGAACGTCCTGCTCTATGCGCCCATTTGACTCCATCGTTTCTGATGCGGACATATGTAGTGTAAGACTAACAAAACTGGGCTCTTCAGCAGCAGGAACAGGGTCGCTCATCAGGGTTGCTCGAGGAGGAACCGAGAGACTCTACAGTGTCGCGGTTCAAGAAAATGACTCAGGACCTCCAGAATTTCGTGCGTCGATGGTGATCGTGAGTCAGAAATGCTGTCAAGTGCGTGAAGTCGTCGAAAATTCGAACAGAAATTCAGGAAAGAAGAAAGTTCAGAAAATTTGGACCTCCTCGTTAAAGCCCTCGCGGAAAGTACGACGTTGTTTGTGAGTACGATCCCGTGGGCCAATTTGGCGCGCGGAAAACCGAGAAGAATAGAGGTAAAGCTGGTGTCAGATAGAGCAATTAGATGAACAATGGGCGACGGGTGATACAGGTGACTGTCATGACTGTCTCTTCTTGTAAGGCCAACCCCACCCCAACAGAAAAAAAGCCCTCCTGGGATTGTGGAGAGTCTTGCGCTGTAGAAGTGTCTTGATATCGTTATACCTAGCCTCCAGACGGACATGACTTGAACTCTGATTAATCGTCGAGACAGCATCTCCGCAAGGCTTTGTAGCAGGGGTTGTTCGCGCCTCTTGGAACACTGAGCGGTCCTACTCATTGAGCATCATGCGCTGGTGAGATGCTCTGCCAATAATGCGCATCTTCACTGTATTGAACCCATGTTCTTCTTTAGTAATTTCCTGAAATTTTCGACATCTGACAGGGTCAGAGCATTGAACAGTTGCAGCCGTTGAAGAACCAGGAAACGAGCTTGTCGTTCGGAATATGACTCCGGAATGAGGCCTACTGAAGACTGCTAGCTGCTGCAATGCAATGCAATGCAACGATGCAATTTTGTACAACAATAAGCGATGGGAGCTGAGGAAGGTGGCTGGAAAATGTCGCCTAAGCTCACGTTTTTGAAGCAGTTGACATTTGCTCCGCGTAGATCCTCTTAACGATAAGGCGACTGCCCATGTTCAGCAGGGAACAATGGGCGACGGGTGATACAGGTGACTGTCATGACTGTCTCTTCTTGTAAGGCCAACCCCACCCCAACAGAAAAAAAGCCCTCCTGGGATTGTGGAGAGTCTTGCGCTGTAGAAGTGTCTTGATATCGTTATAGCATTGGATAAGGTGAATCCTCTTTGAGGGGCGAGTTCTCGAAGTGCGGCTCTCCCCAAATGCAACGCAGTTGTTCGACACGCTTCGTGTCTACTCGGCTGATTGTCGAGGATCGAGTTCTGAAACCGAATAGCTCAACATCCTGTCGTGTTTCCGCGGAATTCGAGGGATAAGGCGGGATTAACTGCTCGCGTAGTATATGGGGGACGGCATTAATATCAATCTGAGTATCCGCTTCGACGCTTCTTGGCGCTAATCCCATTGCCTGGCCGAGGTGCTCCCATCCCCTTATTCCTCTCGCAGCAGCTCAGGTGTTGCTTCGCTACCACTACTCTGCAGCTGCACGTCACAACGTTTTCCGTCTCACTTGGCAGCACTCTGTCTGTCACTGGCACCGGACCGTTGGCCATGTCATCCACACCCCTCCGCCCCGCCCCCGTCTCCACCTGTGACCGCAAACCGCGGAAGCCGGGCCGAAGTTCTGAATGCGTGGGATCGATCGTCGAGTTGTTCGAGTTGTCACCTGCCACTAATCGTTCCAAATTGCTTTGCGCCAACAGCTCTCTAATCAAACGACATCCGGGGATTGCGCCGACTTTCGTCGGCATGTTGCTCTCAGCGGCGATGGCTTCAGCCGAAGTGCGCGCCACCCCACGTCATCCCCACACCGCCTTCTTCGCCGGAGTCCCCTTCCGCTCCAACCCCCGGCTTCCCGGAATTCCGCTCAGCCCTGATTCCTACCGTTCTCATCGATTCACCACCTGTCCACCCCTCCGCCCTGCGTCTCCCCTCGCACTGCGATGCCTCCGCAGCGCCCCGCCCCGCCGGATACGGTAGCTTCTTCGGACTTCCTTCGCTATATGTGCAAACACAGCGCCATTTCGATGTTATGCCACGAAATCTGATCGCAGTAAAAATTATTCCACCCATTCCATGGCTGTCATCAGCACTCCCTCGCCAATACGTGAACACTCAGCGAATAGCCGGGACGTCGTCATAAAACCGTCATTAATGGCAGGGAGCGGAAGGCTACTTATTGGCCTTTTTGGAGCTTGGTGTCCTCTCTACTAGGATTAGCTACTCTGAGGGTGAAAAAGGAGGCCGACGTAGATAAGCTGAACAATGTGCAGGGTTGACCTTGTGATCGGTTGGTCAGTTTCAATGCGAGCGCTTCCCATCGTGTAGGCAATGTAGGCAATCATCCAAACCTATGCACGTATGTCACAAATTATAGGCCGTTTTGTTCCACGTTTTTATACTTCGTTATGACTCTTTATAATTCCTGTACAATACAAAAATAGAAATACCGCATCTTAAAGGATTCCACTGTAGGGAGGTTTTTCAGATTCTCAGGGGTAAAGCAGTAATTTTTCTGAAAGCAATTTTCCCTCTTAAAAGGCAATTGCTGGTCAATTGCTAGCATGGGTGACTGGCCGACCGACGGAAGAGGGAAAACGTTGTTGGGCCAAAACAACGACATCCTGGGGACGAGGGGGTTGAGTGGACATGTCTTGTGGGAGCAGAGAGTAAATATCCTGACCGGAAGAGCAGAGGGTACAGGTTCGAGTCGCGGCGGGCGCCAAAAATCGCCATTGTAAAAGTCGCAATGCTCGGGGAAATTTTGCAAAATCTCACCCCGTCATACGGTTCATGCCGCGTCCTCGGCTACGTATGCGATACCTTCAATCGACCCCTTGTTTTCCTTCATTCCAACCACGAGGGGTCAGTATCGAGGCTCTCATTCCCTTGGTGCAATTTGATTAAGATGTGACCGCAGAAGTGGTGACGCCTGCATGCGGTCCGTTTCTTCTCCGCTCATTCTTTAGGAAAGTGTCTTATGTACGCAGCGTTAAACCTGTATTCCCTCTGAATGAAAGGCGTCGACGCAACAGTTCACCTTTTCCGCTGTCGTTTGCGTAGTCATGCCCAGCGCCTACGCTTGCTACGGCTCGTTCTCCACAAATGCGAGTGGGACCAATTAAGATTAAGAGGCGAGGCCGGTGAACTCGAGCAGTTTTCGGAGAGCTCCGAAAGGAGATCCTGGCACTGCAATTAGAGATCATGCGAAAACACTTCTTGATCGCTACGAACCAACTCTATGAAGGGGCAAAATGTGAACTCTGCACTTTCTACACTTTATTGCAGCAGCTTAGCGTAAGTTTAGCGTAAACACTGCTGCTGCATTAAGCGTTGCAGAGGGCAGTTACTCTCGAAAGGCAATAAGAAAGCTTCCTTCCCGAGCAATTCGTGACATCCAGCGACTCTGGTGTCTCGATAACGAGCGTACAAGGAGGCTTCACGTAGATTCAGGGGCCGCGCGTGTCGTATGGGCTGCCGCCCTCCAGGAGAGGGAAGCGGAGTGGCGTCGGGAGGACGCCAGGTGCTTCGCCGTGCCCTTTATGACCCTCTCAAACGCTCCTCGACAGGAAGCGCATGCATTTGTCGCCGTGAGCGAGCTGTTGATGCCGGCGATTTCATTACGGGAATTATTTGCGGGGCCGGGGGCGATGAGATGCCAGCACGCCATTTCGCACCTGGCCAACGGCGAGCGTGCGCCGCCGGACGTGCGACGCCAGCCGCTTCTGGAGCGAGCTTCTGCTGTTGTGCCTGTGTCGTCGACACCGACGACAGGCACATGTCAGAAGCAGGTCGTCGCTGCAAAAACAAACAAACATGAGAGGCTAATGAATGAGTTTTCCGCTGCCGCCTTCTCAACATCGGCCGCAGCCGGTCCCCATCGCTCTGTTCATACTAAATCGGCCATGCTTTGCTATGAATGGCAGCACTCGTCGGGCGCTGCTGGGCCGCCGCCCTAGCCATAGTCACGGAGGTTTCATTTCTTCGCGCTCCTCACAGTTCCTTCCCCCATTGTTATGCTGCCTTCGGTTCATCTCGCCAGCAAACCAACGAAACGTTGTTTGCGCGACAGCTACCGCTTCTCAAGTCGGTTCAGAAGTGGCTAAATATGGATAGACATGTGTGTGCTTGCCATTGTGGTGGCAAACTCTTCTTGCGCTTCGGAGACTATCCTGGACAGGCAATTTTCGTTTTGCTACCAGAGGCGCAGTCGATAGGCAGATGATCGCCGAACACCAGATTGCATCAAGCTTCTACGCTTCAGCTCTATATGCACTTCCAAGAGATTCAAGACACATATTTATAAAGAATCCAGCTTGTTTACATATTGGATAAGGAGAGATGGTTGTTAACCACCCACCAACCAGAAAGCTTGGACAGAACTAGGCCTGTTTTCTACTTTATATAGTACGCATTCCCTATTTCTTTATCATCGAACGCATTTGAGTAAGAGCGACAAAATGTCGAGTTAAAATGTGGACATAGTCCCACGTATCTCCCTCCCATTGGTCCTGAATCTACTAGTTATCAGTCGCGTCTGAATGAGCCCACTATGCCGTCAGAATGCCTCTGCTATAGAAGCTTTAGCTTCAGCTGTAGTTTCAGGACATCCGCCGATGTGGCGGTCTATCAGAGGCGAGCAGGGTGGGGTGGGGTGTGTTCATTGAAGTGGTGGTCTAATACCTAGGTCCTTCAGTCAACGAATAGCGGCGTTTTAAGGCCAGACTTAGTAAGCTTAACCTTCTCGGTTGCCGCTTTTCAATGATTTCGTTTATTAGGTACTAGGCTTGCAATTGGGCTTCTCTTTACTCGAATGGCATCTAATCCACTTCTGAAACATGATTTAACATTGCCTCATATTTTCCATGCTTTTTTAAAACCCCTCCTCTCTCATACCTCTGCAGTTCCTCATTGTTCATGCTTGGTTTGAAGAGGTCCTATTTTTCTTTGTTTAATAACAGCTGGCTCCCTTTCCATGCATTTGTTCCTGTGGAAGTAGGCGCTCACCACATCGTTATCAACGCTATCCGAACGACATAGTCTAATGCTGTCAGTAACACTGCATGTCTGCATGCCACTAATAGGCTTTACCCAACCGTGAGCTAGTGGTATGTCCGTGTGGCCGAACCCCCCCCCCCCCCCCCCTCGCCTCCCCCCCCACCCCCACCACAAGTTCCTATGCATTAACGCAAGGAATGAGGGATCATTGCCAGCTGGTGGGGGGTACTTGCTGCGCAGCACTGCAGGCGGCGTTAGGTAACGGCTCGATAATGTTTTGCGATCATTTTTTAATTTTTTGCTAGAGGTCGAAGCTAGGTCTGCATCATCGTAAGACCTAGCTTCGATCTTTAGCTTCCAGAAACCGTTTACGCTATTCTTTGTGCCTGTCTTCATATGGTTTTGTCATTAGCTGTTTTTCCTTTCTGAGCGCACCTTTGTAAATACATGAAGTAAATAAACGGTATCACTGTATTATGAAACTAATTGTTACTTATCCGGGCGAGAAAAGTTCGATGCTTGGGTCTCGTCGCGGTGGCATGGAGCTTTGAACCTCCTGCATTATCCGACATTTCAAGTGCTGCACAGGGGGTACCTCTCCAGTCGGCCATCTGGAACGAAGAACTTTCCAGTATTTCCGAACGGACTACATCACGAAGACCTCCCTCGATGTGTGATAGTGAGTAAGATCAGTGCTGTGAACGACTTGGAGATACAACTGAAGCTGCTTCCTTGAGTGTCTACTAGAGCGTTAAAGAAGTAGCGAGGAAGCGGAAAACATTCTCGGCGGTTCCATTACCTTTTCAACAATTAGTTGTGCCGGTTGTGTCGTCTGACTGGACTTGAATCGAGGACTTTTGCGCTTTCGGGCTGCACGTGATGCTCGCACAGCATGCGGTAGTGGCGAGAAGACTGCTTGCTGGCTTCCTCAAGCGCGATCCAGGGATCCTCTCCCGACCATTTCCTACTCACATGTTCGCATTCGGTCAGATTTTGCTCCTAGAAAGTGCTGATGATGACGATTTCCATAGCATTGATTTCCACCAAATCTATCTCGATGGTACATCCACAAGTCGACCTCTACAGGTTCTGAGAAAGTATGCCTCACAAACGCGTCGTCAACTTCCTCAGATTACAATCTATAAACCGTGCACATTCTCGCAGAAGCTGAAACCTGCTTATTGGAGCTCATTTCTTCCTAGAACGCGTGCACTTACTAAGTAGATAGATACTAGATAATAGACACACTTACTAGTGAGCCGGTCGATAGATACGATATCTTGGGGCGGCCACATCAATGTTCCCCATCTTGTCAGAAAACGACTCTCAGCGCATTCAGCCGGAGCTTGTCGTTGATAGCAACCGAACCCTGAACTGTAGCGGGTGCCGTTCGAGCAGATCTTGTGATCCGACATAGTGTATTTGAATGATCGTAGAGTGCGCCGTACTTCGGAGCTATTGCTGGGACTGCGGTTGGCTGTATCGAAACGAGTGGTGGCAGTGTTCCCCGGCAGACATCTCAAACAGCCAGCAAAACACGCATTCTCGTTCTCATTCTCATTCTAGGCCAGCACCCAACTCCCAGCAGCCAAGTTGGTGACTTACATCTCTCCTTTATGGGAAACTCACTCGCAAGCGAAGACCATCCAATCCCACATCTGTTGTACAGAACTTGCTGCTGCTGTCCCGACGTTTTCATTACGCCTTCGTCTCTACCCTTCCATTCGAAATGTCTCTCGATCCGTCATCAATTAAACTGCACTCGCACTCGTAGAAGGCCCAACTCATCGATGGCTCCCTACAATTAGCCTTGCTTTTCAGTCACCTACGAATTTGCATGCGCCGAAAATAGTGCTCTTAACCCTATGTGCTGACGGTCTAATTGACATCACCTTCTTGGCCCCTTATTTGCCGCTTGCCTACGTCCTACCTCTGCGAGAGTGCTGAGCAGGCCGTGGCAAGTTGTTAGTGAGAAGTCAGCAAAGGAAGCCATAAGTCGACGTGCATTTGCTGTGTGTTTTCCGCTGTTTCCGGCCACTCTGAGCCCATTGTCGTCAGATGCCCACGGGTTTGTCCTTGCAGATCCTCGTCGGAGTCCGGTGAATGGCTCAGAACTTCACGCGCTCCATTAACGAAGTCTGGGAGACGGGGAAGCAGCACATTACGGAGTACAAGCAGCCGATCAACAGGTAATCCGTTCGCCACCTCCTTTGTCTCGACACCTCTAGAGCTCCTAGCTGAGCGCATTAGCGCCGTGCCGTAGGCCTTAATAGCTGCGAATATCATTTGCCAGGAAGGCCATAACTCTATCGACCGGCTGACAACGCCGACGCTCGTGTCGTGCTGTCGTGGCGGTCGAGCGCTAACCGAGTTAGGGACCTGGTCCATTAATAAAGGTGATTTGTCGGCGGCGGCGGCGGCAGGCCGGCAGGGGAATACGAGGGTCTCGCGTGTCCGGGCCAACTCGAATTGCCTCGACGAGGCGGAAATTAGATGTCCCACGTTCCAAAAGGAGAGCCATACGTCACAGGCTCTAGTTCGCCTTAGCGGCTGGAGGCTTCTTCGCTCCTGGATGACTTCGCAGGATCTGGTTTCAGTCTCAACGTTGGGAAGCAAGTAGAGACCCAGGGATTACTCACTGCTGGGTCTGGCGTGTAGCAGCTGAGCGATACGTCGCCCCTCCAAGGCTGTGTATCCAACACGTTAGAGAAATTGTAGTGAGGACATCATGACACTTGTTCTTGAGCGCTTTCCTGCTAGGTACTCGGCGTCTCCTCTCTTGATTTGGTGACGCTGTCGACGAAATGCTTCGTCGGAGCAGATATCACCTCTTTGGGTCTACAAGTAAGAGGAATGCCGTTTCGACGCATTTCGAGGCAGTTTTCCGGGCCGAGACCAGACCCAGTGTTTCGATTGTGTCACATCTGAATGTTATACCACCTTGTGCCAGCTTCGTACAACTTGTCAGTTATTAGATGCTTTTCATATAATCTTTTGTCAAAGCGTCCTTTCTCGAATGTTTGGTTAAGCATCCTGAGAATTCCCTGAGCTGTCCGATCGTTGACGCTTGTTTTATGTATGTGTTTACTACGTCATAGAAGCGAGAACTAGATCAATACAAGCAGAACGAGAAAAACGAACATCGGTAAATACCACGATCACAAGCAGGAGCTGCGTATAATAATACTGGACTTTGAGCGTGTTTGCGTGAATACAGTTCTGGAATTTGTGGAAGTAACGTGCTACGCCGGGTTTCAACTGCGGTGTCTGGGCTAGTCCTGTTGCACCCCATTTGCCGACCGTTTGTGAGCAGCCAGCGGTGCCTTAACAGTGGAGACTCACCCATCGTTGCTCTTGAGCTGCCACCCGCAGTCCCAAAGTGCCGTTCCAATAGTCCGCAGCAACTTACGAAGAAGGCAAATCCTGCTCGATTAAGCCGCACCTTGCACTGCTGCACCACGTTGGAGGGTCTCGAGAGTTCTCCACTTCCTAAATCTCCATTCGATACATTTATTAGGTCGTTGCATATGAAGTGGCCGATTTTGCTAATTTCGCTACCTCAATTTCTGGTCGACTTTTCATGTCGATAAATGTTCCCCTTTCAGGCACTGTATATGGTCTCTGAAGTCGCTCTGCTTTCTTACCATTTATAGCTTATGTGGCATAGTTGCCTCTTGTTAGTTTTTGACGTCGTTCTTACAGTGTGATTCAACGTGATATTCGGGTGCAATACCTATATGAATGGGAAAGTGGACACAACGCCGCGACCGCAGCTCGTAACATCAACGCTGCATTTGGGGACGATTCCGCTAAGGAACGCACAGTTCGCCACTGGGTCGAAAGGTTTAGATCTGGAGATGAAAGTCTCGAAGATGAAGACCGAGGTAGGCCGCCGTCACTTCTTAACGACGACCAGCGACGGCCATGCTGGAAGCGGATTCGCGAAAAACCGTGGGAGAGCCAGCACAGCATTTGGGCGTTGACGGCAGCACTATCAGACGCCATTTAACTGCGATCGGAAAAGTAAGGACATTGGATAAATGGATCCCGCACGAACTGACCGCCGGGCAGATGCCGAAGCGCCACGACAGCTGTGTTTCGTTAAGGCTTCGCAATCTAAGGGAGCATTACTTGGACAGGATCGTGACATGCGACGAGAACCGAGCCCTTTATGACGCTCGTCATCACTCTGCACAATGGCTGGACAGGAATGTGAGTCCCAAGGAGATGCCGAAACCAAGTCCCCATCCAAAGAAGACCATGGTGGACAATGGCTAGTAGAGTCCACTACAAGTTCTTGGAGACTGGAGAGACTATCACAGCGGAGAAGTACTGTGCCGAAACTGAGGTGATGCACCAGAAGTTGATTGAAAAACAGCCGGTTTTTGGCCAATCGAAGAGGCTCCATCCTACTGCATGACAACGCGCGTCCGCACGTTTCAAAAATTGTTGCCCAGAAACTGGATGAATTGGGATACGAACTCTGCCACATCCAGCATACTTACCCTGTCGCTTGTCCCCTGCCGACTATCATTTTTCAAGCATTAGATAGTCATGTGAAGGATAAGAACTTCAGCAACCAAGGTGATATCGAAAATGATTTCTTATTTTTTACTATTTCTCGTAGTTCTGGTTTTCACAAAGATGGAATGTTTAAGCTATTGTCGCGTTGGTGAAAGTGTATCAATTGTAACTTCATTCCGGCTGAAAAAATTGCTTCCAACCAAAGTTATGATCTGTCAGAGTTTTCAGTCAAAAGCGGCTATTTCGTATACCACGACCTAATACTTGAGGGCGTCCCCATCCCCGCCCATCCCTTTTCACGTCTGTGGTCAAGCTCCAGCAGTGAAACAACGCCAAAGGCGCTGAAGCTGGCAACGATGTCACTGCAAGTTGAGAGTGGTTTCCCCTGCAAGAAGTGATAATGAAGCGAGAGTCCAGGGTGGCTTGTTGTAGTACAATCTGCTCCGCTTAGCAGAACTACGAAGGCATCCTAAATTTGAAAGTTTTAGAAGTCCCCGGTCGTAGTGGCTCAAGTTGGGCAACCTCCAAGGCGGCATTTGCTTCCTGTCCTTTGTTTATCCGGCTCATTTCCCGGTGTTTTTTGTTGTTGCACAAAAGCATTTCTGTTGGTCAAGGCAATACATGGCTTGGGTAGCGCGTCTGACGAAGCGCGGACTCTCGCTTGCACCTGGAAGTTAGCTAGAGGGCCCCGAGTTCTGCCCAGACCAACGGAGTCTTTCATCACTTCGAGGCTTCTAAAAATACCTGGGAGGGAGTACTGCCCTGTTTATCAATTAGGGAGCTCATCGCAGTGGTGATCCGAAAGAACCAGAGAATCATAACAAAGGCGCTCCTCCCGCCCCATGTTCTTACTTTTCCGCTGCGGGAAGATAGCACAGCCCCTCATGTGATGTGGCATTATGTCCTGTTAGAGTCATGGCACCAGTCTCCTTGAGCAAACAGCTCGACATGCGAACACAGGCGCAATCCCGTTGAGATCCATAGAATACTTAGCGGTTCAATTTTAGGCAGAAGGGAGGTCAGGAACTTCTACATAGATTCTATGTGTTTATGGGAAAATTCATTTAGTTGGCGCGACGTGGCGCGTTCGAAGGAGGCCCAGCTGTCGGGCGCCCCCCGTATCGAGGTTCTTGGTTCGGCTTAACCGTCTAGCTCAACCAACTTTCCACCCCTTAGGGGTCGGCGAATCGGTCCCAGACTTGTCTGTGAAAGTTAAAGCACTGACTTGCTCATCGGCTGGACACATCAAGTCATAGTACAGCCGCAATGAAATTGCCTCCACGAGATTCCGCAGAAGTAAATAGGAGGCATGGCTTAACCAGAAAGGGAGTGCTTAGTGCCGGCTTTTATCCTTTTTATCTTTCTATTTCTATCTGCTAATTTGGTGCCCCTATCGTTCTGATCTCCCTCGATAGAGAGCCTTCGGGCTCTCTTGTTAAGAGGGATCTCGGGCCGCTTGTCGCAGGGCCACGTGGCGCGTCCCCGGGTGGTGGATAGGGGAATTAAACGCGAACCAAATGCGACCGTGTACTGCCCAGAGACGCAGGTGGGATGCAGGGGATGGACTCCTTGCTCCTGCTGTGTCGGGTCGATGCGTTCCTTGTGCGTGGGAGCGGCATGTTCGTGCACAGTGTGCGTGGATGTGTCCGTGACTGTGCGGATTGTAACTGTGTCGGCTCGGCCAAAAGCTTGCACTCGGTAGACTGGGAGTACATGTAAGGCGATTCGAGGCCGCCTTAAGTCTCGCCCCGTCCCTTCGGGCAGTCTGGCTGGCTGCCCGGAGTACCCCGCCCGCACGACAGAGCCTGACTAGCTACCCGTGTTGTATTCCAGTCAAACACAGCAGCACTAAAGGGCCTCATTCCCCTGACCCCGAAAGAGCCCCCATTTCTGCAGCGATGGGAAGGACGAGTACGGAGAGGCTGCTAAAATCTCAGGGCCTAACCAGGCTGCGCAAACTGAGAAGGACTAGGATGACGATCTGTACTTACAACGCCCGCACGCTTGCGTCGGAAGCATTCGTCGAGGACCTGATGATGCAAGCCAGGAAGATCAAGTACGACGTCATCGGACTGACCGAGACGAGAAGACACCACCCCCTACACGCCGCCTACGACTCCGGAGAAGAACTGTTCCTCGGAACATGCGACAGCAGGGGAGTAGGCGGCGTTGGTGTCCTCGTCAACACGCACTTGGCCATGAACATCGATTCGTACGAATCTCTGACAAGCCGAATCGGACGTTTGCGACTGAGGCGATGTGGCTCCGTGCCAGCCTTGACAGTGTTCGTCGCGTATGCCCCAACATCCGACTACGACGACGAAGACGTCGAGGCCTTCTACGTGGAGCTGGAGAAGTTCTATAAGGAAGAACACACCTTCTACAAGGTGATCGTCGGCGACTTCAACGCCAAGATCGGGCCACGAAGGTCGTCGGAAGAACTTCACATCGGAACCCACGGTTTGGAGTGGAACGAGCAAGGTGAAAGGCTGTCTGAGTTTATCATGTCGACCAAGACCATCCATGGAAACTCGCAGTTCCAGAAGCCTCCCTCCCTACGATGGACCTGGGAATCCCCCGGTGGCCAGTTCCACAACGAGATCGACCACATCATCTTCAATCGCAAGTATTGCCTGACCGATGTCTCCGTTGTCCCCAAGTTCTACACGGGATCGGACCACCGCCTCCTTCGCGCGAGGTTCCGCTTTTCGCGTCAAGGAGAGAAGGCCGCGAAGTTCAAGAAGAGGAGTCCCAGAACGACCATCAACTGGGATCTCTACACCTCTCTTGTCGGCCTTTGGGAAGATGCCGTCATGGACAACGTCGACGAGGAATACGATCGCTTCGTGCACCATCTCCACGATAGTGCTAAGGGAGCCGAGAGCTTGAAGACCACCAAGAGACGCCTGTCTCCGGAAACTCTCGAGCTGATACGCCAGCGTGGAGCAGCACGAGCGTCAGGCAACTACCAACTGACGTCCGAGCTTGCAAAGCTATGCAGAGCGGCGATAAAGGAAGATCTGAAGGAGAGAAGGGCGGAAGTGTTGGCTGAAGCAGCAGAGGCAGGGCTGAGCATCCGCAATGCCCGCCGGAACTTCGCCAACTTCAAGACCAAGATGACCGCTCTCCGACGTCCTGACGGAACCGTCACCTCTTCCAGAAGGACCATGGAGAAAGTCATCCACGACTTCTACTCCGATCTCTTCGATAGCCACGTCCACCTGCCCCTACGCCATCTTCCGCAGGATGGATACGTCGTTCCCTCTGTTCTCCCTTCCGAGATCCGACACGCCATCTCGTCGATGAAGAAACGTACAGCACCCGGTCCTGACAGGATCAGAGCTGAACACCTGAAGAACCTCCCGCCAGCGCTCATCAACACCTTGGCGCGGCTCTTCACACGCTACCTGTCCGAATGCAAGGTTCCATCTGAGTGGAAGACCAGCAAGACCGTCTTGCTGTACAAGAAGGGAGACGTGCACGACATTGGCAACTATCGCCCGATCTGCCTGTTGTCCGTAGTCTACAAGCTGTTCACTCGAGTCATCCTGAATAGGATTAGTAGAACGCTGGACGAAGGACAGCCATGCGAACAAGCAGGATTTCGGAGAGGATTCAGCACGATCGACCACATACACACCATTACGAAGCTCATCGAAGTGTCGCGAGAGTACAAGCTGCCGCTGTGCCTTACGTTCATTGACCTGAAGAAGGCATTCGACTCCGTCGAGACTGAAGCGGTCTTGGAAGCCCTGCTCACCCAGGGCGTTCCTACTCAGTACATCAGAGTCCTTCGAGAGCTGTACAGTGGATTCACGACCAAGATCTCACCATTCTACAACGACGTCGTCATTGACGTGAAGAGAGGGGTTCGACAAGGGGATACCATATCCCCGAAGCTCTTCAGCGCCACCCTCGAAAACGTCATGCGCGAACTAGAATGGGATGACATGGGAGTGAAGGTCGACGGCCGGCAACTGCACCATCTTCGCTTCGCTGACGACATCGTGCTCATAACACCGAGCATCAGTCAGGCGGAACGAATGCTGGCCGACTTCGATCGTGTATGTGGAAGCGTTGGACTGCAGCTGAATCTTACGAAGACGATGTTCATGAAGAACGGATGGGTTTCTGATGCCCCATTCTCGCTCAACGGAACGAACATCTCCGAATGCTCCAGATATGTGTATCTGGGTCGCGAAGTCAACATGACCAACGACCTAGCACCAGAGCTGAGCAGGAGGAAACGAGCGGCTTGGGGAGCTTTCAAGAGCGTCGAAGAAGTCGTGAAGAAAACGAAGAACGTCCGACTCCGTGCCCACCTATTCGACTCCACTGTTCTTCCTGCCCTAACATACGCCTCAGAGACCTGGGCTATACGAAAGCAGGATGAACACGCGATCAGCGTCGCGCAGCGTGGAATCGAGAGGACGATGCTCGGAGTGACACGACTCACACAAGTGAGAGAAGGCCTCCGGAGTTCCGAGCTTCGCCGACGTTCGAAGATCAGAGACGCTGTCACATGGGCCAAGTCGTCGAAAATTAGGTGGGCCGGCCACGTAATGCGATTCGCAGACACCCGCTGGACGAGAGCCGTCACAGACTGGATTCCGCGGGATGTCAAAAGAACACCAGGACGCCCACCAACGCGTTGGTCGGACTTCTTCGTGAAAGCCCTGAACGACCGATATGACGCTCTTCGTGTCCCTCGAGCGAGGAGGATCCATTGGACCACTCTGGCACGCGACAGGGACGAATGGAGACGCTGCTGGCGCCCGCTCGAGCAAGTCGATGATCAGCGGGACGACAGGTGATACAGGTGATACAGTTGATCGTTCTGATACAAGGTCAAAAGACCCTTCTGTTGAAGAAGCCTGTGAAAAGGAACGAACGACAGTGATGCCACCGGACGATCACCTCTGATGATGTCATCCAAACGTGTCTTTAGTGGCGCAAAAATTCTGTAACCTTTGAAGGTAGCCATGCCTTTATAGTTCTGTAGAGCAGTGAGCGATGCGGGTGGTGGGAGGCTAGCGAACCCTTTTCCGCACATCTCGCTCATTTGGTGGAGCGTTTCCCGACGGCTGGGCCCCTCGATTGCTGCTGCTGAACATCTTCGGGAACAGGGGTGTGCGTAATTACAATTTACGATTTACGATTTTGCGATTTACGGTGATTTTTGGCAAATTTTTTACGATTTACGATATTTTGGGTCGTAAATCGTAAATTTTCGTAAATGTGATCTTCGGCCCACGGATGAGAAACGTCCACATAACGTGATATAATTCGGATTATGACGATGTACTCACTTTTAAAGACTTTCCTCATAGCTCGTTGCTATTACCTATTTACTTTTTTATGTTCTGCTGTGGCGCTGTGACAGAAAAACGCAGCATTGTGGATAGGTCGCTGTAGTTAATTCCTGGCAATGGAACTGGGCCGCCTAATTTTCTGGTCGCACTCTAGCACAACGTCTCACATTCGAATGGCCTGAAAGCATTTCGTTCCAGTCCACAGGAAAACACGAGAATGATCATTGCACTGGAATGGAGATGATCACTTGCTGAACCATGTTCTATGCTGCAACCACCGCCTCGTCAACTTGTAACTTTTTCACTTGTTCACATTCACATAGACGACTCTGTCCAATGCACACGAGTAGAAGTCATGCAAAGCCGTCAAGGAATATTGGACTTGATTGGAGGCTGTAATGACGCCAAAATGTTGGAAAGAGTAAAACAATCATGTTTCAATCTGATTATCACTGCACGTCATGACGCGGAGTGCATTCACACTTAAGGTGCAACTTAAGCAAAACGTCTGGCATTTTCATGATGGAAATGAAAAAGTTTGGCACTTTTGGTCTCGTTCTCAGTGTTTGATTGAGGCTATTGTGTTCGCCCTATGCGATCCGTTCAGAATGCTAAAGACTGGGCAAAAGATACGATGGCGTTTGTTACAAAGGTAGCGGAGAGCAGGACTGGCGAATGCAAGCAGTCATTAATTAGTAATGCAATATTTTGGAATTTCCGAAATTTGACCAGTGCAGACAAACCTGCGAGCGAAGTAAATGCCGAAAGTAATCAACTGGTATCGTCGAACATTCCAGAAGTTGTGGTTGCCTTCAAAAATGATAAAGGACAAAGCACGACGTTACCAGTCCCTGTTTGAGATGCGCCATCCATTCTTTTTACCTCTATGGGATATCGTAAAGGTCATTTGAGGGAGGGTTTGCCCTATAGAATGAATTGCGGTTGCCGCCGATGTAGAGGTCAGTGCTTTATCCTTCCCACACAAATCAGGTATGAATTCACAACCCAGCAGGTATGGAAAACTTGATTGCCAGTGGTAGGATTCTAATCAAGAACTATTCCAGAGCACGCGATAGCCATCCTCCTCCGACTTCTCTACCATGGGTTTTCCCTATATGTTTGAAATGCACCTCGTACGAATCAGTTAAACCACTATCAGTTCAAGCTGCACCTTGCTTCTCTACTTTACTCCTAAAGAATGCCACAAAAATATCTTCTTTTATAATTTCAAGTCAAAAATCCGACTATGATGAGTGTCCAAAAATGTGATCAGGCTCTTTCAATCGTCACACAATTCCTTCCCGTCTGCTACAAAAATGCTGTTGGGTACCATTCAAGACGTGGGAAGGCTTAGAACTTTAGGTGTCCATACCATAGAAATGTGCCATGCGTTCACTCAGTAGGGGATGCTTGTTGGATTATTTGTGCAAATATTGTTTTCGTCGAGTTGGCCAGCGATCAAATTATTGTTTTGTTTTTGGATAGAATGGTTTTTGTTGATTTGTGATTCGGAGTTGTTGCGGTTGTTTGTACAAAGTCATAGTTTTATATGCAAGCCAATGGCTAGTAGAATGATGAACATTTTTGATCGTCCAAGCTGTGTAAGCTTTTTATTCGGGCACCCTGTATAGGCGCCTTTTAAGATAGTGTTTTTAAACAAGCGGTTTTTGGTCCTCGCAAAACTTGTCCAGCTTGATTTGAAAGGTGCTGTTTGATTTTAATGGCTTCCATCTTAATTAGAAAAGTGTCCAGCTCGAGCTGAAAATGTCTTAACAAAACGTAGCTTCGATTAGGTTCAACCTAATGGAAAAACAAGGAAATTAAGTATTATAAGTCAGGCACCTTTTACGATTCACGGTTTACGATTTACGATTTACGGCGATTTTTTCGTAATTACGGTTTACGATTTACGAAATTTCGGATTTCATTTACGCACACCCCTCGGGAACATACACTGGTGAAGTGGCGTAGTGTCGCACCGGTAGTGCCGAACATCAGCTCCGTGAGCGCCTATGTGGTGATGATGTTCGGTTCCTCGCTCAGTTCAACTGAGCCGTTATAATAACAAGAGACCGCGTCTTTGTGCGTTTCCGAGAGTAAATGTCGTCTCGTTTGAGACTTTTCACAGGCACAACTACGAATCTGAAGGTCCCATGCCGCTTCACTCGTGGTCCAGAATCTGATGCGAACGCGCATTAAGCCAGATATTCTCTAAGGGATTCGAGGCTTAGTCCTTGCTTCCTGTTCCGAAAACTGGCTCTACATAGCTCATTGAAAGGTCCACTTTTAGACTGCTTTATGCCTCTTACGCGACTATGCGAGCCCAAGTTTTAATATTATATTTAAGAGAAGTAAATCGGTCGGTCTATCAAATCAAACATGCTAACACCTCCTAGAGAAGGGGACATTGTTCAAGAAACAGAATTCCAAACGCCGTTGCAAAAAACCCTTGATTCCGGAATTTCAGAAGGCCTTGATTTGTGTACAATTCATAAGCTGCTTCAGTTGCAAAGAAGTTAATGCACTGCTCAAGACGCCTTGTTGGCAAAGCTATTCTCGACGATCGTCCTTCTTTATAAAAACCATTGAGTGATACCGATTGCCAGCGCTCGTTTCTTCTTCTAATAACCGCAGTGCAATTTTGCGCTCTTTTTGATGCCTGCATACGCAGCGTGGTTGAGGTTTCACTTTTTTGAAGATGGATCGTGACAAACGTTATGGCCGAGGGCGTTTGAATTATGACGGGAACGAGCAGTTGGCCACGAAAGCTCGCAAGGCGTCATGCTGCCGTGCCTTTATAGCGCGAACTGTTCACTGGTCTCGTCCAAATCTGGAGCAAGATCGACTTGGATTCGCTGCCGTCGACCTCGACGCGACTCGCGCACTTGCTTCGTTCAGGATTCCCATTGATGGGTGTCTTCCAGTGAGACAGCACTGCAACCAAACCACGCAAGCCCCAGCTCTCTTAGCAAATTTAACAAATTTCGTCAGGGGTAAGGCTCGTCCGATATAGATTCACCTTCATCGTCGAACATTTCTTGGAAACAAAATAAGATCTAGAGTTAGTATGCAACCAACAATGGTCTCTTGAAATGTGCTCGTATGGAATTCCACGATATTGAATTTACGTGGCCGAAAATCACCCCTGAAATTTGTTTACTTATCAGACATGAGCGCCGCGGTCATGCACCAGATATACCTTCGTCCTTTCGAATATTCGAATATTCGACTATTCGAAAAAAGTCCAATATTCTAATTATTCTTAATTCGAATATTCGAGAAGGTCCAATATTCGAATTATTCGTTTGTTCGAATATTTGAAAGAGGACAATATTTGAATATTCGTTTACTCGAAAAATCGAAGGCTTCGAATATCGAATGTTCGAATATTCGAATATTCTTTATCAATCATCTATCTATCTATCAATAACAAGTTAGTGGCACTCCTCTTCGAAAACCAGAGGTGTGACCTTATGACAAAAACGATGTTTGAGTTTCGCGCGTCGTTCAAAGTGCGCCGAATTGTGTGTATGCAATCAGACAAGGGAAGGGTCTGAAGCGTATGTCTGAACGGGGAGAGCGAGTCATATAGGAAGAATCCCACCCATTAATTAGTATACAATGTGTTTATGTTTTTCGTTAGACCCAAGGAGTAGGGGGTCGTTATAGTTACAATGGAATCGGCGCCTCACGAATTCGGGGGTCTTGTACGCCGTGATGCCTCTGCCGCAAGCGGATCGGAGCGCAGTGAATAGAGAGGTTGCATCATGCGAGGGAGGTCGAGGGTTCAATTCTCCTGCTCTGTTGCATTTTTGCATTTCAACTGATTGGTTGAGATTTGAAGGATTCTGACATCTATACCATTTCCAGATGTTTTTTGCCTAATTTCCCAGCTTTACGCCGTGGAGAGTAATTTTATTGCCGCTTGTTTATTACTGACCGATTTACTAACCACAAGACAATGAGAAAGCAGTTCAACATAACGATGTATAAACGTTCAACACCAGTGATGCACAGGCACGAAATGCATGAAACAGAAGCATTTGCCACAGCGTATAAAAGCTACAGGCTCCTCACAGGTACACCAGCGACACCACTGTCATTATGACAAATCCGTTTTCCTGCAGTTACCCGCAACTTCGGCGCTTACCCTCAGGATGCTGTCCCTTTTTGGCATATAGGTCAAAAGGAAGGTCGCATAATGACGTGGTAGTGAAATCGTTCCACCCGAAAACGTTATCATATGTCCACTGTATGCTTGCCTCTCCATGTTCATCAGTTCCTCTTGCAGATCCCAATCTTCTTCTTCTTATACCACTTTCAGCTGTTCGTCTTCCTCAACTTCAAGTTGACGTGCTTCGAAGTCCTTGAGTATGCTGGCCATCCGTTTGGCAGCTCGATTTCTTCCCTCGAAAGCTCATTGTTTAAAGTCGCGCCGCACGTCAGCGTAAGCGGGAGGATCACTATTGGAGCATGGACGTGTTGGTGTTAGGTTTTAAAAAACCGTCAGCAGATCTCTGATTTCCAGGTGAAGGCAAATTTTAGGGAGAAATTGTATCGATGCCAGTTAGGTTAATTTGCGGGATCCACAGACCTCGTTTCTCATTGTTACCACCTCCGACATCACATCCTGGTCTCTTTTGGAAATCCGAGCAGAATGGTTTTTCCCGAAACAATGGAAACAAGCTGTGAGCAGGCTGTAGCTTTTATACGCTGTCCGTATTGTGCCCAGTTTCTTCATGAACTTTGTACCTGTGTGTCACTAGTGTTGAACATTTATCATCATGTTCAATACGGGAGGGGGACGTTTTGCCTGAAAGCGGCGCGGGCAAAGGCGCGGGACAGTGCCTGCGGAGACAATTAGCCTCGACTCGCGCGGTGACACCCGCCGCTTCGCACTCAGCCAGACACGCCTCGCCGCGGAGGCGGTGCTGACCCAGGCAACCACGGTAGCCTGTAGGTCGACCAGATTTGGTGTGATTACAATCGATTATAGGGATAGGATGCTCAGCCGGCTTGCATTGGCAGTCCAGAAACTCGGATTGACCTGAACCCTACCATCTCCTGTATCAGAATTTCGAGCTCTATCGAATGAGGCAGGAAAGAATCTTGCCTCAATAACCCTTACAACAATTTTTTTCAGGCGCTGTTTAACTTTCGTTAAATATCAGTTTTTATTTATATCAGAATTAACCACGAGGCATGCATCCAGGCTACTGATGTGATCTCTACTATCTCCTGTACTAGAATTTCGATCTCTATCGAATGAGCTAGAAATTATCCTGTCTAAATAACCCTTAAGGCGCTTTTAGGCGTTGTTTATTTTCCTTAGGTATCAGTTTTTATTTATATTAGAATCAATTGCGAGGCATGCTCCCAGGCTGCGAGAAATATATTTAGATAGACTAGAGACCTTCTAATAACACCCCAAGTGCTCAACCTTTTTGAAAACGACATTATGATCCTTCAGTGCGTAGAGCATCTTCACAGTCTGAAATTGCCCGAAGAGTCCAATTTGATAGTCGGTGGACCTCCTAAGAACACCGACGCACTCCAGTTTTTCAAAGCATTTCATGAGTGTTTCCTAACTCGTTAATTGATGGAGGAGACATTAGCTATGCAGGTACATTGCCTGTGGAACGCCAGGTCAAAAAACTGCTAGAAGCCACAAACGACTGGACGAGGAATTTGAAGAATTGTGTGATGGAATTTATTCTCGGTGTTAACAACATTAGATTTCATGAACCGCCTATTCAGTCTTAGTCTCGACATGTATGTTGTGTGCATTATAAGGTTCCATAGAAAAATCAGTTACGAAATTAAAGAGATGTAATTTGAAACTTGTGCTTTAAACTTATGTTAAAAGATCCCTCGTCTATCTAGTTGGAATCCTCGTGCAATTTTAGCCTCGAAGCAAGTCTCGCATTTAATCCTGATATATGTGAATAAAAACCGATATTTAGCGAAAAATAAACAACTCCTGAGAAAAATCGCTTTAAGGGTTGTTGAGGCAGGGTTCTTTTCGGGATCATTCGATAGAGCTCGATATTCTAGTACTGGAGATATTATGGTTTACATCAGTAGTATGGAAGCATGCCTCGCAATTCATCCTGGTATAAATAAAAACTGTTATTTAACGAAAATAAACAACGCCTAAAAAGTCGCCTTAAGGGTTATCCAGACAGAATATAATGCAGGAGATGGTAGAGTTCACATCAGTAGCTGGAAGCATGTCTCGTAGTTAATTCTGATATAAAAACTGATATTTAACGGAAGTTAAACAGCGCCTGAAAAAAAATGTTGTAAGGATTATCGAGGCAAGACTCTTTCCTTGCTCATTCGACAGAGCTTGAAATTCTAATATAGGAGATGGTAGGGTTCAGATCAGTCCCACACTCTGGACTGCCAGTGCAAGCCGTCTGAGCCTCCTATCCCTCTATCGAATGTAATCACACCAAATCTGGTCGACCTACAGGCTCCTGTAGTTGGCTCGATCAGCATCGCCTCTGCGGCGATGGCTGTCTGGCTGAGTGCGACGCGGCGGGTGTCACTGTGCGAGTCGACACTAATTGGCTCCGCAGGCACTGTCCCGCGCCGCTTTCAGGCAGAACGTCCCTCACCCGTTCAATACCACAGCATGAAGCTGGAAAATGTGCTGAAAACGTCTGAAAGTGGTTCAGACGTCAGAATCCTCCAAATCTCGACCAAGCAGTTGAAATGCAAAAGTGCAGCGCCGAAGGAGAATCGAACCCTCGACCTCCCTGGCATGAAGCAACGTCTCTATCCGCTGTGCTCTTGTGGCAGAGGTATCGCGATCGTAACCGCTGAACTTGTGAGAAGCCGATTCCATTGTAAGTAAAGGACCCCTACTCCTTGTATTTAACGACTTGGCAAAAAATAAACACATTTGTATACTAACTGAGGGGTGGGGATTCTTCCTATATGACTCGCTCTTCCCGTTCAGACATACTTCAGACCCTTCCCTTGTGAGTTGACGCGAGGTAAGCGCGGGCAAGCGCGGACCTCCGCAGCGTCCCTGCTTCCTTCGATTGCCGTCGAGTGTCCGGGGCCAGTCACGTGGATAGCAAGTGAGTCGCGTTGTGGCGGTTCAATGACTTTGCCTTCGGTATACTACGGGAGAATCTCCGTTTTGTATTTCTACCCCAAGTACAACAACGGAACGATTGAAGCCGGAAGGGGCTGCGGTTGGGAGGTGGCACTTTCTGGAGCCTAGGGAGCTCCTGCTTTCTGCCAGTAAACACGGTAAAGAAGAGAGGAAGAACAATGGCTATGGAGTACAAGAGCCAGTCATACTCCGTTTCGTATGAAAGCGAGTCATTCATACTGTCGATATAACACTGTCCAAGTCGTAGTGTCCTATCAGATTAGATTCCAACTACGGACTTCAGGTCCGTTTTTTTATAAGTGAAGCGAAGTTCTTCAACGGAGCCAGAACACAGACTGAATGCCATTCATGACCCTCCAATGTGCCTTTTCTCCACCAGATCGCCTTTGTGTTACTTCTTCGTCCGTGGTAGCCATTCTTTTACCACCTTGAAGCTTCCGTATAACCTAAGGAAAGACAGTAACCTATTGAGCAAGATCCATAACAATCTAATTCTGCCTATCCAGGGTGTTTCTCTCTTCTCGGTGCACGAATTCTTAGGGAAGCAAAGGGTGCTTCATTGCCATTATGCCTTTGTCATCGTGCTTTGGTCTCGTGAAGGAAATGGATGGAGCAGCCTTCGCGGCGCTTGAACAACAGCATCTGAGCCTGGACACCGACCTCCACAGCCTCGACTCGGTCCTCAGCTCGCCATCGCCTCGCCGTCGCCCTCAGCCTCAGAAGCGCTTATCACTCACTCACTGGACTCGCCACTCTCCACTCCATCAGCCCTGATCTGACATAAGAGTATGTCGGCCTCGGGACAGGAAATCGATCGAAGTCGATCTACCACAGTTGCTAATTACCGATCTTCTTTCGCAATTAACCAACTAGCAGTAGAGTAAGGACAATCTGAAGCCTTCGAATATGCCGCTCTGTTGAACGCAGTTTACAGTACGTAATAGAAACTAAGTAAATGTCAATCATTGGTTGACCACAATAAATAAGGGTGTTCGTTTGATTATTCGAATATTCGACTATTCGAAATTTGATTATTCGAAATTTGAATTTTCGGGAATCGAATAATATTCGGTCATTCGAAATTCGAAATTTTGAAAATCGAATATTATTCGATCATTCGAATTTTTTCCCAAGGACAAAGGTATAACACCAGATAAGTAGTGTCAAATGGACAAATCCAGCTCGTACAAACATGCAGCGAACATAGCGATCTGTAGCAAGCAGAGCACAACTGCTAGAGAACCGCTAGAGACTTGATCGTCTGCGAAGGATAAGTTCTTCCGTTCGGTCGCACGCTGTGTGTTGCAGTGCAAGTACTGCCGCACCACTAGGTTCCACGCTATGGATAAAGCGGAAATCTGGTGGAGGGGAGTGGGTGGGTTTTTGGACTCCAACCTGTCCTATCACCAACGAACCTTCTGTGAGGCAATTGTATTCGACGGTTCACCCCACACGCCACTCACGATGTTTAGAGAATAGGTTGGATGCGGCTGGACAATATGAACTGCGAACGGCGTCAGCAGTTAGAAAAATGTGAATGTAATTGGTGCCCCCGTTAAGGTTTCTGAACAAAGGCGAGCAATTCCGCGACGAAGAGGATGGATACCGAGCGGGGTGAGTATGTTTAAAAGACTTTGTATAAGGCTTGTCAAGCCTTTCGGGATCGGAGCATCATGCACAAGCTCCCGGATCCTCTGGTCTCTCAACAACTTCCATTAAGGAGCCTTGAAATCTGTGCTTCTGTTAAGTCAGGAACGGGCCTAATCGAAGCAACATGTGGCGGATTTCAACAACAAGAACGCAATTGAGGCGATCCTGTGAAAAGTAGAGTGCGGCTAGAGTCTGATTCCTTCTCGCGTTGCAGCAGGTTGCTTTCCTGGTCTTTTCGTCCCCTGAATGAAGTCTTTCGCAATGAAGTGACATTGGTACGGCTAAACATATATTACTCCGACTTCTCCAGTCTCTGAAGAAGGCTCACTTATGAGAGCCAATGGAGCAGTGATAGTTGCAAAAAACAAGAGTGTGAATAACAATTACTTCCAGAAAACATCGTTCTACACTGAATTGAATTTTTCGAAGAAGAAGACCTGCATTTGTGGGTAATTGACACATACGCTGTCAGAGGTGTAAATTTGATGTTAACCTGACACCTTCGTATTAAAACGAAAAAAAGCGTTTGATTACTCACGTTTATGTCCTAGAACTTGTTTAAGAAGTAACGAGAAATTCTTTTAAGACTGGCGAATATTTGGAAATTTTTCAAAGTCGAAAGCCCGACGGGATGGAGGCATCTGGAGGATGATTTTCCTTAATTCTGCCTTGATTCTCGCAATAGCAAAAATCAGCCCTTCTCTCTTCCGCTGATTGCATCGGAACTGAAGGCTGACCACCTCGATTATGTCGGAGCACCCACTCCTTGTGAAGTCCACCCAATGCTAACAAAACAAAGTTGCTGAAAGGCGAACAAAACGAGGGTCTTGGTGTCGTCACTGTTCGTGAGAGAATCGTGCTTGTCGCTTCTTCCACGGGTATCTGTGCGGTGAAACGCCGCAGATAACTGCAGGTTTCATTTGGTTGCACAACGGAGCCGAGCGTGGCCTCGAGCATCCATTAATTACCCGACACTTAGTTGTACTCAAGTAGTCGGTGAATGGGGAGGCAAGTCATTTGGCTCTGCTGAGGAAAGAAGTCTGCGCTCGAAGCCCAGTTAGGTCTCCGGCCACTCGCGTTCCGAACCGCATCGGCACTTTGTGGACCAGCAGGCCACAGGTTTTGTTCCCGGGGACCGAGTCTCGCGCTTCACGACGCTCCGTCCCGCCGGCATGCGGACGCGAACAGCCGGCTGGACTGTTCGCACCTGCTGCTCTCTCTCCGAGCATTCATTCCCAAGGCCTGGAAGCTGCAAAACTGCGTCGTTGAATGAGCCGCCGCAGCTACACTCAGTGACGCCCACAAACACATCGATTTCTTGAAACTGTACTCAACTTCGTCCCACTGCAACAGGCCTGGAAAATCTTTTGGGCCAGCAATGAAGTGTGCTTTCCAAAGGCATGTGAGTAGTGGGTTTTGTAGCGTCGAGAAATTTTATGAAGCAACTCTCCTATCAGCTCTCAATATCGCCATTCATTGCAGGAAAGATGGGGACTGTGCTAACGACGCGTTTATATGAATACCACTTTCACGTCAAATTGGAACATTCAAAACCAAACTTGACGCTTTTCATATTGAGTCCCTTTTGAGCAGGTTTAGTGCCTTTGAAATCAAATAGAACATCTCCCAAATTGAAACGAGCGTCTCTCGTTTACAGTAGAGATCACGGTTATAATCTTTATTGTTCAAGGAAAATTTAGTATAACTTTCATTTAGAATTTCTAATTCACCAGCCTTAGAAATTTGAGCGCACTGTTTGAAATTGTATAGAAGTTTTGTTTTTAAGGAAAAGTAACAAATTGAAATTTGTTGCAAGGCACATGAGCGCAGTAATTATTTAGTGTACTACAAGAAAAGGTGGTGCCATGCACTTGACTAGATTGCGGCGAATTTTGTTCGATCGATAACAAAAATTCTATTTGTGTGGAGTAACACAGATGTGAACGGTACAGCAAGAACAGTTTAAAACACAGACACACATCCTCACACCCCTATTTTGAATAAGCAGTCTTTACGCTATCAATCAAATAAAACTACAGCGATCTACTAGTAGTCTACTGTAGTCGACTGCATGGCGCAATCTCTTTTCAAATAAGGTAAATGAATGCTGCCTTTGCGCTCTTTAAAACACAATTTAAATTGTTGTTATTTTTACTAGAAAGCAAAACTTACATTAAAATTGTCCTATTATTAATTTTATTGTTTTCTAACATTATTAAAATTTTAAACAGTGTGTTCACCTTTTTCAATAGATCAATTAAAAAATTTTAGGAAAAGCTGTACTATATTATCGTTAAGCAAAAATTATTCTTACCGTTCTGGAGGGTCTCTAGTATTAGGGTGTCCCATAATTTTCTGGGCTATTTGAACCATAAGTGTTTGGCGCGTTATAACTTCTTTATACAAAATCCAAACGGGATGTTCTCTTGGCATAAGTTGGCGATTCGAATATGTTTCGCAATAGCATATCGATTACCTCTATTGGCCTGCTGCCGCACTTTGGCAATTTCTCAAAAATGAAGCAGAAATCGACGTATCGCGACTTGCTTCTTCATCACTTCCGTTCTGGACAGTCTGCGTACGCTGCTGACAAAGCTATCGTTGCTTTGTTAGGTCCTGACGTCTGCAGCAAGTTTACGTGCGAAACTTGGCCCAATCGTTTCCGGAAGGGAATATACAGCATTACGGACAAGAAGCATACTGGAAGAGCGATCGGACCGAATGAACGACGAGTGCCTGCAGCAGTCAGGAGGCAACCTGCCAGAAGCGTAAGGACGATATCGAAGGCTATCAGTACTCCACGTGGCACTATTCATCGTTACCTGAAACAAAGCGGCAGAAGGGCAGTCTTGCCAGGATGGATCCCGCACTCCGTCTCAGAGGCGAGAGTGAATGGTTACCTGTCAGAATAATCTCAACCTTGCAAGAATGACTGCGTGGTTGAGCACGATTGTGGCACAGGACCAGAAGCGGTGCATGTACGATAACACCACACGGGTGATCGAATGGCTTCTGAAGCATGCAAGACCAGAACGAATTCCGAAGCCGTCCCCACATGGGAAGAAGATTTTATTTTCATTTTGGTTCACGAGTCGGGAAGTCCTGCACTACTCGCTTTTGCCGGAGGGGCAGGCGATTACAGCAAACTTGTACATTGAACATATGCTGGAGACGAAGCGTAAGCTGCTTGAGAAGTACCCGAGATTCGGTACTATTCGGTGTTAGTAGATAATGCACGACCGCATCGAGCGAAACGAACGCAGGAGACGGTAGGGAAGGAGTCTATTTAAATTGCGACACATCCTGCGTGTTCACCAGATATCAGCCCTTGTGGCTATGCTGCATTTAGAGGTCTTGCTCCTTTTTTCCATGAACAAACGATGCTCGTAACGTCAAGAGGTTCAGTGCGCAATCGACGAATGGATTGGCAGCAGGCCAGCTTCTTTCTGATAGAATGCAATCAGCTCTCTGCCCAATCGTTGGAGAGAGGTTGTGACCACAGATGGAGAATATATCGATTGACTACCCTTGATCATTATGTTGCTGTAGTAACTTTTAATAAAGATGGTATGATAGCCCAGAAAATTATGGGACACCCTAATACAATCTGGAAACCGCTCGTTTAGATACAATCTGGAAACCGCTCGTTTTGATACTGTTAAGTTCGATTTCAAAAGCTCAAGCTTGCTTAGAAGAGCGTTCAATTTAGCGTGAAAATGGCACAACTTGTGGAAAAGGAAGCACCAAAGCATGACGTCCTCAATATTAGTAGGGTATTCCTTCTGCTTTGCAACAGCGAAACAACCTTGTCTTTTGTACAGCAAAGAAGTTAATGCAACCGTCTCAGTATTGAGCTCGCCCCAGATTTTCTTATCCATGGCTTCGCCTTCGGCAGATCTTCGAGCTTGAACGTCAGATCTGGAAGTCGGACAAGTTATTTTAGGAAGGAGGGGGCGTTCGTATCGGCTGGTCGTGGGCGCCGCGGCCGCGCGCCCAGGTGGCCACACCTGCGGCGCCGTTCCCCTGCTCGGAGGGGCGGTCTTTATGTACGAATGGTCACCGCGTCCGCGACAACGACGGCCGCGTGCGCGATGAGCTCCGCTGCGGTCGTGTGAGCTGTGCCTCATGACCTGCTGCAGACGCTAGGTTTTAGTTGTTGATATCCCTTTCTGCTGTTGCAGGAGTTGCGGGAAAACATGCTCTGGTTCAGAAATTGAGTTCGAGTTATGAAACTAAACAACGTTCTAAGGCTCAATTTTATATGATGCTTTTTCAGGAAAAGCTGAAAATATGACACACCATCGCAGTGGACTTTGTATACACTTCCTAACACTTGATGTGCAGGTTCTGATGCAGGTCTAGATATCACTGGCCGCTGAATTCACCCAATTTCGACGTCTTCTGCCGCGCTATTCGCCGCGTCCGCAGCGACTATTCGTACATAATGTCCCGCAGCCCCCCGGCTCGCCGTCTCCGCTCACGCTGTGACACCCGTCATGCGTGCGGTGCCCGACGCTCTGAGCGGAGCACGCGGGTCGACCAGATTTGCTGGGACTGCAATCTGCAGGATCATCAGAGGCTTGGCAAAACCAGTGTAAGGATACAGTTGCGATGTCGGGACACCAGTGGAGTGAGAATACTTTATTCACACCAGCAGCCGTCTATTTATTATGTCTTCAATCATTATCTTCTTCTTATCGTTCTTCTTCTTATCCTCCCGGTCGTCCATCGTCCTGTTAATGCTAACTACCCTAAACGACGCTGGTGAGCGGTCTGTCCCCTAACATCCCCCCGTAGTGACCAAGTGGTCACAGAGGACACGACCACTGTCTACTCGGGCGAGAGCGATGGAGGTTCACCTTTTTCAGCTACTCCTCCACCACTCTACTTCCCTTGGGATACACTCTTTTTCTAAACACTTTATTTCTTTTCAACACAATTTCATTAAATCTGTCTCATTCACCCATTTCGGCTTTTACTACACTTCCCTGTGAGACATCACTCTCTCTCCCTTTGAAGAAAGTACATCCCACTTCATGCAGTGTTTCCGCGCCTATCAGCTCCGCTATCCTATTTACCTTCGTTCGCTTTCCCTGCACATACTCATTCATTTTTTCTGTCATCTTCCGCTTGCGGGTCGATCTCCTCAACCCGTCGCCACTGCTATGGACATCTTCTTCCGCGTTTTGCCTCTGGGCTTCTTTCGTGATTCTTTCTGGTGGAATTTCTTCCCAATAACAGACCCGTTTCTTTAATTGGTCGCTCTAATAACCTGGAAATATACCTTTCACAGCATCGTGACAAGTTGGCGAAGAATTATTTTCAGTTTTAAATTCGAAGAATATCGCATCAATCGTATTGGTAAGCATGAGGTGAGCTCATTAGATAGAGCTCGAAATTCTGATGTAGAGCTATGCTTGTTTCAACCAGCATGTATCTTTACACTGGTTTTGTAAACCCTCTGAAGATCCTGTAGATTGCAGTCGCAGCGAATCTGGTCGACCTGTGCGCTCCGTTCGTCCCTCGTGGCGCCCACGACCAGCCGATACGAACGCTACGCACCCATTTTAGGACAGAGGTCACTCCCCTTCAAATCCAGGTTTTCGTTTGCCTCCTTCTGACCATTCGAAAACTTCGGTGAAAAGAAAAATTTTTGACTCAAACTAGTACCCGAACATGAATAAGTAGTGTAATCCTCACTCTAACGATTGAAGCTTCCATAATGCAGGCTAAGTTTGGATTTTACGGGAAAAGTCATGAAACGTATGCGAGAAAGTAAAGGGGTGATTGGATGTTTAAAAACCCGGTATTGGTTTCCAGATGGACACATAGGTAATCTCCGTGCACAATAACTACAACAAGGCTCATGTCGCGCGGTATTATATGTGTTCATCCGAAAACCTATAAGATCGTTACTGAAACCGACTTTGCAGAAGCTTTCGTGCTCCACCTAATTTCTCGTACAGATTTATCCCGGAAACCAACAGAAGCAAGGTATACATAGCTTTTACTCCCCATCACACGTAAGCAGGAAAAGAGTACGGACGAGTTTTCGGATGCGTCATGGACGGTTGATGATATGGACCAAAGCTGTGGACTGGTGCATATCAGGTGAATCCAGTATTAGGAATCAACCAGGGTGTCGCACACGATTTTTGGTTCATATGTAGTTGCAGTCGAAAAGAACTTCGAGCACTTCCCTGTGTATTAGGAAGCCCATCAAGACCGAGACCACTCCTTGAAAAGCCGACAGATGCATGATTCGGATCGGCGTGCACGTCACAACAGCACGTGAGAACTCGCCCGTACATATTTATTACGTACCTTCAGTGCGGAATTCACCTCAAGATGCTTCTCTGCCTCCTCGCTGCATAGCTTCGACTTCCGTTAATGTAATAGCTGCCTGACGCCTCGAGAGTTTCAGGGGACAGACGTCTCTTGGTGCTCTCCTTAGCTGTCGCGGAGGTGCCGCACGAAGCTGTCGTATTCCTCATTGATGTCCATGACGGTGCCGTCCCAAGGGACGGCAAAAGAAGCGCATAGGTCCCAGATGGTGGTTGTTCTGGAGCTCGTCTTCTTGAATTCTGTCCAGCGCACGCATATTTCTTAAGATGTCTTCCCTATACTGAGACCTTCCCTTCAATCATAACGGTTGACTTCGACTTCAAAGTGGAATTCAACTGTCCAGAGCAGTAATCTGACACTTGATTGTGTCTGACCGGCAGCTACGTTGCCAGTGTCAGAAGATTGCAGAAGAGGAGAAGCGAGCAAGAAGTTCAAACAGTGAAGACGACCACTCTCCAGGTCGAAGTCCGATATCTTCATAAACTTCCAAGACAAGGTCTGCGTAACTGTGGCGTGCTCGTTGATCACCGACAGCGATAAGAAGCTCACTCCTGACCACGCAGGTGGACCTCAACCTCACTGAAAATGTAGGAGTGACTGCATTATGTCCCGCCACGCGCATCAACAATATGCTAACCAAGCGGGCGACCTAACGATTTAGGCCCTTTACTAGCAAAGAGCTCCCTTATACAAGGTACTAGAATCCTCCTTGTCTCACTGACGTAGTCTACGCTGCAAGCTACTCATTTCCGTAGATTAATGTTGCCTTGGAGCAATTTCGAATTTTTTAAAATAATTTTTGGAAGTTTCTAGGAAATCTTAGAAAAACAATATTTTCCTCATTAATTGGAAAACTACGAGTCTTTTCTTTTTTCTAGGCTATGTAAAACAATTTCTTTCGTAAGAGGATGTTATGGGTTAGAATGGCTACTTTTTGCGTAAAAGAAGTTGCGCTTCTGTGCGTGGGGGGGGGGGAAACGCTACCACCTCTTTTTTGTTCTGCTATAATAAAACCTCTACCTAAATCAGGATTTTGCTCTTAAATAGTGAGGTTGAATTCCGTAGTGTTATATTGTCGCCTCTCGGACAATTTTTGGCTGATTTTGGCTTTTTCACGAAAATCTAGAATGTGTGGGAAGATATGTTCGTAATCTTTATATATATATATATATGTATATGTATATATATATATATAAGGTTGTAACGAATTAAATGGCACTGGCTCGCGCCATTTTTTGGCGCGTCTTTGCGCGTTTGTTCAAGAACAAACCGTAACATGTGGCTACTATTTAGAAGCGCAAACTTTGCTCTACCGGTGAGTACCAAATTTTCTGTGTAAAAGTGGGAAAACTTTAGAGCTTTATTGACTTTTTTGCAGATGGACAAAAGGGTAATCCGAGGCATTGACTTGTATGAATTCAAGCTGGGCACTACAGCTAAGGAGGCGGACGAGAAGATCAACGCCGCATTCGGTCAAGGATGTTCCACAATTCGGACGGCGTATCGTTGGTATCAGAAGTTCCGGAATGGAGATGAGAGCTTGGAAGAACCTGAAGGTCGTGGGAGGCATAGTGATGTTGATGAGGACAAGCTGAGAGATGTGGTAGAGGAGGATCCACACAAAGGTACCAGGGAGATAGCGAAGGTTCTTGGCGTCAGCCACAACACAGCTGCCCGGCATCTGAAGGAAATTGGAAAGACCAAAAAGCTGGAAAGATGGGTGCCTCACGAGCTGTCCGAGGAGCAAAGAAACCGACGATATGAGATCTCGTCCACACTGCTTCTACGGAACGAAGCGGACCCATTCCTTGATCGCATCGTAACCTGTGACGAGAAATGGATAATGTACGACAACAGGCGACGATCGGCACAGTGGGTGGACAGCGATGAGAGCCCCAAGGTTTTTGCGAAGCCGGAATTGCACCAAAAGAAAGTAATGGTGACAGTATGGTGGTGTTCGCTGGGAATTATTCACCACAGCTTCCTCCCTCCCGGTGAATCCATCACGGCAGAGAAGTACTGCATTGAAATTGAAGAAATGATGAAAAAGTTGAAGGATATCCGGCCGGCCTTGGTAAACCGAAGGCGAGTTCTCCTTCTGCACGACAATGCTCGCCCCCACGTAGCACGAATGACGTTGCAGAAATTGAATGAGCTGAGCATTGAAACTCTACCACATCCTCCGTTTTCTTCCGACCTCTCCCCAACAGACTACCATTTCTTCAAGCATCTTGGCGACTTCTTGGTAGGGAAAATATTCAAATACCAACAGGATGCCGAAAGTGCCTTCGAATATTTCGTCAATTCCAGAACTTCTGATTTTTATGCTACTGGGATAAAAAAGCTTGTGTCACGTTGGCAAAGATGTGTAGAACCAGAAGGTTTTTATTTCGATTAGTAAACTTGCCCACAAGCCAAGATATTAACTGTTTAAATTTACAGTGGTTCAGTGCCATTTATTTCGTTACAACCTAATATTTATCTTTTTACACACCAATGCTTATACATACCTCTTTGTGCACCATCATGTTTCTCAGAAGAAATTCTAAACGCACTATTATTCTGAACTTTCTATGGTGGCTCAGGTGTGCGATCTTTTCATCAAAGGAAGCGGTAGCTGGATTATTTATTTATTTATCTTTATTTATTAAAGGAATGCTATTGTGAGCAACGTTAAAAACAACAAACAATGTGTAACACCAGTTCTTCGCTTCTGAAAACCAAGGCAAAAGGTCATCCAACAAAATGGTCAATTTATTGTTGATTAATGTTTGTTGTTAATGCAACTATTATAAGTTCACCCTGAGAAATGTGAAAAAATGACATTAATTATCGAAGAACCCAACAGTCGGAACTCGACATTACGAAGCCTGGGCTACGGAGGGTCGACAAGCAGGCATGGCTGTGGACAGATGACGTCAAAGTCAAAGTTCGAGAGAAGAAGACGCTCTATCACGCGTTTCTCGGCGAAAAGACAGCCGATAATTGGCGAAAGTACCAAGAAGCGAAGAAAGCTGCAAAGAAGGCCGTGGCTGTTGCAAAAGCCACTCATTATGGAGATGTCAACGAGAAGCTCGAGTCGCGCGATGGTGAGCGGTATCTGTACCGACTTGCCAAGAACCGCCATCGGCAGACCGAGGACATTGAGAAGAATTCGGCATCAATGATGAGGACCGCTGTCTTCTCATGGACCGCAAGAAGGTACTGAAGCGATGTCGCGACTACTTTGAGGAAATCTCTACAGTAGAATTTCCTCATCCAGTCATCCCTTCAACGACTCCAACCCACGGCCCCGTCCAGAAGATCACCGTGGAGGAGACAGAAGCGGCTCTGAAGAAGATGAGGCCAGGCAAAGCGACTGGGCCCGATGATGTGGCAGCTGATATATGGAAGTCCAAGTACTGGTACTCTGCTGAGTGTTGGCGAAGTTCTTTAATCAGGTTGTAGCAGAGAAGAAAGTAACTGACTGTTGGAGCCAAAGTACGACGATTCCGATTTGGAAGAAGAAGGGCAGTCCTGCAGACTGCTCCAATTACCGTCCGATTCGCTTGCCTTCGCACAGCATGGAGATCTTTGAGCAAATTGTCGACGGACGAATTGGTGACATCGCCCAGCTTTCCAGCAATCAGTGCGGCTTCGTGGCTGGTTGTGGCACTATCGATGCCATACATGCCGCCCGCCTCCTGATAGAGAAGCATCGCGAGAACCAGAAGCCAGTGCATATCGCCTTTCTCGACTTGAAGAAGGTCTTTGACCGCGTACAGCGTGAGGTGATATGGTACGCCCTGCGTCAACATGGAGTTCCTGAAGAGCTCATAGAGTGTTTGCGCATTCTCTACTCTTGTCCAAAGAGTCGAGTTCGAGCTGCAGCTGGAACCTCGATGGAGTTTTCCATCTCTGTCGGGGTACACCCGGGTTTTGCGCTTCCCCCACCCCTCTTTGTTGTCGTCATGGATGCCACCACACGAGATCTTCAGAAGCCCGTTCCTTGGACGTGCTTTATGCTGATGACGAGACGTGCAAGCTTGGTGTGATCGCTTGGTGCGGTATGGACTCAGACTGAACGTGAAGTAGACCGAATATCTAACGACAAACGTTAGTGAGTCCAGCTCCATCAAAGTTAATGGCATCGAGCTAACACGCGGTCATAAGTACCTGGGATCAGCAGTCGCGTCTGAAGGCAAACTGATGGTCGAAGTGAACTCGCGCGTGAGTGTAGCTTGGTCCAAGTGGCGCTCGTTGACTGGCGTGCTCTGCGATAGGCGCCTTTTATACTTGCGCCGCCGCGCGACGCGGTGTGATGGTTGTCATAGATATCGATTTTCGCTCCGCCCGGCGGCGCCGCATCGCATTCATACTCCACCGCCTCAAAACACCACATTTGACGGAATTTCAGGTTACGTTATTCGGCGAATCGCGCCGCTGGAGGGAAGGACGCGGCGCGCCGCGATCAGTGGAGTGGGAGATTCACCACCGAGATGAATCATTTTGCTATGTCCTCCTTGTTTTGGCTCCTCAACTAACAAAACAAAGAAGGTGTAGCAAAATTATGGGGCTATTGCACTTTTAGGACTTCAGAGGTCGATGAGAGGTCGAAAAGGTTTTTTTGACCAAACTTCTCCGGGGGGGGGGGGGGGTGGAGGGTTATTTAGGGCGCTGATCACGAACCTGACATTCGTTTTCGGTGACCATTGCCTTAGTCACCCGTACCTTTCGTAACCTAGGAAGGAGTGGAGATCTGTAGACATTCACGAAGTTCTACCTACTACGCTAAAGATATGTTCAGTGAACAATGACCACGGAATGGCAATACGAGAGAGAATTCTGAGCGATTCTCGACAATGGGTACCTTCCAGCAATTTTACTTTTGAACCCGCACATTTGCAAAATAAAGAGTCGTTTAGTGCCACTTGCATTGCAGGGGACTCGACTCAATACCACACTCACCAATTTCAACCGTAGGTTGAGCAGACGACTTCCACCCCAGCTTTAAGAGAGGATTCGTCGTTCCCCACAGGATTCCCACCATTAACATTAGCCAGATGCATTCCTCTGAACGGCCAGACGAATCCTTTCCGTTTTGGTTCTTCAGTGACTCATGGACCGTCTCCTCCGTCGTCCTTTGTGGCGCACGGAACGCAGTGCGTAGAAGTTGGTCGCCGCGCGCGCGTTGCTGACGCTCCCATTTCTAAATAAAATCGCGCAGCGGCGCGTCAAATTTGGGAATTGACGCACCGCTGCGCGACGGGAGTATAAAAGGCGCCATAGGAAGATACCGGAGCGCTTGAAGTCGAAATTATATAGATCCGTCGTCCAGCCGGTAGCGATGTACGGAGCTGAGCGTTGGCCTGCGACAAAGGAAACGGAAAGTCGCCTCAACGCAATGGAAGCGAAGATGCTGCGCTGGACGGCAGGATTCGACAGAAGTTCGGTGTCGCGCCGATAGTAGACAAGGTGCGCGAAGCTCGCTTACGATGGTACGGCCACGTTCTGCGTGGGAAAGAAGGCAGCGCCGGCAAGATAGGCCTTAACTTCGAGGTAAAAGGAAAGCGGTCTAGAGGGCGCCCGAAGCAGCGCTGGTTAGGTACGTTACATACGGACCTGAAAGTAGCTGGTGTCCACCCTGATCTAGCGCTGGATCGGGAAAGGTGGCGTCATAACACCAAAGTAGCGGACCCCGCAACGAAGCAGGACAGACGCTGAAGAAGAAGAAGAAGAAGAAGAAGAAGAAGAAGAAGAAAGAAGAAGAAGAAGAACTATCGAAGAACTTCTAATGGACTAGTCATTGTGCTATCCTTCCCATACAAGTCTGGCAGCCATTTTCCGAACCCCGGAGGGATGGATGACTCGATTGGCTTGGGCGGAGTACGAACTGGGAGCCTCTGTTACGAGGTGCCAGCGACACCGAGCGCCTCCTTCGTGGGCGATACCTTGCAACAGAAAACTCAATATTCCGCCCTTTCACAATAGTAGTGTTAATTAATATTAATTATTTATCATTTCTTAATAGTAATATTTCTGGTCATTTACACACAATCGCCTATCTCTTGTAGAAAAGTCTGGAGATGGCTTTTTACTACTTCCCGATTTCTTTCTCACGAGATCTGATTTTGCTTTCTATTTTCTAATTTTTACCAATTTTTTGTCTGCGGTGCTCAATGGTACTATTAGGTTGCCTACCTTGTGATACAATCCTTTTAGAAAAAAAGTAAATAAATAACGACGTAAATATATCAATAAATAACCCTCATTATGTGATTGAAGGAAGACGGAGATCGTATTTGATCAGTGTTAGTAAATGGCAAAGTAAATGGCAAAGGACGGCTTTAATGAATCTTTCTTGGGATGCGCCACGCATTCTGCTTTTATGGGACGTTGTAGAGGCAATTTGAAGGCATACTTGGTTTATACAATGACTTCCTCTTTTATATACCATTTTCAGGTCGAATTGGACACTATTCACGTCAAATTGGAGGCTTTTCACGTCAAATTGGACACTCTTCTAAGCTCCCCTATGACTTTTTAAATCAAAGAGAACTTTTCGAGTTGCAACAACCTTTACACATTTCAAACTACAAATTCAATAAAATGGTTAAAAAAATTTTGTTCAAGGAAAATTTTGAATAACTTTTTTCTATTTTTTACTTTAGCTGCCCGAATGAGTGTAATAATTTTATAAAACTTTTACTTTTGGAGAAAAAATAACAATTTGTATTTTGTTTTAAAGCGCAGCAAAGCAGCAACCTTGAAATGCACTAAAAAACCGGATTGCGCCATGCACTCGAAAAGCTCGTCGCGATTTTTATTTGATAGATAGTGTAAATGCTGTTTACATGGAATTACGAGGTTTCGGGCTCTCCGTTTTTTAAAGCATGCCATCCAGCATTATATTTCTACGAAGAACTAGAATTTTATAAAGTTTCTAATAAAGTATTCACTTATTGGGTAAGCGAATTAAAGGTTTTAACAAAACATACTGAAATTTTCCTCGAACAAAAAAGCTGTAGACAATCCAACAAGTACAATAGTTAAGAACGCGCATACCTCGTAATTCCATGTAAACAGCATTTACACTATCAATCAAATAAAAATCGCGACGAGCTTTTCGAGTGCATGGCGCAATCCGGTCTTTTAGTACACTTTATGGTTGCTGCTTTGCTGCGCTTTAAAACAAAATGCAAATTGTTATTTTTCTTCAAAAGTAAAAATTTTCCAAATTTATTACACTCATTTGGCAGCTAAAGTAAAAAATTCAAAAAAAGTTATTCTAAATTTTCCTTGAACAAAAATTTTTTCTAACCATTTTAATGAGTCTGTAGTTCAACCTGTATAAAGGTTGTTGCAACTCGGAAAGTTCTCTTTGATTTAAAAGTCCTAGGCGAGCTTAGAAGAGTGTCCAATTTGACGTGAAAAGAGTCCAATTTGATTTGAAAAGTGTCCAATTCGACCTGAAAATGGTGTATATAGGCGGACTTGCGGTGGCCGGCTGATAAGCAAGCGAGTACTTTATCCTTCATTGACGAGATCGGTACATATTCATAGACTCCGGGAAATAGAAGACTGGGCGGTTGGCTTGGGCGGAAATCCGAACCAGGAGTCTGGCATCGGGTGCCCGCGAAAGCTGGTAGCCACCTCCTCCGATTGCGCTGCCGACGTGCCCAATTCAGTTCGACTCAAAGGAACCTTAAATAAATTGAATTGTGGGGTTTGCACCGAGCTCCTTCGTTGTGCTGTGCGCCGGTCCCTCTCTCCCTCTTCCGCTGAACCTCATCCTCGACGCACAGCCCGTAGTAGTGCGCGGAAGCTCCTGGCCGCGCGCCGCGAACCCCCGCTTTCCAAGGCCTTTGGATGCCGACGTCGCCGTCAGCAGCGTCGCCGAAGTCTAGCATGGGCCTAACTGCAATCGCGTTCTGCAGGAGTATAAAAGGCGCCTAACAGGCTTGTGGCTCTCTGTGAGATCTGCTATGGGCATCATTTCTCGAAGGAAGAATAAACGGGGAGGGAAAACCCACTTTCTCCTTATTACACGCGGCAACGAAGCGCTGTTCTCTCAACCTTGTGCACTTTTTGAACAGTGGGACAGCAACATTCTCGAGAGCACACTCCAGCTGTGTTTTCGATCACAAGAGCCGATGAATGTGTCCGTGTGTGCTCGACACTGATCCATCCTTCCCCTAGCCCGTTCGCCGGCCTCCCATAGAGCGCTCTTGAAGGGCGCGTGCCATCGCAAGATGGCAGCGATTTCACTCCAGAATTTTCTTGCCGCCGCTGACAAAACGGTCGGCCTCCTGTGACTAAGGTAAATGCAGCTTTCACAGAAGCCGAGAAGAGGCGAGAAGATACTAGGTAGTGCAGTGGTGGCTCATATTAGCCGGAAGCATCCCTTACAGCAGCAGGCTGTGGGTGCGAATCAGATCTGCAGTTTTCTGCCAATTTCTCAACTCTTTTGTGGTCCGCCCGCTCCTATTTGTCGGGCACATTCTATTTCTTCAGGCTGCAAAACGCGACGGACGACGAGGGCACGAATGTCTACTCATACGACCGGAACGCAGACGGGATGCAAGTTCACACCAACAAGATACTTCAGGTACGTCTCTGTACAGGACAGGCGTGAAGAACTCCTCCACACCTGCTCTCTCCAGCATTCGGCGTCCCTTAGACGGTATGCGCGCTCACTACATACTGTGCGGCTCAGAAAGGGACAAATTTGGGCAAACAGCCTGTTCTTTTCGGGATTCGGGTGTTTATGCCGAAACACTTCAGCAGGTGCCTTGTAGGTACTGTATGTTTTATCAGAATAGGGGATTTGCCAGTAAAAAAATGTCATTTATGCCCGCTGTCAACTAATTCTGAGGGTAAAAAAGTAACTGCATCGGATAGCTTGACCAACGATCTGATCAGCAAATCCATTACAGATTTCCCACTGTTCGCTGTGGAGGTATTTGGATAAATGAGTTTACATACATACAGTGGTTGAGCGGCAACCACATAGTGTTACAGCCTAACAAAACAACTTTCTTGATCACATCGGAAAAGAAAGACGTCTCCATGGCCCTATGACAACCCCGAACAAGCTCTTTCATTTTTGCTCATTTTGGGCTCTTCAGAATCGGTCGCTAATGTTTGATGCAGCAAATTTCCCTTTTCTTCTATTAGGTTGGCAACTAAATTCGTGGACTCATTCGTAGTTACATTTCTAACAGAGATTATTAGATTATTAGTGCATCAATTCTTTTGCATTTCCATTGCTTGGAACCAAATGGTCTGTGCTTATCGAAACTACTTTGCTTGTCCTGACGTGGGAGGTTCTTCAGTCCGAAAGGAAACGACACAGAGCCACTATTTGCGAGCGTCTTCTTTATAAGAACCAGCTCGGCCACTCTGAGACTGAAGCCCGACAGAACATATGTGCAGCTGTAGGAGATGAAGTTGTCCAACGACTGACAGTGTTCAAATGGTTGAAGAGATTCCATGAGGGCCACGTTGAAACTGAAGACAAGCGACGCACCGGACGAGTGATCGCCCTTGATCGTCGAACTGTAATTAGCGCCATCGAAGAAAATCCGAGCTTGACAACGAGTATGTTGGCACTCGACTTTAGGCCCTCAATACCTCTATTGAGAAGATTCTGCACAGCGTTGGCTTTTCCGTAAAACTCGGTAAATGGGTGCCTCACGAGATGACCCTATCGCAGAGGAAGAAGCGTGTGAATGCCGCGAAACAACTGTTGGATCGTTTGAAGCAGAAACCATTTCTCCACCGACTGGTAATATGTGATAAAAAGTGGATTTCACTGAATAATCGTCAGCGTTCTGACAAATGGCTTAGAGCAAGACAGAAGCCGCTGCCAATGCCCAAGCCTGACTCGCACCAGAAGAAGGTGATGCACTCCGCTCTGTGGTGTCGAGAAAGCGTTATCTTCTGGGAACTCATCGAGAGTGGTTCCAACATTGACGCCGAAGTCTACTCTTCTCAACTTGGCCGCGCGCAGGCTGAACTCCGCCAGCATCGGTTCCGACAGCTGTTCAGGAGTAGCATTATCCTTCAGCAGGATAACGCCGGACTACCCGTCGCGAACTGGACTCTTCAAAAAATCGAAGAGCTTGGCTTCATCCAACTTACAGCCCAGACTGTGCGCCGAGTGACTACAACCCTTTTCGTTCGCTGCAGCACTCCTAAGCTGGAAGACGATTTACCAATGTAGACCATGTCAAAATGCAACTCCTAGGAATTATCGCCTCCAAGCCACAAGAATTCTATAGCCGTGAGATAGACCAGCTACCTGACAAACGGGAAGCATCTCTGCGTTCCAACGGATCTTACATCGACTGAAGATTGCTATTAGTCATTTGTTAATAATATGTTGATGATGCTTGAGAGTCCACGAATTTAGTTGACAACCGAATACTTTGATTATTGCCCACTCAATTTTGTAGTGTAGGCATCGCCATAGCGAGGAGCTATGCGAGAAGCAGCACAGTGGCATGAAGATAAGTCTGAAGAAAGGTGTTCGAAGCTAAACGTTTTCCTTAGTAGGTGAATAGTAAGTGGGGATTCACAAAAGTGGGGCTGCAAGTTCCACAGAGTGGAATCAAAGCTTTGTGGCGACTCCATTTCTTGCTATAAGTTGTCTTAAAGAAGTCGAAATGGGGCTAACGTCGGGCATGTTGTAGAGAGCTGGATCGCAACAGCATCTATCTGACCTACGCGATTTCTACCCAATTTTTGAGGAAGGCGCAAAAAGGTCTGAAGTAGGCCAGAAGGTAAACGAGTTGTACACAGTACCGATGCGAAACATTCAGCCAACATCTGTCTGCGACGCAAAAACGGGTTTTGTGTCGCATCATGCATGATAACTCTTCCCATATATAAGAAAAGCAGGCAGAAACCTTCAACGCTACAGTGAAGTAAAGCGAGCTCTTAATTGACATGACCTACATCCGCTCTTGTCTCCGAATTATACCGCCTGGCAGAATAGACCAGACAACAGAAAAGAATTATATGTTCCGTTTTTGATAAGGAAGAACGTTCCGAAGCGTTGTAGCCTATGTCAGGAGATCTGATGATTCACTTGTCTTTAAGCTTAAGATATGTAGCGAATTAGGGAGAACAGAAGTGCTGCGGGTTCGATGCAGAGGAAATGCGACACAACCCATCCGAACTTGATGTCTGTGGGCACTCCAAGCGAGTTACAGCAAAGTCGTGGCGTTCACAAAGTTGTGGGCCGCTGGGTCGAATGCGAGTTCTCCATCAAGCCGTGCCCTAATTTCCGCCGTCCATGAGAGCGCATTCCAGGTGCTCGAGAACGCGCAGTGCTGTGCGTGCAGGAAGCGATGGCAGCTGGCGATTCTGGCCAACATCGGCTTCATGATCGTGTTCGGAATTCGCTGCAACTTCGGAGCCGCCAAGAATCACATGTTCAGGAACTACACCGATCCGTGGGGACACCATCATGTGAGCTTCTTTTTCTCCCTCTGCGCTGAGACTGGACTGCTCCGTTGCGGTGACTTCACTACACACTCTCACCTGCCCGCTTCAAATTTGCCCACTAAATTGCGGTGGTCTCGGCGCACACAGAAAGAGAAACGAGCGATTGAGGCGAAATTAGTGCACGCCCTAGGTAGCATTCTCACGCAGTTGACTTGATCCGTTTCTTATGTGCTTTTCATGCCGACGGATGTGTGCTGGCTGCACATCCCTCACAGAGAGTCTGACTAGAGAAGGGTTTCGACCTCCTATGGAACTTCAAGTTGGGACCAGGATTATTCGAAAGAGCTCGGAATGCTGATTACGAATATGGGTGTCAAAATTGCAAAATGAAACTCGTGAGCGAGTTAGGGCCTGCCGAAATCGGGGGCATCACCACAGGCTGGCTGTGCGACACACCGGGCACGAGGGCGGTGAGTCATCGGGCCTCCGTAAGAGGGGCCTTCGAGCTGCGGCGATGGCGGACGGGTAGTGCTTCGCTCACCGGGTGCAGCGTCGCTGGTTCGGCTACCGTTGCTGCCGCTTTTTTTGAAAATCATAATTTATCTTCGAAATGATATTTTGTTCTGAATTGTAACACGTGTCTGATTAGATAGCCGGGAAAACTGCCACAGACATTTGTAAAATTGCTTGAAGGCAAAAAACTGCTACGGCGACATTTTTGTTTACTATTTTGCACAAATAGAGTCCAAATCATATATTGAATAACTAGATATTTTTCCAACAACATTGGCATCCATGAAACAAACCAAAGAAATGTGTGAAACAAGAAGGTAAGTAGAATGTATGATGAGGAAGAATAAATTGTCATTGATCTACTGCACTTTGGATTGATGTGGAAGCCCAGAATGTCGTTGATCTACTGCTTTTTCTTCATTCACTTTGTCATCTTCACCAACAAAGGTGGTGTGCATTCTTCTCGCTGAATTTGGGCTGCCAGACGACAATGATGCACCAACTCGTGAGGAGAAGAAGATCGCTAGAAGGTTCGCAGCGACGGTGTTGCAGCTTCAGTTGATGTCGAAACGGATGAACATTTGGGATCAGATGTGTCTACTCATACTCATGGCATGAGGCAGGTTACATTGATGATCATCCAGGTGTGTTTGTAACTCCTGGCGAATAGTTGTTTGATCTTACTACAATTGGTTGTTTTGTTGCTGGTTGTAGAGAGGCTGTATGTATAAGATGTGCAGTGTGTGAGCAAACGTCTGCTTCACACATTTCTTTGCCTTTTCTATGAATGCCAACGGTGTTAGAAACATATCTTGTTATTCAATACCAGACGTTCAGCGGCCTAACGGCCGCTAAACGTCTGGTTGGGGGCTTCACCCCAAACCCCGAGAATAGAACACCCCGTCTAGGCCTTCTTACTCGCATTACAGTGAAAACTGGTTCTAGAGGAAAGCGGGACAGTAGGGCACAATCTTGAAAACTGCTCCTATGAACCTATCCATCCTCTATCGCAATTACGCCGATTTATTCTTCGAAGTACATATCCTCTACGTGGTGAGGAACAGATTGTGATAATCTTGTGAGAGCTCTATAGCGCTAAATATCCGGCGGGAATAATAATCCTCCGATTCCCGAAGTCATTCTTCCTACCCCCACCCCGCCCCCTCCCCGACAATACACAATACTCCCTTACCCATGTGCAGGCAGAGACAGGAAGAAAAATGAAGTGAGCATCAGTCAGTAGTGAGAGTGAGAGGAGAGGCATGTACACGCACACGCTCGCTGCCTTTCAAAGGTCAATTGAAAATCCGACGCATGCTTCGCAATGTTTGATCTGTGGCACATCTCTTGATCTAGACAACGTTGTACGGCGCTCCTGTCATACACGTTGGACGATAGTGAGAAGAAGTACTGGTCCGCCCTTACAGGTTCCTTCCACTGATCCCTTTCCTATCACTGTCCACCTTCAATGGTTCTCCCTTTACCGGTCCCCCTCCCCCCTTCACAGGACTCTCCCACATCACTGGTTCCCATTTGTCCCCTCTTACTGCCTTCCCTCACCTAAGCGGTACCCTTTATTGGTCCCCTTCACTGGTCCCCACTAATGGTCCCTCCTTTACTGCCCCACCCCCCCCCCCCTCATAGCTCCCCCATTACTCGTCTCACCTTCACTGATCCCTCTTGCTGGTCCCCTCCCCTTCACTGGCCGCCATTACTGGTTCTACCTTCACTGGTCCCCTCTTCACTGGTCCTCCTTTAATGGTTTCCCCTTTAGCGGTTCCCTCTTCACAGAACTTTCCCACTTCACTGGTTCCCGTTCGCTCCCCCCTTACTACCGCCCCAACCAACCCTCATCTTAAAGGTACTCTTTATTGGTCCCCTTCACTGGCTCCCATTAAAGGTTCTACTTTTACTGGTACCCCACCCCCACCTCCTCCCTTCGCTGGTCCTCCCACCCGTCACTGGACCCCCGCTTACTGGTCTCCTCTTTAGTGGTCTCCCATTCGGAATCCAGACACCCCTTGCGCGACATAGGTGACACCTCTTCTGAACCCAGACACCACTTGTATGACATCGGTGACACCTCTTCTAAACCGAGACACCCCTTTCATGAAATCCGTGGTAGCTCTTCTGAGCCCAGACACTCCTTGCATGACATCGATGACATGTCTTCTGACCCCCGACATCCATTACGCGACATCGTTGACACCTCTTCTGAACCCAAACACCCAATGTGCGACATCGCTGACATGCCTTTTGAATCCGAGCGCCTGTTGCACGACGTCGGTGACCCATCTTCTAAATCCGAACGCCTGTTGAGCGACGTCAGAGGTATGTCTTTTGAACTCGAACGCCCTTTGCGCGACATCGGTGGCACTCTTCTGACGGTCTCGACACAGCGTGGGTGGCACCTCGTCTGAACACGGACGCCTGCTATTCGACTTCTAGGAAAGGCCAGACGGATGAGCAGACGGACGGACGGACAGACAACCGCTAATTCCTTTATATATAGTAGGATATGATATGGACTTTAGTTGTGCAATATAGTGTGCACAAATGCCACCATAGTAGTTTTTGCCCTGATGCATTTTTACAAACGTGCATGGTAGTTTTCCCGGCTATTTAATCAGACACGTGTCGTAATTTAGAACAAAATATCATTTCAAAGATAAATTATGATTTGCAAAAAAAGCGGCAGCAACGGGAGCCGAACCAGCGATGTCCCACCGGGCGAGCGTGAGCACTAACGGTCCGCCACCGTCGCAGCTGGAGGGCCCCTCTTAGGCCCGGTTTATACTTCGTCGCGGCGGGACGCGATGGCCACGCAATGAGGCCAAATTGATCGATCGCGTCCGCGCAATCAATATGGCCACTATACGTGGCGTCGCGTCGCACCGCGACGAAGTATAAACGAGGCCTTACGGAGCCCCGATGACTCACCACTCTCGTGTCTGGTGTGTCGCACAGCCGTGGTGAGGCCTCCCGATTTCGGCAGGCCATAATTCGCTCAGGTGTTTCATTTTGCAAATTTGACATCCGTATTCGTAATCAGCATTTGGAGCTCTTTCTAATGATCCTGGTCCCAACTTGAAGTTCCATGGGAGGTCGAAACACTTCCCTAGTGAGAACAGCAGCGACCACAAGGCCACAAGTACATGTTTGGTCACACAAACCACAGAAATTAGGCTCTATTTATGTTTTCCAAACTACCCTTAGGTATGGTAGACCATGTCAGCTGTTTAGCAGTGTCTCTGAAGAAACTTAAGTTCGGCGAATATCTAGATGGTAATAAATACGGCTGAGCATTAGCCTGGCTGATTTTTGGGTTGGTCAGGAAGTGTTGAGCCGTTCGACACTTTCCCTTTATTTTTTATTCAGCACATAATGCAAGTTGCTTAATAATATGATTACCACCGTTAGTCACCAAGTCTTCTACCTAATGGGCAGGGAAGCGATTCCCTTCTCCCAGAACTAGGGGTAGCGGTAAGAGTCAAAAAATCGTAGACCGCTCTTTCATCATCTTCAACTTTGGTGAGTTTTTTCTTCGTTAGCAGTGCATTAGGAGGGTAAAATAGGAGACAGTTGCACAGGGCAATGTCAGGGGAATAGGAGAGGAAGTGATGTCTCAGCCCAGCTCCTCCAATTTGTCACGAGACTCTTCAGCCTTATGGGTCAAGCGTTGTAGCGGAGTAGGTGCACAGCCTCTGCTGTTTTTCTTCGAACAGCGTCCGCCAGTTGCTGAAGCTGATTGGCCTAAATGAAACCGATAACGGTACGTCCTTGCGCGACTAGGACATTCGGCTGTTTTCCGTAGCCGAGAGCGTGGAGACGACTGAGCGCATTGGGTGCGTTCGAGTCTCGTCGCGAGCGCGAGTGCAGACCACCGGATCCTCGTTGACAGCGTCAAGGACGGCGAAGACCTCCAGAGTATGGGGGACCGTCATGAGCAAGTTCCGTCTTCGAAGCCCGTGTTTGTTTATTTATATATGAGAATTCTGCTCAGCAATGTAACATTTGCGTTACTGCCTTTTTCACTGCTTTGGAAAGAGAAGAGTTGCTTGAAAGATCAGGAATCCAGGAGTCGTTTCATACTACAGCAGTTTTGAGTGACAGGGGTATGTGCGACAAAAAGGGCGCGGTAAAGACCAAATGACAATGTGGAAACTGTCTAAGGGCTGAAGAGTCAACTTCGGATGAAAACAGTTGGGGGGACTCATTCTTATTTCTTATTCGCTCCATTAGGCTTCATCACGGAGTGAGTAATCCGCCTTTCAGTTCGGTTGTTTTTTCTCATCATTTGTCCTGCTTTTCGTTAACTTCTGAAACCACTGCGAAATGAAGTCATCCCTGGACGAATAATTCTGCAGACTTCCATCGTGTTTTTCAAGCCGTGTTTTTCAAGCTCCAAGATGACGGTTGTATCCAAGCCTAGCCTAGTAAGTATGGCCAACTTGGTTTCTCATTTGACGCGGACTACTACAACAGCTCAGCTGCATCTCAAGCTCCAACGGCAGTCAAGCGTGAAATTATTGGCGAAAAATGTTTTCCTTTGGCCAGTGCCAATTATTGCGTACGCCTACGTATTCAAAGAGTAGTAACCTTTCCTAGAAGTTCAACATCTGACACGTCACTGAAAAAAGAATGATTCGCACCGACGTTTATCACTGTATCCTTCCGGCAATAGTTTGCCACTTCTATATAAAAGGAGGTTTCAGGAGAGTTCTTTTTAGAAAGCCGCAATTGAAGCGAACATGTATGCGTTTTGCACTTTAAGACGCGCCATAGGAAGGGAGGAGATGCGGGCGCCGCTTCCTCCATTTAGCCGTGCTGAACCAATCCTCCTTCTCGTGTTTATAACTGTGTTATTGGTTTGGTGTTCTGAGAAAAGAAACCTATTATTGACGAGGATACTTAGATTAGTGATAGGCTTTAGCAAAGCTCTGCGATACCTTAACCACATGCCTGCCTAATGCAGTTAATCCATCGCACCTTGGGCCGAGAGCCACAAAGGAAGATTGGATACAAAGGGTGGCGCGAATCTCCTTGGGATGCGTCACGCGTTCCACGGCTAACATAACTGGCATCTGGGAGCCATCTGTACGCGTACTTGGTCTACACACTGGCTTGCGGCGATAAACAATTCAACGCGTGGTATGCCTCACTATCACAAGCGTTCAATGCAGGTATACCGCCCCGAACGGCTTGGTTTGGCCTGGATGCAAAATGCTCCCAGGACCCAATCGGTGCATTAGCTCTCCTACCGACTGCATCACCTGTACTCATCTGAGGAAACATTCCAACGAACTTACTACATATGTTATAATGTCTCCTGCTATTGTTCGCGACCGCTCTTGTGGTTATTGAGAATCCTTTTTGCAAGCCATTCAACACCACGTCCAAATCGTGAGAGTTGGTCAATATGTTGTGCGTTATACAGTGTGAAAGCCACCGAGTGATGAGCAAAGAAACGGATAGGTTAAAATCCGCGGAGGGCGGATAACGGGTGACGGATGACATATAATCCGCTCATCCTTGCGACATACCTCAGGCCAACGACGTCTTATGTCAAGTCTGCCGACATTTTTTGTTTTCAGTGGGGGATTGTTTTCCCGAGATGAACTGAAGGTATTCCTGAGATGATACGTCTTCGTCATGTCGATCAGCTCGACTGTGTCCGCTGGTGATGCAACTGAGTCCAACATGCACGGAAAATCGAGAAAACAAACCGGACGCGGGACTGTGCCTGACACCAACTGCTTTGCCAAACCTGAACCTGACACATCCGCCTGCAGAGCATGAGGTCAGATGCCTCAGCAGCAGCTCGTGCGTCGTCCCGCACAGGCGACGGTAGGTCCCCTCCCGCCATGCTTAGAATGTGGCCTCACATGCCGGCCCCTAAGTCAGTGCCGACTTCTAGTTTGCAATCGGTCAGCATACTGCGATCCCGTAGGCTTCATTAAAGAGTGCTGAGAAGCGAGGCTCTCCATTTCCTTTAGGCGGATGTGGTGGGCGAAAGAGCATTCAAAAGAACGCCACTCTTAAAGGCAGCACTTCACTGATTGTGAATGTCAGATCGGAGTAGTGTCTAGGTGCTCTATCCTTAAAACCTTGGCATGATCAGTGGTTGTTTTCCTGTTAGTACTGCGTCAACGAAGAATTTAGGGTGAGAGCGAAGTGATCTGTCAACCGAGAGCGGTTGCGCTCTGATGGATGTGAATCTTTTCGCCTCCGAAAACCACCGTCCAAAAAAAAAGAAAAAAAGAAGCATAGAAGAGGTTAATGTGGCCACGTAGTTACAAGCTTGTAACAAGCATTCAGCCCATACACAATCAATCGAGTCTGAAATGCAAGATTTCAGTCGAGTGCATAGCGCAATCTTGACTATTTACACGCCACAGAAATCTCGTTACCCTTTGCTTTCATATGACCTCCAAACACCTTTAAGAGCTTTACTAGCAGCAAAGTTAGAACCTTCCAAATAGTTCCTGCGTTTTCTTAGCATCCCCTGCATTTCTCGCAAGCAGTCGTGTGTTCTTTAAGTTTTCGACCTTAAAAAAGCACAAATCAATCGATACGACCGCTTTTCGGAGAAATTATGATATGTATTCAAGCGAAAAACAATCAATCGAGTGTAAAATGCAAAAATTCAGACAAGTGCATAGCGCATGCCATATCGTTCATATGTCGGAAAATTTCTATTCTCTTAAGCTTTCTTATGAGCCCCTAACTTCTTCAGTAGCTTTAATGGGAGCAAAGTTATCATCTTTCAAACAGTCTATAGATTTTTTAGGCACCTTTTCTTGAGAATAATATCTGACTTGTAGAACGAGAAGTATTCCTTTCGCAATTGCACGGAGGTTAACTCTTTAACTATTGGAGTGCCTAGAGCTTAGCATGTTCAGCAGTGACCATTTTCGTTCCAGCCGAGCCGAAAACTCGAAAACGGGGATGGAAATTCCCCACATTCCTTCTCGTGGGCCCACACGTCTCCAGAAGAAGAACTATGGTGTCCTGGTCGCTCATAGTTGCTAATATTAACAGCTGGCGGCAAAATCCAACGGAAGTCAAAATTTCCGTTGGATACAAAGTCAATTCGATTTCTCTATTTCCCATCGCCCAAGGGCTGTACATCCATTGCCTGTCACGTCACTTGTCGTCCCTTTGATCATCGAATTGCTCGAGGGAGCGCCAGCAAGATGTTCATTGTCCCCGTCGTGGCCGGATCCTGCTCGCCTGAGGGACACGAAGACGATTGTGTCGTTCGTTCAGGGCTCTCACGAAGAATTCCGGCCAACGCGTTGGTGGGCGTACTGGCGTTTTTCGTTTATTTATTTATTTATTTAATTTGCCACTTTGTGGGATGAAGAGGAACTTCAATGCACAATCACAAGCGTGGAGCGTAAACGGAACTTTCGAATAGAAGCAAAAAATATTGGGATGAAGCACTTTCATGTGGCACCGGGGAGAAGGTCACTTAGGGCGCCGCATTCTGCGGAATCCAGTACGTTCAGAATCGAGCCTTCATACCAGAAGTTTCATATTTAGTACTAGATAGTCACATCGGCCGTGGAGAAGGCGAGTTCAGAATTTCCGGTGCAACTTTCGCAATGGCCCTTCCTTTAGTGAGGGCGAAATTCTCCGCTGAGCGTGACCTCGTCTCTCATCACTTGGGTCGAGTTCTCCTGTGCATACATAGATAAAGTGCCGCGAGCGAAAAGCAACAATAACCACTGACTACTTATTTCCTTCTGTAATGCCGAAAATCGAAAACAAGTTGGGAAGCTGAGTGGGTCTCTCTAAAACTAATGTTTTTTTTTCAGGTTCACGACTTCAACTGGACCCGTGCCGAGCTCAGTGTTATGGAGAGTTCGTTCTTCTACGGCTATCTCATAACGCAGATTCCGGCCGGATTTCTGGCTGCCAAGTATCCTCCAAACAAGTGAGTGCCGTCCAGAGTCCTGCGCTCTAGATTTCTGCGCAACGCTGACGCTGGTTCAGGCTGTTCGGGATTGCCATAGGCGTCGCTTCCTTCCTCAACATTCTGCTGCCTCACGGCTTCAGGTCGAAGAGCGACACACTGGTAGCTCTGATCCAGATACTGCAGGGACTCGTCCAAGTAGGCATATGCTTCTTGGGTGGCTCGCTTCCCCAGCTCATCTCTTCCTGCTCAGGGTGTCGCTTACCCCTCGATGCACGGCGTCTGGCGCTACTGGGCACCGCCTCTGGAACGCTCCAAGCTGGCCACTACCGCCTTCACCGGCTCCTACGCTGGCGCAGTGCTGGGGCTGCCCGTTTCCGCATTTCTCGTGTCCTACGTGAATTGGAGTGCCCCGTTCTACCTCTACGGTGAGCTCCTCCTCGAGAATCTCGCCCTCTGCGGCCTGGCAGTGCTCATTTTTCAGGCGTTGCCGGTGTCATCTGGGCAGTGTTCTGGTTTTCCCTCACCTTTGAAAAGCCTGCTTTCCATCCAACAATTTCTCAGGAGGAGAAGAAGTACATCGAGGACGCCATTGGACATGTGTCCAGCAGTCACCCGACAGTAAGTTCTTATTACAAGAGTGATATTACCTTCGCTGTTGATCACAGCATTGCTGCAACACTTGCTTCCAAGCCAGCGCGATCTGATCACAACCAGTTGGGATGGTAAAATCCCAAGCAGCGAAAGGCGAGATTCAAATTCATACAACATGAGTCTGAGTTCAACCGCAGAACCGCTCTGTGCTGTATGAAGGCCGCGATTCTTCATTTACGTACGTGTATACCAACTGGGAATTAATCTAACCACTGAAGTAGTTAGAGCGTTTGCTCTGCTAGAGAATCCGCGTGTCAACGTCAACACAACTGGTCAGACGCTAAAAGGAAATCAGGACGTTTATTCCGTGCAACCGCTGCTGTTGGAATGTTGCCTTCTTTCTGTAGTAGTGGCTGATTAGGTTTCTGACCAGGTTTTTTCTACGATTATCTCGGGTGTGAGTCATGCATTCTATCGGGCTGCTGCAATCTACATGGCTTGTTGTGGTTTAAAACTTCTAAGAGAATTCCAGAAGGATTACAGGAGAATTGTAGAATATCCTCGTCTTTTAAAGCCACTTGTGTCGTGGACGAGCCACATCAAGCTCGAAACTTCGCATTCTAACACGCACTGGAGATGAAGCTGTGATCGACTGCCAGCGATATTGAGAAGATGCAGCGCATATACAAGGATGGACTATTAAAAATCCCCAAACTTAATAACTGCTGAAATTTTGAGAAGGCATTTTTATCAGCGGGCTGCTGAATAAGAACAGTCTGACTTTGTACGTGCTATGCAGGGTCAACTTTCTTCACGAGAAGTCGTCCTACTACATACAATTCAGTTAATCGGTGCAGCACATTGTTAGTCACACAGAATTGGACCAAAGTATACTACACTGTGTGATGCTGGTGCGTATGCCAGTTGGTTGAGTCGTTGAGCTTAACCTTGGGCAACTGTCGGAATTCGCAGCCGATCATTTTTTTGGCACACGGCGAACCGTTTACGGAGGGGGATCGTGCAGAGCATCCGGATTCAGAAGACGTGCCAAAGGGGATATCCACTATTCCGTTGTAATAACATTTGTGTATAATGAGCGGGAACGCATCTGTATGTGGTATGTATGTCGAAGGGGGGGGGGCGAGGTGGGAGACACGCACACATTTTGAACACATTTTCGTCGCCCTCTGTAAAAGGACAACACTGAAAAACCAACCCACCAGTATAGGAACGGTGAAACCCATTCTAAAACAACTTTTCCAGCGATATTGTGCAAGAGCCATTTCACGCTTGCTGCGGAGTTCGGTCGCTTGTATACTTGTGTTGCAACCCCGCCACCAAGCCAAGGATACCACAGGTTGACGGTGGCAGAGCAGTCTCGTGAACCTTTCATTCTGTAATCCGCCCTCCTGGAGCGAGGCTCCTATCGTCCACTCCCCTTCTTCTTCTTCTTCTTCTTCTTCTTCTTCAGCGTCTGTCCCGCTTCGTAGCGGGGTCCGCTATTCTGGTGTCATGACGCCACCTCTCCCGATCCAGCGCTAGATCAGGGTGGACACCAGCAACCTTCAAGTCCAAATGTAACGTGTCAGACCAGCGCTGCTTCGGACGCCCTTTAGGCCGCTTTCCTACCACCTCGAACTTAAGGCCTATCTTGCGGACGCTATCTTCCTTTCCACGCAGAACGTGGCCGTACCATCGTAAGCGAGCTTCGCGCATCTTGTCCGCTATCGGCGCGACACCGAACTTCTGCCGAATAGCATCATTTCGGATGCGGTCCATGCGCGTGACTCCAGCCGTCCAGCGCAGTATCTTCGTCTCCATGACGCTGAGGCGCGTTTCAACCTCCTTGGTCGCAGGCCAACACTTAGCACCGTACATCGCTACCGGCCGGACAACGGTTCTATATATTTTTGACTTCAAGCGCTCTGGAATCTTCCTTACGCAGAGCACGCCAGTCAACGAGCGCCACTTGGACCAAGCTGCACTCACGCGTGAGTTCACTTCAGTCATCAGATTGCCATCAGATGCTACTGCTGATCCCAAGTACTTAAAAACCGAGGTGCGTGGGAGCTCGATGCCGTTAACCTTGATGGAGCTGGACTCAGTAACGTCCGTCGTTAGATATTCGGTCTTCTTCAATCTTTCGTTCAATCTGAGTCCAAATCGCTCCAAGCGATCACACCAAGCTTGCACCTCTCGCTCGAGTTCATCTTTATCTTCGCAAGTGAGCATTACGTCATCAGCATAACGCAGTGTCCAGGGGACAGGCTTCTGAAGATCTCGTGTAATGGCGTCCATCACGACAACAAAAAGGAGTGGGAAAAGCGCAGAACCCTGGTGTACCCCGACAGCGATGGGGAACTCCATCGAGGTTCCGGCTGCAGCTAGAACTCTACTCTTTGGGCAAGAATAGAGGATTCGCACCCACTCTATGAGCTCTTCAGGAACTCCATGTCGTCGCAGGGCGTACCATATCACTTCACGCGGTACGCGGTCAAAGACCTTCTTCAAGTCGAGAAGGGCGATATGCACTGGCTTCTGGTTGTCGCGATGCTTTTCTATCAGGAGGCGGGCGGCGTGTATGGCATCAACAGTGCCACAGCCAGCTACGAAGCCGCACTGATTGCTGGAAAGCTGGACGATGTCACGAATCCGTCCGTCGACAATTCGCTCAAAGATCTTGATGCTGCGTGAAAGCAAACGAATTGGACGGTAGTTGGAGCAGTTTGCAGGACTGCCCTTCTTCTTCCAAATCGGAATCGTCGTCTTTGGCTCCAACAGTCAGGTACGTTCTTCTCTGCTACAACCTGATTAAAGAACTTCGCCAACCACTCAGCCGGGTACCAAAACTTTGACTTCCACAGGTCAGCCGCCACGTCATTGGGCCCAGTCGCTTTGCCTGGCCTCATCTTCAAAACCGCTTCAGTCTCCTCCACGGTGGTCTTCTGCACAGGGCCGTGGGTTGGAGCCGTTGAAGGGATGGCTGGATGAGGAAATTCTACCGTAGAGATTTCCTCAAAGTAATCGCGCCATCGCTTCAAAGCTTTCTTGCGGTCCATGAGAAGATGGCCGTTCTCATCATTGATGCCGAAAAACTTTTCAATGTCCTCGGTCTGCCGATGGCGATTCTTAGCAAGCCGGTACAGATACCGCTCGCCATCGCGTGACTCGAGCTTCTCGTTGACATCTCCATAATGAGTGGCTTTTGCAACAGCCACGGCCGTCTTTGCAGCTTTCCTCGCTTCTTGGTACTTCCGCCAGTTATCGGCTGTTTTTTCACCGAGAAACACGTGATAGAGCGACTTTTTCTCTCGAACCTTTGCCTTCACGTCGTTTGTCCACAGCCATGCCTGCTTGTCGACCTTTCGTCCCCCAGGCTTCGTAATGCCGAGTTCCGACTGTGCAGCTTGACGAATCGCGTCGGTCGCCATCTTCCAAGTTTCGTCGACTGTTGTGACCGTCGGTAACCGCACGCGAGAAATCACAGCTGCTTCCTTCTCTCTCATTCGCCACCCATTGTTTTCGGTGCACCGCATCGCTCGACCTGCTTCTGCCTTGGAGGGGCGATCTTTAGGGTGCAGATGAGCGGTCGATGCTGTGGCGCGATCGTCTCATACGGCACGATCTTTGCATCTGTGACAAGACCTCGGTCGCGATCTTTCACAAGGACAAAGTCTATCTGAGTTTTGGTGCCCCCACTGTAGTATGAGATGAGGTGGGAGTCGCGTTTTCGGAAGACGGTGTTCACTATGGTGAGGTTATGCGATTCCGCATACTCAAGAATACGCTCACCATTGGCGTTACGTGACCCGTACCCGAAACCACCATGACAGCTGTAACCGTCCTTCGTAGCACCTACGTGCCCATTAAGGTCACCAGCGACTATGATGACATCTTTCGACGGTACCTCTGCTGTCTTCTCATCAAGTAGGCTCCAAAACTCATCCTTGGCTTGCTCTGAGCAGCCGGTCTGCGGAGCATACGCAGAGAAGAAGTGATAGAGTCGCTCTTTAGCGGCGACAATGATCTTCATTAACCGATCGTCAAAGCGTTCGACGCTTACAATCGAGTCACGAAATCGTTCGGAGACGATTACACCGACACCACTGGTGGTCCTGGGACTTCCACATAGAACGGCCTTGAAGCCACGTCCTATGCCCCTTGACTTGCGGCAAGACCACCTCGTCTCCTTCACCGCACAGAAATCAACTCTTCTGCGCTCCAGTGCTTCAACCAACTCGCACGAGCGGCCCGTCAACGTACCCACATTCAACGTTGCCACGCGGGTCCTGCTTACGTTACGGGACTTTCGGACTAGCTCAGTTGCCCCCCCCCCCCCCCGATGCCGTCCTCGCATCAGGGACCCTCGCATACTTCTCACACTCGCCGGGCTTTGCGAGTGCGCGTCGGCTCCAGCGGACGCCGTAGCACTATCTCGAAATACTTGAACTGCCATACACCATGTGATGTGACATGGGTCTTCGTAGGCCGGCCTGTCACAAGGGCCTGTCGCCTGCATTCGAGTGTTCGTGCTTAGCTTTGCTCACCAAACGAGCAGTTTCCAGTGGCACCACGAGGAGGAACGGACATCGCTACCTCCTATCGTCCACTCGATTTGGCAAAAATCACATTTTCCAATTTCACAGTTGACCCTGTAGATGGCTTCGGCAGCTGATAGTTTTCGAACCGCTTTACTGTGACCGCTTTCTCTAATCTATGCTCCAGATTATCTTTAGCTCATTGAACACTGAACGTAGAGTTTTCACGGACGAAGCCGAGACAAAGAATAGGAGCCCATAAAATCGGACGATCTCCAAAAATCTGGTTGTCTAGATGAGGAAAATTTTTACAAAGATGTAGATCAAAATAATCATAATTTTCATTCATTGGATAGGTCTACAGAGAGGATTCGAATGGTTGCGATCATTTTCTGATCAAACTACTTTGAAGGAAGTTATGAAAAAGCGGCGAAAACGGCGGTTTTTTCCGTCTATTCCGCCCAAAAACCAAAAGACAGGAGCGGTATTGTATTTACAAGGCGATGCAAATGAGGAGAGATCAGATTTTGCTGCCTTGCTACTTTACACGTAGCGATCTACCGTTGAGGTCGGCCATTGAGCGTATTCACGGCATATTTATTGGCGAATCATTATCATCACCATCACCATCACCACCTATATATAAAAGAGTTTGTCCGTGGAGTGATCTAACCTAAGTGAGGTACGCCCCATCATCTACAGCGCGGGAAAAATTTGCCATTGAACGTGGGATGTTGCTGCAGCAGGGGAAGTGCAGCCTTTTACGCTTAACACAACAGCACCTACGTGCGTTTCTGAGCATTCGGATTCAAAAGCCGTGCAGCCGATTTCGAGCTATGAGAATAGGAGAACCACTAAGGGGTAAGAGTAGAAGGAGACTTCAACAGCGACCTGGAGGAGGCATCGGGATGGGCTGGGGTCGATAGGGGCAACAATGAAGCAGGTCAGGATGTGGTACCAAGAAAGGGTTTAGGCAATAAGGAGGGACCAGTAAGGAGTTACCGTTAAGGGGGCAGTAAGGAGGGCCAGCAAGGGGATTCATTACGAGGGGTCCAGTAAGGGAGACGGGATTCGGAAGATGTGACACCGATGTCGCGCAATTGGCGTTTGCTCGCCGTCGTCGTGCCATGAGCGTGCGAGGGCTACTTAATTGGGGTAGAGTAGTAAAGAGTACCAGGAGGGGGGGGGGGGAGGGAAGGATCGACAGGAAAAAGAAAATGGAAGCGGGACCAGGACAGGAAACCAGCAAGAAGGGAGCCGTAAGGTAATTCATACGGAGAACAAGAAATTTGCCATCTGTGCAGCATCTTCAAGCTCAACACAGGGGCAGCTGCGCGCGCTTATGAGCTTCTGGATTCGGATGACGGATCTCCTGAGCTTCTGGTTTTAGAAGACAGATCTTCTACGTTGCGCTAGAAGCATCTGGGTAATGAAAATGCGTCTCCGGCGTCGAGCGGCGAACGTAGAATTCAGAAGTAGTAAGCTGTCACAACGATGTTTTGTTGCGATCAAAACTTCTAGCGCCAGGTGGGACTCGAACCCGCACCTCCCTCTGACCGGGCGGGAATGCTCTACGCCTTTACACCACCGGCGCCGTTTGATCGAACGTAACATCCACACCTCGTAGGACCGATCAGCACTCACCCGTATCTGGGATGAGCTGGTCGCTAATATCAGCATGGGACCAGTTAAGCTGATGGTCTTGTTAGAAACAACTCAAATCAGTTTCTTTAAGCCTCAAGTGGCTGGTATCGAGGTTGTAAGGCTGTCACAACGATGTTTTGTTGCGATCAAACTTGTTGCGACCAAGAAGGAGGGACCTGAAGGTGGGACCACGCGTCGGATTCATCAACAACTTACATTGTTCGTTGTTCTGCATGTTATTGTCCTTTGTCCACAATTGTTGTGTCGTTGTATATAATGTTGTTAAAAAACTATGAGAATAACATTTTAATTATTTTTAATCTGATTGAATATAATAATAATAATTTAAATAAATGTACACATAGATTTACACCTGATCCTATTTTATTGCATAACTTTAACAGGGAATTCACAGCGAAAAACTCAGATAACGCGGCATATCGCTCACCATGCATATCGCTTGATAAGGCGCGCTATCAGGGGTTTCGGCTGAAATGTTCTCTGTTAAATTGCTGTAAGTCGTTAATGAATCGGGGAACCACCAATAAGAAAGCTTTAAGGGAAATTAATACAGAGCATATCCCATCCGCGCAGCTTCTTCCTGCTTCTTCCTGGAAATGCGCCTTTCTGAGCTTCTGGATTCAGTGGAAGTGTTCCCTACGTCGTGTTACAAGAGTATACGCTCAGAAGACAGGTTTTCTTCGTCACGTAACAAGGGTCTGAATTCATGGGAACGGCTGCAGAGGAGCAACCTGAGGGACAGAAGTACTGAGCAGCAGAGCAGCACAAGCCAATGACGTTACTGGACGGTCCGGTGAGAATTTGTATGACGAAAGTATTGAACGGGTTCATGCCGATAATGTACGCAGCAAAACCTAGATGTTAGCGAATTGTATGTTTTACAGATATTGCTTTTCGTAGGTCAGTGCAAAGCCGCGCGAAGCGCGCAAGTGCGAGACACGTCGTTAGGCGTGTCGGAGCACCTGCTGTTTATAATCGACTGTGGCACAACTGTATCAGTCCTAATGGTGAAGAAGAAATCAGCAGGCTAGAATCTGCCCCGAACGGCTTTATGTGAAAGCTTTGGATAAGGCTTCGTGCTTCCGATTACACCACCATCCTTCACCATCCATTCGGAGTCAATCTCTAATCTGCGTACGCATACATTTCCAGATAAAAGACTTAATTATGGCTTCCAGGATGGGAAATGGTATGACAGATCTTTTCCTCCGGGAATTTCACTCCGTTTCTCCCTTTAACACTAGCGGCGGATAGTGGAGTATAATTGTTCCTGTTCCTCGTCAGCGAACTAGCAGAATGCGAAGCCTTTAGAGCGGCCGGTTTTGCGATCGTAGACGATTCTGACGTTAGTGACTTCTCCAGCTTGGCCGGCCCGGCCTTACCGTATTTGTCTTTCGATGGCATCTTCGGTGGTTTTGGATGGAATGTTCCCGACGTAGACGGAGAATTGTGGCGACTGTTGCACAGCCATTGTTACTGTATTTTTTGAGGTCCTCTACGTGGGGATGTAGACTTATATCCACACTCATGTGCTTCTTACCAAGGCTGAGCTTTATCTAACACAATGTTTTGGTCAAGGAAAATTTGGTATGTAACATTTTTTAAAACTTTTTAGTTATTTGCCGCAATAAGTGTAATAATTCTATAAAGCTTTTACTTCTGAGAAAAATATTAAATTGTCTTAAACCACCGATAAGAAGCAAGCATGTGCGCATTAGAAGATAAGATCGCACCACGCACTAAAAAACTTCACTGTAGCTTTTATTTGATTGGTAGTGTAAATCCCGCTTACATGAACCACCAAAGTAGGCAGATGTGTGATTCATAAAAGTGTTCATTATCCGTAAAAATTCCAATGGGATAATCATCAAAGCTCCAGGTAACAATTCAGCGCTATCAGTCTTCTTCTTAGCATGTACGTCACACACTTCGGAGACGTATTTTGTTTGAAAGGCACATGGCAAGTGATGCCTGAATAATGTAGAGAACCGCATAGACATCACGAGGAAGAAAGAATTTTCTATTGTTCAACTGCGCAGGTTCCTTTGTCTTCTTGAAAACCTGCCTCATTTGGTCCTCGGTGACCGTCTGTAAGAGCGACGTAGCGATTTTGCTCCACCTCAGTTTTAGTGTTTCTTACAGTTTTATTTGTTGTTTAACTTCTGCTATCCATCGGATAAAAAACGCAACGTCTTGGAAGGCTGTCCAATTCGATGCGAAAAGTTCTGTCTTAAAAAATGAATTGCCGGTTTATCCCCTGATAGCAGACCGCAGCAGCGTGCAAGTGAATCAATATTTAATGGAACTATGCATTATTCGAGAACCTTATAGTATTTTTATACGAGTATGACAACAATTCTTAATACTGTTGTGGGACGGAGCGGAGACAATTGTTGGAAGATTGGGCAGTGTCAAATATTAAGATCAGATCGAGGCCATAGCGTCGACTCGCGCAGTGACACCGGCCGCTTCGCACTCAGCCAGACAGCTCTCGCCGCGGAGGCGATGGTGACCCTGCCAACTACAGGGGCCTGTAGGTCGACCAGATTTGGTGTGATTACAATCGATAGAGGGATAGGAGGCTCAGACGGTTTGCATTGGCAGTTCGGAATATGGGACTGATCTGAACCCTACCATCTTCTATATCAGAATTTCAAGCTCTATCGAATGAGCCAGGAAAGAATCTTGTCTCAATAACCCTTACAACATTTTTTTCAGGCGCTGTTTAAAAATATCAGTTTTTATTTGTATCAGTATTAACTACGAGGCATGCTTCCAGGCTGTTGATGTGAACTTTACCATCTCCTGCATTATATCCTGTCTAGATAACCCTTAAGGCGACTTTTAGGCGTCGCTTATTTTCCTTAGATATCAGTTTTTATTTATATCAGAATTAATTGCGAGGCATGCTTCCAGGCTGAAATTGTGCGAGAAATATAGTTAGGTGGACGAGAGACCTTCTATGAACACCCCAACGCTCAATCTTTTTGAAAACGACAAGATTTATTTATGATTTTTCAATTCGTAGAACATGCTCACAGTCTGAAATTGCTCAACGAGTTCAATTTGATAGTCGGTGGACCTCCTAAGAACACCGAAGTACTCCAGTTTTTTCAAAGCATATCAGGATTAAATGCGAGACTTGCTTCCAGGCTAAAATTGCACAGGATCCAATTAGATAGACGAGAGATCTTTTAACAGGAGTTTAAAGCATTAGTTTCAACATTACATCTTTTTGGCATTTCGTAACTGATTTTTCTATGGAACTTTATAATGCACACACCATATATATCGAGACTAAGACTGGATAGGTGGTTCATAAAATCTAATGTTCACTGAGAATAAATTTCATCACACAATGCTTCAAATTGTTTGTCCAGTCGTTTGTGACTTCTAGCAGTTTTTTGACCTCGCGCTCCACAGGCAATGTACCTGCATAGCCAATATCTCCACCACCAGTTAAGGAGTTGGGAAACACTGATGAAAGCTTTGAAAAAACTGGAGTATTTCGGTGTTCTTAGGAGGTCCACCGACTATCAAATTGAACTCTTTGGGCAATTTCAGACTGTGAACATGCTCTACGCGCTGAAGGATCATAATGTCGTTTTCAAAAAGGTTGAGCACTTGGGGTGCTCGTAGAAGATCTGTAGTCTATCTAACTATTAGGTTGTAACAAAATAAATGGCACTGAACCACTGTAAATTTAAACAGTTAATATCTCAGCTTGTGGGCAAGCTTATTAATCGAAATAAAAACCTTCTGGTTCTACACATATTTGCCAACGTGACACAAGCTTTTTTATCCCAGTAGCATAAAAATCAGAAGTTCTGGAATTGACGAAATATTCGAAGGCACTTTCGGCATCCTGTTGGTATTTGAATATTTTCCCTACCAAGAAGTCGCCAAGATACTTGAAGAAATGGTAGTCTGTTGGGGAGAGGTCGGAAGAAAACGGAGGATGTGGTAGAGTTTCAATGCTCAGCTCATTCAATTTCTGCAACGTCATTCGTGCTACATGGGGGCGAGCATTGTCGTGCAGAAGGAGAACTCGCCTTCGGTTTACCAAGGCCGGCCGGATATCCTTCAACTTTTTCATCATTTCTTCAATTTCAATGCAGTACTTCTCTGCCGTGATGGATTCACCGGGAGGGAGGAAGCTGTGGTGAATAATTCCCAGCGAACACCACCATACTGTCACCATTACTTTCTTTTGGTGCAATTCCGGCTTCGCAAAAACCTTGGGGCTCTCATCGCTGTCCACCCACTGTGCCGATCGTCGCCTGTTGTCGTACATTATCCATTTCTCGTCACAGGTTACGATGCGATCAAGGAATGGGTCCGCTTCGTTCCGTAGAAGCAGTGTGGACGAGATCTCATATCGTCGGTTTCTTTGCTCCTCGGACAGCTCGTGAGGCACCCATCTTTCCAGCTTTTTGGTCTTTACAATTTCCTTCAGATGCCGGGCAGCTGTGTTGTGACTGACGCCAAGAACCTTCGCTATCTCCCTGGTACCTTTGTGTGGATCCTCCTCTACCACATCTCTCAGCTTGTCCTCATCAACATCACTATGCCTCCCACGACCTTCAGGTTCTTCCAAGCTCTCATCTCCATTCCGGAACTTCTGATACCAACGATACGCCGTCCGAATTGTGGAACATCCTTGACCGAATGCGGCGTTGATCTTCTCGTCTGCCTCCTTAGCTGTAGTGCCCAGCTTGAATTCATACAAGTAAATGCCTCGGATTACCCTTTTGTCCATCTGCAAAAAAGTCAATAAAACTCTAAAGTTTTCCCACTTTTACATAGAAAATTTGGTACTCACCGGCAGAGCAAAGTTTGCGCTTCTAAATGATGTGCCACATGTTGCGGTTTGTTCTTGATCAAACGCGTAAAGACGCGCCAAAAATGGCGCGAGCCAGTGCCATTTAATTCGTTACAACCTAATATATTTCTCGCACAATTTCAGCCTGGAAGCATGCCTCGCAATTAATTCTGGTATAAATAAAAACTGATATTTAAGGAAAATAAACGACGCCTAAAAGTCGCCTTAAGGGTTATCTAGACAGGATATAATGCAGGAGATGGTAAAGTTCACATCAACAGCCTGGAAGCATGCCTCGTAGTTAATACTGATACAAATAAAAACTGATATTTTTAAACAGCGCCTGAAAAAAATGTTGTAAGGGTTATTGAGACAAGATTCTTTCCTGGCTCATTCGATAGAGCTCGAAATTCTGATATAGGAGATGGTAGGGTTCAGATCAGTCCCATATTCCAGACTGCCAATGCAAGCCGTCTGAGCCTCCTATCCCTCTATCGATTGTAATCACACCAAATCTGGTCGACCTACAGGCTCCTGTAGTTGGCAGGGTCACCATCGCCTCCGCGGCGAGAGCTGTCTGGCTGAGTGCGAAGCGGCCGGTGTCACTGCGCGAGTCGACGCTAAGGCCTATGTCATACCTTCGCTCACCCCGAGCGAAGGCGACGAACAGAGCGATGAGCGAAGTGTCTTCGCTAGCGTGAAGTTAGCGAATAGGCGCGCAGTTAATAGCGTTGTGTGCAGCTGCGTCGTAGCATCGCTACCGATGCTGGCCGACGCTCTGCTCAGCTCAGCGACGCGGTCGCATCGGTAGCGATGCCGTATCGCTCGAAAGTATGACACCCCGCTAGCGAGGCTTCGCTAGCGGTGGATCGGACAACTGCTACAGGCGTCTGAACCTCCTCAACGTCTGATACCGTCCCTTCCCCAATTATGTTAGTTGTCCATCGCCTTCGCTAGCGAAGAGCGATGGTATGACATAGGCCTAATGGTCTCCGCAGGCACTGTCCCGCGCCTTTGCCCGCGCCGTTTTCAGGCAGAACGTCCCCCTGGCATCCCGCGGAATCCAATCGGTAACGGCTCTCGTCCAGCGGGTGTCTGCGAAGCGCATTACGTGGCCGGCTCACCTAACTTTCGACAACTTGGCAAACGCGACACCGTCTCTGATCTTCGAACGTCGGCGAAGCTCGGAACTCCGGAGGCCTTCTCTCACTTGCGTGAGCAGTGTCACTCCGAGCATCGTCTTCTCGATTCCACGTTGCGCGACGCTGATCGCGTGTTCATCCTGTTTTCGTGTAGCCCAGGTTCGGGTCAATTTCGCGAAAATACGGACCGAAAATCGAACCTCCTCCGCTCCGCATGAAGACCTCTTTTTTATAAAGTGTTTTTGTAACCATAAAGGAGCGCTTTTCTTCTACTTTTTGATGAGTCGGCAAAATTTTCAAATTTCAAAAAAAAGTAGCTGAGTTATGAATATTTTTGTGAGATCACTTCGATGACGACGGTGAAGGGTCGATCTGAGATTCAGTTCACGACTTCCGAACATTGATCATATCTCGGCTAATTTACGAAAATCAAAAATTTCACTTAGCCATCAAGAAATAGAGCGAATATGCTTTCTAACCGTGTAACAACTGATTTTCAAGAAAAGGGTCTTCATGCGGGGCGGGGGATTCGATTTTCGCTACGTACTTTTGCGAAATGGACCCGAAATCGGACCCCCCTGCCGCGCATGAAGTCCGAATTTTTGGAAACAGACTCCTATATAGCAAGAAAGGACTCTTCTTCTAGTTTCTGAAAAGCTAGCGGGATTTTGAAACTTTGAAGAATTAGATATGAATATTTTTGTGAAGCCACTTCAATCTTTTTCGCTCAAAAATCGAACTAACAGCCACGCGTGACGACTCATTTTCTGGAAAAACGTTTTCACACGTTGAGAAAGAGCGTTTTATCTTCTTCTTGAAAAGCCAAAAGAATTTTCAAAATTCGAAAAACTTACCGAGTTATGAACCTTTTTGTGAACGTCCAATTTTATGCTCCGATGACTTTGGTGCAAAGTCGACCAAAGGTCGACTCAACCTGTTTGATCCAAAAAATCATGACTTTTTGCAGTGAATTGATCAGGACCTCGATGTTTTTGCGGCTGGATTTTATCCGTGTGGGTGATCTTCTTCAGCTACAAAATAATTTTTTCATGAAAAACGAGAATTTTCTATGCGATCCATCCTAATCATATCTTCATCGCAGCGGAGAAGCTTAGTTTTTACTGCATATTAAGCACGACTTAAAATTTTATATGGTGCAATTCCACTCTCTGTCGTCCTGTCGTACAGAAGGCAGAAAAAAGTTTCCAGCGAGGAGTCCATCCATATTTCAGTTGCGGTTGATCATGTCAGAGAACGCAGTAGCCGCACTTAAACTGCCGTAACTCGGAGATTTTTTGGGGCTGGAAAATTCATAAAGCTTTAGTAAATGTGTTCAATTCAAATTCATATAGCTTTAAAAGGCAGGTTCTAAAAGTAACATCTTCCATCGTGATTAGAAATCGTGATTAGAAATTAATCGACATTTAGAAAAATTATTTTTTCAAGAAAAACGAGGATTTTGTATACGATCCATCCTGATCGTATCGTCATCGCAGCTCCGTCATCGCTGGGGAGAAACTTGTTTTTTTTTTGATAAACGATACACAGGGCTTGAATTTTTTGTAGGCTTCATTTTGATTTTTATGATGTTTCCTTACCAGGGAAGGCTCTCAGGCGATGGTCTGAACGGGGAAAATTGATAGTACTGCGAGAATCTTCACCCTTCATATAGTAGAAAAACATGTTTCGTTTTTGCTGAGTCCTTGAACCAAAAGATCTACGGGTCCTCGAAGGCGGGGTACAGCAGCGCAGCATCTGCACATGCCCACGTGCAGGCGAGTCGGTGGCTCAGCAGGGTGCGGGCTACTTCGCAGGTGCTAGGTCAGGTGTTCCACTCCCGTGCTTTGCAGCATTTTCGCATTTTTCATGATTGCCGGCTTCTTTACCAATTTGCTTCCTACACATCTCCTACATATTTATCTCACTCTAAATAGTCAAATAAGGATCAGATTCGTACTCAATGGAAGTTTGGAGAAAAACGGTGACCATGACCTTACCACTAATCAGTTTTACCTACTGTAACTTAACGTATTCCAGGGTAATACGGAAAACAGATGTCAGATTCGTGATCACCATCCCAAAAAACTCCCTGGAAGAAGTTTGGGCAAAATCGATGATTACGACCTCGACCTCTCTAGACACCCGTACCGTACCTGTTGTAAGGTTGTTTAACATTCGCTGAAAAACACAAAACATTGTATAATTCAGAAACTGAGAAAAATGAGTGAAGCACAGCTGAAAGTAAGCCCTTATTTAAAAATTTGGAGTGAAATAAATGTGTAGGAGATGTGTAGAAAGTAAGCTGATTTAGACTGCTATAAGGCACGTCTTTCACGACACTACTTTAACGACTCCAGAGGTCGAGGAGAGGTCGAAAAAATTTTTGGTCCAAACCTCGTCCAGGGATTATTTGGGGTGCTGATCACAAATCTGACATCCGTTTTTCAAATTTCGGCCAATTACGGTAGGTTAGGGGGAGTACGGGTGACGGTTCAATACTGTACTTCCAATTTCGAGGGCCCGTAGTTCTTCGGGTTCAAGGACTCAGCAAAAACGAAACATGTTTTTCTATTACATGAAGGGTGGAGATTCTCGCAGTACTATCCATTTCCCCATTCAGACCTACGCCTGGAACCCTTCTCCGGTTAGGATGACAGAACATTATTTCCATGGGAATTCCATCGTCCACCATTAGTTTGCCGCTCCGTAGTCGATTCGATGAGCGCTTCGAAAAAAAATCTAGGAAAAGCACTTAATTCGTCGTTGAAAAGTAACACTCAAAATTTTATATAACACTATTTCAGAGCACAACCTCAGATGCAGACGTCGCTCCTTAAGGTAGAAAAATGTGTCGATGATGTCCCGAAGAAAAAACATCTGCACAAATTAAACAGTGATGATTGGAAGCTGCTACCAGAAAATCTTTATTTCAAAGTGTCGAAAAGTTGTATTCAAAAGTTTGAAGAACTTTGTTGTGCTATCAAAGTATATATTGTTCAGTGACCTCTTTTCTGTTCTGTTGTGTCGAAACCGCTCCTGAAAATCAGACCTATTAAAGGGTTCAAAATGCACATAAAACCTTGAAGAAATCAAGATATATAAGGAATAAAACAGTGAAAGAAGGAGGGAGGGAGTAGTACGAATTCCGCTTCGGAGTGGGGGCGGTCGCAAATTTTCAGCAAAAATCGAACCCCACGCTTGACCCTGTGCGCGACGCTATCGCGTGTTCATCCTGATTTCGTACAGCCCAGGTCTCTGAGGCGTATGTTTCGGCAGGAAGAACAGTGGAGTCGAACGTTCTTCGTCTTCTTCACGGCTTCTTCGACGCTCTTGAAAGCTCATCAAGCCGCTCGTTTCCTCCTGCTCAGCTCCGGCGCTAGGTCGTTGGCCATGTTGACTTCGCGACCCAGATACACGTGGAGCCCCCGCCTGGCTAATGCTCGGTGTTATGAGCACGATGTCGTCAGCGAAGCGAATATGATGTAGTTGCCGGCCGTCGACCTTCAGTCCCATGTCTTCACAATCTAGTCCGCGCATGACGTTTTCGAGGGTGGCGTTGAAAAGCATCGGGGATATGGTATCCCCCTGCCGAACCCCTCTCGTCACGTCGATGACGACGTCGTTGTAGAATGGTGAGATCTTGGTCGTGAATCCACTGCACAGCTCTCGAAGGACTCTGATTTATTGAGTAGGAATCCCGTGAGTGAGCAGGGCGTTGTTGACCGCTTCAGTTTCGATGGAATCGAATGCCTTCTTCAGGTCGATGAACGTAAGGCACAGCGGCAGCTTGTACTCTCGCGACACTTCGATAAGCTTCGTAATGGTGTGTATGTGGTCGATCGTGCTGAATCTCTCCGAAATCCTGCTTGTTCGCGTGGCTGTCCTTCGCCCAGCGTTCTGCTGATCCTATTCAGAATGACTCGAGGGAGCAGCTTTTAGACTACAGACAACAGGCAGGTCGGGCGATAGTTACCAATGTCGTGCACGTCTCCCTTCTTGTACAGCAAGATGGTCTTGCTGGTCTTCCACTGAGATGGAACCTTGCACTCCGACAGGTAGCGTGTGAAGAGCCGCGCCAAGGTGTTGAAGAGCGTTGGCGGGAGATTCTTCAGGTGTTCGTGTCTGATCCTATCGGGACCGAGTGCTGTGCGCTTCTTCACCGAGGAGATGTCGTGTCGGATTTCGGAAGGGAGAACAGAGGGAACGACGTATCCATCCTGCGGAAGATGGCATGGGGGCAGGTGGACGTGGCTATCGAAGAGAACGGAGTAGAAGTCGTGGATGACCTTCTCCATGGTCCTTCTGGAAGAAGTGACGGTTCCGTCAGGACGCCGAAGAGCGATCATCTTGGTCTTGAAGTTGGCGAAGTTCCGGTGGGCATCGCGGATGCTCAACCCTGCCTCTGCTGCTTCAGCCAACACTTCCGCCTTCTCTCGTTAAGATCCTCCTTTATCGACGCTCTGCATAGCTTCGCAAGTTCGGACGTGAGTTGGTTGTTGCCTGACGCTCGTGCTGCTCCACGCTGGCACATCAGCTCGAGAGTTTCTGTAGATAGACGTCTCTTGGTGGTCTTCAAGCTCTCGGCTCTCTTAGCACTATCGCAGAGATGGTGCACGAAGCGGTCGTATTCCTCGTCGACGTTGTCCATGACGGTATCTTCCCAAGGGCCGGCAAGAGAGGTGAACAGGTTCTAGTTGATGGTCGTTCTGGGACTCTTCTTGAACTTCTCGGCCTTCTCTCCTTGACGCAAAAAGCGGAACCTCGCGCGAAGGAGGCGGTGGCTCGATCCCATGGGGACAACGGGATCTTGGGAAGCAGAACTTGGGGACAACGGAGACGTCGGTCAGGCAATACTTGCGGTTGAAGATGATGCGGTCGATCTTGTTGTGTGAACTGGCCACCGGGAGATTCTCAGGTCCATCCTAGGGAGGGAGGCTTTTGGAGCTGTCAGTTTCCATGGATGGCCTTGGTAGACACGATAAACTCAAACAGCCTTTCACCTTGCTCGTTCCACTCCAAACCGTGGGTTCCGATGTGAAGTTCTTCCAGCGACCTTCGGGGCCCGATCTCGGCGCTGAAGTGGATCACCTTGTAGAAGGTGTGGTCTTCCTTACAAAACTTCTCCAGCACCACCGTAGAAGGCTTCGACCTCTTCGTCGTCGTAGTCGGATGTTGGGGCATACCCGACGAATACAGTCAAAGCTGGCACGGATCCACATCGCTTCAGTCGCAGACGGCCGATTCGGCTTGTCAGAGACTCGTACGAATCGATGTTCATGGCCAAGTGCACGTTAACGAGGACACCAACACCGCCTACTCCCCTGCTGTCGCATAATCCGAGAAACAGTTCTTCTCCTGAGTCGTAGGCGGCGTGTAGGGGTGGTGTCTTCTAGTCTCGGTCAATCCGACGACGTCGTACTTGATCTTCCTGGCTTGCATCATCAGGTTCTCGACGGATGCTTCCGATGCGAGCGTGCGGGCGTTGTAAGTACAGATCGTCATCCTAGTCCTTCTCAATTTGCGCAGCCTGGTTAGGTCCTGAGATTTTAGCAGCCTCTCCGTACTCGTCCTTCCCATCGCTGCAGAAATGGGGACTATTTCGGGGTCAGGGGAATGCGGCCCTTTAGTGCTGCTGTGTTTGACTCCAGTACACACGGTAGCTAGTCAGGCTCTGTCGTGCGGGCGAACGACTCCGGGCAGCCAGTCCGACTGTCCGAAGGGACGGAGCGAGACTTAAGGTGGCCTCGAATCGCCTTACACGTACTCCCAGTCTACCGAGTGTAAGCTTTTGGCCGGGCCGACACAGTTGCAGTCCGCACAGGCGCAAACACATCCATGCACACTGTGCATCGACATGCAGCTCTGCATGCACAAGGAACGCGTCGACCTGACACAGCAGGAGCTAGGAGTCCATCCCCTGCATCCCACCTGCGTCTCTGGGCAGTACACAGTCGCATTTGGTTTGGTTTTTGTTCCCCTATCCACCACCCGGGGAAGCGCCACGTGGCCCTGCGACAGGCGGCCCGAGATCCCTCTTAACAAGAGAGGCCGAAGGCTCTCTATCGAGGGAGATCCGTGGAGCCGAAACATACGCAACTGATTAAATCAAAGCTTCTCCCTTCGTAAAACCTCGGCATTTCAAGTTCTTCAAGTGTTAGTATTTGCCAAAACGAGGTTATTATGGTGAATCTTCTTTATTTATGCGTGGCCCAACGTTTCGACGAGATCGTCGTCTTCAGAGGCCTGAACGTAGTGCAAGATTGAAGTTGCACTCTACCCCGTAGCCCTCCAGCATTTCCGAAAGCAAAGAGGGCCCCACCAATGTACTTCGAAGAGAAGGATGCACTCACGATTCGATCCACCAAGAGTGCCGATGCCACTCTGCGTTAGTAAGGTTAGCGAGGACGAATGAGACTTACTGCAGCGGTCGTATACCACCATGAAATAATAACGACCCTGCACGTCGTCCTCTATTCTACAGCTCACATCTAGGCACAAACGGCAGAAAGTCATGTGTGATTGACGGACGTTCATGGCGGTCGTTTATACTAGGATTCCTTGCGAAGATCCAGAACGCCTCCAACGCTTTGCGTGCCGAAATTGCTGTCTCGACGGCCATCTATTGCCAAAATCGTTACTGTCGTGGTCAACCGCCCTATGCCTTCCTAGGGGTGTTCTTAAATTAATACGATCTTTGCCAGCCAGATGCTTTTTAACTCGAACAGCTAGCCTTCTTCCGGTTTCCCCAATGTACAGTACCGGGCGCGTCTTTTGAATAGACGCCGAAAAAACCGCACTTTTGCGGTTTTTGCGTCTTTTTGCTATAACTCATCCTAAGATCATCCATTTGAAAAGCCAAGGGTACATCTTAGCTCAGGAGATCGAGCTCTATCGTTTGGTATATACATTTCATATGAAAGATCAAAAATGGCCAAAATTGAAAACTTGCGCTCCATTGAGAAGGCCGGCCGCGGACGAGTTGTCGGCTGCAAGGCGTCGAAAACCGTTACATGTTCACAATTCCTCTAATTTGAAGTGTTTTGAGAAAGGGATGGTACCGTTTGATTCGTCTCTTCGAGATCTACACAATCATGTATACAACTTCGCCAAACCACCGCATTTTCGCAGTGGGTGGTCAAAAATGACTGGAGCAGACTTTTTGCTATTGGAGAAGCTTATATTCCAGGGCTTGCATGTTCTCGGAGCATTTGAAGCATGGCGTAATGCGCTTTGTCATTCCAGGAGTCCTCTGAGAGTGCGCCGTGCACAATGCATATAGGATCGAACCTATCAATCGAGGGGGGGGGACAGTTTGTAGAGTGAGCATTTAGAGAGTTTTATGAGAAATTCTCAGCCGCCCTACTCAAGAATTGCTGTACTCTGTTCTGGCAAGACTTTGGAGTGCGCTGTGCACAATGCATATAGGATCGAACCTATCAATCGACTGGGCGCGACAGCTCGTAGAGTGGGGTTTTGGAGAGTTTTTATCAGAAATTCGCAGCCGCCCTACTCAGGATTTGCTGTACTCTGTCCGGCAAGATTAAGGAGTGCGCCGGTAGCAATGCATATAGAATGGAACCTATCAATCGAGTGGGGCAACCGCTCGCAGATTGCACGCGCGGGCGTTTTCAGAGCGCAGTAACTCTTATCAGCTTCAAATCTTTCTGGGTGGAACGTGCGGATTCTGTAGGCAGTAATATGGCCTAGTAAAGCGCAAAAGCACAGCAAATTATCTTACGAATTGGCAAGGTTACCGCGGTGCGAAAATGCAGGTTGGGTATGTGTGACACGACTTTTTCAGATTTCGGTCGACCGCTGCGGGTTCAAGAGGCGAGCTAACGGCATGCAAACTCGTTGACGAGCAAAGCAGCGAAGGCACTTTACGAAGATTTGCTCCTAACTCTTCAGCTGCCTAAACTGCCTTATGCCCATCTGCCATTTTAGAGCGGCGGACGGCAGCGGTGAAGCTTCTTCCGCCCTTACTCGTCCATGTTCGAGCTTTCGAGCCACAGCAAGGGTACCGTTCTGTTCAGCTCGAAAAACCCTATCAAACGGTATCAATTTCGACCAATTTTGAAAGCATCGATTTTTTTACAGTTTCTCATCGAAGACGGACGATGACGTCATCGAAAATCGATTTTTCCGAAATGGGTCGAGTTTGGTACCGTTTCATAGAGCTTTTCATGCTGAATTGAACGGTGTTTATGAGTCGCGAGAACTGTTATCTGGGCGAGTAAGAGCACGGAGAACATAGACCGTTGTTGTGCTAAATTGCACACGCGGGCGTGTTCTGAGCGCAATAACTCTGTCACATTTGAATTTTTCCGGCTACGACTTGTGGATTTTGTAAGCAGTAGAATGATAAAGAAGTGCGCTGAAACATAGCAACGTACCTTATGGTTGCATAAAGTTACAGCGGTGCGAAAATGCAGGTAAACTTTGTGTGACACGATTTTTTTTTCCGATTTCAGTCGACCACTGTGGGGACTGTTGTGGATACCCAACTAGGGACTACATTTATGATTGTATATTGAAGTATAATATAGGCAAAATAGGAATGAATGATATGACTTATCATACTTAGGTGAGCACTCTAGGATAAGTATCATTCAGTAACATCCACAGGCATAACTTAGGGGTACCGCAAGTAGGTAATAGAGATTGCGCTCAAGTAGTCCACTCTAGGCGCGGTGCCCCCTTTCAAGACCAGAGGTAGTTGGCCCCATCGGCTAACAACCGGAGATATTTGCAGCTTCGCCCCTGCATAGTGCCTATATAACCTGCTGTGATGTGATATTCGCGTTGTGCTCTGAGAGTTATAAAGTAATAGATCACTTATTACAATTGACTACAGACGCATCCGTTGGTGAACCACCAAATTGGTGCATCAGCCGTGGATTCAAACCCACGCAAAAGCTTCTGCGCTAGCTCTCCCCAGTGAGAGACAGAAGCTAATAAAAAGTACTCCAGTAAGCGTTCCTCGGGGAACCAGGAGAACTTTAGTAAAGCCTTCCTACAGCGTTCTCTCAGGAGAGCCCTGGAAGCATCCGAAACTTCTTTCCACCGCTAGGGAAAGAAGCTTTCAAAAGTTTTTCATTAAGCGTTCCTCAGGGGACCAGGAAAACTCAAAGACTTTCTACCGCGTTCTCTCAGGAGAGCCCTGGAAGCACCTGAAACTTCTTTCCATCGCTAGAAAAAGAAGAATTCAAAAAAACCCTCTATTAAGCGTTCCTCGGGGAACCAAGAGTTCTTTCAAAGGCTTCCTTTACCAGGAAGCAAAAAGTTTCTTTCCAATTCACTGGAAAGAGATTAAATCAGCAGTTCTTTCTGGTTAAACCTCAACAGAGGGGCCAATAGAAATCGCTGAAAAAGCTCGCTCATTGTGCAAATTCTCATCTGAGAAAGCCAGAAGAGCAGCGAAAAGTCCCGCGTGGCAGGAAGAGACTTCTACTTCGGACCTAACGAAGTAAAATTCAAACTTTACTGATAAACTTTGGTAAAACGCGCCGGAACCAAGAAAGAAATTCAGGTTTACAAGACAAAAATGACGAATGCTTGCGGACTTATTAAGGCAAGCGAGGCAGAAGTCAACCGTCTGGACCAGCCATTCGCGTTCACGGAAGAAAGGAAGGATTGTGAGGAGTACATCAGAGAAAAGACAGCACAGCTAAACCACCTGATGAGAACGGTAATGAGCAACAAGCAGTACCACGACAACTGCTTAAAGGAAGCAATTGAGACAATAAACTCACGACCTACCAAAAAAGAGCGTGAAAATCTCATGACGGATTTGGACGACTACCTACAAGCAGAGTCATACGAGCTTGACATCACGGTCATGCGTTGGCAGAACAAAGTGGATTTCAAAAAGGATGAACTGTCTCAACAAGCCATCCTAATAGCCAGCTGTCAGGAAACCGCCAGCTGTGAACAGCCGGCTACTGGCAACAGTGGAAATAATTACGAATTAGCAGGTGAGGTAGCGCCTTCACAAGTACGCAATGTCGCGCTCAGGCGACCTCTTCTCGAGGTTCCAACCTTCTCAGGGGACTTCAGAGAGTTCAACGCCTTCTGGTCGGTATTCCAGGCACTTATACACAATGATGCCAGCTTAACTGACCAAGAAAAGTTCCTGTTCTTGAAGCAGGCTCTCAAAGGCGAAGCTGCAGCATCCATCACCTACGTACCCGTGATAGGGGACAAGTACTATGGGGCCGTCAACATCCTCAAGAAGCAGTACGACAGGTCGGCAAGTATAGCTGATATTCTCATAAACGAGATCGAAAAAATTCCGCGTGCTCACGATACACCCAGGAGTTGTCGTGCCACCCTATCCGCCATTACCTCACGGATCATACACCTGGAACAAACAGGTGTATCACTCAATGCAGACAGAGTATGGCGCCGCATGGTCCTCTCAAAATTTACGGAACACATCTGTAGCACTGTGATAAGGAAAGAAACCGTTGCCGGTATATCCTTCGAAGTTAAAGATATTACGGAAGCCATTGACAAGATCATCACTCTCCAAGAAACAACGGAGCTCACAACGGCAACCTTATTCGGAACGTATCCCCACGATACTGGCAACGACCGGTTTTCAAGACAAAATGAGTCACGGCAGATCGAGCTGCGCTCGCATCGGAGGACATTGCCTCTATGCTTTTGTGGTGAAGTCCACCCGCCACAGTACTGCACTGCGTTCTCAAGGGAAGGGCACAACTCAAAATCCTGCAAAATCCTTGGTCCCTGTCCAAGATGTCGAGAGGACCACCATTCTTCTCTCTGCTACTCAAGCGCACCCGGAGCAGAAAACCGTTCATGCGGACAAAGGCATAGGCAAAACCAACCACCAACAGTAGCCCATCAAGGAGCAGTAAAGGTTGTACTGCGGCCGAAAAACAGCCGCACCATGCGACACGAAAATGGCAGTGAAAGATCGAACCGGTGTGGAACAGCTTATTTCAAAGTTTCACCTGGAAGCCTCATCGGTTCAAAACAACCGATTGTCAATCAATGCGTGCTACAAATGGCCTCCGCATTGATATTCAACGAGTCAGAGGTGGACTATCAACCGGTAAATGTCCTTCTCGACTCTGCAGCTCAAAGAAGTTTTATAAAGAAGAAGCTTCGAGAAGAGCTGCAACTTCCAACTAAGGACTCAAATTCATTCACAACGACAGGAATGGGAGAGCTCCAAGAAACTTTCGAATCCACAGAAGTTCACATTGCTCTGAAGAACATTCGCTCAGGCATGAAGCTAAAGCGAGTGCCAGTCTTCACCAAAGAAAAGCTGACCGCGTCGTCAAGTACCGCAAAGCTATCATCAGAAGACAAGGCGTTCATCAGGAAGGAGAAGCTTTCTATTGCTCAGAGAAGTCTTGCTCCTACGACGTCCTCTCCAGACATAATAGTTGGACAGGATCTCTTGAATCAGATCATCCTTCACGACACTCCTATATTGAAGCTGCCATCTGGTTTGATTCTCACGCCTACCATTTTTGGCTACACAATATCCGGTGTCAGTGGCACAGACAGCTCTGCAAAGAAAAGTACAAGAACTCAATGCAGCGTATTTCTCGCAGTAGAAGCAAGAATATCTTCAGAAGGCAAATACATTGGCTCAGAGCAATATTTGAGACCAAAGTTTCGAGAAGCCGATAGCTTCAAACTTCACAACGAACGGAGGCGAAGCATCCGACTTGAGCATGACAGTGTTCCCAATTCAAAACTGCAGACCGTCACTGGAAATGGACACGATTTACTTGCGATTCAACGTCCACGCAATTTCGTAAAGCAGAACACCGAAGGGACGAAGAAACCAAGCGCCAAGGAGACTATGAATCTGAATTCCATAAATTGCAACACTAACGCACTACCGAAAACCAGGAAGCGAACGAAGATTTCGATGACTGGTAATCTGGAACTCATCAGCTGCAGCTGCCCACATCTTACTGGAGCCGTCCGATTAGAGCAGATTCGCCGAGGTGATCATATAAGAATCGCCACGTCACCATGCGTTAATGAAAACCATGGCTCAATCATTTGGATAAACGAATAACGAATACGAAGTTCCTCAAGGAAACGACGTGCCACGAGGAAAACTACCAACTTCAAATGCTACACCTCAGCTTCACACAAGGACGTCGGAAAGAGGGAGATTCAGTAAAATTTCTATCTAATTCGCATAATTGCCGCCCTCTATTGTTGTATTGTCTATTTGTCCTATCATGTCTGCCAATCTCTGTTCGGTATTACAATGTTGTATTTCTAGCGCTACCGCTACTTGCCCCTCGCCCCAGTGTTGTGGATACCCAACTAGGGACTACATTTATGATTGTATATTGAAGTATAATATAGGCAAAATAGGAATGAATGATATGACTTATCATACTTAGGTGAGCACTCTAGGATAAGTATCATTCAGTAACATCCACAGGCATAACTTAGGGGTACCGCAAGTAGGTAATAGAGATTGCGCTCAAGTAGTCCACTCTAGGCGCGGTGCCCTCTTTCAAGACCAGAGGTAGTTGGCCCCATCGGCTAACAACCGGAGATATTTGCAGCTCCGCCCCTGCATATTGCCTATATAACCTGCTGTGATGTGATATTCGCGTTGTGCTCTGAGAGTTATAAAGTAATAAATCACTTATTACAATTGACTACAGACGCATCCGTTGGTGAACCACCAAAGGGACGCGCGATCAGCTAATGGCCTACGAATGCGTAGGCTATCAATGCAGTTAAGCCGCTTTACGAGGAAGTGTCCATAGCTCCTCATCTGCCTAACCTGCATTAGTCCCAGCTGCCGTTTTGGAGATGCAGAGGGCAGCGGCGAAGTTTCTTCCGCCCTTACTCGCCCAAATTTAAGTTTTTAACGCACCAGATGGCACCGTGCTGCTAAGCTCGAAAAACTCTATCGAACGGTATCAATCTCGGCGAACTCCGGTAAAATTGATTTTTTCACAGTTTTCCTCGGGGACGAGGGCGCTCTTCGCCGAGCCTGTCCGGACGATGACGTCATCGAAAGTCGACGATTTCGAAATTGGCCAAATTTTCTTGTCCAAACTTCGTTCAAAATCGTCTAGGGGTTATTTGGGGCGCTGATTACGAATTCGCCGTCCGTCTTTGAAAATTCCGCCGATTTTGACTTTCGATGACGTCATCGTCCGCCTGGCGCGGCCGTCTTCGATGAGAAACTGTCAAAAAATCGATGTTTTCAAAATTGGTCGAAATTGATACCGTTCGATAGGGTTTTTCGAGCTGAACAGAACGGTACCCTTGCTGGGGCTCGAAAGCTCGAACATGGACGAGTAAGGGCGGAAGAAGCTTCACCGCTGCCGTCCGCCGCTCTAAAATGGCAGATGGGGATAAGGCAGTTTAGGTAGCTGTAGAGTTAGGAGCAGATCTTCGTAAAGTGCCTTCGCTGTTTTGCTCGTCAACGAGTTTGCATGCCGTTAGCTCGCCTCTTGCACCCGCAGCGGTCGACCGAAATCTGAAAAAGTCGTGTCACACATACCCAACCTGCATTTTCGCACCGCGGTAGCCTTGCCAATTCGTAAGATAATTTGCTGTGCTTTTGCGCTTTAATAGGCCATATTACTGCCTACAGAATCCGCACGTTCCACCCAGAAAGATTTGAAGCTGACAGAGTTATCGCGCTCCGAACAAGCCCGCGCGTGCAATTTAGCACAATATCGGTCGATGTTCTCCTCGCTCTTACTCGCCCATATTACAGTTCTGTCTGCTCTTAATAACGCCGTTCAATTCAGCATGAGAAACTCTATCGAATGGTATCAAGCATGGCACAATTTGAAGATATCGATTTTCGATGACGTCACCGTCCGCCTGCCGCGGGCCGCGGTCTCGAGCGGCCTCGTCCTCAATGGGAAACCGTCAAAAAATCAATGTTCCCGAAGTCGGTCGAAATTGATACCATTCGATAGCGCTTTTCATGGTGAACAGAGTGGTACCACTGCGAGTGTCGAAAACTCAATGTTGGCTGAGTAAGAGCGCAAGAAACTCTAACTGTTATCTTCTGCCGCTTCAAACTGCAGCTGAAGCTGAGGCAGTTTACGCAGCTGAGCTGTTCTGAGCATGTAATCGCAAAATACCCTTAACAGCCTGTACGCCTACGCGTTTTGAGGCTGTTAGCTTGCCGCGTCTTCCCGCAGTGGTCCACCGAAATCGGAAAAAAATATGTCACACAAGCCTCACCTTCATATTCGCACCCCTGTAACATTGCCGCTTCTTAAGCTACCCTGCTCTACTTTAGCGTACTACTAGGCCGTTTTACTGACTACAAGACCCAGGACGTGCAGCCGAAACGATTCGAATTTGACAGAGTTACTGCGCTCTGAAAACGCCCGCGCGTGCAATCTGCGAGCGGTTGCCCCACTCGATTGATAGGTTCCATTCTATATGCATTGCTCCCGGCGCACTCCTTAATCTCGCCGGACAGAGTACAGAAAATCCTGAGTAGGGCGGCTGCGAATTTCTGATAAAAACTCTCCAAAACGCCCACTCTACGAGCTGTCGCGCCCAGTCGATTGATAGGTTCGATCCTATATGCATTGTGCACGGCGCACTCTCAGAGGACTCCTGGCATGTAAATGCACATTACGCCATGCTTCAGATGCTCCGAGAACATGCAAGCCCTGGAATATAAGCTTCTCCAATAGCAAAAAGTCTGCTCCAGTCATTTTTGACCACCCACTGCGAAAATGCGGTGGTTTGGCGAGGCTGTATACATGATTGTGTAGACCTCGAAAAAACAAATCAAACGGTACCATCCGTTTCTCAAAACACCTCAAATTAGAGGAATTGTGAGCATGTAACGGTTTTCGACGCCTTGCGGCCGACAACTCGTCCGCGACCGGCCTTCTCAATGGAGCGCAAGTTTTCAATTTTGGCCACTTTGATCTTTCATATGAAATGTATATACCAAACGATAGAGCTCGATCTCCTGAGCTCAGATGTACCCTTGGTTTTTCAAATGGATGACCTTACGGTGAGTTATAGCAAAAAGACGTAAAAACCGCAAAAGTGCGGTTTTTTCGGCGTCTATTCAAAAGACGCGTCCGGTACTGTATGTGGCGTTACAAGCCTGACATTCGATTTGATAGATTGCCCCCATATGGGAACAATCACCTAGTTTATCGTAGGGACATGTAACGCAGTTCTCTGACAAGCACTGCTTATCGTAGAGCCTGTTTCTAACTAGCTGCCGCTTGATGTTATCGTTTGGGATGTCAACTAAAACAACATCGTTTTGCAGCTGAGCTCGCACAATGCACCTTTGAATTGCAGCGCTTACCTTATCAGAGATAAAAGGCATGCAAAGAGGTACCCTGCTTTCGTGCGGTCGTTCTGATTGGCGGTTAGCTTGGACTCTGTGCCGACGATGAGAAACAGTATAGCCGTTCTCTTTGGCTATATTTGAAGCCAATCTCAATGATTCCAGCTGCTCCTGATCACCTGTGCACACTTGTGAGGCCGTTCGAAACATGTTTCTTACGATACTACGCTTTATGGCTACAGGATGAGCAGAGGTCGCGTGAATCAGGATTTTCTTTGAGCTTGGTTTCCGGTACCATTTTACACTAACAACGCTATTGGAAACTTTGACCTGGGTGTTGAGGTATGGAAGCCAACCGTCCTTTGGAGTTTCCCGTGTAAGCTTAATGTAGGTAGACTGCTCATTGAGTAGTCGGAAACACTCATCCATTTCGGATTGTGTTGACGTAACAATACAACAGTCATCTATATACCTACAATACATTAATGGTGAGCGCACAAGTACCGGTTCTTCTATCCTGCTCATAAAGCAGATCGCAAGTACAGGCGCTAGCCGTTGTCCCATGGCCAATCCTCTGATTTGAGAAAAGTATCTGCCTGACCATTTAAAGATATTACACGAGAGACATTCCTTGGCTAAAGCCATGATGTGTGCTTTGATTAGTCCAAAGGTGTTAATATTACCAATGTGTCGGTCCAGCATTTCAGACAATGCCTGCAATGCTTGGTCGTTTTGAACATTTATATAAAGCGATTCCACATCAAACGACTTCATCACGCAGTTTCGACCAGTGGTAGAACTGCGTAGCTTTGCAAGGAATTGGTTTGTGTTGGTCAGGTATGAGGGGACCATGGATGCTGGAGGGCTACGGGGTAGAGTGCAACTTCAATCTTGCACTACGTTCAGGCCTCTGAAGACGACGATCTCGTCAAAACGTTGGGCCACGCATAAATAAAGAAGATTCACCATATTAACCTCGTTTTGGCACAATACTAACACTTGAAATACGCAACTGATTTTGAATAAAGATAGAGATCCACAGCTCACGCGAATCACGAATACACGTACCACAAATTATTACTGTTTACGCATAAGGGCATTTAATCTTCATCTTAAATTAACTTGACCATATCTTGTACAGGTTGCTGGACAAAACTTCTTTCATACATCTGCACTGTTCCGATGTTTTGTTCATATCTGCAGAAATCCTACTATATCTGCGCCCCGGGGCCGGATTCATGAACGATTTACCGGCGGGTAAGTGCAAGATTTACCCCACCTCCCACTTACGCGCGATTCATGAACGCGCGGCGGGGAAAATCGGGGGTAAGTGTCGAGGTAAATGCTACCCCGTCGGCGCGTCGGGGAACATTTACCTTCAAGGCGAGGGTTTTGCTCCGCGGCCAATTTCTGACCCAGTGCAACCCTTTGCTGGTCCGTTGCCAGCTCTGAGCTGGCCGCCAGCCGCATAGTCAATGCTAAATAGGGGACGCCTAGTTGCCATCGCCTGCGCCGTCTTTCGCCGGACCTATGGTGAGTTGTTTGACCTTTCATTTTTCTCTATTAGTCTTGAATTCTATGGTTTTTTGGGCTCTGTGGACCATGGCGGCCCACAATGCCACTTATTGTTATGTGATTTGCTCCCTTTAGTGGCATTGTGGGTCGGCTTGGGCCACCATGAGCTCGGTCCACCACGCAAATCGTAATTTAAGATTTGCGTGGGTGAACTATGCCCATCTGCCACCTTAGCCTCCCTTGGCATATGTTGTCTATGGGGGCTACTTGGTGGATGGCAGCCATTATTAGCCATGTAGGCCCATATTTACAATAGCATCCCTACTGCCTAATATGCTACTACTTTCCACCCCTCTCCCGTCCTCTCTTCCCCTTATCTCACATTTCACATATTATTTCCCCTAACTACGATGCTGCCAGTGTCGGTGGCAGCGACTTCCCAGTAGCAAATGTGACTGTTTGGTTTCGCTGCTAGCTGATGAAATTGGCCGCGGAGCAAAACCCTCGCCTTGGCCGTCATGAATCAGAAAAGAGAAGTAAGTTCAGGGAAAGTGGCGGGTAAACGGTCATCGAGGTAAGTGGGAGTAGAATTTACCTCCTGCCGCGTTCATGAATCCGGGCCCCGAACTTACGTTTGGAAACATCTCGTAGCTAACGTATATGTTTCCAAACGGTAGTCGCCTATCTACGGTCATAGTAATTGGTGCTAATGCTCTATTCCTTGCAGGCGGTGATCTTCTTACGGCATATCTCTCATTCATTTCCTTCTCTGAAACCAGGAGTGCATTTCTTCTCGGCTGGGTTACTGTTAAAACCCGTGCTGACACCTTCCAAGCCCTATTCAATGTTCATCGTGTTAAAGACTATTTCTCCTCCTTATCCCCTTCACCTTGCTACATCACATCTAACACCTGATCCCTTTTCAACGCATTCTCCCGTTTCGCTCCGTCTACAATCGCAAACTCACGCTGCCATCGAACCTCAGCTACGAACTATGGGTTCCACCTCCGCCGTTGCATTTCTGTTTCTGATCCCCCTTTCCGCCACAATTCTTACTTCTCCTTCTTACCTCGCTTCACGTCCACCTTCAGTTCTTCTCCTCCACATACCCTCACCCTCCACTGCCTCTCACGCTCAACCATCCATGCTGCCATCGGTGCCCACCCTTTCCGCTACATTTGCCTCGTGTTGCCCACGTAGCCTACGCCGGTGCAGCCGGCTAGCCCGGCGTAGCCCGCACACTCCAGCGTCGCCGCCGGCGGAGCCGACGACCGACGCTGGTTCTATGTAATAGGTGAGGAACCGTCTGTGTCTATCTCTGTCCAAGTTGGCACAGTAGCACACCTTGAAGCATAAATCACACGAGTGCTATGTTGGGTCGAAATGCTTCGTAGAAACTATTTTGGAGACCATACACTACCATATCCTACTCTCCTCATCTATGTTATGTTTCAGGTCACTTTTTTTAACAGAATAAAGGTAAGAAGTCCTTAAGAAGAAAAAAGGAATTGCTGCGGCCGAGGCGTTGTACTATTTGGGTTTGGGGAAATACCATTGAGATCACTTTTTTTGGCGGTCGTTAAGTCGCTGTAGTTCCTGTTAAGCGAATAATAACTGAAGTGATCACTATGACTTTACACCACCGCTTCTCGTGCGCTTCAGATCTTGCACTGTAGCGATTGGCTCGACGTTGGTAATGGAAGTAGGATCTATCCTCCTGGTCATTGATTTGTAGCAACGACGAGAAAATAAACATGAAAAACCGCTCCTTCCGTAACAGCTTAATACTCCTTCGCCATCGCCCCGTGCACCAATTTCCTTGCACTAGAGGGCACATGGAGATCAGGTCGCTGCGATGCTTGTTGAAGCTCGCCAGGCTTCACGGGCGAAACCCCTGCAAACAGACTCGCAGACATGAACACCCAGAATGATCACGGGAACATCGTAAAGGTGTCGTGTTTAGTTTCACTCGATACCCTGGAAGGCGATCATAACGTCCAAGCCGGTGTGGGCAATCATAGTGGCGAATTTCGCTCGAAGCTGGACGTTTTATCTACTTCTGCAGAATCAGCTCACGTACATGAAGGAGGCGCTCGACATGAACATCAGTGACGTGGGTATTTCGATTTTGGCGTGACGGACCTTCTTTTTGGCGAGCAACAGTGTGGCTCCGCCTCCTCTTTGTGTCCTCAAAAGGGGGAGAATGGCCTATCAGCTGCAGTTTGAATGGATAGATTTTCAGTCCGGAATGCTTGCTGCGCTGCCGCATGCTGTGATGGGGATTGTCGTGCTGTTTGGGGGACAGCTGGCTGACTACCTTCGTTCAAATAAGATTCTCTCCACTACTGCTGTACGCAAACTATTCAATTGCGGAGGTAAGTGCCCATACCAGACACTCTTTCGGCTTCCCTAGTCTTCTGCTCATAAGGCGTGAAGCTGCCTATTAGTTTGAGCCGAAAAGCATGTCGGTTTTAAGCTGCCACTTCCCAACTAGAATAACACCACTCAAAAACCATTTTATCAGCTTAAATGAGATCGTTAAGGTTTTTGGAGCTCTGCATGGCTGAAGTGCGTAGGACAGATTTTAAAGAAATTGAAATGAAAAGATAGAATAGGTGATTTTGGCTTTTCGTTAGTATTTTCTTTAGTGGGCGCATGGTGGCGCAGTCGAGGAAGGTGCCGGCTGTGACGTGTGCATCGATTTAAGATTTTTGGTTAGGATTTCCCGCCTAGGCCAACCAAGTTTTCCATTGGAGAGTTGGTACAAGATTTGTCTGGGAAGGGTAAAATACTGAATTGATCGTCGGCTCGCCTCCGCAAGCCATTCTGTAGGCCAAATACGCGTTCAAATTACCTCCACAACAGGGGTGTGCGTAATTTGTGCGACATTTTGTGCGACATTTTGGGTCGTAAATCGTAAATTTTCGTAAATGTGATCTCTGATCACCACACACTCAAATCTAGCGCCCTCCAGTTTGAGTATACCTAGAATAATTTTTGACAGTAGACCCCTCCCGCAGGCCCTCAGAATCTGTGTGTGGAGTATTTCATGCCAGATTTGTTTACAACGGATATGTAGAGTGAGCGACAGCTTGTAGAGTGAGCGTTTGAGGAGTTTTATCGGAAATTCTTTGCCGTCTTACTCAGGAATTGCCTTAAGACTGTCCAGCTTATCTTTGAAGTGCGCCATGAACAATGCATAGAGAATCGAACCTATCAATCGAGTGGGCGCGACAGCTTGTAGGGTGAGGTTATTAGCTCGAAGAAAACTACCTATCTAGATGTGCGAAGAGTACAGCAAACTAAATTAGCTTTTGTCTGTCTAGCCTACATTAAGTTTTGCAATTCCATCGACTATGGCGCAGGTTGGAGGGGTGATGCTAAATTGGAGGCGAGGGCGTGTTCGGAGCGCGATAACTCGGTCATGTGCCAATCTTTCCGGCTGGGTCTAGTGGGTTTTGTAGCTAGTAAAACGTTCTACAAGAAAGCAAAAATGCAACGGTGTAGCTTCTAATCATGCGAGTGCGCTGAGAAAATGAAAATGAAAATTACAGCGGTGAGAAAATGCAGGTTAAGCTTCTGCGATACGTTTTTTTCTGACTTCAGTGGACCCCTGCAGAAAGACGCGAGGAGGTAGCGGCCTAGAAATGCGTAGACCGGCAGAACGCCTAAAGTGCTTCACGATGACATGGTCGCAGACCCTCGGCTTCCTAAAGTGTCTTAGTTGCAGCTGCCGTTTTAGAGCGGTGGACGGCAGCAGTGAAGCTTCTTCCACCATTACTCCTTCAGCCCTCAAGCTTTCGACACTAGAAATGGTACCGTTATGTTCAGCTCAAAGAGCTCTTTCGAATGGTATCAATTTCGACCAATTCTGAAAATTTTGATTTTTTGACAATTTCGCATCGAGGACTCTGGGCCGCGGCAGACGGACGATGACGTCATCGAAAAATCAGTGTCATCGAATCTGGCCAAGTTCTATACCATTCGATAGAATGTTCCATGCTAAATTTAACGGCGCTACTGTATCAATATCTTGATGAGCAATTCAGGTGAAGCAACGGCCACAACTCCTTTCCTATTAGAAAGCAATCAAGCAATTGTGAAGCCCTTAGTTCCACGTTAGTGTTAGGGCCTGCTGGTTTTTTGTTAGAGAGCTGCCTCTACTTTCGTTGAAAGGTTCTTAAGGCAGGCGACAAAACAATGGGAAAGAAGCCTTGAGATATTGACGATTTCCCCCACCTAGCGTGTGCTCTTCTCTCATTGGCACAGACCGTGGGAGTCAACTGTTAGGCCTTCTCCTCTCCATCTGCGAGTAACTGCGCAAATTATGCCCCCATGCAAAAGCGCGTTTCCCACTCTTCCTGGGAAAATCTAGACCCTGGCTTCCACTTATGGCTAGTTACTTTCTCCATATGACTTTCTCTCGTTCAATGTCTGTCACCCATTTATGACTTGTTTATAACTGCAGATGCTGATTTTCTCAACGAATTGTCTAACGCCAAAGATACACTATAAAAACGAAAACATCGAAGATCTGGAATCTGTGCTTCAGAAAGTTTCGCAAAACTTGAGGAACTTCAGAACGCGTCACTTAGTACACCTGTCACACGTTTAAGTTACACGGTATACACCTGTCAGTTAAACGTTAGCATTTATGACACATCATTTCCTCGTTTACTAAATGTTTCTATCGAGGGACAGCCGTAGAGAAACGTCAAGTGTGTTGCTAGTATCAAGTACGACATCAACGGACTGACCGAGACGAGAAGAAACCACCCCCTACACGCCGCCTACGACTCCGGAGAAGAACTGCTCCTCGGAACATACGACAGCAGGGGAGTAGGCGGCGTTGATGTCCTCGCCAACAAGCACTTGGCCATGAACATCGATTCGTACGAGTCTCTGACAAGCCGAATCGGACGTCTGCGACTGAAGCGATGTGGCTCCGTTCCATCCTTGACTGTGTTCGTCGCGTATGCCCCAACATCCGATTACGACGATGAAGAGGTTGAAGTCTTCTACGTGGAGCTGAAGAAGTTCTATAAGGAAGACCACACCTTCTACAAGGTGATCCACTTCAACGCCAAGATCGGGCCGCGATGGTCGCTGGAAGAACTTCAAATCGGAACCCACGGTTTGGAGTGGAACGCGCAAGGTGAAAGGCTGTCTGAGTTTATCGTGTCGACCAAGGCCATCCATGGAAACTGACAGCTCCAAAAGCCTCCCTCCCTACGATCGATCTGAGAATCTCCCGGTGGCCAGTTCACACAATAAGATCGACCGCATCATCTTCAACCGCAAGTATTGCCTGACCGACGTCTCCGTTGTCCCCAAGTTCTACTTCCCAAGATCCCGTTGTCCCCATGGGATCGAGCCGCCGCCTTCTTCGCGCGAGGTTCCGCTTTTTGCGTCAAGGAGAGAAGACCGCGAAGTTCAAGAAGAGGAGTCCCATAACGACCATCAACTGGGACCTGTTCACCTTTCTTGCCGGCCTTTGGGAAGACACCGTGATGGACAACGTCGACGAGGAATACGACCGCTTCGAGCACCATCTCTGTGATAGTGCTAAGGGAACTGAGAGCTTGAAGACCACCAAGAGACGTCTGTCTCCGGAAACTGTCGAGCTGATGCGCCACCGTGGAGCAGCACGAGCGTTACGCAACTACCAACTGACGTCCGAACTTGCGAAGCTATGCAGAGCGGCGATAAAGGACGATCTTAAGGAGAGAAGGGCGGAATTGTTGGCTGAAGCAGCAGAGGCAGGGTTGAGCATCCATGCCCGCCGGAACTTCGTCAACCTCAAGACCAAGATGACCGCTCTCCGACGTCCTGACGGAACCGTCACCTCTTCCAGAAGAACCATGGAGAAGGTCATCCGGAACCGTCACCTCTTCTAGAAGGACCATGGAGAGGGTGTGGGAAGGGAGATTAGAGGGAACGTGGTTCCCTCTGTTCTCACTTCCGAGATCCATCTCGTCGGTGAAGAAACGTACAGCACTTGGTCCTGACAGGATCAGACCCGAACACCTGAAGGACCTCCCGCCAATGCTCATCAACACCTTGGCGCGGCTCTTCACATGCTACCTGTCGGAGCGCAAGGTTCTATCTCAGTGGAAGACCAGCAAGACCGTCTTGCTGTACAAGAAGGGAGACGTGCACAACATTGGCAACTATAGCCCGATCTGCCTGCTGTTCGTAGTCTACAAGTTACAGTAGTGGTAGTTACAAGTGATCCTGAGTAGGATCAGCAGAACGCTGGATGAAGGACAGCTATGCGAACAAGCAGGATTTCGGAGAGCATTCAACACGATCGACCACATACACACCATAACGAAGCTCATCGAAGTGTAGTGAGAGTACAAGCTGCTGCTGTGAGGGTTCGGCAAGGGGATACCATGGATACCATATCCCCGAAGCACTTCAGCGCCACCCTCGAAAACGTCATGCGCGGACTAGATTGTGAAGACATGGGACTGAAGGTCGACGGCCGGCAACTACATCATATTCGCTTCGCGGACGACATCGTGCTCATAACACCGAGCATCAGCCAGGCGGAGCGAATGCTGGCCGACTTCGATCGTGTATGTGGGAACGTTGGACAGCGGCTGACTCTGATCGAAGACGATGTTCATGAAGAACAGACAAATTTCTGATGCCCTGTTCTCGCTCAATGGAACGAACATCTCCGAATGCTCCACGTGTATCTGGGTCGTGAAGTCAATATGGCCAACGACCTAGCGCCGGAGCTGAGCAGGAGGAAACGAGCGGCTTGATGAGCTTTCAAGAGCGTCGAAGAAGCCGTGAAGAAGACGAAGAACGTTCGACTCCACTGTTCTTCCTGCCGTAACATACGCCTCAGAGACCTGGGCTGTACGAAACCAGGATGAACACGCGATAGCGTCGCGCACAGGGTCAAGCGTGGGGTTCGATTTTTGCTGAAAATTTGCGACCGCCCCCACTCCGAAGCGGAATTCGTACTACTCCCTCCCTCCTTCTTTCACTGTTTTATTCCTTATATATCTTGATTTCTTCAAGGTTTTATGTGCATTTTGAACCCTTTAATAGGTCTGATTTTCAGGAGCGGTTTCGACACAATAGAACAGTGAAAAGAGGTCACTGAACAATATATACTCCTCGCTGGAAACTTTTTTCTGCCTTCTGTACGACAGGACGACAGAGAGTGGAATTGCACCATATAAAATTTTAAGTCGTTCTTAATATGCAGTAAAAACTAAGCTTCTCCGCTGCGATGAAGATATGATTAGGATGGATCGCATTGAAAATTCTCGTTTTTCATGAAAAAATTATTTTGTAGCTGAAGAAGATCACCCACACGGATAAAATCCAGCCGCAAAAACATCGAGGTCCTGATCAATTCACTGCAAAAAGTCATGATTTTTTGGATCAAACAGGTTGAGTCGACCTTTGGTCGACTTTGCACCAAAGTCTTCGGAGCATAAAATTGGACGTTCACAAAAAGGTTCATAACTCGGTAAGTTTTTCGAATTTTGAAAATTCTTTTGGCTTTTCAAGAAGAAGATAAAACGCTCTTTCTCAACGTGTAAAACGTTTTTCCAGAAAATGAGTCGTCACGCGTGGCTGTTAGTTCGATTTTTGAGCGAAAAAGATTGAAGTGGCTTCACAAAAATATTCATATCTAATTTTTCAAAGTTTCAAAATCCTGCTAGCTTTTCAGAAACTAGAAGAAGAGTCCTTTCTTGCTATATAGGAGTCTGTTTCCAAAAATTCGGACTTCATGCGCGGCAGGGGGGTCCGATTTCGGGTCCATTTCGCAAAAGTACGTAGCGAAAATCGAATCCCCCGCCCCGCATGAAGACCCTTTTCTTGAAAATCAGTTGTTACACGGTTAGAAAGCATATTCGCTCTATTTCTTGATGGCTAAGTGAAATTTTTGATTTTCGTAAATTAGCCGAGATATGATCAATGTTCGGAAGTCGTGAACTGAATCTCAGATCGACCCTTCACCGTCGTCATCGAAGTGATCTCACAAAAATATTCATAACTCAGCTACTTTTTTGAAATTTGAAAATTTTGTCAACTCATCAAAAAGTAGAAGAAAAGCGCTTCTTTATGGTTACAAAAACACTTTATAAAAAAGAGGCCTTCATGCGGGGCGGAGGAGGTTCGATTTTCGGTACGTATTTTCACGAAATGGACCCGAAATCGGACCCCCTGCCGCGCATGAACACCGAATTTTTGAAAACTGATTTTTTATAGCAAAAAATAGATTTTTTTCTAATTTTTGAAAAGCTAGCGATATTTTGAAACTTCGAAGAATTGTGAAGCCACTTCAAATTTTTTCGCACAAAAATCGAAGGCCTCCGCCCCGTATGAAGACCTAGCTTTTGAAAACAAATTTTTGCACTGTATGAAAGCTCTTTTTTTCTAGTTTCTAAAAAACCATAAGCTTTTCCAATTGTTTTGGAAACGTACCGAGTTATAGTCATTTTTGTGAACGTCGAATTTCGTCGCTCCTATGACGTCGGTATCGACTAGGGGTCAGTCCAATCTATTCGTTTCAGAAACCATGATTTTCACACTGTGCATTGAACAAGACTTGAAACTTTCTGTGGCTAGATTTCAACTGTGTGAGTGATCTTCTTCAGATAAAAATTAATGAATTTTTCTTGAAACACGAAAAATTCTAGCTGCCCTAATCATATCGGAGATCGCTGTGAAGATGGTTAGCGTTTTGCTGTATAATAATTATGACTTAAAATTCTGTGAACCACAGTTTCACTCTCGCATGTTCTTTCCTTCAAAAGATATAATTTTTCCGCGAGAACACCATCTTCAGTGGCGATCGATGATATCGGAGAACGCAATGGCTCCACGCAACCTACCGTATTTCGGAGCTTGTTCGACGTCTCTGAAAAATTCACAGAGCTCTTAAAACTATAAGTTGTGTGGATTCTCCGCATTAAAGGCAGGTTGTAAAAGTAGCAGCTTGTATGTGATTAAAGGTGTCGAAATTTTTCGACAAAAGATTCAAATCGGAGCGTCTGTTCGTACAGAGGACCGTTTTAGAGAAACAGGTTTTATTACCGTGGGCAAAGCTGTGGCTTAAAATTTTATAGGGTGCGACTTCACTTTCTGATGCTGTTTCCTGACGAGGAGAGAAAATTAGCTTCGTGACAATTCCATCCGCCGGTTGCCATTCCGTCATCGCTTCGAAGAGCGCTTCGAAAAATCCTGTAGGAAAGGCACATAATTTTCCTTAGTACTTGACACTTCAAATTTTATAGACTGTGATTTAGGACGTAGACGTCGCTCATTCAGGTAGAAAACTGTCGCGTCCATGACTTCCTGAAAAAAAATCTGAAAAAATGGAGACTTCTCATTGACTCCAAATCTGGGTGCGAAAAATCCTTATTTTTAACAAGTAATTCAATCATTTTTGAAGCTTTTTTAATATTAATTTTTACAACTTCGGGGAACGAAGGAGAGAATCCACGCCTTCGTAGACATTCCTGGAAAAAACAACTTATTAAGAATGAAAAACGGCGCCTGAAATCCTGAAAAATAAGAGAGAATCTTCTGCCAAAACCGGAAGAGTACGACCCCCCTCCAGACGAGGCCGCAGTACGACCCCCCACCTTCGATCCCCGAACCTCAAGCTTGACCTTGGTCGCGCAGCGTGGAATCGAGAGTACGATGCTCAGAGTGACACGACTCACGCAAATGAGAGAAGGCTTCCGGAGTTCCGAGCTTCGCCGACGTTCGAAGATCAGAGACGCTATCGCTTGGGCTAAGTTGTCGAAAATTAGGTGGGCCGGCCACGTAACGCGCTTCGCAGACACCAGCTGGACGAGAGCCATCACCGACTGGATTCCGCGGGATGTCAAGAGAACACCAAGACGCCCACCAAAGGAAGATCCATTGGAGCACTCTGGCACGCGACAGGGACGAATGGACACACTGCTGGCGTTCGCTGGAGCAAGTCGATGATCAACGGGACGGCAGTGATACAGGTGATACTAAATGCTTCGAACGAATGTTTGAATGAAGGCCAGCAGCTTTGCGATGGGAGCCGAATTCGTGTTAGCTCAATAGCTCTAGCGAGTAATTCGGGAATAGGTAGTCCGCTCTGTATGGTTTTACTTGTGCAAATGTTTTGCTGGTTTTACCGGCCATCACTAATTCCGTGTGTCGAATTTTAGAGTATTGGTTAATCATATTTGATCCTTTGCTATGTGGAGCATAACCTGCATTTCGAAGAAGTATGCATGACGCAGGTGATCTCCTTATTCAACACACTAATACAGGATTATCACTAGGATTACAGGTAGCGCCGTCCTTTCCCAGGATAGCTGAAGCCACTTTCTGAACTACGTGTAGCTCCATTTGTCTTCGATTAACTCAGTAGAACGGCGAATGCAATATAATCCAAGAGGGGCGAAAATAGCTCAATAGCGCACCGCTCCATATGAATATCGCAAGATTCCAAATCGTCCGTTCAGACCCTTCATAGTTGAAGGATTTCAACATACCGATGTCCTTCCGATGCCCTCAGAGTCAATCTAGTTTTTGTCCAGTTAGTACGAGATCTCAGCCCTGGTTAACTGACCCAATTTTGGCACCTTCGACTTGAAGGATTTTGTTCGACTTCCGGCAGAAATCTAAGGCGTCTGTGCATTCAGTAGACTCCATGTCCGACTTTCCATGAATCTCGGCATGATGTTTCGTGTTGAATTGTTTGTTCGTGGAGCTGTGCACCGAGATTGTTACAGCACTTTATTCGGCTTACGTTTCGGCGGTTTGGCCTTCGTCGGAGCCTGGAAGAGACCAAATAACATTTGAAGAACTACTCCCCCAAAGGTCATTTCATTCTACAGAAAGAAATTTAAAGATCAATGGAGTGAAGAAAACGATGTGGAGAAACGACGAAGGGCTAACCTTTGTGGTGGAAGCCGAGGAGCTCCACCAGTCACCGTCAGACGGAGGTGAACGTTGGTGAATGACTTCAGCTCTAGAGGCCACCTACTCGAAGGACCTCCAAGGGCATGACCCTGTAGGTCAAAACCCACAGAGGCCGACAAAGGGTGCCAGTTCTTGCGTCACCGCCACGCCCTCGTCTCTGCGATTGATCTTGGGGTTTCGCGATGCGATCCAGAATGCCTCTAGCGTTTTCCGCGCGGACACGTCGCTCTCGCGTGCAAGGATCGTGACAGCCACCTGAACCATTGCGCCGCCATGGCAGTTTACCCTGTGCTCACCCATTGGAGTCCATCTTTGCGACCTCCTAAGGCCGTCTAGGTGCTCCTTGACCCTTATACACAGCCGCGTTCCCGTTTCCCCGACGTACTCCTCTCTGACATAAGGTACACCCCGAGGTCATGCAATCACCTTGTTTCCCAAATGGACACACTACACACGAGGGGGTAGGACAGCTGCGGTCGTACAATCGGTTTCGAACTAGTTGTCCCTTCAAATTCATAGGAGGGACTTCTACCACCCTCACCAGGTCTGCCTTTCGAATCCAACCGCGGATTTCCCTGCTGACCTCATCCGAAATGAACGGTATGCAGAAGGGAATTCGTTTGCAGCTACTGAGCGATGTCTGCGCTTGGTATAAATCCCTATAGAGGAGTACCCATTCAAGGAAGCAATGTGCCTTGCAAGCTCCCTAGACAGCGCCTTCTGAGTGCTGTTAGACGACACTGCGACCGCTGTTCGAAACATATTGGTGACTATGGCCCTTTTCATGTTGGATGGATGTGCAGACCTGAAGTGGAGCAGTATGTTCCTGTTGCTAGGTTTGCGATACCACTTCGTTATGATCAACCGCCTAGATAGGCTAACCTGCACATTGAGGAACGGGAGCCAATCATTGCTAGGTGTTTCCCTAGTAAGGCGGATATACTCGGACTGCTTGTTTAGCAGTTTGAGACAGGCATCCATTTCAACTTGTGTTGAACACACCACAAGCAGTCGTCGATATACCGATATCTTCAGTCCATTGACCTTTGAATTTCTTTCTGTAGAATGAAATGACCTTTGGGGGAGTAGTTCTTCAAACGTTATTTGGTCTCTTCCAGGCTCCGACGAAGGCGAAACCGCCGAAACGTAAGCCGAATAAAGTGTTGTAACAATCTCTGTCATTCACTTCTCACATAACAGAGAGAAGACAAAAAAACCAAAATCAGAAGGGAAATGTGGGCATGGATCGCCTTCGCCCTGAGCCGAGTTAGCCTAGTGGTTAGTAGTGTAGTTTCATGCTCAAACGGTCACAGGTTCGACTCCCGGCTCCGGCACGCCATGCCCTGCGAAAATTGCAAAAATGGCAACGGTTCCAGCGTCAGGCCCAGGATGACAGGCCGGCTGATGGAGAAACCTCGTCACAAAACCATGATCACAAGTCGCAATAGAATCAGTGTAAAGGCTAGGACTTCACCCGGAAGTGGCGCACAGAACCCCCGCCCGAGTCCTGTGGTCAGTATGCGGGGGCTACCGAGGGCCGAACGACCCTGGCTAAAGAAGCTAGTTCGACTGGGGACTCTGAATGTGGGAACGCTGAGATCTAGAGAAGTGGCTGACCTGATGAAGCGCAGAAGGATACAAGTTCTGTGTCTGCAGGAAACGCGATATAAAGGGCGAAAGCCAGGGAGATCGGAGAAGGGGTCAAGCTGTACTACAACGGAGAGGACACCAAGAGGAACGGGGTAGAGATAGCTGTCGCGGAGTCCCTCAAGGATTCAGTAGCGGCTGTCCAAAGAATAAACGACCGCATCATGTCAGTGCGGCTGGACACGAAGGAGGGTTACTGGGCTATCATGTCTGTGTACGCTCCGCAGACCGGATGCTCCGAGCATGACAAGGATGACTTCTACCTCTCGCTCGAGGAAGCCATAAGGTCCGTACCGGAAGGCGACTATCTCTCCATAGCAGGGGACATGAACGGGCATGTGTGGAGTGGCAGAAGAGGAGTGGAAAGGGTTCATGGAGGTAAAGGGATCGGCGTGATAAACCCGGATGGAGAACGAATTCTGGATCTGGCTATCGCCCACGACCTGGCCGTCTGTAGCACCTTCTTCGCGAAGAGGGAGAGCCAGAAGGTGACCTATGCTAGCGGAGGAAGAAGGACGGAAGTCGACCACATCCTGGTTCGAAGGGCTGCCCTGAAAACGGTCCGGGATGTGAAGGTCATTCCGGGAGAAGACGTGGCATCACAGCATAGACCTTTGGTAGCCGACCTTAGCATACCTCTACCCACCAGGCCCAAAGTGAGGACGGAACCCAGGATCCGATGGTGGAGACTGCGGGGTTCAGAGCAGAACGAGCTACGAAGGGCAGTGCTCGAAGCAGGCCTTCCAGATCCAGCTGGTCCCGTGAATGAGACTTGGAGGAGGGTAGCCCAAACAATCCTGAGATGTGCAAAGGAAAGAGAAACCATGCCGATTTATCCCCTCTGGTTCCTCCCTGGGAGAAACAAAGGGAGGAACCAGAGGGGATAAATCGGCATGGTTCTGGAACGAAGAGGTGCAGGCTGCGGTGAAGAGGAAGAAGGAGGCCTACAAGCTGTGGCAGAAGACGAGGGCGCCCGAGCATCTCATAGCCTACAGGAAGCTGAAGAGGCTGGCAAAAACAGCTGTAGCAAAGGCAAAGAACGCGGAAATGGATGCCCTGTACGAGAAACTATACGGGCCAGAGGAAGAGAAGTTTGCCATCCGCCTGGCCAAGGCGCGTCATAGAGCTAGCCTCGACATTTGAGTAGTGAAGACTGTGAAGAGTGCTCACGGTAGGGTGTTACGGAAGCCGGACGAGGTAAGAGAGAGATGGGAGGAGTACTTCAAGGAACTCCTGAACGAGGAGTTCCCTCGTCGGGAGGCCGAGGAAGAACAACCAACGGAAGGACCCATCCCACCCTGGACGCAAGAAGAGGTTCACAAGGCCATAGGGAAGATGAAACTCGGAAAGGCAGCAGGGCCCGACGGTGTGCCAGTAGAGGCTTGGAAGGTGCTCGGGGACCTCGGAATCAACTGGCTGAGTTTCAGTTCCTCAACAGAATCATGAAAGAAGGTAAGATGCCGGATGACTGGAGGAACAGCACATACATAGTCCTTATCTTCAAGCAAAAGGGAGACGCTTCCGAATGCTCCAACTACCGAGGGATCAAACTGATCTTACACACGATGAAGATCTACGAACAACTGGTCGACTCAAGGCTGAGCGAAATGGTACCCATCTCCCAGGTGCAGTGGGGCTTCATGCCTGAGAGGTCCACCACAGGCGCCATCTTCATCGCTCGTCAAGTGATGGAGAAATATCGGGAGAAACGAAAACCCTGCTACCTGGCATTCCTGGACCTGGAGAAGGCCTGCGACAGGCTAGCTCGGGCCGTAATCTGGAATGCCCTTCGAGGGAGGGGTGTCCCGGAACATCTGATCACGGTCATAAGGGACATGTACGAGGGCTCGAAAGCGGCGATACGAACTCCACACGGGATGACAAGGAAAGTGCACATCACAGTGGGGTACTTGACTCTATAGTGAACCACCTTGAGGAAGGCCCTCTCAGAACGATCCTCTACGCGGACGACATCGCCCTAGTAGCCGACAACCAGAGGAGCTGGAGGAGAAGGTGCAGCTGTGGCAGAGAGCCCTCGCAGACAACGGCCTACGGCTGAACGTGAAGAAGACGAAGTTCATCAGCTCTGAGCAGTGCGCTGGATCGATCCTAGACTGCCAAGGGGAAACGATCGAGAAGGTGGAAGAATTCCGCTACCTCGGAAGTGACCTATCCGAGGAAGGAAGTGTGGACCAGGCGGTAAGGGGACGGATAAACGCAGCCTGGCTCAAGTGGAGGGAGTCCACAGGGATCCTCTGCGACCGTAGATGCTCCAGGACGCTCAAAGGCAAGCTCTATAGAACAGTTGTGAGACCTGCCCTCCTCTACGGCAGTGAGTGCTGGGCCCTGGGTAAGGCGCAGGAGCGGCAACTGCACGCGGCGGAGATGAGGATGCTGAGGTGGGAATGTGGATGGACCCGTCGGGACAGGGTGCGAAACGAGGATGTTAGGGCAGTGATGAAGACAGCCCCGATCCAGCTGAAGATGAGAGAGCAGCGTCTGATGTGGTAGGGACACGTCCTCATAAGACCAGAGGATCACCCCACAAGGTTGGCCCTAGATTTCGAGGCAACCGGAAAGCGTCCGAGAGGAGCCCCAAGGAAAAGATGGAAGGACGTCATCAAGAGAGATCTCACCGATGTCGGCGCCACGGCAGATGACGCCCTTGATAGGATGAGGTGGCGACAGATCACAAGAACAGCGGACCCTGCGACTGCGCGGGACTAAACGCACAGGAGAAGAAGAAGAAGAAGATCGCCTTCGCCCTCTTCACATCTACGGAGGGTTTGCAAGACTTGCTTCCTTGCTCCCGCTTTGGGACCTGATCCTTGACCACTGACGGTACGCTGACTGAGAGGCAGCCGCCATTGCTTCACACTTCTTTTCTTTTTTCCTGCTTTTTCCCGCTCCTGGTTGAGCCACGGGCCTCGAGCTTAACGAGTATTAGGCGGACGACTAGCAACTACACGTCTTACTCTCAAACGCCCGATGAAATACCGTTTTTCTTTGTAAAACAAGTAAGTGCAAGTATTGTCAAGCCTCTTGAATTCATTTCTAATTTAAGTTTTATGACAGCTGAAGTTCCACATAGATGGAAGAGCGCTGTAGTTACACCAATACCAAAAAAGCCCCCATTTACGACACCGCAAGATTATCGGCCGGTTAGTGTCACATCTATGTTCGCTCGCCTTTTCGAAAAATTCTTAAAAAGAGAATTGTTGCACATTTGGATCAACACAACATAATCTCTTCAAACCAACATGGTTTTCAGAAAAAAAAAGATCCACTGAGACAGCTATGCTACAGGCCTTGAATGATTGGACCAATGACATAGAGAACATAGGATGGCTTGATGTGATTTATTTTGATTTTGCAAAAGCCTTCGATAGGGGATGTCATAAGAGACTAAAAGCTAAACTAACCATGGTGGGCATACATCCTCGAATAATTTCTTGGACAGTTGAGTTTTTAAATCGCAGAACTTTTACTGTACGCGTCAATTCTAATTATTCAGCACCTCAACCGACTCTTAGTGGCATTCCACAAGGTTGCGTTCTATCCCCTATTCTATTCAATATCTATACCCACGAACTACCGCCACTAATAACGAGCTCAGGAGTGAAATGCATAGCTTTTGCTGATGATTTGAAAATTTACCATAGCTCACCAATCCATGATCAAAACCTTCTGCAGCGAGCCATAGATGCTGTTGATCGCTGGTCCCACGAGTGGCGGCTCCCTTTGTCAAAAGAAAAAACTAAGGTGCTCCATTTAGGAAGGACAAATCCCCGCTACACATACAAGTTAGGTGAAAATGTGATTACCAGCACTGATCAAACGACAGATCTTGGATTTCTCTTCGACGCAAATTTGACTTTGGACGCGCATTGTGAACAAATTGCAAACAAAGCAGTGACTGTAGTACACAATCTCTTTAGAAGTCTTTCCACAAAAACCCCTCTGTCCTCGTCAAAGCCTATAAGACTTACGTTAGGCCGATACTTGAGTATGGAACAACAACTTTACCCAGTTAAGAAGAAGAATATACTTAGACTTGAAAAAGTCCAAAATAGCTTCACTAGAAAACTGTTTATCAGGAAATGTGGCTTTGATTACCATGCTATTCCCAGAAGTGAAGTAAGAAACAAACAACTCGGACTACAGACACTTTCATCCAGACGAAGAATATACGACCTCGTAATGGTTCACAAAATTCTCCATGGTTTCTGTGGACTTGATAAGCGTGACTTCTTCATAGTGAGACCATCCAGAACCCGAGGTGGAGGAGAGAAACTTTCACTAAGTACTGCAAAATCTTCTATTCGACATAATTTTTTCGTTAATAGAGCAGGTTCGGATTATACAAAACTTTCCAAAAACTCAGTTATTCCGTACAAGCTGAAGCCATTTATTACGAATGCAAGTCAATTCATGAATAATTCTAGGACATAATGAGATCTTGTGGCAAAGCCTCTCTTGATCTGTTCTCCCTTCCATTCTTCTTTCTCTGGGCATTTGTTGTCGTATGTACTTTCTAATCATTCTATAACACTTTGATCTGGATCGTTAGCCAATTTGATGTGGATGTCGTTCTATACCGTTTCTAATTACATTGTTCTTCACATAGATTTGACCCATGTAATAAATAATAATAATAATAACTGAATGGTCGCTACAGTGCATCGAATCTATCGGGATGTCCTTTGGAGGGATAGTTTAGTATGACCAAGTGCTGTAGAGATCTTAAGAGACGAAAAGATCAGCCCCGAAAATATCGGAGAACTTTATGCAAGGGATGTGGCTGGTCTTCTCCAGGTTCTGTCTTCGTAGCGCTTCGCTGTGGGTGGCGTTCTGCAGCGTCGGGTGGGTGAACGCTGGGTTTATCTGAGCGTCATAGGGTACCGAACATTCTAGGAGTTGGGACTCAATTTGTGAACCATTTCCGCTTGAGGGAGCAGATGTATTCTTCTCTCCGCTGCTATACTACTGCCTACGTGCCCTAGACAGGAATTTAGGGTTCGGCGGAGAAGCGCTGTTCATGCTGGTCGTCGCCTACACCAACAAGGAGTCCACAGCGGTGCTGGCTCTGGTGTTGGCCGTCGGTTGCTCAGGATTCGCCATCTCAGGTTGCTCAGTGCACCCGTCCAAAGCTGCAAAGCACCGAGGAACTCATTCTCCGTTCAGGATTCAACGTGAACCATCTCGACATTGCTCCTCGTTATGCTGCCATTCTCATGGGTTTCTCGAATGGAATAGGAACACTTGCAGGCCTTACCTGCCCCATCGTCACGGAGAAGTTCACCGAGAGCGGCCCCCAAGGATGGGTCAAGGTGTGTTGTTTTATATAGCTTCTTACATAGTCGGTCAAACCCCAAAGACCGTCATTTATCCGCTTGAGATTTTCGACTGTTGCACTCAAGACAGGCCGCTACGATATGAATTTTGGAGAAATTTCTGCTTTGCGACGCCTTCAAAATCATGTTATTTTTGTTGTTTCGTATTATTTCATTTTTGCAATCGGACCCACGAATGAGCAGCTTATTGAATCTCTCTTAAAGTGAAAAGCACTAAGAATAGAATATAGAATATATCTATTGCTCAAATTTAAGCGCCTCTGCACTGCGAATGATAGCTTTGCGAGCTACACAACTATTGGGCGACTCGAAAAGTTGTAGACGTAGGGCTAGACCTAGCTGCCGTTCAGAGTCAATTATAAGAGGAGTAGAGGGCAGGAGCAAGAACGATATGGGACGAGAGATCGCCTTTCGTTTGTTCGACATGACATACCCAAGAGGTGCTAACAAGTGCTTTGCCTTATCTGTGCGAAAAAGCGGTCTACGCCTCTTCTTCAGTTTTGTGAAAGCTGTCTCGATAGAGGATCACCTCCCGAAATACCTCTCGAAATCCGCCGCTGTGCAATTTTTCATTTAGTTCCGATGTCCAAGAGAAGATTGCAGAGCAGTAGGCTATAAAAGCCGACGTCTCTCACTCACTCACCCCCACCACGATCCGACGTTCGGGTTCTGCCCATCAAACCTTACGTCCTTCCAGGATTAGTGAATTGCAACCAGGATTGCCTGGGAAGAATACAACACTGATTTATTTATCGCGTAGCCACCTACCGCATGCTATTGCTTGGGCGAATTACACGTTCAAGTTGCATACACGATATCCCGTTGAAGTAGAATGCGTGGCGTGTCCCAACAGGAATTAATTGCCGTCGGCATTTATCCTTATTCTTATTATTTTCCTCAATCTATCGGATTCAGGTGTTCCTCCTCGCCAGTCTCATTCATTTCACCGGCGTTACTTTCTATGCAATTTATGCCTCCGGAGAACTGCAGGTGCGTCGAAGACCCTTTTTCCTACTGCGGTTTTGTATGTGCATCCATTGAGTAAGCATAAGAGACGGAAATTACAAAGTCAAGCGTTTTCGATCCTTGTTGACGCCTAGAGAAATCCAGGCCGGCAGAACAGCAGGGATACCTGCTTTCCTTTTCATGCTCACTATATTGTTCGGGTTCGAAAGTGGACACTTCTGGTGCTTCCTTTCTTGACGATGACTTTTCAACTTGTGCTTCGGTGGAGCCGGGATGAAGGGCAGTGAAAACGCACAAAAAACAAACGGAAATCTACAAAGCTGTGGCATACTGAACAACATGTACTGAGAACTCAAAGGGCATGAAGCTGCCGGGCAGCTTGAACAACGACGACGACACGAGGCTCTCTCGGAGCAGCACCGTGAATGGACTGTCTTCGCCAATCCTCTTTGTTTTTGAGACAAAGGGCAATCTCGTTGCATCGGGAGCAGATCGCGGAAGATCTGATAGCAAGACGAGCTGTTACGAAGCGACAGCTTCTTAGAAAATTGTAGTCAGCCTTCTAAGACAGCTCTCATGACGGCTAGAAAACGTTCCTATTTCTAGGACTGGGCAGAGCCCAAAGAGGACGAGGAGGCATGGAACGTGACATCTCTGAACAATAGGAGCGGCAGTGGTTGGTTTCGATCTTGCATTGCCTCTGCACTGTGATACCTCACTCTTGTCGTTCAGCTGGATATGGAACGACGAAAAACGAGATGCCAATCAGTTTGGCACCCTTACCTACTGCTGACCAACTAAGCAAGGGTACGTTCTTCTCCGTTGTCTTTCATCGAAGTGGAGCACCCTCGTGGCAGCCAAAATGCAATTAGTCCGCATTCCTCGAGTTGTTTTCTTTCAGGTATAGGGTTCAAAGATAGCGAGAGAACTTCCTTTTGCCGAAATACATCACTTGGAGCAACTGTCTTGCTCACACAATAGTAGACAAACCAGAAGTTTTTCTGTTCTCACAGCCTTCGTCATGGAACTTCTAAGTATTTCATTTACCAACTTGTTCCTGCTGGTTGGCACCACGTCTGGTGGGTGGGCCAGTGCCAGCCAGCCACATGCCATCCTTAGGCTTGGAGTTTTTTTCTGGGGTTCCTTTGCAATGTGTGGACGAGCGTTGTCGTGAAGGAAGAATACCCTGTCTCCTTTCCTCAAGGGAGCCGCAGCGATCCAGCTGCTTTCAGTGCACAGCAGAGTTTGTTGGAAGCAGCTCCCAGTGAGCGATGTCTTTGCAGTTCCACCCAACGCTGCACATTGTTTATGTTAGTGCTGTGCCAACGCCAGATTTTAGGTGGAGATTTATTTCGGCCGAACGTTTCGACTGAACCGTCATCTTCAGAGGCCTAGACGCTGCGCAGGGTTTTTGACGTGTAGTCTATCCGATCAAACCGTTACAGAGGTTTCGACGTTAGCCGGTATGAGAAATGTTATATAAATTCACTAACGAATCCACCACAGTTAGGGCGCCAGCAAGGGGATTGAGTCGCAGGAGATTCCTCACGTCCAAGCCTCTGGCGCCTCCGTGTGTGATTTACGTAGAGAACCCGCTTTTCGTCACCAATAATCGAGCTAAGCTAAATTCCGACTGAAGATTAAAAAGTTTATCTAGTTTTCCTAAGTTTCCTCACGCACCTCTCCGCCCTTGAAGATGGCGACCGCTCAGACCGTGAGCTATCCATGCACCATATCCCTTTGCCTTTCCAAGGTTATGAAGATGAGCAGCTAACGTGTCACGATGGCACTGGAGTTCGTCTTTCAGCTCACGGGCGTCACGCAGAGTTTCTCTTCAATTAGCTTCAGAAGGTGCTCGCATTCACTGCAACCGGCCAACCAGATGGTGATTTGTCACTCAAGCCGAAGTGGCCGTTTTTGAACTCAAGGAACGAAGCTTTTGCCGTGTCGAAGAGAGGGCAAAAGTTTCGTATGGGGGCCCATCACATTTACTCCATATAGCATCACCGGTGTTACGGTGCTTCCTAAACTCGTAAAACAGGAGCTGTCGAATTTGCATGGAGTCAAGGACAACGTTCAGCCGCATTCGCAGCGGAACACTAGAAATATTTGGGTATACGTGGAACATTGGCCAACCTTGTATACATTTTTGGACGGAAGTTCCTACAAGAATTTTCCAAAACTATAGTAGGGTGCAGAAGTGAGTGGTGGGAAACTTTTCCGCTAATCTATTACACTTCCCAAGCGCATTGACACTACCTAATTTTTCATAGCGTGGTGGTGAGCACACGGACAGCAACAAAAAAAAAACAAGGAATACGTAGAATAGCAGCACCACATACATTAATAACGCAAAGTTTGTGAACTATGTAGGTACCAACAACTGAGAGAGGAAACAGTCACAGTGAATAACGATCTAGCGAACGAGTACTCAGACATTCGCAAGAAGTTCTCGTTTTGTGCTAGAAGTAAGCTGAACTTCCGCAAACTCCCACATGTCAAGAATGTTGGCCTGACTGTGGACCTCACAACGGTACATATTGCCTAAGCTCACCCCTCCTAATCTTAGACAGATGGACCCGGAAACGCTAACGGGTTTATGTGCACTTGTGGGCGGAAATCTTGAAAAGCATCTTGAGATCAGCTGATTTTCCTTCTAGATTTAAGGGACTTTAATCCCGACTTTCTGTTTCTTTCTCTACTACTTGGTGTAAGCAAGTAGTCTATGCCATAGCGTCTCATTACTGCTTTGCGTGTGAAGTTGTCCTGAATTCTTCTTAACGCGTTGATGTCGTTCTCCTTTAGAGCGTTGAACACATCGCTCCGAATTCAGCTATGGGTCGCACACATGTTTTGTTTTTGTCAGCACGCAAAAGGGGATCAGAATTATTACTCGTCAAAACCTTGAAGAGCTTGTAGGTGCGAAGATTCGCTTTTTTACCAAAGATTTGTAACGAGTATCAAAGTATATACTACTTGTGTAAGTATGGGCGCGTGTAGCGCAGTCGGAGGAGGCGCGCCTGTCGCGTGCACCCGATACCAGGTTCCTGGCTCGGATTTCCCGCCCAGGCCAACCAAGCCTTCCATCCCTCCGGGATCGGTGAACTGGTACCAGACTTGTCTGGGAAGGATAAAGCGCTGACTTGTTCATCGGTTGGCCACCGCAAGTCATTGTATGGCCAAATACGCATTCATGTCGTCTCCACGACATCCCGTAGAAGTAGAATGCTCCCAGAAGGGATTGAGTAACGCCGTCCTTTATCCTTATCCTTTATCAAGGTGTAGATTTGGTTTGGTCTGTTAAGTTTCCAATATCGTGAACATCATCAACTACTTTAAGTGCGGTTTTCTGCTGTTTGTATTCAGGAAGAGAGCCCTAATTTCGACCTCCAATCACTAGCCAGCAGGATTTTGCCGATGCGGGTGGTAGTTGCTTTCATCTGCCCAGCTGGATATGTAGTCCACTATTTTCTAAATCTGCAAATCACCTGCATACATTTTGCATGAAACTCCAAACCTAGGGCTATGACAAATTAGACGACTGTAGCTGTTCGTGAACATACGGCGCTGGAAATCTGCAGCAGTTTCGGAGCAGCGAACATCTTCTAGAAGTTTTTGTCTAAAAGATCCCGGCTGCTGACGAAGTGCTTCTGCGTAATGGTGGCACTCTTATCGTCACATTGGATTAATCTCCTTTACTGATTAAAAGTGATGCAAATTTATGGTGGCCGAGCCGTAGTTGAGCTCAAGGGTCTCCGTTTGCACAGACAATAATCCAGCTCATTTCGTTTAAGCGTTGAGCGGCTGCAGAGGCCGTCAATTGTTACGGCGTCGCGTGCAACGTCAGGTGAGATCGTGCCCGTAAAATCTGCTACATGGGAAGCTCACACCATTACACCGCGGCGCAGTTCGAATGAGCCCAACGTCGGTGATAGCTCGCGCTGCCTACAAACACTTGCCAGTGCTATTCGGTCGGCGGCTCAGTGAAGTAAGCACCCTGCCCAGCTGCGGGTTGGACTCTCGACTGTCGCAAGAGACTTGGTCACAGCTCCACCTGCTACTAACGACACCGGTACTCCCTTCCCAATGCTGACGCGAACAGGACCAATATCGATTTGCATTTACACCATTTTCGCTCTAAGCTGGAATGGAACTTTCAGGAATGGAACTCCTTCCGAATCAAGTAGACGTCTCTCTAGGCAGATATGTTTCAAAAGTGTTGAAATAGTTTTTATCTCAAACATTTGCCTTAAGCACTCGTACGTAAGTGGTGCCTATAAGGTTCTATTCAAGTAACCACGATTATTGGAGAATACAGTTAGGAAAAAATTATGTGTCGAAGATTGTGAAATGTACTTGCATAACACGTCACAGGGTTTATTTACTATTTATCTAATATTTATTTGATTTATTGTACAAACGTTGTCCACGTGGGCTTTCACGATAGTGTTTTTTACTGCGTGGTTCCTCCTATCTTATTTGTACTGTCCACCAACATAACGGACCTTAGGCCTCTGTTATACTCCCGCGAGAGCATCCGCGGAACGTCCGAGTATAACAGAGGTTTGACAGTGGACGCTTATGAGAACACCAAAAAGCAGATTTCACAATGATGATCATGCGGCCTTATTATGGTCAGGTGCGCCTCTGACGGTGTACAGGAGATGTAAGCTCACACTTTATGCTCCTATTACCTCATCTCAGAGCAAATTCACTGCAAGCGCCTTGTATTCAGTTGGCGGAAAAGTTTCGGTTCTGCAGCTCGCCTAATTTTAGAAATTTCTAGTAGAATCTTGCGTCCAAAATGTATATAAAGGTTTGCCAGTGTTCTATTCTACCTAAACCCGGCTAGTGTTCCGCTGCGAATACGGCTGAAAGTTGTCCTTGACTTCATGCAAATTCGACTGCTCCTGTTTTACGAGGTTGGGAAGCACCGTAACACCGGCGATGCTATATGAAGCACATGCGAAGCGATGGGCTCCCCAACTGTCTCTTCGACTCGGCAAAAGTTTCGATCCTTATGTTCAAAAACGGCCACTTCGGCTTGAGTGACTGGAAAGGCAAAGGGATATGGGCATGGATACATCGCGATCTGAGCGGTTGCCAGCTTCAAGTGCGGAGAGATGCGTGGAAAAAAAAACTTAAGAAAAACCTGGGGTAGCAATGCTAAAGTCTGAACTCCATGCTCAGACAACAATGTTCAGTCTCTATTCAGCAGCTTCAGGAGCTGCGGGTGAGACCCGCGGGAGGGCATGACCGGATGGGAAGCTTGGAGGGAGGGGGGTTTTCTTTTGTTTCCGACCGCTGGAAGCTTGGGTGGAGGGGGTTTTGTTTTGGAAGCTTTGGGGGACGGTGTTATAGCAAAAAGGTTATACACTCTTAAAGCAATAAGAAAAACAGTTAAAGCTAAAGGTACTCAATAGAAAGCAGCATAATAACACTAAACTGTCAAACCATCATGATAGTTGCGCAATCCACATTTGGTAGTACAAAATCCTACGACATTTAAGAGTGTATACCCTTTTCTGTTATTACACCTTCCCGGTGATATAACAAACAAGGTTATACACTCTTTAAACAATAAGAAAAATAGTTGAAGCTAAGAGGTACTCAACAGAAAGCACCTAACTGCTGAAGCGGATGCAACACAGACCAGAAGAAGTAACTGAACCTCTCACAAGGAAATAGAAGACCAACTCAAGAATCCCACCACGATTTAGCAACCGAATCGTTCAGTCTAAAGCATTAAAAAGCGCTCCACGGAAGCTCGCTTTTCCGATGAGTCAGAAGAAATTCTTACGAAACATTCAAGCAAGTTCGAAAAAAAAAACCAATGCCGCCGAAATCCTTTCTGTATTTCTTCGTTCCTCCCGGCAAAAGTACGCAGTATTGCGTCGCGGGCCGCACCACCCGCCGTTGTCATGGCGGGCCCGCGGCACCCGCAAGACTCTGCTGCTGGCCTAAGGGTGCACCGCGGACGGCGGGCGTGACGGGGCGCGGCGATTGGTCAGGGATCTTGGCGCGATTCCCGCCCTTCCGCGGATGTTCCGGCGGGAGTATAAGTCAGGCCTCAAGGCCCCCACAGAGTTCTGCGGCAACGCCGCTCGCCGCTATGGTAAAGGATAGGGCAGGGACGACGCCTGCGGCGAGCTCTGCGTCTCTGCCCTATGGTGAAGCATAGGGCCGCGGCGCTGCCGCAGAACTCTGTGAGGGCCTTAATGCGCGGCTCGTACGTTAGGTGTCTCTCTCGACAACGCTAATATAACCGTCGGCCCCCGATTACGGTAGGCTGACCGGCTAGTGAGACCGCCTAAGGCTTCGTCCATACTTCACGTCGCCGCGATGGAATCGCGGCGATGAGTTTTGCAGAGCGACGCAAAAGAATTTGAACCTCTCTGTGCTCGTCGCATCGCCCATCGCTCTGCAAGGGAGCGCGACGGCGATCCATCCAGGACCAGCGCTAAACACCGCGCGCGGCGCGAAAAAGTACGCTATGCCCGCGACCCCGCAACAATGGCGGTCGGCATGTTTCCTTTGACTATTCGACCGCGTGAGGCGGAATGGCCATGAACTGAGCGCCGCGGTGGCATCGCGGCAATGTAAGTATGCCCACGGCCTATGGCCCCGTTTGTACTTCCGACGCCGAGCGACGCGACGACATGCAAAGTGGCCAAATTGATCGTTCGCGTAGCTCAATCAATATGGCCACCATACGTGGCGTCGCGTCGCTCGGCGTCGAAGTATAAACGAGGCCTAAGGCGAGGTTTCGCAGACGAGTAGAGTTGGCTTCTAGACGTGGAGCAGATTATTATGCCTCCCAGCAGAATATGTGTTTGACTTGTTTCGTGCTTCAGAAGTACCTTTTTTATACACTAGTAGAAACTTCTAAACGGATGGACAAAGTAATAAAAAAGAGGCTAAAAAGGGAACCTCGGCTAGCTAGTGCCTTCGACGACAGAGTGAGGGTAGATCTTGTCTCTATCCCTTAAGAATGCGGCGTGGATGTCGATTTTCGCGTTTGTCTACTTCTTTTGCTCAAACTGCAATTTAATATGAATATAATATATAACAGTACTCTATGACATTAAATATATAAAATTATATATATATATGTATATAACATTTTACTCTTGCGATACTCATCTTTATGCGAACATAACTTACAAATATGTTGTGGTTCTAGTTTGTGTGAACAGGCCGAGTATTGTGCAAGCTTTTCCAGCTGTTCCACAGCGCGCCTCGCGTCATCTCACTCGTGAATACTCTTGCGAAACGGGCGCTTCGCCCCACCACTCTACCGTAATCGAGCGCGTTGCTGCGCATTCTACAATACCGGCCTTATCTTTTGGTCTTTTGGCGGAAAAAGCGAAGAAAACCGCCTTTTCCGCCGCTTTTCTGTAGCGCTCTTCAAATTGATCGTACTGTAAATTGAAACACATACTCGTGATCAGCACCGAGCCCTCTTCCCAATGAGCCGCAAAGCACATGGCGAGCGCCTAAAAAATAGTTCAGTGACCTAATTTCTGCCTGGCGCGGCTGACCCCTTCCCTCGCGGGAGATAATTACACCCACAGCTCCTAAGTAGCTAATGAAGGAAGAGATTCGGTCTTTTGAAACCTATTTTCTACTTTATATATAGTAACACATAGCTCTCTGGATTCCCTAGCATTCCAGGTTCACAATGATGTACGTTTTTGAAGGATCCGATAATTTAAGTGGTATTATCTTCAGAAAATGTTTCCACTTTGGAGGACTCTAATTTCTGCATGTCAAGCTTGTGTGCGCTTACACTCGTTTTTCCCGTTGAAGGGGACAGTGGAAATCAAACTGCGAACGTGGAACCTTTAGGGTGGAAATTGCTAGTATTTATGCGCTGGCAAAGTTGCCCAAATGACACTTCCTTGCAGTTAGCCGCACACCTTTCGCATGATTAAAGTGGACACAAAATCGGTTCTCTGCAGAAAGAAACATAGATATTTGGGGGCCTATGAAAACACCTTGTAATACTTCATACGTGAGATTTCGACTAAGCTGGAAGACATTTTGGCCTCGTAGTTACGAAGCAAACTCACCCAAATGCTAACAGAGTGTCATTTTGAAAAAATTTCAGAAACGGAAAAATGGTCTATGAGAACATTCCCCAGTTAATTCTGACTTGAAGGATGGTTCGCTTTCAAATTTTCGTTCGCTTGTAGCGGTTTATTACGAGTGGAATGTCCAATAGCCCTGCCCGGGACCCAGATTAGTTCCGGAGCCAGTCCACTCTCCTGTCTCTGTGACCCCTCGCACCATCTGAGGACGCCGTAAATAGCCTAACTAGAGTTTTCACACTTCTGATGCCGCAGCGCCATATTGATCCTTCCAAGCGGGGGTGAGTAGGATACGCGACGTAGACCATACAAGGTTTGGATAACTTCGATCTCCCCCTCTCATTTATTCTATTTCATATTTACACTTTTACAATGCTTGAATGCGTGGCGCATCCCAGAGAGACTACTCTCATTCGCTCCCCTTTCATCACGCCCTCAACACGCATGACTTCGACTTCCCAATCATTCGTTTATTATTTTTCATAGTACACCTATCATCCTGGGCGCGTGTAGCGCAGTCGGAGGAGGCGCGACTGCCGCGTGCACCCGATACCAGGTTTCTGGTACGGATTTCCCGCCCAGGCCAACCAAGCCTTCCATCCCTCCGGGGTCGGTGAATTGGTACCAGACCTGTCTGGGAAGGATAAAGCGCTGACTTGTTCATCGGCTGGCCACCGCAAGTCATTGTATGGCCAAATACGCATTCATGTCGCCTCCACGACATCCCGTAGAAGTAGAATGCGCTGGCGCATCCCAGAAGGGATTGAGTAACGCCGTCCTTTATCCTTTTATTTTATACACCTATCATCCTCTTCATTTTTCATCCCAGAACCTCCACTCCTGTTTGGCTGTTGCCTGATTCTTTCACAATACACATGTTAACTAGAACTGTGGTCAGGGACGTACTCAACCAAACCATTCTGAGATGCTCCACGACGCATCTACTTGTATGGGAGTCCTGGAGGCAAATTGAATGTTTATTTGGCCTACACTATAAATTGCGTTGGCCATTTGACGTATAAGTGAGCGATTGAGTTATGCTCTGGAGTTTTGTGCAGCTATGGTTTTCCTCCCTAGGCGCAGCGCTTCTAACGAAGTCTGACGAGACACCAACTGTCGCATACCTCCGATTCCAGATTCGTGTTTTGGGTTTCCCGCCCAGGCCAACCGAGTCTTCCATTCTCCGGATTTGACGAATAGGTACCAGGCTTCTTTTAAAACACATGAAACTGGATTGTCCATCGGCTAGCCATTACAAGACATTCTGTCGGCCACATAGGCTTTCGAACTGCATCCCCTTGAATTGGAATGCGTGGCGTCTCCCTAAAGGAAACGACTGTTAAATTTCGTCTGCCAACTGCGACAGCCAGGTAGCTTCGAGACAGTGCTACACTCGCTGGTAAACCTTGCCAAGCTTAACCCAGGTTCATCCATGTCCTTTAATTTAAACAGCACTACAAATCTTGTCCATCAACCGGCCACCGCAAATCATTGTATAGATTAAGTAGGCATTAAAGTCGCCCCACGACATCCCGTAGAATTAGAATGCATGGCGCATCCCAAAAAGGATTGATTACTGCCGTCTTTTATCCTTTATTTGCACAAACACAAAAAACTCAAAAACTAATTGAGCGCTTGATAAGGATTATTGATGGACGAAGAGTAGAAAGACAGCAGATTATAGTGTATTCCTAGTGCGAGGTATGTCTAGTTTAAGGAATAGGAACGTTCTACCCTTCTGTGATCTGTCTGTCCAAATTATTCCACTCCACCTCTTAGCTATCTATCCAATCCCCTTAGCGTTTTGGATCAACGTTTAGAACCGCTCCTGCTTCCTTCCCGGAGGACTTTTTGATATCTTTCCCCAATGTGCTTCCTCCTATGCCTCCGCTACTTTTCTATCCACACGGTGAGAGACTCGAATGACCCAGCGGATGGAAAATAATGCTAACGTAAACGGACGATGGATCGTAGTTGACTGCGGTCCACTTCTATGAGTTATTTTTCTAGTTGGTTCAACAAGTTTTTTTAATGAAAGGTGGAACATGCTTCTGTCATTCTTTGGGTAAAAAACACTACATCGTTCCCGCCGACCAGGGAAATCTGAGGTGAAAGCTTTTTAGAGAACAAAATCACCACAAAATAGTAAAAGTTGCTGAAAATAGTTGCAGTCAGATGGAAACGTATTGCACTTGAACATGCGGTGAGTGATTTCGTGCTACTACTCGCTTTCTAACTTTGGTCAAGGGCCCTCACATTCAGAGGCAGTCGCTAGTGATCCGGGTAGAAGTCGAAATCGAAGTGTACCATTGTTCGTCAAATTGGACATTTTTCGAAAGTTTTTCGATTAAAAAACTGACTTTTTGAAAATTCATAGATAACCCGCCAAAAAGTGAATAGTTTGTTTCAAAAAAAAACATTAGAAGAGCTGTTACGCTGTGTTGAACCAGACTGAAAATGCAAGAGACCAGCAATTTTTGAGTGCTCAGTTGTTTTTGGTTCATCGTTCTATAGTCGGTAACTACACACGAAGTGCTTTGGGTATCAATCAAATGAGAATCGCAACATACATAGTAAGCGAGTACATGGCGTGATCTCTTCTCGCGGCCGAAAATTTCCTGCTTACTACCCTTTCAAACAGCTCAGAACCATCTTCACTCCTCGAAAAATGATGAAACTGAGAGAATGGTATTCACCTCTTGAGACGTGCGACCTTAAAGATATCAAAGAAAGCAAGCTAATTACTCACGTCGAAATATTTTCATGATACCTTTAAAGAGTTTCACTTAGTTGACGTACGTTTTTCCTAGTTTTTTCTTCTTTCAGTGTGTAGTGCCAACACCTGCACGGTACTATTATGTGAAAAGTTTATGTCGGAAGACGCCACGCATTCCAATTCAAGGGGATGCAGTTCGAAAGCCTATGTGGCCGACAGAATGT
>OX375867.1:55889432-55925993 GCA_947359475.1 Heligmosomoides polygyrus bakeri | reverse complement strand
AAATGTATGACTACGTCTTCATCTTCACAACATATAACAACAAGCCATTCAGAATCATTAACAAAACTGCTAATCGAGAAAATCATTAAAATTCCAAAAGCAAACAGTAACAACAGGACTTCTAAAAAACAATTCCTTCTAAAAAGTAATTTCTTGTGGAAAGTCGTTCAGCTTCTGGGAAGATCCAAAGTGCTATGTACAATATCACGACTGAATGCTTTTGAGCGTTTTCATTTGTTCTGAGAAAACTTTTTACAAAACTTGCACTCCAGGGGTGAGCGGATAACAGAATTTTGAAAACCGGATAACGGGTAACGGATAATTTTGCCCTAATATAGCCGGATAACGGAAAAACGAATAACGAACAAACAACAAAAATTAAAACTCGTTTTAAATTGCACTAATTGCAACAACAGATCAGGACTTGAAGCACTGCTAATTCATAAGCCATTTTTAGACATTTTAGTACTGTTTTTTAAACGTTTTGCAGTCGCCACATTAACGACGCTCTGTGGGGTTTTCTGTCCAACCATAGGAAGACAAACTCGCAGCAACATACCCACCTTTCACCTGTTTCCAAGGGGTCGGTTGGAATGTCTTATTTATCAGCATTACTCTGCGCTTAACTTTTCACTTTTCATTTTAACTTTCTTCAATTAGAGCAGTGGAAAAATAGAATAGTCCTTGGAAAAGCAATTCTTCCGATGTCTCTAGAAAGAAGAAGGCAGGAGACATCCAGCGAAACAAACTTCACATAACGATCTTGATCCTACACATGCTATGAACCGTTATTGTTGTTGCTGCTGGATAGCATCCCAAGATCCCAGGTACTTCAACGTAGAATTATCTGGGATGGAAAAAATATTAACTTTTGGGTAGTAAGTGCAAGCAATTGTGTACGGCAAATACACACTCAAAGAGTTGTGACACCTAGACCTTCTGGATCTGAGGAAAAATATCCAACCCATCCCTTTTGGAACAGGGGAAGAATATCCGACTCAGCCCCAAAACGGAGGTGCTCAGTATGTTGCAGATAAGTTTCACAAAAAAAACTCACAAATTAAAACAAATCTACATGTTTCACCACCACGACGATAAGTTTGTTTAGTAGCTTATTGATCCTCTAAATTTTTAATGGAGAAGCTGCTTACTCTATGTATTTGGATTAATCCCATCGCTTTTGCTGTACTGCAGTACTTTTTGATAATTCACGACAGCATATGGCTAAAAAGGTACTACTACCGCCTGCAATCAAATCGAACATACTGCAATCGTGTAACCACAAATGATACGATTGAAAGATCAGTCTTAAAAAATTCTTATCAGTATGCGGCTCTCCACTCTTGACCATTGCTAGTTGCAGTTTGTATGCCTTGTTGGTCAGCACGTGAGCTGAGATGAATGAAAAATGCTGTGCTAAGTAGGCCCTACATAAGAATGGCTTCGCGGGCCTTCTGGAAGGCTGGAAGTTAGATATCTTTGAAACTATGTAGCCATTTCCAAGTAAGGAAACTTCATTTAACCCTTCTAGATTTGAAAACTTCTGTTGTTTCTGACGACCAATCTTAAAGGATCCTGTACATAGTCCACCTATCATTACGTCCAAAGCTAAGATTTAGCTAATTTTTAGTTCGTTATCCGGCCCAAAACCGCCGGATAACGAACAACAAAACGGATAGGCCCGCCTGTTTCCCAGAATGATTCCAGTTGTTAAGAAAGGTGCTGTTCTTACTACAGACGACAGAATAAAATAAAAAAAAGCGGCCACGGACTATTAACCAAATTTTAATCGAATTAGATTCTACTGCATTGAGTACTTTGTCTTTGTCACCCAAGTAACCTAAATTTCAACTGTTAAGTTTTCCTCCTTTGTATTCCAAAGGAAATGCCTAAGGAACACGCGTATTTTCAGAAAAATCGCTTTTTTGACAATTATCCATCGAGGACGGGGCGTTCCGTTCCAGGCCTGTGCGGACGATGACGCCATCGAAAATAGATATTCTCGAAATTGGCCAAATTTTCTCGTCCAAAATCATCTGAGATTATTTGGGGCGCTGATTACGAATCCGACGTCCTTTTTCGATAATTCGGCCGATTTCAGTAGGTTACCTGCCGTTTGAGGGGGCTGCTAATGAGTATCGTAGCTCGCATCCCCCTCAAACGGCAGGTAACCTACTGAAATCGGCCGAATTATCGAAAACGGATTCGTAATCAGCACCCCAAATAACCCCTAGATGATTTTGGACGAGAAAATTTTGCCAATTTCGGAGATATCGATTTTCGATGACGTCATCGTCCGCGCTGGCTCGGCCTGGGGCGCACACGGCCTCGATGGGAAATTGCCAAAAAATCGATCTTTCTGAAATTGGTCGAGATTGATATCATTCCATAGAGCTTTTCGTGCTGAGCAAAATGGTACCATTTCGAATGTTGAAAACTCAAATCTGGGCGAGTACGAGCACAAAGAACTCTAACCGCTAGCTTCCGCCGCTCTAAAATGGCAGCTGACACTAAGACCTTAGGTGTTCTGCTCCCCGGCGCACTTGTAGGCTGTTAGCTCTCCGCGTATTCCCGCAGGGGTCGACTGAATTTGGACAAAAAACTTTCCACACAAGGCTAACCTGCATTTTCGCACAGATATAACATTGCTCCTCCTAAGCTAAACCATTCTACTTTAGGACACTATTAGGTCGTTCTATTGCCTACAAAACCCACGAGCTGCAATCTTAAAGGTTCTCACATGACAGAGTTATCGCGCTGCGAACACGCCCGCGCGTGCAATTTAGCATAACAACGGCAGGTATGTTCTCCGCGCTGTTACTAGCCCAGATTCCAGTTTTTCCTACTTTTAATAACACCATTCGATTCAGCATAAAATGCTCTATCGAATGGTATCGAGCTTGGCCCAATTCGAAGATATCTGTTTTCGACGTCATCGTCCGTCTGCCATGGCCTTGAGCGGCCTCGTCCTCGATGCGAAATTGTTAAGAAATCGATATTTTCAAAACTGGTCGCAACTGACGCCATTCGATAGAGCTCTTCGCTCTGAATGGTACCATTGCTAGTGTCGAAAACTCAAACTTGGGCGAGTAAGAGCGAAAGAAACTCTTACCGCTATATTTCGCCGCTCTAAAACGGCAGCTGAGGCTAAGGCAATTTAGGCAGCTGAGGAATTCTGAACACATCGTTGTAAGGTAACTTAAGCGCCATTTTAAGGCCGTTAGCTCGCCGCGTCTTCTCGCTGTGGTCCACCGAAATCGAAGAAAATGCGTCACACAAGCCCCACCTGGTTTTCGCACCCTGTAACACTGCCTAAGCTACATCGTTCTACCTCAGTGTACTACTAGGCTGTTTCACTGCCTACAAGACCCACAAGTTGCAGCCGAAAGGTATCGAACTTGACAGAGTTATTGTGCTCCGAACAAGCCCGCGCGTGCAATTTACGAGCGGTCGCCCCACTCGATTGATAGGTTCGATTCTATATGCACTGTTCACGGCGCTCTCCAAAGCTCGCCTGACAGATTCGAGAAAATTCTAAGGAGTACGGCTGGAAAATTCTCATAAAATTCTCCAAAATATCACTCTACAAGCGGTCGCGCCCACTCGATTGATAGGTTCGGTCCTATATGCATTGCTCACGGCGCACTCGAAGGCTAGCTGGGCAGATTCGAGAAAATTCTAAGGAGTGCGGCTGGAAAATTCTCATAAAATTCTCCAAAATATCACTCTACAAGCGGTCGCGCCCACTCGATTGATAGGTTCGGTCCTATATGCATTGTTCACGGCGCACTCGAAGGCTAGCTGGGCAGTCTTAGAGCAATTCCTGACTAATGCGGCTGTAAACTTTTGATAAAACTCTCTAAACGCTTACTCTACAAGCTGTCCACCTCCCCCCCCCCCCACCCTCGATCGATAGCTTCGATTCTGTATGCATTGTGCACGGCGCACTCTCACAGCATTCCTGACGACAGCGAACTGGCAACGTACGCTATGTTTGAGATACTACGAAAGCACGCATGTCTTAGAAAATAAGCTTCTCTAATCGAAAAAGCCTGCTCCAGTCAATTTTGGGCCACCCACGGCGAAAACATAGGTGTTCTAGTAAAGTTGTATACATGTTTGTGTAGATCTCAAAGAGGCGAATCGAATGGCCCAACCTTTTTCCAAAAAACCCAAAAGTGAACGAGTTATGAGCATGCGACGCTACTTTGCCGTCGCAATTTTGAAGGTGTGGCGTGAGCGGTATTGTAGGCCATTACAACGAGGATGTTGTGGTTGTTGTGTTCGGTCAAACAGCGCTGGTGGTGTATTGGGCTAACAATCTGGCCGGAAAGTAGAGGATTCGAGCTCGATTCCTGCCTGATACAGGAATTTTGATAGCAACTACGCATCCATCTAACAGCTTAGAACCTCTAAGACAACCACATTATGTCTCAACAAACATGGGCAGCTAAATTAGGCACTTCTCTATCCAAAATGGAGGCTCACCTTAAAACTTAAAACAAGCGTCTTCCAATCTATACCATACACTTCCTAAGAATAATTTGTGGCTCAACAACATTCATTTTTATTGTTTTCATTTCCTTATAAGAACGATAATTCACCTGCCCTATAAAGGTGCAGTCTGTTTTAGAACTTTATAAGTTTCGCATTTTTTCGGCAAAACAGTGGATTAAGACGAATTTTAAAAGTGCAGAAAAGCAGATATTTACACGTACATATATAAAGGGAAAGATCTCGCCATGCACTCGACCAGCGCGTCGCTAATTCTCCTCTGACTAATGGTAAAAATCACGTTGGGTGGAGCTACCCACTGGTGTTTGACACAACAGAAACAATATCGATCGGCCAGCCGCTGATCCGTTTTGTCGATTTTTCTCCTGAGTCGGCAGTCGCATGCATGTGAGGTCTCACCAAGAGTCTTTAGAGCAAGTAGACCAAGTCGTCGATAAGCTGACGGTTAAATATCGATTTTTGGCAGTTTAAGTGAAAATGGCGTGAATTTGTTAGTCGGTGGGCAGAAAAGGCTAGCTGGACAGTCTTAGAGCAATTCCTGACTAGGGCGGCTGTAAACTTCTGATAAGACTCCCTAAACGCGCACTCTACAAGCTGTTCAGCAACCCCTCGATTGATAGGTTCGAATCTGTATGCAGCGTGCACGGCGCACTCTCAGAGCATTCCTGACATGACAGCGCATTGGCAACGTACGCCATGCTTGAGATACTCCGAAAGCACGCATGTCCTGGGAAATAAGCTGCTCTAATCGCAAAAGCCTCTCCGGTCACATTTCGGGCCACCCATGGCGAAAACATAGGTGCTCTAGTAAAGTAGTCTACATGTTTGTGTAGATTTCAAAGAAACGAATCGAATCGTGCCAACCTATTTTCAAAAAAACCTAAAACTGAAGGAGTTATGAGAATGCGACGCTATTTTTGCGTCGCAAATCCCACTTTTGACCGTGCGGCGTGAGCGGATCTCTCTCGTTAGAGAGCCTTCGGGTTCTCTTGTTAAGAGGGATCTCGGGCCGCTTGTTGCAGAGCCACGTGGCCCGTAAACGGGTGGTGTTTAGGGGAACGAAAACGCAAACCAAATGCGACCGTGTACCGCCCAGAAACGCAGTGGGACGCAGGAGATGAACTACGTGCTCCTGCTGTGTCGGGTCGACCCGCTCCTTGTGCGTGGGAGCGGCATGCTATCATAAAGAGTTGCAATTCTTACTGTAGTGGATGTGTTCGCGCTGTGCGGATTGTAACTGTGTCGGCTCGGCCAAAAGCTTACACTCGGTAGACTGGGAGTACTCGTAAGGCGATTCGAGGCCGCCGCACGACAGAGCCTGACTAGCTACCGTGTGTACTCCAGTCAAAAACAGCAGCACTAAAGGATCATTCCCCTGAACCCGAAAGAGCCCCCATTTCTGCAGCGATGGGAAGGACGAGTACGGAGAGGCTGCTAAAATCTCAGGGCCTAACCAGGCTGAGTAAATTGAGAAGGGCAAGGATGACGATCTGTATTTACAACGCCCGCACGCTCGCATCGGAAGCATCCATCGAGGACCTGATGATGCAAGCCGGGAAGATCAAGTACGACGTCGTCGGATTGACCGAGACTAGAAGACACCACCCCTACACGCCGCCTACGACTCAGGAGAAGAACTGTTTCTCGGATTATGCGACAGCAGGGGAGTAGGCGGTGTTGGTGTCCTCGTTAACGTGCACTTGGCCATGAACATCGATTCGTACGAGTCTCTGACAAGCCGAATCGGCCGTCTGCGACTGAAGCGATGTGGATCCGTGCCAGCTTTGACTGTATTCGTCGGGTATGCCCCAACATCCGACTACGACGACGAAGAGGTCGAAGCCTTCTACGGTGGTGCTGGAGAAGTTTTGTAAGGAAGACCACACCTTCTACAAGGTGATCCACTTCAGCGCCGAGATCGGGCCCCGAAGGTCGCTGGAAGAACTTCACATCGGAACCCACGGTTTGGAGTGGAACGAGCAAGGTGAAAGGCTGTTTGAGTTTATCGTGTCTACCAAGGCCATCCATGGAAACTGACAGCTCCAAAAGCCTCCCTCCCTAGGATGGACCTGAGAATCTCCCGGTGGCCAGTTCACACAACAAGATCGACCGCATCATCTTCAACCGCAAGTATTGCCTGACCGACGTCTCCGTTGTCCCCAAGTTCTACTTCCCAAGATCCCGTTGTCCCCATGGGATCGAGCCACCGCCTCCTTCGCGCGAGGTTCCGCTTTTTGCGTCAAGGAGAGAAGGCCGAGAAGTTCAAGAAGAGTCCCAGAACGACCATCAACTAGGACCTGTTCACCTCTCTTGCCGGCCCTTGGGAAGATACCGTCATGGACAACGTCGACGAGGAATACGACCGCTTCGTGCACCATCTCTGCGATAGTGCTAAGAGAGCCGAGAGCTTGAAGACCACCAAGAGACGTCTATCTACAGAAACTCTCGAGCTGATGTGCCAGCGTGGAGCAGCACGAGCGTCGGGCAACAACCAACTCACGTCCGAACTTGCGAAGCTATGCAGAGCGTCGATAAAGGAGGATCTTAACGAGAGAAGGCGGAAGTGTTGGCTGAAGCAGCAGAGGCAGGGTTGAGCATCCGCGATGCCCACCGGAACTTCGCCAACTTCAAGACCAAGATGATCGCTCTTCGGCGTCCTGACGGAACCGTCACTTCTTCCAGAAGGACCATAGAGAAGGTCATCCACGACTTCTACTCCGTTCTCTTCGATAGCCACGTCCACCTGCCCCCATGCCATCTTCCGCAGGATGGATACGTCGTTCCCTCTGTTCTCCCTTCCGAAATCCGACACGACATCTCCTCGGTGAAGAAGCGCACAGCACTCGGTCCCGATAGGATCAGACACGAACACCTGAAGAATCTCCCGCCAACGCTCTTCAACACCTTGGCGCGGCTCTTCACACGATACCTGTCGGTGTGCAAGGTTCCATCTCAGTGGAAGACCAGCAAGACCGTCTTGCTGTACAAGAAGGGAGACGTGCCCGACATTGGCAACTATAGTCCGATCTGCCTGCTGTCTGTAGTCTACAAGTTACAGTAGTAGTAGTTGCAAGGCATCCTGAATAGGATCAGCAGAACGCTGGATGAAGGACAGCTATGCGAACAAGCAGGATTTCGGAGAGCATTCAGCACAATCGACCACATACACACCATTACGAAGGAAGTATCGTGAGAGTACAAGCTGCCGCTGTGCCTTACGTTCATCGATCTGAAGAAGGCATTCGACTCCGTCGAAACTGAAGCGGTCATCGAAGCCCTGTTCACGGCTCCAGGACCTAACTCCAACGCGACGTCGCGCTCTAGCCGCGTGCGACGTGGTGGCGCTGAAACGCGGACGTGCGCTCGGTGACGCATGGTTAGCTGCGGAGCACGAAATGTTCTCAGTGTTTAAGGTCCCAGACCACATTTCTAGCAAGGAACTTAGGATCCCACAGAATGTGGTAGGCAACAGTCTGCAGCAGGACGATTGATCCGAGAATGGGTCATAGTAAACTTTTCCGTAGTATAACCATAATTACGGGTAAAAATTGACCGAAGAAGTTGTAGATGGCAAATACTAACGATAGAAACCATCCACATGACCAGGACTCCTGTGTAAACTGTCGCTGATCGTCCTATTGAAACCACATTCATATACCATCTCCAAGAAACGTTGGAATAAGGCAAAGGCGTGCAGCATGTCCCTGTAGGAAGCGTTTCTAGCCGTCGGAAGCATCGGACCGCGACAACTCGTCCAATTTCGTCGCTCACCGTGCGCGACGCCAGTGGGGTTCGCGCGGCGTTGGAGTTATGTCTGCCCCCGCCTGTTCACTCAGGGCGTTCCTACTCAATACATCAGAGTCCTTCGAGAGCTGTACAGTGGATTCACGACCAAGATCTCTCCATTCTACAACGACGTCGTCATCGACGTGAAGAGAGGGGTTCGTCAAGGGGATACTATATCTCCAAAGCTCTTCAGCGCCACCCTCGAAAACGCCATGCGCGAACTAGAATGGGAAGACATGGAAAAGAGCGGCTTGCAGAGCTTTCAAGAGCGTCGAAGAAGTCGTGAAGAAGACGAAGAACGTCCTACTCCGCGCTCACCTACTCGACTCCACTGTTCTTCCTGTCCTAACATACGCCTCAGAGACCTGGGCTATACGAAAGCAGGATCAACACGCGATCAGCGTCGCGCAGCGTGGAATCGAGAGGACGATGCTCGTAGTGACGCGACTCACGCAAGTGAAAGAAGGCCTCCGGCCGAGCTTCGCCGACTTTCAAAGATCAGAGACGCTGTCGCGTGGGCCAAGTCGTCGAAAATTAGGTGGGCCGACCTCGTAATGCGATTCGCAGACACCCGCTGGACGAGAGCCATCACCGACTGGATTCCGCGGGATGTCAAGAAAACACCAGGACGTCGTGAAAACTCTCAACAACCGTTATGACGCTCTTCGTGTCCCTCAAGCGAGGAGGATCCATTGGACCACTCTGGCACGCGACAGGGACGAATGGAGACGCTGTTGGCGTCCGCTCGAGCAAGTCGATGATCAACGGGACGACAGGTGATACAGGTGATATATCCACCTTTCTTTTTTCCTTCCTAATTCCTCCAATTATAATTCTAGCTGTCTGCTACTCTTTTATGACTTTTCAGCAATTGACCACTCAGATTTTCTTCTTAAAGGACGTGGTACAGTACTGTGCAGCACATTTCCTTTAGGTTCGAATGTGTCTTGGGTTTCTCAATTTCTTCTCATTTTTGTAGAGCACATTTCGGGTTGATGAAAGGTATTAAAGTAAGTTCGCAAAGGAAATTTCTTGCTAGAGCCAGACCTATGCAGTAGACTATAAAGTACCAGTTATTGTCTTTACTTCATATTTGAAAATTGGCGAAGAGTGGTCATCAGCTTCTTATCCTTTTTGTCTAATTTTTTTGCCTGCGTGTACCTACGTTCACAATTTCTCGAGTAGTTGAGTGTGCTTCTTTCCGAGAAAACTGCCAAGAGAACTGTCGAAAAGCACGAAAACGGTAAGCAAAATCGTTGACGTGCACGGCATGAAATTCAGTAAAAGCGAAGCAATGACATCACCAGCAGATCAGTTAGGCAGGGCTCAACGTTGCCCTAGCCTAGTTTTACAATCATCACCTAATGTTGCACGAAGACCCCCTCCCACCTTTCCGGACAACTTGTGGAGAAGAGAGCAAGAGCCTTTTTATCTCCCTCTTTCGTTCCTTACACTTTTTTTCGCTTCATTTGTGCTTCGTAGCGTTTTCTTCGCGTTTTCTGTATCTCTTGGACCTCACTTACGAAATAAAGTGCACGAAGACCCCCCCACCTTTCCGGACACGAATTTACGAAATAGAAAACTAAAAAAACTGATTGGTTGGGAAGTATGAGAAAGGAATGTGTAGCAATCATGTGCGAGAAACGGCATAGGAAGTGAAACATAAAGCACGAAATGACTCCATAGAAAAGTGGAGGCGCACGCAAATAAAGTGATGATCCGGCCACTGATATCACTCCGTGATGATCCGGCCACTGATATCAGCATAGAACCAGTCAAGCAGATGGTGGCGGTGGTGTGGGTTGGAGTTCCGCCCAGCGCTAGAGTTTTGGTCCCAACAAACCATCGTTATGAGAGACACTGAATTTTTGCCTTCCTCTATTTCTTCGGATTCAAGATCTGAACTGCGCTAAGAAGACCCTAAATAGCTTAGGTATGTAGAACTTGGGACGCTGTCCGGGGCGTGAGATGCAAGACGCACATTCAAGTAGTGCGACTTTTGCACAGATACAGCTTTGAGGACAAATCATTGAATGAAAATTTCATCTTAACCGTTTAGAACGAGTCTAGTTTGATTCCGGGTACGTGTTATGTTTTCTAGGAGACGTTTTGTCTGGTTTGAGAACACCGTTCAGAATGTTTCCATCTCAAAATGGACGTGGCATACGTCGTGCGGGACACATCCGCATCTTGACCGGGCATTTGACCTCGTTGTCTTCGAAGTTGTCTGCCCATACCTTACCACTTCAGCAACCGTAGCAGTAAGAGATGCGCCACTCCTAGGGAAGGATAGAGTTCAGCGTCGGCGAATAAGTTGTGGAAAGACGAAGGTGCTCACTTGCAGGTCAAGCCCCGTCCACGGCTGCGGAACAAGGAAATTCCACTGCGACGAACCCATTTGTGGCGGCGTGGGACGCGCCTCCTCCACCACCTCCACCAGGCGACTCCCCGTATCAGCAGAACTGGTAGAGGCTCTGGAAGGTCGCCCCTCCTCGTCAAGAAGGAGGTAGCCCATCGTTCCTCAGTGAGCTTTCGCTAACACTCATACCGTGTAGGTAGACGTAGTTGTCCCTACTGTTCATAGTAATTTATTTATGCGCTGTTTAATAAAGATTTTATCATTGTTGTTCATTTGTTTAGTGCCACATATGCATACCATTAATTGCTAATGCCGTCAGAAATTTGCGAATGAGGTGATGTGACATCAAAAGAAGGATATTTATTGGCCTATTTATTTACTCGTTGTGTGGGTGTGTGGGTGGGTGGGTGGTTGGGTGTGTGTGCATGTGTGTGTGTATGTATGTATGTATGTGTGTGTGTGTGTGTGTGTGTGTGTGTGTGTGTGTGTGTGTGTGTGTGTGTGTGTGTGTGTGTGTGTGTGTGTGTGTGTGTGTGTGTGTGTGTGTGTGTGTGTGTGTGTGTGTGTGTGTGTGTGTGTGTGTGTGTGTGTGTGTGTGTGTGTGTGTGTGTGTGTGTGTGTGTGTGTGTGTGTTTCCGTGTCACAATTGTACTGAGGGAAGGCCGTATTGGCGATGCTCGACATTGATGGCGATCAACAGCGGCCCAAAACTTCAGCACTGGAGGTAGTCGAGGTCGCTGAACACGAATCTGAAGTTCGTTTTTGAAGTGTCAATCGACATCAATCGATATTGATCATGTAATCGATTCGACTGTGATTACTCTCAGAGAAAGACCTTTTGGCATATGCTGCCCCGTCGAAGACATCCCTTAGCTTTCGTTCCCCTCCCTGTGATTGCGGTGATCCACGGATTAACTGAATTATCCCTATATATATATATATAGGGATAATTTATATATATATATATATATATATATATAAAGAATAAGGATAAAGGACGGCGTTACTCAATCCCTTCTGGGATGCGCGAGCGCATTCTACTTTTACGGGATGTCGTGGAGGCCACATGAATGCGTATTTGGCCATACTTGCGTTGGCCAGCCGATGAACAAGTCAGCGCTCTATCCTTCCCAGACGAGTCTGGTACCAATTCACCGACCCCGGAGGGATGGAAGGCTTGGTTGGCCTGGACGGGAAATCCGAACCAGGAACCTGGTATCGGGTGCACGCGACAGTCGCGCCTCATACGACTGCGCTACACGCGCCCATCCTTTTATATATATATATATATATATATATATATATATATATATATATATATATATATATATATACAAAAGTAAGAGATTCTGTCTGTCCTTCCATCTGTCCGTCCGTCTGTCCATCTGGCCTTTCGTAAACGTCGAGTAACAGCCATCCGGGTTCAAGCGAGGTGTCACCTAATCGTAAGTCGTGTTGAGAGGGGTCAGAAGACGTGTCGCCGATGTCACGCAAAGGGCGTCCGAGTTCGGAAGGGTGTCACCGACGTCGTTCAACAAGCGTCTCGGTTTAGTAGGCATGTCACCAATGTCGTTCAAAGGACGGCCGGGATGAGAAGAGGTGTCATCGATGTCGCGCAAGGGGTGTCTGGGTTAAGAAGAGGTGTAATTGATGGCGCACAAAGGACGTCCGGCTTGAGAAGGCATGTCACCGACGTCATTCAGCAAGTGTCTGGCTTCTGAAGAGGTGTCGCAGATGACGCGAAAGGCCTGCCCGGATTCAGACGACGTGTCACCGATGTCGCGCAAAGCACGTCCGGGCTGAGAACACATGTCATCGACGTTGTTCAACAGGCGTCCGGGTTTAGAAGAGATGTCACCGAGGTCGCGCAAGGGGTCCGGATTCCGAACATGTGTAATAAGGGACCAGTAAAGGAGAGACCAGTGGAGGTAGGACCAGTAATGGAGACCGGTGAAGGGAAGGAATTCAGTGAAGGGTTGACCGATAGAGAGTTGACCAGTGAAGGAGAACTAGAGAAAGGTTACCAGTAAAGGAGGACTAGTGAAGGTGGACCAGTAATGGGGACCGGTGAAGGGGGGGGGGGGGAGGGGTTCAGTGAAAGGGGCCAATAAATGGAGTATCAGTGAAGGACCAGTTAAGGGGGTGAGGGGGACCAGTTTGGGGGAGGACTAGTGAAGGGGATCAGTGAAAGAGACCAATAAGGGGACCAGTATTTTTTTTCAGTGTCGTCCAACATGGCGTCAGAAGACGTTCTACAGGCGTCGTGCCACGAGTGTGTGCGTGGGGTGGGGATGCAGAAGATGTGTCGTAGACGTCGTGACACATGCGTCGGAACTCATCGAATGTGTCACGACGCTAGGGAGAACGACTAATGGAATCGTAGCAATATTATTCCTGACTGTGAACGGCATCAAGCGGCCTACTAATACCAATTCATTTCAACGGTGTTTCCGCTGATTGAGCGCTTCGGATTAAGACTCTCTCTATCTGTTCCTCGCCACGTATTGAACGAGTATTTCATAAAATGAATCGCGCACGTGCGATAGTGGATAAACAGGCCCCATAGGAGCAGTTTTGAAGATTCTGCCCTACCATATCCCACTATGCTGTTCTACATAGCAAAACCAGTTTTGTTACTGTAATGAGTGAGGGAAGGCCTAAAGAGGACAAGAAGACGGTCGGGGTGATCTATTCTCGGGGATTGCGGGCGAAGCCCCTAGTTTGGCGGCCGTCCTGGACGTCTGGTAAGCTAATACAGTGATAACCGATTCTCTAGTAGACATCGAAAAAGAAAAGCTATTGCAAGTCTACTCCTCCCACTTTCGTTTCGCAGGACGCTTGTAACGCCAGGGAAAGCGTTACTCTTCACTATCGTTGTGCTTATCCAGCTCTGGATTTTCGGCAGTTGAGTATTCCCTATCTCTTACAATCCAGGCCAGAACGTATCTACAGAAAAACTAGTAAATTTGTTCCTGAGCAGTACAATTCTGGTTCGGAGAGATATGTTAAAATTAGGTACATAGGATGGAAGGTAAAGGATAAAGGACGCATTTGTTCGTCCCTTTAAGAGGTGCGCCATGCGTTCTTTTTTTACGGGCTGTTGTGGAGTCAAATTGAATGTGTCTTTGCCCTTCACAATGACTTGCAGGGGCGCCTCCAGCGATTGCGCTAGCACGCGCCTGAAGTCAAGCTAGGTATCCAATCAAAGTCACTGAAACTTACAAGGGAAGGGTCTCAGGCGTAGGTCTGAAATGGGGAAATGAATAGTAGTGCGAGGACCTCCACCCTTCATATGGTAGAAAAACATGTTTCGTTCTTGCTGAGTCCTTGAACCAAAAGATCTACGGGCCCTCGAAGGCGGAGGTACAGTAGCGCACCATCTGCACGTGCCCACGTCCATACGTGCGCGCGTGATGCTGTATGGGACGCGGCGAAAGGCTCTGCAGACGAGTCGATGGCTCAGCAGGGTGGGGGCTACTTCGCAGGTGCTAGGGCAGGTGTTCGGCTCCCGTGCTACGCGATACTTTTGCATTTTTTCATAACCGCTGTCTCCTTCACCAATTTGCTTCCTACACACCTCCTTCACATTTATTTCACTCTAAATTGTCAAAAGGGTCAGATTCGTTGCCAACACTCCAGATTCGTGATCAACACCCCATGACCTCTACGGCCTTAGTCACCCGCACCTGTTGTAACCTACCGTAGTCCGCACAGCTTTAAAAACGGATGTCAGATTCGTGATCAACACCCCAAATAACTCCCTTGGGGATAATGCTTGAACACATTAGTTTAAGCCTGGAGCGGCTGATATAGAGGCTATAAGTTGTTACAGGATGTTTTGTTACGATCAAAACTCTTGCGCCAGGCGGGACTCGAACCCGCATCTTCTGCTTTCCGGGCAGCGATGTTCGCCTTACACCACCGGCGCTGTTTGATCGCACGTAACATCCGCGATATCCTCGAGGTCCGTCAGCACCCACCCATGATACGGGGTTGGGCCGGCCGCTGATATCAGCATGGAACCGGTTAAGCTGAGGACCTTACTAGTAACAATGCTTGAACACATTAGTTTAAGCCTGGAGCGGCTGATATAGAGGCTATAAGTTGTTACAGGATGTTTTGTTACGACCAAAACTCTTGCGCCAGGCGGGACTCGAACCCGCATCTTCTGCCTTCCGGGCAGCGATGTTCGCCTTACACCACCGGCGCTGTTTGACCGCACGTAACATCCGCGATATCCTCGAGGTCCGTCAGCACGGTGTATCATGGGTGGGTGCTGACGGACCTCGATGATATCGCGGATGTTACGTGCGTTCAAACAGCGCCGGTGGTGTAAGGCGAACATCGCTGCCCGGAAAGCAGGAGATGCGGGTTCGAGTCCCGCCTGGCGCAAGAGTTTTGATCGTAACAAAACATCCCTTGGGGATATTTGGGCGAAAAATTCTTTTCGACCTCTCCTCAACCTCTGGAGTCGTGAAAGTACATTAGTGCATTGAGGGCGGTTTAAATCAGCTTCCCTCCTACACATCTCCTACACATTTATTTCACTCCAAATTCTCAAATAAGGGCTTACTTTCAGCTGTGCTTACTTCTCTCACTTTTTGTAATATACGTTTTGTGTTTTTCAGCGAATGTTAAACAGTAACCTCACAGCAAGTACGGATTACTGCAGGTACGGGCAGGGTCAAGCTTCAGGTTCGGGAATCAAAGGGGGGTCGTAGTGTGGCGTCGTCTGGAGGGGGGTCGTACTCTCTCGATTTTGGCAGAGGATTCTCTCAAATTTCAGGTTTTTAGATGTTTACATCTTTTAATAAGTTATTTTTTCCAGGTGTGGCTACGACCATGCGGATGCATGCAGGCACTCGCGTTTTATGGAGTAAAAAATAGGATTGAGAGTCAAAAAAAATATTTCACAGTGAAAAATAAAGATTTCCTGTTCGCAGAATTAGAGTCAATGAGAGGCTTTCATTTTTCAGATTTTGCCAGGAGGTAATGAACATGGAGTTTTCTACCTGAAGGAGCGACATTCCAAAATTGCACCCTATCCAATTTTAAATGTCAGTCACCAAGGACGACCTAAGAACTTTCCCTACAAGATTTTTCAAGCGCCCTTCGAAGAGACGGAATGGTAACCGAAGGACGGAGGACTTGTCTCGCAAAGAATTTTCTCTCTTCAGCGCCTGAAAGTGAAATCGTACCCTATAGAATTTTAAGCTCGTTTGACCCACAGTAATAAAACTATGTTTTTCTGAAACGATCTTCTATATAATCTTGATTTAGCGTCATTTGCCGAAAAAATGTCGACCCAAATCACAGTGGAATAATCACATATTCTAATCGCATGGAAGATGTTACTTTTAAAATCTGCGTTTTGACACATAGAACACACACTTATTAAAGCTTTGTGAATTTTTAGAAACCTCAAAAATCTCCGAGGTATAGCAGTTTGCCTGCGGCTACTGCGTTCTCTGACATGATCGACCGCAATTGAAGGATGGATGGACTCTTCGCGGAAAAAACTTTTCTGCCTTCTGAAGGAAAAACGACAGAAAGTAGAACTGTGCCATCTAAAATTTCAAGTCGTGTTTACTATACAGTAAAAAACTAAACTTCTTCGTTGTTACGACAATATGATTAGGATGGATCGCGTGCGAAATTCTCGTTTTTATGAAAAAATTGTTTTTTAGCCGAAGCAGACACCCCATACGAATAAAATTCTGCCAGAAAAACTTCCAAGTCTTGATTAATGCGCCGTGAAAAAATCATGATTTTCTGGATCGAACAGGATGAATCGACCTCCGGTCGACTTTGCACCAACGTCATCGGAGCATAAACTTGAACGCTCACAAAAAGGTTCATAACTCGCTAAGTTTTTTGAAGTTTTAAAATTTCGCTAGCTTTTCAAAAACTAGAAGAAAAGCTCTTTCTTGCCATATAAGAGTCAATTTCCAAAAAAAGGGGTCTTCATGCGCGGCAGGAGGGTCCAATTTCTGGTCCATTTCGCAAAAATACGTACCGAAAATCGAACCCCCTCCCCCCCCCCCCCCCGCATGAAGACCCCTTTCTTGGGAATCAGTTCTTATATGGTTAGAGAGCATATTTGCTCTATTTTTTATGGCCTAGCGGAATTTTTGATTTTCGGAAAATTAGCCGAGATATGATCAATTTTCGGAAGTCGTGAACTGAATCTCGGATCGACCGGTCACCATCGTCATCCAAGTGATCTCACAAAAATACACATAAATCAGCTAGTTTTAGGAAATTCGAAAATCTTTCTAGCTTGTTAAAAAGTAGAAAAAAAGCGCTTCTTTATGGTTACAAATACTGTCTACAAAAAAAGGATCTTCATACGGGCGGAGGGGGTTCGATTTGTTGTCGATTTTTGCCGAAAATCGACCAGAAATCGAACCCCCCCCCCCCGCCCCGCATGAAGTCCCCTTTTTGGAAAGTGATTCTTATATGGTAAGAAAGCAAATTTTCTATATTTTTTGATGGCTGAGCAGAATTATTGACTTTTAAAAAAATTGGCTGAGTTGGCTGAGCACATTTTTGTGAAATCATCCCGATGACGATGGTGAAGGATTCAGTTTACGAACTCCGAAAATTGATCATATCTCGGCTAATTTTCCGAAAATCAAAAATCCCGCTTGACCATTAAAAAATAGAGCAAGTATGCTCTCTAACCATATAAGAACTGATCTCCAAGAAAGAGGATTTCATGAGGGGCAGAAGGTTCAATTTTCGGTAAGCATTTTTGCGAAATGGATCAGAAATTGGACTCCTCCTACCGCGCATGAAGACTCCTTTTTTGGAAATTGATTCTTATATAGCAGGAAAGCACTTTTCTTTTAGTTTCTGAGAAGCTTCTGAAAATCTAGCGAAATTTTAAAACTTCGAAAAACTTATCGAGTTATGAGCATTTTTGTGTAGTCACTTCAATTTTTTCGCTCAAAAATTGAACCATCCGCCGCGCATGAAGAACCCTTTTTTTGAAAATAGTTTTCACATGGTTGAAAAGCGTTTTTCTTTTAATTTTCAAAAAGCTAGCGAGTCTTCTAAATTCGAAAAACTTAGCGAGTTATGAATTTTTTGTGAACGTTGAATTTTGTGCTCCGATGACGTTAGTGCAACGTCGACCGGAGGTCGATTCACCCTGTTCGATCCAGAAAATCATGATTTTTTCACTGTGCATTAAACAAGACTTGGAGTTTTTGTGGCAGAATTTTATTCGTATGGGTGGTCTGCTTCGGCTAAAAAACAATTTTTTCATAAAAACGAGAATTTTGCACGCGATCCATCCTAATCATATCGTCATCGCAGCTCCGTCATCGCTGCGGAGAATCTTGTTTTTTGCTGCATCATGCACAGAGCTTGGGTTTATGTAGCTTTGGTTTTTAATGCCGTTTGCTTAGGATGGGAGAACATTATTTCCATAGGGAAGTCCATCGTCCATCCTTCGTTTTTCCGCTCCATAATCGATTCGATGAACGCTTCAAAAAAATTTATACCACTTAATTCGTTTATACCACTTACCAGAAAGTAATACTCAAAATTTTATATAACACAATTTCAGATGCAGGCGTCGCTCCTTTAGATAGAAGAATGTTCCGTGTCCATGACGTCCTGAAAGAAACTGCATAAAATGAACAGTAATGATTGGAAGACTGCTACCAGAAAATCTTTATTTTGAAGTGTCGAAAAATAGCATTCAATATATTAAAGAATTTTATTGTGTTTTGAAAGCATGTATTGTTCAGGGAATTCGTTTCGTTGTTCTTTTCAGTTCTCTTCCTGAACAGAGAAATCTATTAAAAAGTTCAAAATGCACAAGAAACCTTGAAAAAGTCAAGAAATACAAGAAATAGAACAGTGGAAGAGAGAGGGAGGGGTCGTACAAATTGGGCTTTTGAGCGGGGGTCGTAAATTTCCAGCAAAAATCGAACCCCACGCTTGACCCTGGGTACGGGTGACTAGAGATGTCGAGGTCATAACCACCGATTTTGCCCAATCCTCTCCCAGGGGGTTATTTGGGGTGCTGATCCCGAACCTGACATCAGTTTTTGCAATTTCGGCCGATGACGGTAGGTTACAGCAGGTACGGGGAACTAGGGTTGTTGAGGTCATGGGGTGTTGATCACGAATCTGACCCTTTTGACAATTTAGAGTGCAATAGATGTGTAGGAGATGTGTGGGAAGCAAATTGGTGGAGGAGGCAGCGATTATGAAAAATGCAAAATTAGTGCACACTACGGGAGAGTCGAACATCCAGTCCAGCACCTTTGAAGCTGTCCTGCACCCTGCTGAGCCACCGACTCGCTTGCGGTAGAGCCTCTCGCCGCGTCCCATTCAACAGCGCGCGCATGCACGTGGGCACGCTGACGGTGCGCTACTGTACCACCTTCTTCGAGGGCCTATAGCTCTTTTGGTTCAAGGACTCAGCAAAAACAAAACATGGTTTTCTACTATATGAAGGGTGGAGATTCTAGCAGGACTATCCGTATAGTAGTTGTATACCATTGCACATTTTTGAAATTTTACATGTGTTTACTGTAATTTAGAAAGGAAACATTTTAGATGTTATTTTGTTGATGCAACTGTAATCAACATAGTTTAATTTAATTTTATTCTATTTTCATTTGCAAAATTTAGTTTCAGTACATAAGTGAACTCACTGTAACATATTACCTTGCACCGTAGCAACAACTCAGTTAATTAGTTACCTTCTTCACTGAAAGGCCTAATTGGTATGAACATGTTTGGAATAAAGATATAGGCGAAGCAGACATGTTTTGGCTGTTAGTTGTCACTGTTTTGTTTGTTATTATTCTTTAGATACAGTTGTTGTGGCGTTGTGTTTTGTGTTCTTAAAGAACAATGAGATTTTCAATATTTGTTACGTATAGATTTGCACCTGATTCTATTGAACATAAAGCAAATGAATTTAAATGCAAAGGCTCTCCGACGAGACTGATGCAAACTGCTTCCTCAGCTATGCACTGGTTGGTCTTGGATTGGCTGTTTATGACCCGAGAGCACTTCTTCGTTTCACCTCACATCACAAATAAATGTGTTGTTGTTCAAATATCGGCAGTACAGCAAAAAAAGTGCCACTACTGTTAGATACGCTGTGCGTAGCAGCCAACACTGTCACCGATGTCGCCCACAACAGCGTCGCCGAAGTATAACATAGGCCTAATCCGAAATGAGGCGTGACTACCCTGATTCTGACTTTTTAAGGAGAAGTTTTAGAGTTGTAGAAGAAAGCATTCGCAACATGTCTGAAATATGTAAAGTGTTAAAGGCTTGTTTTACGGAACTGTCAACGATCTTAACAGCCTGTGATACTTAGAATGGAGAGAAAACCATTTTTCCAGCCCTACTCGGAAAATTGAAATGTTTCGAAGCATTTATCTTGGAAGGCAAGTCTGTGTACACTTCGAACCCGGAAGAAAAATTGGTAGATTTTAGAGACTGTTTCACTTTTCAATCTTATATTCTGTTAGAGCAGCGATCTAGTACGTGCTCTAGAAGCCTAACAAATCAATATTGCCGGGCTTGTGTTTTGTTCCCCCTTCAAGGTCTTGAAGCAACGTGCTAGCCCTAAATGTACAAAAATAAAACATGCTTCATGCTTGAAATTCTCTAGTCTTCTTTTGCACCTAGACATAGTGCGAGGATAGTCAAGGCCAAAGAAACATGCATCAGAATCGTACTGAAGGTCTGCTGGACATTTTTCGGTTTTAGTTTCCCTGCCACTAGGAGGGCTGTCAATCAGGATATTCTAAAATGCAAACATTCCCATATACATTTTTTCAAAGTTTAAGGACTGTTGCAGGTCGTGCTTCTGTGAAGTCTAAAAAGGTAAAAGAGAAAAACGTAAAACGAAAACAAGAAAATGGAACGAGTTCAAATGGGATTAGAATTGTGAGCAATCATTACGCGTGAACTCATTGCGGACAAGCGGATGCTTCACGAAGAAGGGCCTCTACAGAGTCTGAGAGCACCGCCGCAGTGGGGAGCCACGCTGCCACTGTGGTAGAAGCGCGGACAAGTCGTTGCGGAGTCGCTGGTCGCAAAGGTCGCCGAGATCTGTCGTGGTTCACGGCGGCTCTCACCCGCAGTGCCAGGCGCTGCGGGTGAGACCCCTCGGAGGGAGTGTTCGGATTCGAAGCTTGGGAAGGGGATAGCCCATTTTTCATGGCCAAAACATTCTCAGGAAACTAGGCTTTCGACTCCAGTCAGAGAGGCTTTACGCTTCATACTGAGATGGCCGCAGCCTTTAAATTTAAGTCTGGAACCCTCCGTTCTGAGCTGCTTTTCAACCGACTTCGCGTTTTATGGGATTTATACAGTTTTCACGTCAAATTAGACACTTTTCAAACCAAAGTGTGCACAATTCAAGCCAAACTGTTAAGAAACGTGTCCAATTTGACGTGAAAATTGTATAAATTTTCGGCAGCATATACTTTCGGGACTCCAGAGGTCGAGGAGAGGTCAAAAGAATTTTCGCCCAAACTTCGCCCATGGAGGTTATTTGGGGTGTTGATCACGAATTTGGCATCTGTTTTTGAAAATTCGGTCGATTACGATAAAACACGATAGATAGAGTGACAAGGCTCCCAAGATCATAATCACCCATTTCGGCCAAACTTCGCCTAGGGGGTTACTAGGGGTGCTGATCACGAATCTGACATTCGTTTTTCGTATTACGCTGAAGTTTGGCGGATATCGTTGACCATGGCTTTAGTCACCCTGCTTTTATTGTGAAATCGTTTATCGCATTCATGTTTACTTAATCGTTCTCACTGATTCGATGTTTTGTTCATGTTTCCGTGCTCGTTTTCGTTGCTCCTTTGTTATGATGGCGACTGCCGACCAAAGAAAGACATATTAAGGGAGCGGTTGTTATCGGGTTGAGCTCCCTGATTACGTATGTGAGGAAGTTCGATCTAACCTACAACTTTTGAACACTAGTATTCAATTTAAACTTGCCTTTCCTTCTTCTACTAAGAGGAGTTCCAAAAAAACTTCGCCGATTCTAGAGGAGGTGTTTTGCGAGAATTTTAATCAATGTGACCAAGCCTGTCTTATTTTTTCTATTATATGCTACAACGATGTTATGTATGTCACGTATAGCTCTATGTCCTTAGAAAGGGCCTGTTCGCTTTGTTTTTCGTTACCCGGCAATTTTTGAGCTGGATAAGAAATAACAAATTAGCCGACTCTTCAGGTTGGGATGGTCTTTTTATAATATCCTATTCAGTAGTAAGAGTGATCGTGGCCAACAACAGAAGATATTTAAATCCCCAAAGCTACGAGAGATACTCCTCGCGTTGGCAGAGGTGGCGCAGTTGGAAGGATACCTAGCCTCCACCCCTCCAGGGTGGCCAAACTCGTGCCATGCTCAGTGTTTAGTAGATTTATGAGATCTCCTGAACATTGGGCTGGTCATCCAAGATAGCATTGCTTGATGATGATATCCTTGATGGTATTACTGATCGCTAGGAGTGGAGGTGCTCACGCATCCCAAGGAGAATCGTTCAGCGTCGACTTTTGCATCAAGTATTGGAAACTAAGTAAGTATCATGGAAACTTTGCTCTTTTTGACTCTATGACTTGTAGGGTAGCACTAGCGAAGGCTAGTGCCGTACTCGTGCTGGCTGTGGTGTTGTTGGCGGGCCTACTAAGTTGGTACCCGGAGTCTCTTCAACTGAACACAGGACTTGCAGAGCTGGCCGCCCGCTGCCCTTCATCACCCGCTCGCGTGTACTGAGCGAAGCTTAATCTATGGTGCTCCCTCTGAAAAATGTTCTGTTCACTAGTATCGGAGGTTCACCTGTTGTCTCGTTTTTTGCCTATTTGTGTTTTATGGAAAGCTGTTCTTGTGTTGTTCTTCTACTAATTTATCAGCCATTTGTCTTCAACTTCATACTGTTTCTGCTTTTATTCCTGTCGCTGATAATAAACTTATTATTATTATTATTATTATTATTATTATTATTATTATTATTATTATTATCCAATCCTTTGTGTTTCGACGGGTGCAGTGCGTTCGATTCGATTGTATGCGGTAGTGATACCCCTTCAGTCACAGACTGTTGTGAAGCATCCAACAAAGACGCAGCAAATCTTCTTTGCAATATAGGGAACGATCTCCTTTCAAGAAGTCGCCGGATATTCTGCTTTACCCTTATGTATGTTACCGACGTACAGCGGCCTAATGGCTGCAAAACGTCTGGTTGGGTGCTTCGCCCGCAAGCCCCGAGAATAGAACATCCCGCCAGGTGCTTTTCTTCTTTAACCTTCTTACTCTGATTAGGGTAAAAAACTGGTTTCACTATACAGAATAGTATGTTCGGATTTGGTAGGGCAGACTCTTCAAAAATGCTCGTTTGAGGCCTGTCCACCTCTATCCCATGTACGCGGTTTATTCTCCAAGGTGCTCATTCTGCCTGGCAAGAAGCAGTTCGCAGAAGTCCAACCTGAGGTGCTTAATCTGCAGAAACAAAAAAATCAATCAGTTTTGGTCGCCCAGCAATATCAGTTAATGTCCGGAAGCAATACAATTCGCAATATAACCCTTATAATTCCTGCAATAATTCCCCGACCCCCTCCCTCCAATTCCTCTTTCCGAGAAAGAAACGGAGTGAGAATCACGCCGCGCATGCTCGTTGCACAAAGCCTTTAAAAGATTTTCTGAGAATCCAACGCATACCGCAAAAAGACTGATCCGTAGCATGTCTACTAGATCTGTACGCACGTTATACGACGTCTCTTCTCGATTCATGCTACATAACTTATGTGACACATTTGCTGAGTCCCGAAGCAAGTGTCACCACATTACCGTGGCGTCCATGTCCCTTCTGCATCACGTGACACGATGTCTATTGCACGTCTTCAGAAACCCGACACACGTTGAACGATATTGAGAGAAAATGCTGGTCCTTCCTTACTGCCTCCGCCCCACCTAGTGGTCCCCTTTACCGGTTCCTCTTTACGGTCCCCTTTACTGATCTCCTATTTCCTGATCCCCTTTAGTGTTCCCGCTTACTCCGAATCCCGACGCACGTTGGAGGACGTCTACGACACGTGTTCTGATTCCCGGCGCTCAGCACTTCATCATCATCCTACCCTGACGCGCTGCCCGCTGAATATATCGTAAACTTGGATGTTCCGCCGCCAGCAATCTCCCTTGGTAAAGCTCAAAGAAAAGCCCGGCTTTCATACGCCGTGCTGTCCAAGGCATCTCTTGGCTTCAGTCCCTCCTTCCCATGACATTAGCCGATCATATGTAGTAAGATACTTCTCAGAATATGTATTTTGACTGCACAATGGCTTGCTCTGGCCAACTGTTGGGAAGTTGGCATTTTGTTCCAGCTCGATTGCCTTGTACCGTGGAACGAACAACAGTGATGGTTCTCAGGCTGCGGAGTCAAGCTGGTTATGCAGACTTTATCGCGCAGATGCTTCTGCGTCACCGGCCTCTTAATACAGATTCTTCGAAAAAGACGCGTTCTCGCGGCCTTTTCGGCCTTTCGAAATAACTCCCTTCAAAGTTGACTACTTGAAGAAACAAGCGCATTTTTGAGTTCAGCAGCTCAAGCTCTATCAGGTAGTGTAAAAAGCGTGTCAAAAACATCAAAAACTGACTGAATTTCACCGTGTTCTGTGTTTTGAAATACGTACTCCATCCGCACTTGACAAAGTTATCGCACTCCGCACACGCCGCGTGCAGTTTGCAAGCGGTCGAGCACTCAATTGATAAGTTCGATTCTACATGCATTGTTCATGGCGCAGTCCAGTCTCCCCGGGACAGAGTACAACAATTCCCCAATAGGGCGGCTGGGAAATTCTGAATTTCTTATAAAACTCCCCAAACATGCATTCCACAGGCTGTCGCTCCACTCCATTTTCCATCGGTTCCATATGCATTGTGCATTTCCAAAGGCAAGCTGGATAGTCTTAGAGCAGTTCCTGATAATTCCCGGCTGGGAATTTCTGACCTGAAGTCTTGAAGGCTTTACATTTTCCAGTAAATGAAGATAGAAGCGGAGTGAACATGCTTTTGCCCACTCGATTGACAAGTCCGATCCTATATGCATTGTGCACGGCGCATCCTCGTAGCATTCCTGGCACGATAGAGCACTGGCGACGCACGCGATGCCTGAAATACTCCGAAAACATGCAGGTCCTGGGAAATAAGCTGCTTCAATTGCAAATAGTCTGCTCCAGTAATTTGTTCGACCCATAGCGAAAATGCGTGATCTAGTAAAGCTGTATATGGTTCGTGTAGATCTCGCGGAGGCGACTCGAAAGGTGCCAATCGTTTCTCAAAAAGAGCCTGAAATTAGAAGACAAGTGGTTGAAATCGAGAAATCGTTCAAAAACGTCGATTAAAATAAAAGTTGAACAAATCCGAACCCTCTGGGCACCATTTGATAGAGCTTGAGCTGCTGAGCTCAGACATTACTTATTTTCACAAATCATTGAATTTCAAGACAGTTATTTCAAAAAATCATGTAGAAGGTTGACTGCCGAGCAGGAAAAGGATAACTCGTCCACAATAAAAAACGCATTTCAAAACACTGTGAAATTCTGTTAATTTTTGGCATTTTGACACGCTTTTCATGTCGTTTGAGCTTGAGCTGACTAACTCAAAATGTGCTTGTTTCTTCATACTGTTTAAATTTAAAGGAAGTTATTTCGACATGTCGAAGAATTCGCGAAAATGCGTCTTTCTATTGGGAATCAGCTTTTTAAAAAAACTGAGCGAGTGATAAATAAAGCAACATGACGGAGCCTCTATAATCTGCCGAAAGGCATGCAAAAGTTGTAAATTGACATCTCTCAAGCTTTCCTTGTCTTTTCCAGACATTGAAGAAGCTGGTTACTCCGAAACATCAGCTGGGTAGAGTTGCAAAAATATTGCAATGTCAAATCGCCTTGGTTTCTCTCTTGAAGGTCTTCGATTCTTCTCACTGACAGCCTAAAAAGACCTCACAGGTCCTCGCCAAAGAAGTGCCTGCGCTGCACCGCGTTTCAAAAAAAAAAACTAAAATGGTAAGAAGTAGCTTATAATTCAGCAGTGCTTGAATTCTTGATATGCTGTTGGAAGTATAATAAAACAATATATTAGGTTCTCGGTCCATAAATGCCGTTTTTGCTCAAAAAGAAATTCCGCTACAAGAAAAGAATGACCACACCTTAATACAAGAGGTAACCTCCATTATTATCAACGACATCTCGCCAACGTCCTCGCAAAGAATGGATGCTTTTCTTGAAGAACTCCGGTGGTTCGACTCGAAGAAGTTGGACCCCCAAATCTCGTTCTTGGATTTTTTCTTCGCCAAGGCATGCTGCTTCAACAGGAAGAGATGGTAGTCTGATGGCGCAAAGTTTGGTCTATAAGGCGAGTGGGGCAGAAGTTGCCAGCCCAACTCTCCAATTTTTTGCAGCGTGATATTTGCGACGTGCGGTCGAGCGTTGTCATGGAGGAATTTCAAAGTTGCTGTGTTCACTCCTTGCTGACGCAGCGCTAGGTCTACGCGGTTCAGGTGTTCTCTATAAATGTCTGCCGTAACAGTTTGGGCTGGATCCAGCACCTCAAAATACACCAGACCTTTATTGTTCCACCAAGCACAGAGCGCGAATTTTTTTCGTGAATGTCAGGCTTCGTCGTTGTCTTTGGAACTTCACCGGGCTCAACCATTGCCGCTTTCGTATGGTATTGTCGTAGTGGATCCACTTCTCATCCGACCACACGAATGGATCGTAGAAACCGTTGTTTTTGGTTTTGCAGATGATAATTTCACTTATGGCGTCTCGTGTTGCCTTGCTTGGGTCGCTGAGCTGGTGTGGCACTCTTTTCCCACACCGATTCGAGTTTCTGATTGCATGCAGACGACTAGCAATGGCAGAATGGTGACAATCGAACCTCTGTGCAAGCTCACGTGTAGTTTCTGTTGGACCTGACTCGACAGCTCCCTTTAATTCCTGGTTATCCACAACCTCAGGACGCCGTTGATGCTCTTCGTCTTCAAGGGTCTCATCCTCGCCTCGGAAACCTTGAAACAATCGCTGGCATCGACATAATGATGGAACGTCGCTAGCAAGTACTTCAGACAAGATGCGATGGGATTCTGCAGCAGTTCTTCCTTGCTTGAAGTTGTACAGCAAACAAGCCCGCCCTCGGTACTTTTGCTGATCATCGTTAACTTAAAAAAAGTCTCTAGAAGGATCAACGAATCGGAACAAAAATTTGGCGAAAGATGCTTTCGGAAACGCTTGTTAAACACGTAAAGTTACATGATCCAAGAAGTAACAACAGCGGAGAAATGACAAATCAAAAGCAGGCGATATTTATAATCCGACAACCTAATAAAACTAGGTGTAATTTTTTTCGTTATCCGTTCATTCTTTATGTATGTTCGTCCATGCCTTGCTCTTGAATACCTGCCAAAGAAAGAAATGTTTGTTGGAGCTGTTTGGTCTGTATGCAGTCTCTGTGACGGCTCTCACAGAATTATTTACAAATTTTTATTAACAGTTGGTAATAAGCACACTGGACAACGTACAGGGCTCCTCCCGTCCGTAGGAGCTTTACTTTCCAGACTGGTTATCTAATTGGGTGGCGCTTACAGGGCAAAAGAGGCCGCCCATGTCGAGAAAGGACGCCGCGCTGACGCATGCCGTAGTACGAACATACAAGTTTTCGCCGCGCGCGCGGCGGCTCTTGGTGCACGCGCGACGAACCGCCACTGACGCATCGCTCGTGGGTGGGCTGTTATGGGGGAACTGGAGCTCTAACAAACTCCCGAGTTGTGCTGTATTGTATCTAGATATGTGGCTTTTAGAATTGAAGCTTCTTCTCACAAAGGGAGACTAAATCTTCTCGCAATGGAAGCAGTTGCTTATTTCTCATATTGCTTACTAACTCATCCAATTCTCTATCGAAACATATCAATTTTCGCTGATTAAGTGCAGGGGGGAGGGCCACCCAAATAGCTGAGCAGAGGTTGCAAAGGAAGCTTATGCAGTTGCAAGAGCATTAGACTTCATGACTGTAGCAGCACACGCTACGCAGTTGTCGCGCTTGCCGCAGCAGTCGTCGCGGCCGCCGCGCGATTTCGTATGTTCAGCTTGCTCCCCATTAATACTCACTGAATGTATGTGTTTTGTTTTTGATACTCTCACAATGGATAGCAGAACTACTAGGTTCGGCTCCTATCCTGCGGATGGCGTAAAAGATTGCGTGTATAATTAAGCCGAATGATCTAGGTGCGAGGTAATTTTGAGATGTATAGACTGCGTGGCTTTTGCTACTGCAGGATAATCCTAGCCTTTATGAATTTTGCTAGTTTTATGAGAGGCTTTGTTAGGCATTAGTGCCTTGGTGAGGCGTGAGTTGTAATTTTGCGCTTACACTCGGTGATGAGGTTTTGCATATCAATTGAGGATAACACAAAATACAGATACTGAACAAAGTTATTGAACATAAAATATAATGGGTGTTACATGTGAGTTGAGGGTAGTACAAAATACAGAAATTGGACAAAATGATTGAGTATAGATAATGCGCATTCATATGGGGAATATTACATTACAATAGTTGAGAGTGAAAAATCGGAAACCATGAGGAATATAAATTTAGCAGCAGTCACGATATGGTGAGGATGAACCAGTGTTAAACAATTGCAATTACTGCGGCACTGGGTATACATGGAAATGTGGAAGAATGAATTAGGGTGGAGGAATACTACAGTCGGATATGCGACGTTTTTGCAGTGGTCCAGTTCTGGTCTCTTCGTTGCACATAATGACGTGGTGCTGTCCTCCACAGGAGCGACATTTTTGCTGGCAAGTCCCATGAGCAGGAGACATGTAATACACTTGTTGAGATCTCTCAAGCAGAACGATCTGGCAATAGTATCAGTGAATGTAGGGAGGAACGACGGTTGTCGTCGTTATCATTTTCACAAAAAATGCATGGAAGACGGGGAGTGGTGTGGGCTAGAATAGTGTCGAGCTTCCTGTTGATAGAAGTGATCATATTTTTGAGATCTTGGACGGCTGTTCATAGAAGATGCAAAGTGAAACGAGTGGACACTCCGAAAGTATCAGGATGGCGTGTTGACAAGACGCCGGTGGCAGCTGAGTGATCAGGTCTTGCGGGGTCTTTTCCGGGAGCCAGCTGCTTCGGCATTTCGAATAGGTCGCTCGGCGCAAACTACCTACAATAGGCCACAAAAGGGCCTATTGTTTCACACTGAGTGACGAGCGTCTTCGGTGAATGTGGAAGACCAGTGGGAATGGCCTCAGTGGCCGCGTTTTGAACGGAAAACTTTCAGAAGTTCGCGAAAGCATGCGAACAACAGCTTCAGTATTGCATCTACAATTACAGTGAAGATTTTAACAACGGCTATTATGACTGCTGGTCCACAAAGGTAGAGTGAAAGGCCGATGATGCTTAAACCTGCAGTTGAGACCAGAAAAAAATTTCCAGTGGTTTGCAAATGTGGAAAAGAGGGGATTGAAGACTGGAAAAGAAAGATCTTTCCACCAGTTGTCATATTTGCTGTTGCTCTCTTTTCCAATGAATATTTCGTGGTCTGGCATCGATTTATGGAAGAAAGGGTGCCCACTACAGGGACCTTTGTTGTCCGCCCGCCGCACTGGTAGGTGCACTCGTTTTTTACGTGGGCATGATCGTACTCCATCATTAGTGTATTGGTTTCATTATGTTGTGCGCATGTAATGAGATATTATTGTCTCTTGCAGTCAAGAATGACTTCACGTGGTTTCTCAGAATAGCAGTATGCTGTCGAATTTGCTGTTTCTAAGCAGATGTAGCATCCTGATACGGGTGAAATTTGTACCGAGCATTGTGGATCGAAGATTCGCCGCGCAAATTGGATCTGTTTCTTGGATGCTACGAGAACGGTGACTTCTGCGTCATTCGTCTCAGTCACGATGGGTTGGTCGTCGTGACGCTGAAGTGAGGTGTGATAAGCGGTAGCAGGACAGTACCATTCTTTAGCTCTCCAAACGTATTTTGCGTACACGCACATTGCACGTTATCAACGTTGGTAGTGCATGCACAGATTTTTTCATTTTTGCATATGTTGAAATGCTGAGCAGCCGTTTTCGCGTCTGAACATCTTACGGCAACTTTAAAATCATCACTTAGTGCGAACTGTCTTTGTGTTGACAGAGAAAAGCGACGACTGAGTAAGGGACGGAGAGTGTATTGTGCGGAGATTACTTTCAAGTCCCAGCCGTGAATGTTCCTTTGAACATAAGGGTGCAAATAGAGAGAGCTACTTTCTGTAGTGTTTGCGGAGACAAATTCAAGGATTATTTCAGCATCGAGGCTCCAAGAAGTACATTTGAAGATGTGGTAAACGTCTTAATTGATAGGCACTTGAGCGACACGGTAGAAGAGGCTCGATGACAACGGAGTTAGACATCCGCATGGTAGGGCGCCGCAGATTGAAGCTCCATTGAGTATCCGGGGTATTTGTTTGCCTCCCGGAGTTCTGCTACTGTACTATTTTGTAATCACGCACATCCATCTGCAAAACATGATCTCATGAAGTGGCATCTTTTCTCATAAAATACTTCTGTAAACGTATCTCTGGTGTAGAACAGAGACTGTTTATTGCAACTCAGACGAACTTTGTTCAGAGTTAGTTACTGCGTTCCTATGGATTGGTTGCGGTATCGCAGAAATATGCATGTTTTTCGGTTCAATTCATTGAAAAAAAGTTCCTGTTCATATTCGATCGTACAGGTCCCAGCCTCGTCACAAATGACTTCTGTGTTGTGACGCATGGAAGTATGTTCACATCCTGATGCTGAAACTAGTGCGAGTATGGCAATTGTTATTCCAGCGCTTACAAATTTCGATGGTTGTAGATTTCTGAGGTTAAATGATGCGGCTTCGTTGTTGTAATTTGTTGTTTTTCGTTGCAAATACCTCACAACTTTTTTCATTGATCATGCAACAATTAGAGCTGTGGCTAGAATGGGGATCGCGATAAATACCATTGTTGTTATGATTGCTCCAACTGGCGAGCAGTGCGGATTTCCGAGGAGTGTCAATGTGAACATGTTTTTATTGGCGGAAAATGATTGTCTAGCGCATGTTTTAGGGTGACAGACATTTGTTCGTGGAAGATGGGAAAACACTGAAATGTTTATGGAGTCCTCGTGAGCCGAGGATGGTAACGCAAATGTGGAGGTTTCGGTAGATGGGATCAGGGATGGGCGAAAATTTTGGAAATTTTTCCCAGAAAACAGAAAACAGAAAATCGCCTTCGTCAGAAAACAGAAATCAGAAAACAGAAAAGCCAAAAACGCCAGAAAATCAGAAAACAGAAAACAGAAAAATTCGAAATTATCACACGACCTAATTATTTTACCTAAAGATCCATATTTCCAGTAGCAAATGTTTTTGTATGACCAGAAATGTAGTCGTATACCAACGTTTTAATTTGCAGGCGTTTATAAAAACTTCCATTAAACTCCAGTGTACTGCAATCAGCATGTTGTAAATCTTGACTGATAGATCCTAGGAATCTCGACACTTGAAGCATACAACATTACTCATCAGCTCCGTTTCACCGCTAACGCCTCAATTAGATAATGATCCCTCTAGTAAGAAACTGGCCTTTTAGAGTACCGAACACGACGAAGGCCCAGTGATCACTGTTAGCATGTTTCAACACAATTGCTTGAGTTTGTAGACACACTCTCGCAACATACTCTAAAGCTGTGCAGAGATTCGTAGGGTATTACAGGCTCCGCTAGAATCTGTATTCCTAGTTCGTTTCGTTTTTTAGGAATAAATTTCCTAAAGTGTCATAGTTTACACGTAGCTGAAAGTTTTCAGGCCAACTTACCGATGCTCTTTAGAACACCTAGTTGCTACTCAGGCGACTAAAGATGTTGTGTACTGGCTTTATATTTAACAGAACAACACGCGATTGTGACTGAAGGGCTGTGAGCATAACAGATCTTGGGTAAAGGTGCTTCCTTGAATGCGTAGACACCATATAATGAAGACCGAGCATGTACCCTCTCCATCACATTATTATTATTATTACTCCTCAGATCTACCTATCATATAACATCTCAGGGAAAATCCAGCAGAACCATCTTGCTGTACAGGAGTGCACGACATTAGCAACAATCGCCCGATCTGCCTGATGTACGTAGTCTATAAGCTGTTCGCTCGAGTCATCCTGAACATGATCGCTGGGCGAAGGACAGCCATGCAAACAAGCAGGATTTCGGAGAGAATTCAGCACGATCGACCACATACACTCCATTACCAAGCTCATCGAAGTGTCGCGAGAGTTCAAGCTGCCGCTGTGCCTTACGTTCATCGACCTGAAGAAGGAATTCGACTCTGTCGAAACTGAAGCGGTCGTCTAAGCCCTGCTCGCTCAGAGCGTTCCTACTCTGTACATCAGAGTCCTCCGAGAGCTGTACCGTGAATTCACAACCAAGATCTCACCATTCTACAACGACGTCGTCATCGACGTGAAGAGAGGGGTTCGGCAGTGGAAAACCATATCTTCGAAGCTCTTCAGCTCGAAAACGCCATGCGCGAACTAGGAAGGGAAGACATGGAGTGAAGGTCAACGGCCGGCAACTGACCATCTTCGGTTTGCTGTTGACATCGTGCTCATAACACCGAGCGCTAGCTAGGCGGAGCAGATGCTTGTTGGCTTCGACCGTGTATGTGAGAACGTTGGACTGCAGCTGAATCTTACGAAGACGATGTTCATGAGGAACGAACGGTTTCTGATGCCTCATCCTCACTCAACGAACGAACATCTTCGAATGCTCCAGATACGTGTATCTGGGTCGCGAAGTCAACAACGGCCCAGCCTCAGAGATGAGCAGGAGGAAACGAGCGGCTTGCGGAGTTTTTAAGAGCGTCGAAAGAGTCGTAGAGAAGACGAATAACGTCCGGCTCGTACGCATCTTTTCGACTTCACTATTCTTCCTGCCCTAATATACGCCTCATAGACCTGGGCTATACGAAAGCAGGATGAACACGCGATCAGCGTCGCGCAGCGCAAAATCGAGAGGACGGTGCTCAGTGACACGACTCACGCAAGTGAGAGAAGGCCTCCGGAGTTCCGAGCTTCGCCGACGTTCGAAGATCAGAGACGCTGTCGCATGGGCCAAGTCGTCGAAAATTAGGTGGGCCATGTAATGCGCTTCGCAGACACCGACTGGACGTCACCGACTGGATTCCGCGGGATGTCAAGAGAACACCAGGAACTGCCCACCAAGGCGTTGGTCGGGCTTCTTCGTCAAAGCCCTGAACAAATAATATGAAGCTCTTCGTGTCCCTCGAGCGAAAAGGATCCATTGGAGCACCCTGACACGCGGCACGGACGTATGGAGACGCTGATGGTGCCCGCTTGAACATCAATGGACGACAGATGATATACGTGATAAATGAGAAATTTCCAGCATCACTACACTATCACCAGATCAGCGAAATCAAAGGTAACTAAAAAACTTTTCTGTCTCTTACTAATTTGTGACACCAAAAGCTGAGCAATCTTCAGAGTTAGAAAAGCATCTTCGACAAAGGCTCTGCATAAAGCGATATTGGGGATGACCGGTCAACAATGTTCAATTTTCAAACCGGGGGTGGAGAATACCCACAGTAACTCTAGGACAAGTGGTTAGTTAATACATAATTTAGTACCCCTCAAAATACTAGTTTTATAGTTTTGATATAAATTTTTTAGTGATCGTAGATGGTCCAAACTACTGTTAATATGGAAAAGAATATAAAGCCAAATTATGAAAGTAGAAAGTGTCCTATGAAGAAATTCCTTGCCAGCAGCACTTACACAATCAATCAAGGAAACATGTGGGATAGATCATGAGTATAGGCGCAATTGCTACATGAGCACATCAAAAACGCCACATGCTTGCCATTTATGACACTCTAGGAACACTATTTTGGAATGAAGCTCACTATTCTATGATACTTTTGAATTTTTTCATTGGATTTCTGTGACAAAATTTTATTCGCGACTCTATTTTCTGTTTTCTGGCCAATTTTTGGCCATTTTCCCAGAAAACAGACAACAGAAAAAATTTGCCCAAAATGGCAAGAAAATCAGAAAACAGAAAACAGAAATTCCGCCTATCTCTGGATGGGATGTTTTTAGTATAGAACTGATGTTGAAGCTCTTGCTGAAAGAAAGGTGGTTCTCCTAATATCGCACATTTTCCTTAGCTTTTTTGGGGCATTATTCTCTCTTTTTTGAGGGTTCTTTTTCATTTTCGTGATCTACTTTGTCATTTTCGGTGTTAGTGACGTCCATTTTACTTCGAATTTCGAGCGGGATTAGCTTGGTGATTGGTCGTCGGCATATGTTCCCTGACTGTGTCAGGACTTCGGCTGTTCGAATTAGCTCATCAGAGCTTTCAGTCAGTTCAGTAGTGCGTCCGAGAGGCCAATAACCGCGAGGGACACACTCGTCTTGTTGTACAATGACGATCTCACCAACTTCCGGTACTGAACGTGAGACGTGCCTGCCTTGTTAGAATGTGGTTTTGTGAACGTCACGGAGTTCGGCCAAATATTCGTTATGCCACCTGGTGGTGAGCCATTTCTTCGACAAATTTTAGAGCCTCTTTGGTCTGTTCGACAGTGGTGATAACGGTGTCTTCGTAGGTGGGATCAGCACTTTTACCTTCATCAGCACATCTAGGGAGGGAAAACTTGAGATTGCCTTGTAGAAAGTCTATAGGTCTTAGCGGAAGTACAATACCGGCCTCATCTTTTGGTCTTTAGGCGGAAAAGCGAAAAAAAAACCGCCTTTTCCGCCGCTTTTTGATAGCGCTCTTCAAACTGCCTGCTTTGAAAAATAAATCCGATATTTGGGATCGGCATCGGATGATCTATCCGATGAAGCGAAAAGCGCGCAGCAAACATTTAAAAAGTTGATTCGATGACCTGTATTCTGGGCGGCGCGGCGGACCCATCCGTCGCTCGAGATACACCCAAAGGTCACCTCCTCCCAGTTAGCCGGAGAAGATGAAGTCTCGGTCCAGTTTTACCACCACACAGATTTTTGTATTCACCAGTTCTTCACGACCACACTGATAATTTTTTTGAGGAATCCTATTCATTTACATAAGTCAACTTGGGGAAAATTGCCGAATTAGGAGTTCAATAACTTTGAAACACCAAGCTTGTATTGGTCTATAGTCACTGACTTGATTAAGCATATTGCAGGGAGGTGCGATGCGGAAAGAAAACTTTTTGCATGAAAATCATCAGGACCTACATGCTGCTAAAGAGGTCCACGGGACACTTTTTGGCAGCTGCCGTCGAATTTTGCTTGCAGTTCAAGTGGCTCTGAATTTGTTTTCTTAGTGCAGGAATCTTACAGGTTAGGAACACAAGGAAAACTCCATGAGGCCATCCAACCGTGAGATTGCGACTAAGTCTCAAAGGAATTCTGCGTCGCAAACTGGCGTCAAACTCGGACTCAAACACAATTAGGGTGGTTTTAAAAAATTTCTTCAAATTGCTAAACTACTGTTCATTGATATGCTCTCAATGATTTTGAATCGAGTGGTGCTTCGACTTCGATTTTATATTCATTTAAACCGCTTCATAAGGGGTCAAATGCCCCAGTTTCGGCTCGGGCGCCGCATTGGCTCCGGAGAATCGGTCCGCTAGCCTGTCGTTATGACCTCTTGCGCCATCAGAGCACGCCGTACATAGCCTTACTAGGGTGTTTGCGCTTCGGATTCGACGGCCTGTTATTGATCCCCGGATACCGTAAGAACAGAATGCATGGCGTATTCCAATTTTTTATTTTTTTCACATTTCCTTGCATCACAGTCTTGCAATACACTTATTTCTGTATTCTATATCGAATTTAAACCCTGAACTATTTCTGTATCGAAAAATGGACGCAAGTGTGCATTTATCCAGAAGGGGAGGTTTTCTCTGATGTAGCATAATCTGTCTTGCAATACACTTATTTCTGTATTTTCCAAGACTTTCTAAAGTGTGGTAGAGGATCTTGGAGCGAAAAATTATTGTAATACCTGGCCATAGGCTCACCTGTTTTTCCACAGAAGAGGATTTTTCAAATCTTTTACAAAATTGCTTCAACTATTTTCGGAGTCGGCTTGAAGAAGCAGGCTTTTCTCATTTTGTGTCGACCTTAAATAAAATAATTAAAATAAAATAAAAGTTCTCCTCGACCTTCACTGGGCAGCGCTACACTAAAATTGAAAGGGGTTAATGGTTCTACGTGATCGTTGATTGACCGATTTCGTCGGACAGCGCGTCGAAATGATAATGCAGTGTTGAAATCTTATAAAACGAAAGGAATTTCGGTTGAATACCGCCTAAGAAAGATGAGGAAGACGTCCCAAGACATTCCAGAAAATTGATTGTTTTTGACGAAAGCGAGTTGATACATAATCGAGGTGTCAGAACACAGGACGTGCTGGCCAGCGCTATAGCTTTCCATTGATTGTGGGGGTGAAATGCCTATTAAACGGAAGTTTTGAAAACACAAAAAGCACCTAAAATAAAACGCACATGCACTGCAAAGAAAAAGTAGACAACATTTAAAATACTCGTAGCGGTTTGAATCACCTCCAGCCTAAATGTCTGCGTTTATTTCATCACCCTTTATCGGCAAAGACCGCAGACGATCATAACCCTCTGGAGCCTAGTAAACTCCTTTTCATCACAGAAATCATTCCTTACCATTAGTCCTTTACTGGTATTACGAGCTTTAACGAGAATTAGGATAATGTCCAAAATACAGAAAAAATGGTAATCTATCGAGTCACTTTATAAATCCCTTTAATGATGAGGCCAAACATGAAAACAACCT
>OX375867.1:55854371-55889232 GCA_947359475.1 Heligmosomoides polygyrus bakeri | reverse complement strand
GGGAATGAACATTCCCCACTAAACATAAATAATGCAGTTCAATGGCATACGATGGGACCAGTCCACAAGCCGAGAATGGGTGTCCAGACAATCTCACCTAAATCTCACCTAGCATGTGCCCCAAATGATCAAGGAAGGGCAGCTGATACGTTGCACGAGCCCAGTTGTACCTTACTGTCCGTCGAAGGTGTACAACTAGATACACTGGTGGTGACGAGCAAGTAGCTACTGCAGTCCCTGCAGGTCAACGAGTATAGGTCACCCTCACATTCTAGCGTATTGCTGGACGGTGGCGCGATGGTCTTGAAACTAGTCTGGTGGGTCGACCAATTTAGAAAAAAAAGACAAATATAGAGAGATTTTTGCTGATGATGCAAAGATATCTTTCCAAAAAGTTGATCACGACGGTTGGCCATGACGTCAGTGTACGCTCCCCTGAGTATGCGATTGCCATGGGTAAATCTGAAGCTGCAGTATTACGCTTCCGCAACTCCTACAGTGTCGGACGCGACTTTTGCTGCAAAAAACCGCGAGTTTGCGACTTTCCGTCTTTTTGATATAACTCTAGAGGGTGTGGAATAAGAGAGGTGTGGAATTATCATGCACAAGGTATCTTAAAATGTGCAATCAGGCAAAACCCGGAGTTCCCCCTTTCTTAGTTCTTTGCGAAATCGTTTTACGTGACAGTTCTACGAGCATGTACAATCTCGATACGGGCACCACCCCATTTAATAAAGGTACTATTAAAGATTTAATAATGATACAATTAGAGGCCTGTCATGGAATATTAACACGTTGCCGAACGCACGATTTTCGAGTGCCTGGTGTGTGGGACCAATCCATTTTTTGCAATGACGAGACCGTGACATGACATCGTGTCACACGGCCCTGCACTGCCTAAAAGGTGTGATACGTCGCTAACGTGTTAACGTTCAGAAAAAGTACCTTTCCTATTTCTTGTTATCAGCGTTTTCTTAAATCGTTTAAAATACGTCCAGCGGCCGAAAACATTTTCTCCGTCAGGACTGTTCGAGGCGGCGAACAAAAGTGTCCTGGGATAAGCATTGCCAGGTGAGGATAGGCATATCATACGAGAAGGTTAGACCAGTGTCTTTGTGGATTCGTTGGCGTGCTTGGGGGCTCGGCGAAGAATTTTCTAGGTCCAAAATGCATCAAAGTATAGAAGGATAAAGGGCGGCATTACTCAATCACTATCCCCGCCAGCGCATTCTACTTCTACGGGATGTCGTGGAGGCGATTTGAATGCGTATTTGGTCATACAATGATGACCTGCGGTGGCCGGCCGATGAAGAAGTCAGCGCTTTATCCTTCCCAGACAAGTCTAGTACCAATTCACCGACCCCTTAGGGATGGAAGGCTTGGTTGGCCTGGGCGGGAAATCCGAACTATCCTTGATGATCTCAACGGTTTCTTAGGAACAGTCTTTGTAGGGAGGATGAAACCTGCGAGATTAGTGAAAACTAAGGGCAAATGTGTTAAACTCACTGAGAAAAGAAAAAAAAACCGTTTAAAATTCCGTTAAATGTCTAAAAAATTCCGTTAAGTCGTTAGGCCAGGTTAATGCCATTAATTCGTTAAACGGTTAACCGTTAAATGTGCACCCCTCTCATGGATCACCCTCAGTTATTGGTATAGGTGGTTTCCTGCCATAATCAGCCAAATGGACTTCGGCATCGTGTTCGGCATACTGAATAACCCCTGCCCTTAGACGACGTTTGAGCAAAATCGGTGATCCCGACCTGACCACTCTTAGTTAGCAAGGAGTAGTCCAAAACCTACCGAAATCAGCGGAATTTTTAAAAACGGACGTCGGATTCGTAATCAGCGCACCAAAGAACCCACTAGATCATTTTGGGCGAGAAAATTCGGTCAATCTCGAAAATATCGATTTTAATGACGTCATCGTCGGGGCATCCTCAGCCTGGGGCGCCAACGATGATCTCGATGGGAAATTGTCAAAAAAAAAATCGATTTCTGAAATTGGTCGAGAGTGACACCTTTCGATAGGACTTTCATGCTGAACAGAATAGCGTTCTTGCGAGTGTCGAAAACTCAAAAGTGGGCTTCGCACCGCCGCAACTTTGTCCAATCATAAGCTACTCCCTGTGTTTCAGTACACCTATTGGACCTTCTGCTGCCTACAAAACCCTCGACTGCTGTCGGAGAGATTCGAACTTGACAGAGCTTTTGCGCTCAGAACACCGCCGCACCTCCAATTCAGCACAACAACTGTCGATGTTCTTCGCGCTAATACTCGCCCAGATAACAGTTCTTGCTGCGCGCAGTAACACCGTTCAATTCACCACCAAAAGCTCGACCGAATGGTATCAAACTTGGTCTGGTTCGAAAACATCGGATTCATAACGTCATCGTCATCGTCATTCTGCCGCGGCCTTGAGCCGCCGCGCCTTTGATGCGAAATTGCAAAAAAGCGATATTCCCAGTATAGGTCAAGACTGAAACCATTCGACAGAGCTTTTCGAGCTGACCAGAATGGTACCATTGGGAGTGTCGAGAACTCAAATGTGGACGAGTAAGGGGGACGGAACTTCACCGCTGCCCTCCGCAGCTCTAAAATGGCAAATTAGGCTGAAGCAGTTTAGGCATCTGGAGAGTTGCGAGCATGTCATCGTAATGAGCTTTCAGTCTCGTGCTCGCCCACGCATTTGCATGCCGTTAGCTCTCCTCGCCTTCCTACGGCAGTCGACTGAACTCGGAAAAATCGTGTCACACAAGGTTTACCTGCATTTTCACACCGCTGTAGCTTTGCTCAGTCACAAGCTACGTGCTGTGTTTCAGCGCACTTCTTGAACTTTCTACTGCACACAAAATCCATAGGTTGCAGCCGGAAAGATTCAAACTTGACGGGGTTATTGCGCTCAGCACACGCCCGCGGTACAATTCGCTAGCTGTTGCGCCCAGTCGATTGATAGGTTCTATCCTATATTCATTGTGCACAGCGCACTCCAAAGTCTCCCCGGACAGCAATTCCTGAGTAGGGCGACTGAGAGTTTCTGTAAAACTACTCAAGTGCTCACTCTACCAGCTATCGCGCCGCCCACTTGATTGATATGTTCGATCCTATCTGCATTGCACACGGTGCACTCCAAAGCCTCGCCGGAACAGAGTACAGCAATTCCCGAGTAGCAATTTCTGTCCCTTAGCCCCTTAGTCGAGGTCGAGAAGGGATAGAAAAACATTCACCCAAACTTTGCCTAAGAGGAGCTGATCACGAGTATGATATGCATTTTTTTGAAATTTCGGCCGATTATGGTAGTTTAGCACGTGTGCATGCGATCCATAGTAAACTTTGAGGGCTACTCACTCCTTGAGTTCTAGGAGTTTGCAAAAATGGTACACACTCTTCTACTATGTGAAGGGTAGAGGCTCTCATAGTGGTACTCATTTTCGCCCTTCAGACCATGTGCGTGTGAATGCGATCCCATAGTAAACTTTGAGGATCCTTAGCACCTTGGGTACAAGGACTTTGCAAAAATGGAACATCCCTTCTTGCTACTTGAAGGGTGCATATTCTCACTGTACTATTCGTTTTTGCAATTCAGACATACGCCTGAGACAGCTCCCTGGTTAATCTACTCTTCCTGACAGCTGGAGACCTCACGGCTTGAATCTGTCAAACGCGCTATGTCAGAACTGACCCGAAATATAGGAGGTACTTTGAAAACCTCAGAACTTACCCTTTAGAGAGTATTCGGACTATCTCATTGGAGAGGTTTCGGGTTGCTTGTCTAGGGCTACGTGGGCGGCCCCAGATGGTAGAACCAAGTCAAACGTCGAACGAAACGCGGCCTGTGATGCAGATGGATGCAGTGAATGGACCCCTTGCTCATGCTGTGTCGGGTCGCTTCATACTTCAGTGTAGGTGTTGCATGTCCATGCATAGAGTTCGTGGGTGTGTTCGCTCTGCGCAGATTGTATCCCGCTCGGGGAGCGCTGAACACATGGAAGCGCGCGACGGTTGCTGCCGCGAGCGCGACGTCTACACATGAATTCCGTCCGGTTCTCTGATTCAGATAGTTATTGAAATCGGATCGCCTCAAAGAAATAGACGACTGTTTCCACTGCGAAATGATTCAGGGTACTTTTATGGCAAGAAAGGTCATTTCTAAAAGCCACACATTTAGATACAACATAGCATAACTCTGGAGTTTAACAGAGCTCGAATTTTATATAGCTGCCTATCTAGGAGCGCTGCGCCAGCGGCGACAAGTCGTACGTTCAGACGTGCCTGTACCCTGCACGTCAGCCCGGAAGAAAGCTTGCGGTCATAGAATGAGATCGAAAGGCGATTCGAGGACACCCGAAACCCCGAAAGAGTTCCTATTTCTGCAGCGATGTATAGGGTGAGCACGGAGAGATTGCTGTGATCTAAGAGCCGCGCAAATTGAGAAGGACTAGGACGACAATCTGTACTTAGAACACTCACACGCTCGCATCGGAAGTATCCACCGAGGAGTCGGAACACTTTGAAAGAGAGATGCAGGGCCTCAAAATGACTGAGCGCTTTGCTTATCATGGACGATCCTTCAGAGGGACAGGCCGAAGCAGAGCCTAAACGATGCTTGGACAACTCAGTCCAAGGTGTGAGGTGTTGGACATAGAACCTTCTTGCTGCGCGAGAAAGTAAAAGCAGTACACCTATTCTGTACTCTGCCGTCTGGCGACTCGACATCATGTATGTACTAACAGCAACGACTCGTTTCTACTCTGTTCTATTTAATGCAAAAGCGGAACATTTATAAAGGACATTTATTTTATACAAAACCTGGCAAAATGAATGGCTCGAGAAAGCTATATGCTGCTGAACTATCCTGGATAGCGTAAAAAATTTCTGGTCACCCTCAGAGGATCGTTTCTTGTGTGTGATGATTTATTTCTGATACCTTTCATAGAGTTAGTGAATTAGAGCTATGGAGCTGATGAGCAGCTGAGGATAAACTATGATTGTCTATTCCAAGTGTGCTCTGCTCGGGTAGGTAGAAAGTTACTACCTATCCGACCGGCAACCAGAAAGAACCCATCGCATTCCCAACTGCAGAACTCGGGGGTTGGAGTTATACTGCGCTTATACAAGGTAATTTTTGGAACTAGTCTCCAAGAAAGACGCCTCGCCGCGTTCAAGAGGATGTCAAAGACGTGTTCCGACTAATACTAATACTGACTATACATACATCTAAGTGGGCTAACTTTTACACTATTATTTTCGAGCACGGTCGCTGTCGCTAACCACGTAATAAGGATAGTTAGTGAAAATACGAGGATTATGAAAGACATTTCTGAAACTCCACCTATGTTTAGAACCTGAGCCACATAAAAGTCGGGGCACGACCTATTCCTTCAGAACGTCTCGCACTGACTCCTTCGCTAATCTCATCCATTGTTAGAGCCTCAAATGTCCCCGTGATGTGCGACTTAGCCGCTTAGAACTATTCTTCGGAAACTGCCCCTTACACACTCGGCAGTGCTGGTTGCCCTCTTTGTATCCCCATATTCGGCTTGAGCGAATGTATGCGAATCTGTTAGTAGTACAACTGGAGCCATTCCTTCTCTTCTCTGTTCCTTTATTGTTTCTTTTTATACTTTTATTAAACTTCTTTGTATGTAGCATCTCCCCGCTAACCGGATGAGCCACCGGAGAGATGTTGCATTAACAGATTCGTATTGAGGCAGTGGCGAAACGGCCTTAAATTAAAGTCTTTAATTTGTTGTTTGGGTGATAGATTATCAATTCAGTGGTAGCCGTGCATAATAATCCTCAAGAAGGCCACCGGCTGGCATTCGCTGTATGTTCTAGAAAACATGTGAACGTCAGTTGCGGACCAACTCAATGGTAGGATATACAACAAGGTCAAAGATTCGCAAGGGTTCAACTGGCCAATGAAAAGCTTTACTTGACTTTACGTTGGAAACCAAGCACTGCACGTTTCTCCCTCGATCCGCTCGCATTAATAATTTGCCGACCTATTTCACACTTCACATTTCGCCGAATAAACCCGGAATTTTCTAGTGGTTCCCTCTTATGCCATGCGGGCTTTCACTGCAAATCTAGCCGCTTCCCACTCTCTTTTAGTGAAGTAAGTCGCCAAAAACGAAATCGAAATTTCCTTCCTGACCGTGAATTGCTAGCTGAGAAACTGCCGAAATGAATGAACGTGAGAAGGAGCACTGCAGATATTGCAGGAACGGCGACACCAGTGAGCTCCGTAGTCGCAATTTATTCGCAGTTGCCGTGTTCATAACGCTCTCTTCTAAACCTTCAAACTACCAGACGTGCGCGCAGCTTCTCGTTGCAGGTTTCCATCACTCCGGCGAACATGCAGACCGACTATATGGACCAGTACCTTCAGAAGGTCGTCATCGAGAACAAGGCGCTGTTCGTGAACACCAACGCGACTGTTTCTCTTGTAGCCAGCAACAGCCTCAGTGACGGTGGTGGCGAGGACAAATTTGTCGTGCTTCCGGTAGGACTGAGCTTGCAAAGGTCCCTAGAAGCGCTGAAGCCATCGGTTCCAGATATGTCAACTTGGCCTGGAGTACCATGTCGTCGGCGACGAGTCGTCGCGCGTCTTCCAAAGCTATCAGTCAACGAACATCATAACAATCGTCGCCGCCGAGGACAACACAACAGTGCGTTGCCACACTTGTCTAGGTTGACCAGAGAGTAGCGATCCGCCATTTGTTCGCTACTGACGAGGTGGACCTGCAGTGCCATGCGGTGGAGTACGCGTTCCCATTCTTTCACACGCAACTTCCTCAAGGCTTTGGAGATATGATCTGATTTGGAAAATGCGCACTGATGGCTGCTATAAGGGTGTAAGTTTCCATTTGTCTAGGTGAACTGTAAAAACTTATGTTCCTAAATTTTTGGCAAAACGCGGTCTTACTTGTCCAAACTCTAACTTGTTTAAATTTTTGACCCTTGACGTGACCGTAGAATTGCATATCACAGACGAAATTCTGCGTTCCCTTCGTTCGGATCGTTCTATTGCTCTGATTGTAAACTATAACATAAGTGAAAAAGCTCTTGATAACACTTATGGCTAGGTTGTTTTGCTTTAGTTCTTCCGTTCAGTTCAAAAGGGACCTTAGAGTTGGGACAACGGGTTGTGGTGAATGCTCACGGCTGTTGTTGCAAGCCGTGAGCATTCAGCACAACCCGTTGTCCCAACTCTAAGGTCCCTTTTGAAGCCAAAGAATTTTTCATTTTCTTTGCTTCGGCGAATTACAGGTCCAAATGGATTACCTCTTCACAACTCCTACTGTGCTGAACAGAGGCCAGCAGCTCACCCTCGCTACCTACTACTCGCAGGTCGGTCAGCGCTCACGCCCGTCGAGGCGTTTCCAAAGATTAATGCTCGCTCTTGCTCAGACTACCATTGCTGTGACGTCGAACAAGCCCGTTGCTGTGATGTCCGGATCTGTCTGCGGCTTCGGCTACTACAATCCCAGTCACTGCAGCTATGAGGTTGGTAGTGGCAAAACTGTTCCGACCATGTTCAGAGATCGTCCTCGAGGTCAGAAGCATCCACATGTCGGAACTGATGTACGCGAAATGCAGAGCTCTAAGGTGATATTGAGTTAGGGCACCGAAGAAATGAAGTCACCATTTCGTTTCTTGGACACACCTGTGAGTCTGTTGGTGAAGCCCTCTCTCGTGCTGTTGACGGCATCTGTTCTATGCTAAATCCACGTGACGCGGCTGGATGCAATGCGATGATCAAGACAGAAACCCTATTTAAACGAAACATTCCGAAGCTGAGCCAGTCAGTCGAATGGTTCATCGAGTCGCAGAGTGCTGCAGCTCAACAAAACGGGCAGCACCGCAGTAACGCCACCACAATTCAGTGTCAGCAACTTTTTGTTGAAAGTGCTAGCTTTTCTGTGTATTGTAATTCGACCTGAGTCGCCTTATCAGCATCACCGCGAGCGTTGTGGTATGCGAGCGGTTCTCCAGCCCATTTCGATGTGTCACTGTGCTGACGTAAGCTCAACACGTGTAGCTATTGCCTAAATCACTCTGTTCAACGCTACATTCTAAAGGGGCGTCTTTTGGCCCTCGCACGCAAGGTTGGTTTGATATAAGAGGAGCTCACCTCTTGCCAATAATAAAAAGGGGTTCTTTTGAAGGAGTGATAAAAGCAGGAGTTTGCAGGGGAGAACTCCTGTGCTTCCAAAAGAACCGTTCGTTTAAAAAACGTGTATTACTAATTGATTAGAAATATTTATTTCTATTTAAAGGAACACCAGTAGGGTGGTATGGACAACATACCCGCGGTAACCCAGTGGCACCCCACTAAATACCTACCCATGTTCAAAATAGTGTAGAGCTTGAGCCTGTTCTACACTTTATTGTTTTGGCCTGCTAAGAGAACACACGCTACTGACCCTACCAACCAAACCATTATTATAAAAATAATAATTTTACTAGAAGTAAGGTTAATGGGATTAATATTTTAAATAATTTTGGAAATGACAACAAATGTAACAACTGTTCTGAAAAATGTAGTGTTTGTACAATAATTAATAAAACTGAATATGTTCATTCTTCAGTCACAAATTTCAGGATTAACACCTACTACAAACAATGATAATTGCAATATAAGTGATGTTGTATATTGTATAAAATGTAACGATTGTCAAAAACAATATATTGGAATTACAACTAATAATTAAACACAGAATTAGAGAACATATATCCCAAATTAAAAACCCAAAAGTTAAAAAATGTTTATATACACATTTTGGAAACAAATGCAATAATTTGTCAGTTAATACAACTACTTTAGATTCTTTAGAAGATAATGTAGACAAGGACATTCTTTTAAAAAAAGAACTTTTTTGGATAAAATTAATTAATACAGCCCATCCTTTTGGTTTTAATGATCATATTAAAGAGTATGGAAATACCAGGCTGTCCAATAATTCTTGTCCGAAAATTTCACCATTTTTAATTTTTTTTCAACTTTATTGAAAAACAAGTCTAATCAGCAATATAATCACCACAGTTATCCACAACAGTGGCCCATCGATTGGGCAGGTCGCCGATGCCCTCCGCCCAGAACTCCGGGGGCTGCGACTCGAAGAAGTCCGCGGGCGGAACAAGTGGTAGTCGGAGGGGGCGAGGTCCGGGGAATACACGGATGGGCAACCGTCTCCCAGCCGAGCGTCGCCAACTTCTGCTGGGTCTCCTTCGCCACGTGGGGGCGCGCGTTGTCGTGGAGCAGGTGGACTGAGGCCCGTCGAGGACGCTTTTCTCGGATGGCGGCAGCTAGTTTCTCGAGCTGAACGGTGTAGACGGAGGCGGTGACCGTCCTGCCTTGCGGGGGCAGCTCGAAGTACAGCATGCCCTTGGCGTCCCACCTCCAACAGAGCATGATCTTCAGCGGGTGCTCCCTGTCCTCGAGGCTCGTGTCGCCGCTCTCGAAACGATTGAACCAGCGCCTGACTGTGCGTTGGGACACTGCATCCTCCTTCCACGCTCTGCAGATGTTGGCGACCGCGGTGCCCGTGTCGTTGCCCAGCAGCCACTCGTAGTACACGAACGTACGAATTCGACCTTGGTCCATTTTAGCTTGTACTGGTAGCTAGACGCGGCGACTGCGCCTTATACACCCCTAGCGTGGAACTCTGGAGAGCCTTCTAGAAGGTTTTTACACTTGCCCGTTATTATAACCCTTCTAAGGAAAATTATAGAATTTTGAAAATTTTCGGACAGGAATTATTGGACAGCCTGGTACATCTGATACTGATAATCCTTTAACGTATAAAGAAAACCACCTGTTCTAAAATTTAAAAATTAGAAAAATATTAGAAAAACAGGTGGCAAAAAGAATAAAAAACTAGTAAATACTTACAATACCAGCCCTATCTTTTGTCCATTCGGCGCAAAACCGCGACTTTTGCGCCGTTTTGGGCGAGAAGGCGCCGCTTTGCTATAACCTGCTTCAAAAGCATCCATTTTTTTAAAGAATGTCATATTCGGAATGATGATCGAATTTCCTATCCGAAGATGTGCAACCTAATCAGCTAATTTTGATAAGAAAATCGTGTAAAATGATGGCTACTGTATCGGCCCAAGGAGTACGGTCAGTTTACGGCCTCTCCCTGCTCCCTCGAGATAATTACCTCCTGAGGACCTTTTTGATTTGGAGGCAGTCTGGTGGAAGATTCTATTGCTGGATCGTGGTAAGCACTCAACAAACGCCTTTCCAACGATCTCGCAGGACACAACACTGGTAAGAAGGACCGTATCAGGCCTAGACATTCCCAGACGACTGTCAGTAGTGTGGAGTGGAATCTCTTCAAAAAGTTCGAAGTTCGGGTCTCAGCAGAACATTCGTCTATCCGTGGAGTCCTATAACAAAATTACGAGACGGTTCGACACCCAGGGAAAGGAAAGGATGCCTTTGGAAGACCAACATGAATAAACTATGAACTCCGAGACTTATGAAAGCTTGAATTTCTCTATTTGCATAGAAATTTCTCTCATCTTCTTAACCAATCGCTTTTCTAACATGAAGAAGTTCATTCTGCATAAGCGTTCGTTTTTCTTGCCCAATTCTGGCCTAAATAATATTAAATATTGAAATTATTAAAATTAAAAACAAAAATACCTAAGAAGGTTCGTTTCGCCACATTATTCTTCATACGAACCTTATTTTAAAGTTTTCTAAAGTTTTGATGTAACCTGTCCAGCTCGATTGCTCTTTCTACTAATTTTGATTCTAATTCTATTCTGGAAGCACGAGGTTTCACGAAAGGTATATACAAGAATTGGTCTCCTAGAACCATTGGAAAACATTATGTCACCCTCTAAGGATCATATTAGGAATTTGTGTTCTATTGGCGAAATAGTTCATGGAGGAATCCAGCAAACGAAGCAGTAAATTAAAGCTGAGATTCGAGCGCGTGATAGCGCAGTTGGAGACGGTGGCAGCTGTCGCATATTCCCAATTCGAGGCTCTTCGTTCTGATTTCCTGCCTAGGCCAACTGCGCCTTCATCCCTCCGAAGCACAGGTGTAGTTGGATTGGTGCCAGACTTGTCTGGAATTTATAAAACACTGGCTTGTCCATTGGAACTGACTTGTCTATTGACCACTTCAGTTCATTGCATAGGTAAAATACTGCCACCACGACACCTCGCGGAAGTATAACTTGTAGTGCATCCCAAAAAGGATTAACGCGTTTCTTTATTCTTTGTACCAATGGGATCTATCACATTAATTAAAAAAGGACATTTCGCTATTTCCTTCTGCGGCTACAGAACCAAACACCTCAATCCGTTGTCGGGTCGTAAAAAATTCAAAATCAGTTAGTGCGCCGCATCATTATACGTGTGAAGATGCGTTATAGGCGATGGTGGACACCCTTAGGTGATAATCGGTGCGACGGGTCATAGGACGCTAGTCGTGACAAGGGTTGTCGGAGCCATGGCCAGAGCACATAGGATAGTTCGCCAGTTAAAACCGGAGTAATCTAAAGTGCATTAAAAATCGAAATCAGGTAATCATTCTGTTCAGGAATGGGAACAGAATCCAGTCGGCAGGAAATTCCGGAAAATGCGACAAAATTTTGAACTGACCCCCGAGACAATTCGATTCTATTCCTTGGAGTACTTTGAGTGATTATTTGAAGAGGCTGCACTGTTCGTAGGTAGCTGAGAAAAGCACCACTGAAGCGTACTAAAGTGCAGTTTGGAATTTTCTATTTTTGTGCTGATCATCTCGAAGGCTACACGTCAGGAGCAGCTTCAAATGAAGGAAAAATCAGATTTCTGCTAGAGGACGTCAGGTACCCTAGAACAGGACTTAACTTTTGCATATTTCTTTTGTTCAAGGGTTCGGCTCAAAAGGTGGTTTTATTATCACTGCTCACCCCACTGTACAATACCGCTCACGCCGCACGGTCAAAAGTGGGTGAAAAAACGCACAAATCGAGTCGCAAAGCATCGAAAGGCTGTCCAGCATGCCTTTGGAGTGTGCCATGAACAATGCATACCGATTTGAACCTTTCGATCGAGGGGGCGACCGCTCGCAAATTGCACCTGCGGGCGTGTTCGGAGCGCAATAGTTCTGTCAAGTTGGAACCTTTCAGGTAGCAGCTTGCAGGTTTTGTAGGCAGTCGAACGATCTGTTAGTACGCCAAAGTAGAATGGTTTAGTTTAGGAGGGGGCAATGTTACAGGGGTGCGAAAATGCAGGTGAGGCTTGTGTGAAGCATTTTTTCACTTCCGGTGACCACTGCGAGAAGACGGGGCGAGCTAACGACTTCAAAATGCGTACGCGAACAGAGCGCTTAAGGTACTTTATGATGACGTGCTCTTAGCTCATCAGCTGCCTAAACTGCCTCAACCTCAGTGCCAGCTTAAAGCGGCGGAAGTTAGCGGTTAGAGTTTTTTTAGCATTGAGGACGAGGCCGTGGCGGAAGGACGATGACGTCACCGAAAAATCGATGTCTTCGAGTTGGGCCATGCTTGATACCATTCCATAGAGCCTTTCATGCTGAATTGAATGGTATCATTTAGAGTGGGAAAAACTGTAATCTGGGTGAGTAACAGCGCGGAGAGCGTCTGCCGTTGTTGCGCTAAATTGCACGCGCGAGCGTGTTCGGAGCACAATAACTCTGTCGAGTTCGAATCGTTTCGGCTGCAACTTGTGGGTCTTGTAGGCAGCAGAACATTCTATTAGTATATTAAAGTAGAATGGCTTAGCCTTGGAGGGGGCAATGTTACAGCAGTGCGAAAATGCAGGTGAGGCTTGAGTGACGCATTTTTTTCGATTTCGGCGGACCACTGCGAGAAGACGCGGCGAGCTAACGGTCTCAAAATGCGTACGCGAATACGTACACTTAAGGTACTTTATGGTGACGGGCTCAGAACTTCTAAGCTGCCTAAGCTGCTTTAGCCCAATCTGCCGATCTAGGGCGGCGGACTTAGCGGTTGAAGTTTCCTGCCCTCTTACTCCCCAGGTTTGGGTTTCCGACACTCCCAATAACACCGTTTTCTTCATAACGAAAAGCTCTATCGAATGGTGTCACTTTCGACCAATTTCAAAAAAAAATCGAATTTTTGAGATTATAGAGGACATGGGCGCTCTAGGCCGAGCTGCGCGGGCGATGACGTCATCGAAAACCGGTATTTTCGAAATTGGCCAAATTTCCTCGTGCTCACTTCGTCCAAAATCATCTGTGGGTTATTTGAGGTGCTGATTACGAATCCGATGTTCGTTTTTGAAAATTCCGCCGACTTCAGCAGGTTACTTCCCATTTGAGGGTGGTCGGGAAAGGATCAGCGATCACCCTCAGTTATCGGTATGAGCGGTCCCCTGCCGTAATCGTCCAAATGTACTTCGCCATCTGTTCGGCACCCTGAATAAGTCCTCGATACTATACGAATTTTGAGCAAAATCGATGATTCTGACCCGACCACCCTCAATTATCCAGAAGAAAATCCAAAACCTACCAAAGTCGACGGAATTTTCAAAAACAGACTCGGATTCATAATCGGCGCCCCAAATAATCCCTAGACGATTTTGGACGAAGTTTGCAGGAGGAAATTTGGCCAATTTCGAAAATATCGGTTTTCGATGACGTCATCATCCGCGCACTCGGCCAAGAGCACCAACGTCCTCGGTGGGATATTGTCAAAAATTCGAAGTTTCCAAAATTGGTCGAAATTGATACCATTCGATAGCGCTTTTCATGCTGAGCCGAACGGTGCCATTGCGAGTGTCGGAAGACTCAAATCTGGGCGAGTAAGAGCGCAAGAAACTCTAACCGCTAACTTCCGCCGCTTTAAGCTGGCACTGAGGCTGAGGCAGTTTAGGCAACTGAGGATCTAGGAGCACGTCATCATAAAGTGCCTTAAGCGCACTGTTCGCGTACGCATTTTAAAGCCGTTAGCTTGCCGCGTCTTCTCGCAGTGGTCACCGGAAGTGAAAAAAGCTTCACACAAGCCTCAACTGCATTTTCGCACCCCTGTAACATTGCCCCTCCTAAGCTTAACCATTCTACTTTGGCGTACTAGCAGACCGTTCGACTGCCTACAAAACCTGCAAGCTGCTACCTGAAAGGTTCCAACTTGACAGAGCTATTGCGCTCCGAACACGCCCGCAGGTGCAATTTGCGAGCGGTCGCTCCCTCGATTGAAAGGTTCAAATCTGTATGCATTGTTCACGACACACTTCAAAGGCATGCTGGACAGCCTTAGAGCAACTCCTGAGTAGGGTGGCAGGAAGTTTCTGATAAAACTCCCCAAACGCTCAGTCTACAAGCTATACTCCCCCCTCGATTGAAGGGTTCGAAAATGTACGCATTGTTCACGGCGCACTCTCGGGGCATTCCTGACATGACAGAGCACTGGCAACGTACATCATGCTTGAGATACTCCGAAAGCACGCATGTCCTGGGAAATAAGCTGGTCTAATCGCAAAAGCCCAGTCAATTTTGGACCACCCAAGGCGAAACTATGGGTGTTCCGGTAAAGTTTTACACATGTTTGTGTAGAACACGAAGAGATGAATCGAATGGTGCCAACTTCTCTTCAAAAAACCTAAAACTGAAGGAGTTATGAGCATGCGACGCTTTGCGACGCGATTTTTGCGTTTTTTCACCCACTTTCGACCGTGCGGCGTGAGCGGTATTGTAGAGAGTGAATATCAGGTGTTAAGAGTTGTTGAAATTAGAGTACGGGAAATTGAAGAATTTTTACTGGTGGAGAACATTTTGAAAAACTCATAATAACAAGAAAAAGTGAAAACAGTAAAAACACCAGGAGGTCAGGAGATGCAGGAAGATTTAGTCATGACTCGTGGTAGGAATGAGTCAATACTGCTGTTTCTCGCACCTAGGTGCGAGACCGACCTCGGCCATGCGGTCGCCGACTCAAACGAATCAAAAATTTCCGTCAGGACTGTGCCTTAGAACGAGCGTTCCAGGCGGAATAAACTTTCTCAAGTCAAGACAATGCGTTCCATTCCGAAGAAAGAAAGACCGACTATATAGTTGTGCTTCAATGACCTATTCGAATAGGTAATCGAATGATTTTATTCGATTCTAAACATTCGAATTCGAATATTCAAAAAATCGCGTTTTTCGAAGACATTCGAAATTCGAATGCTCGAAAAATGCGGGTATTCGAAACCATTCGAATAATCGAAAATTTTTCGAGAGCACAACTATAACCGACAATGCTCTTGAGCAATCTCAGCGTTCTACGATTATAGCGGGAAAGCGCAGTAACCGGTCCAGTGTGAGGAAAACAGTCCAGAAAAACAGTCAGAATTATAGCAAACACTTTTCAAAAAAATTATAGAAGGTAAAGGATGAAGAGCTTTATTATTTTATTAGTGGAATGCGCCATGCATTCTACTTCAACGAGGCATCGTGATGGCAATTCGAATGCGCTTTTGACCTATGCTATGGCCTGCGGTGGCGATACGATGAGTCGGTGTTCCATCATACACAGGGAGGTCTGACACTTATTCATCAACCCTGATGGATGGAAGGTGGCTCAATTGGCCTGACCGACGCATCAAACTTCAAGCTATGACGTAGGATGCATGCGACAATTGGCGTCTTTTACGACTGCACAAGAGGCTCCTCCTAAACTTAATTAGAAATAATATGTAATACTTCGCGTTGCTAAAATGGACATTTCCAAAGGAATTTATGGTCATTTGAAAATAGAATCCGAAAAGACGGAAACCTTGGTTTAACCAAATAGAAGAAGGGCTGATTACAATGCGTTCTAGATGTCGCAGGAACTACTTAATTTTAAATTTAAATGAATCTTTACAAGATGTTAGAAACCTTATCTCCCACATAATCTAAAAAGGAATGCTACCGATACCAAAAAGTGCCCATTGCGCTGCCTTTTTACCCCCTCGATAGAGTGCAGGACCAATGGGGATTGCACCCAGGTGCGAGCATCAGTCAGGCGATGGAGCGCTGGCTAAGGTCAAGAACTCTGCTCAGTCGAAGGCGCCAAAATATCCATCCTCTCAATTCCCCGTAGTGCTACATCGAATAAGAGCTATTACTATGCTTAACATTGCAAGCGCAGCCGTTTTCCAAATAAAGTCAGAGCGAACGTGCAAGCGTAGAGAACAAGACAAAATCGCGACTTTTTGTCTAATTTAAGGCACTTGAAGCATTGCTTAAAAAGGAAGTTAACCTTCCTATGGGCAGTGCCTCAGAGCTACCTAGCAAGAGAATAACTGGAGAGCAGTGATAGTAAAACCACCTTTTGAGCCGAACCCTTTTAGCAATAGAAATATGCGAAAGTTACGTTCTGTTCAAGGGTATCTGACGTCCTCAAGCAGAAATCTGATTTTTCCTTTATTTGAAGCTGCTCTTCATGTTAGAAAAGCTATTGGTTTAGAAGATGAGAGAAATTTCTATGCAAATAGACAACCTCAAGCTTTCATCAGCCTCGGAGTTCATAGTTTATTCACATTGGTCTTCCAAAGGCATCCTTTCCTTTCTCTGAGTGTCGAACCGTCTCGTCATTTTGTGATAGGACTCCACGGACAGACGAATGTTCTGCTGGACCCGAACTTCGAACTTTTTGAAGAGATTCCACTCCACACTACTGACAGTCGTCTGAGAATGTCTAGGCCTGATGCGGTCGTTCTTACCAGTGTTGGGTCCTGCGAGATCGTTGGAAAGGCGTTTGTTCACGATTCACGATTCTGCAGTAGAATCTTCCACCAGACTGCCTCCAAATCAAAAAGGTCCTCAGGAGGTAATTATCTCGAGGGAGCAGGGAGAGGCCATAAACTGACCGTATTCCTTGGGCCGATACAGTAGCCATCATTTTACACGATTTTCTTATCAAAATTAGCTGATTAGGTTGCACATCTTCGGATAGGAAATTCGATCATCATTCCGAATATGACATTCTTTAAAAAAAATGGATGCTTTTGAAGCAGGCTATAGCAAAGCGGCGCCTTCTCGCCCAAAACGGCGCAAAAGTCGCGGTTTTGCGCCGAATGGACAAAAGATAGGGCTGGTATTGTACTTACTTTGATACTTTGATGGTCCTTCTGTCGGCTAGAGGTTTTCTCAGCGGGGACCACAACACTTCCAGACCGCTCGATCTCTGGCTGCTTGCATCCAGTGAGGCAGACTCCGCTCTCTGAAACATCTTGAGAATGAGTCTGCCCATCGCGTTGGCGGTCGTGCCAGTGGTCTCTTATGACCTCTCGTGAGCCATTCTGTGACACGGAGACTCCATCTATCGTCATTTCGTCGAAGCAGGTTTTCGACCCAGCAATATTTGGACTTCTTCATGTACTGCAGCGGGTCTGCTAATTGCGACTTCTCCCGTAGCTCTGAGCTTCGCAGGCCTTCTTGCCATTGCTGACGAAGGCTTGTCCTTAGAAGACATCTCTCCAGTGCACGATGCGTAGTTTGCCGGCCCGACAACAAGATATCGCTCTGGCGATTGTCTTGTTGTCGGGCCAGGTTTCCGTCGCGTAACACATCGCAGGCAGTACAGAGGCGTTGAATATCGAGGCCCTGAGGCCGGCATCCTTGACCTGATCGGTGACTTCGCGAATCGAACTGAAGGCTGCCCATGCTGCGCGTCTCCTGCGGGCGATTTCAGGAGCGAGGTCGTCACCCATGTTCAGCTCTATTCCCAAATAGACCCAGGAGTCGACCTGTTGTAGAGCGACTCCATTTATCCTTACGAATCCCGTGTCACACTACTGGTTGACCATAAATTGCGTTTTGAACATATTCATGTCCAATCCAATCTTCATACCTGCCACCTTGAGCTCGTTCAGCATTTCATCGACTTCTGCCGTGCTGGTAGAGACGAGAACAATATCATCGGCGAACCGGTGGTTGCTGATCCGTTTTCCGCCTACAAGGTAGCCTTTATCGTCCCAGTTCAAGTCCTTCATGGCATCCTGGAGTGAATAGCTTAGGAGAAATCGTGTCTCCCTGCCGTACTCCTTTCCCGATAGGAATTTTAAGCTTTCGATCGAACAACTGGATGGTGGTCGATGTGTTCGAGAAGTCGGATGTAGAGCGATGGTATACCAGCATGCACAAGCGCGTTCAGAATGGCGTTGATTTCCACAGTCGAACGCTTTCCGATAGTCCACGAACACAGGGACAACTGGGGTGTGTCATTCGCGGCTCCTTTCGATGAGTTGTGATACAGTCTGAACATGGTCCATGCAGGAGAAATCCTTGCGAAACCTGCTCCACTGGTTGATTCTCATTCAAGCAGCGCTCCATGCGGTTAAGCAGTATGTTGGTGAAGATCTTGTGCACAACCGAGGGAAGACTGATGGGTCGATAGTTGTTGATATCCTCCTGCTGACCTTTTTTGAAGATTAGAACTGTTTTCGACTCCTTCCATGAGTCCGGAATCCTATCAAGTCGAAGGTAGTGGTTGAAGTGCTTGGCAAGAAGTGAGCAGAGGGCACTGCCACCCGCACAAAGGAGATCAGCAGAAATTCCGTCCGGTTCGGGAGCAGTGCCTGGCTTCATCTTTCTGATCGCATGAGCAACTTCTGATTCAACAAAGGAGGTGCTTCCTCAGCTGGTGGCATCAAGCATTTCGGGACAGTGATGGAAGAACGAAACAGATCTGTGTAGACTTCTTGAACGATCTCTTCGAAACGTTTGCGTTGTTCCATTCTCATCCACAAGAGCTGACATTATTGCCTTCTGATCGCAGAGATCTCGTTTGCAGCGCATTATACTTGAACCTTTCCCAGCGGCTTCTCTTCAATCTTCTGCAGGGTTGAATGGACTCCTTCACTGCAATTCGGCAGGCCTTGATGGTAGCTCTTTCCAGATGGGAAACATAAGGATCCAGTTTGACAGCTCTCCTTTGCTCCAAAAGTTTAATCGAATGTGCGTTAAGTCTTGAAGCAGACGGCGATGTGGCTTCGCAAAAGCTGCTCTACATTTCAACAGTCCTTTGGAGAGAAGGTCGTAGTCTTCCGATGGATCTTCAAGAAGATTCCAATCATACAACTTTATTGCATATTCCAACTCCTCAGACTTGAATGTGGGAATCATCACCGGTGCCGGTTTATGAGTGTCACGCTTGAACATCCTCTTTCTGAGAGTCAGCTTCGCACGGACAAGACGGTGATTCGAGCCGGTGTCAAATAAACGCAGCACGAAGATGTCGGACAAACTCCAGCGTCTGTTTGTAAGAACATGGTCGATCTCCGAAAGCGTTTCTCCATTTGGGCTTTCCCAGGTCCATCACCGGTTTGAAAGCTTCTTGAACATAGAATTTCCATGGTAGAGACGGCACGCGGATAGGAAGTCTATCAGGCGCTCTCCGTTTTCGTTCCTTGAGGAAGTTCCATGTGATCCTAGCCTCCATTCTCGTGATCATTCGTACCGACGATGGCGTTAAAGTCACCAACGACAACTTTGTAGTAGCTCTTCTCGTCGTTGACAGTCCTTTCGAATAGCTTGTAGGATTCCTCCTTTTGTTCGTCTGTGACCGTAGATGTTGGAGCATATCCATTTATGATGGAGACGATTCCTTGATCTTTGGTTTCCAGACGAAGAACAGCTACTCGCGGACTGATGATCTTGTAAGAGTCTACTAGGTGGTGCACTGTCGAGTTGACCAACTCCGCCAATATTCTTTCTGTCCACCATTGCTCCGGTAATGAGAAGCTCCTTGTGGTGGTCCTTCTCATGATTCCCGTTCTGCCTTTCGTTTCCTGCAGGGCGATAACGTCGTATTTGATGTTGCGGCTTCTGTAATGCAGTGTCTGAAGATCCTGCTCAGATGCGATCGTACGACAGTTATAAGTGCAGACGAATAGGCAGTTGGGGTGGTGGTGGGAAGGGTTTTCCGGTAGTCCGATTCCAATGACCTCCTGACAGTTCAACTCCGAGATTAGATGGCCTCTCGCCGGAGGTGGATTCAACCGACGTCGTAGAAGACCACCTCCGGCGCGCGGAGGACTGTGGCGCGGGTTTAGTTGTTTGAGCAATGGCGGTGGTCTAGTTGCTCACATGTTCCTCGCCAGGGATACAAGAGAGCCGCCCATGCACGACAAAGGGTCACGTACTACGTGACCGTTTGCGCCGTTAGCCATCCCTAAAGTGATGTTCACCCTTTTGCCGCAATGAGGAGGCACATGAAGAGGCCACCTCATCGCGGTGAAAGGGTGAACATTGGAAATATTAACACAGACAATGCATTCAATCCTGATGAATTTTTCAATAGATTAAATCAAATGAACTCAATAGTTGAAATGTATAGATACATTAATACCTTTAAGAAAAAATATCTTGATAAAGTTATAATAAAGAATGTAGTAAAGAATACTTTAATAATATAGATACAAATAAATATAGAGTTTGTGTTAGCATGTTATGCAAACTCTGTTTTAACGGAAATAAAAGTAAATATTTAAACTCCGAGCATAAACGCAATAACTATATTAATGTTGGAGTTACATATATAAATACCGTTCTAGATAAAGTTAGCTTAAATAAAATATTTAATAATAGCAAGTATACGTGAAATTATATAAAACAATTCTAATTAAAAAATACCTTTTAGATGTGTATTTAAATCCCTATCTTTTTTTCCGAGAAAATGTTTAATTATAATACGTTGATTAGAAACACAAACTTGTCAGAATTAATTTCTATATTCAACACTAAATGCTTATGTATTGAAGAAATTTTAAAAAATTTGTTGACATGACACATAAACATATTGTCACAGGTATTGTAGAAATAATTTCAAATGACGTTGTTAAAAATTTAATCACAAAAGGCACAAAATTTGATCCAAAACAAAGTGTTTCAAAGGAAGATACTCAACACTGGTTTGAGGAATTTTTTTCTTTATTCCTTAAAAAATTAAAAATAGATGTAAGTTAAAGGATTTCTACCTTAATTTGATAAAGGAGACTCAAAATCTTTAAAAAATATGGAATTCTTTACTACATCATATTAATATAGAAAACAAGGTCTTTTAAAAAATTAAGTATACATAATATAGAATACTTGAACTTTTTAAAGAAAAAATTTGTTATTTGCCAAAATTCTATTCAATCACTTTAGCAAAAGGGATGGGGATTGTTTCAGAGAATGGTGAGTTAAAAATTTTAAGATTTAATCAAACATATGAAATATATAATTCCATTTCATTTTCATTTCATTGAGACATGTGGTACAAGAACAAGTAAAGCGATCCGCGTGTGCACGCTCACAGTCGCACCGAGAAAGAGTATCAATAAAATCATTTAGATAACGAACAGAACAAAGGAATGAATCAACAAATAGCGAAAAATAATAAACTTAGAAAAGTAAGAAACACAGTTCTGCAAAAAGCGATAAGAGAGGATGAACAAAAACCGCTACGGAAAGCAGAGGGAGAATAAGATTTAGTACCTGAGAGTTACTGGGAAAATTAGAGGTATTTTTCTAAAATCCTTTTAGAAGCCGCAATGCTTGCAAGTATAGCAAAGCGCTTACTTAACTTGACGTATTCCGCGCCGGCTCGTCAGGCAAAAAAGTTGGAGCGGACCGAACTCCGGTCCTGAGGAACCCGCAGCTTTACAGCAGCATCCCTATGGTATGTAATCACACGTCACAAAAAACCTACCTCCACTCAGATGGACAAAACCGTGCAGCGCTTTGTAAACCATAATAAGATCGAACTTCTTTCGCCGTGTGGATAGAGGTTCCAAACCTAGCTGCAGATTCCGCACATCTTGGCTCGGAATAGAACGGTAGTTTATTTGCCTTGACCTAAACAAAAGCTTTCCAGTGAAGCTGTTCCGAACCCGTTTCAAAGCGTTGATATTTTTGATTTTATTTGGACTAAAAACGGGAACGCCATACTCAAGAATAGGGCGAGCGTAAATTTTTGTAGGCTTTGAGGAAGATATGTTTGTCTTAATAGTTAAGCACCTGAAAAGATTGTATACCCTGTGAGAGGCCTTCGCCGCAACGTCATTACAGTGCTTATCGAAATCGAAGTTTTCAGTGATAACGAAACCGAGATCCTTAACATCCGAAACCTGCGATAATTGGAGGCCTTCGATGAAATAAGGCACTTTATTATTGTTTTTACCTAAATGAAGCACTTTAGTTTTATCTTTCGCTAACGGAAGGCCCCAAGTGTGGGTCCACTTGGCCACTGCCGTGATTGCTTCCTCCAGTTCACCCACCCCTCCGGGGTAAGTGACACTGTTATAAATTTTGAGATTGTCGGCAAAAGCCTTGCAAGATACCCTAATAGAATTTATAAGTGGTGGTACAATAAAGAAAACGAACTTGAAATTATCAACAGACATAAAATATTATTTCAAGATGAGAGAACTTGGAGTTTATAAAATATTATGTTTAAATAATAAAATTAAAGTTGGAGGAATAGAAAGAGTTCCGTTGATATATGGTTTACCAAAATTACGCAAAAGTCCAATCAAGTTTAGATTTATCACTGGAGCATACAATAGCTCCACAAAACCTCTTTCAAGAAAAATGACTATAGTTTTTACCTTTCTAAAACAACATTTCTTTAAATATATAAATATAATAAAATCAAGAAATAAACATTTCATTGGTTATTGGTCTATTGATAACATAAATACTTCTGATAAAGTAAGTAAAATCATTATCGAAATTGTAAACTGTTTTCAGCTAACTATTCCAATGTGTTTACTAGTCTTCCTCATAATATAATACTAACAAATATTGAATTAATCAAAATATGTTTCAATAATGCGGGTAAAAAATACATTGCGTATAATGGGCATAATAACATTTATTACACCAATAATAATACTATAAATAAATACAGGTATTATGAAGCGGAAGATTTAATGTTTTTCACTGAGTATTTACTTAAAAATAGTTTTACAGTTTTTGCAGGCATAATTTATAAACAAATTGAGGGGGTACCTTAAGAAAGTAATTGTGGTGCGTTACTTACCGACCTTACGTTGTCAATATTTGAATACAAATTTTGCAAAAAATTAGTAGCACAACATCGATGCGTAAATATATATTCACTTAGATACATGGATAATAATCTTATAATTCATAATAAAAAATAATGAATATATATAGGAATTACTAAGTGAAACGTATAAAATTTTTCTTCAGCTTGAAACAACACGTGAGTCAGACTGCGATTGCAATTATCTTGATCTCAATATCGAAATTATTAACAATAAATTAGTAACAAAAATATACAACAAAACAGGCAATTTTAAATTTTATGTTATTAGATTCCCACATTTTAACTCAAATATATCTATAAAGATTAAAAATTAACCATATTCACCGAAACACCTAGGTTAATTAGATGTTGCACAGTTTTTAACGACTTTGTCGAAAACCTTATAAAGTTGATCAACAGATTATTAAAATTGACTATCCAGTAGATATAATTATAAAGAATGTATTAAAATGTTTGAATAGAAATAAACATTTATTATATAAATACGATCACTATGATGTTCCACATTTCATTCTAAATTTACTTAATTATAATACAAAGTATAAAATACAGAAATAATAATAATAAATACTTAATTTATTAGTCTATCAATTACAAACATAAATCCGTATGAAAGAGGAAGGAATGGTTTGTGAAACATTATATATTTTGACTGTTATTGATAAAAATAGTGATATGTTTCTAACCCAAACATAGTTGTTCTCACTTTACTACTACCTTTCGCAAGGAGAGGTGAGTTTATGGATATACAAGATTTCGTGTTTTCAAGTTAAAAAATACAATAAAATAAATATTAATACAATTTACTAATTTAAAATGAATATTAATACAATTTACTAATTTAAATTAAATATTAATACAATTTATTAACTTAAGTTTAAATATTAATACATTTATAAAGTATTAAACTATGTAAATATATAAATCTTGAAAATAAAAAAATAAAACAAAAATATAAAGATAAAAATAATTAATTAAAAATTAGATAATATAAAACATTTGATAACAAAATATGTATAAAAGATAAGAAAATGTTGTGTTCAGTGTGTGTTTGAGTTTTTTTTCAACTGTTGTAAAACTTAGTTGTCAGCACATTGGTATAAGTACAACCATATATTACCTTGTACTGTGCTAACAACTAAGGTAATTAGTTACCTTTTTTCACTGAAGAGCCTTGGGGTAACTAATTTTAAACATGTTTTGTATGAAGGTAAAGGCGAAACAAATATGTTTATTATTGTTGTTAGTTGTCAATGTTTTTTGTTGTAGTGGTCATTCAGTCATCATTGTTGAACCGTTGAATTTTATGATATAAAAACTATGAGATGTTGCGTATTTTTATTTATAGACTTGCATCTAATACGATTGGTTGTTATCGTCCTCATCCTGGATGGCCGAGTCGAGGTCATGCAGTGCTGTGGACGCGTGCAGCTTACGTTGGCGGGAATCTGAGTGTGTGGGGCGACCTCCTTCGCGATGTGAGGCTACATTGGATCGGCTTCAAGAGCATTTACCTTTGATTGCAACCAGCCATACTCTGGCTTTCAAAAGTAGAACACTGCCATCAATACATACAGCTGCTTTACTGTGTAGGACATGCTTTGCTGCATCTTGTTCACCACTATGAACTGGGTTTGGTTGCTCCAGACAACGCTGCTCCTCTTCTTCGGCGCTGAGTTGGTGCTGCGCATAGGAATAGCAGTGGGATGAAGACAATGACGAGTTGTGCGAGAACGACGATGTTGGGGGAGATTGTATGTAGCGCGTGCGGTGCGCAGCATTTCGCCAGAGCAACACAATGAAGGAATATGGAACCGCCTGGAGCATCAAAGAGCTCATGGTAGTGGTGGCGAAACGAATCATTTCGAGGAATGGTCGAAAGTGATCATCCACACGAGGCGTCTACAGCACAGGCATTGCTGTACTAATTCTTCCAGCTCACTCAGCCACCCTCCCCCCCCTACACGGCCTCATGCAGAATGTTCCCCTTGACGCTCGACAAAATTCAAGAAGGCTTTATTAAGTTGCTTAGAGATGTCTAAAAACAACAACCAAGAACACAAATAAAAGCAGAAGCAGGATGAAGGCAAAGACCAATCCAAACCTCCGGATCCGAACCCCTGGTGCTTTCCTGCAAGTCCGCCCGCACCCACTCGGCCATCCAATCGCTTCCGCCTTGCTCGTGAGCAGCGCACCTCAATGTTTCACTTCGGTTACTGTATCGGTAACAAGCAAATAGTGAGATTGCACTATTTCGCTACTGTTCCAGCCCTAAACCTTTGGCAGGCTAGATTCTAACCACGACATGGCAGCTTCAGGTGTCAGTTTTGCTTTATTGGCCCGCACTGAAGTGATACGGTATTTTTGCAAATTTTGACCTTCCAGGTGTCCGCAAGAAATTCGAGAACCACTACGGTACTTCTCAGACAATCCTCTACAACCCTTAATACGTCACTTTTCAAATTGCAACGGAAGCTCATTAACATCCCTTGTGAGAGGTACCGCTGACACTATGTATGGTAGTACGGCGACGATACGCCATTAACACGAACCCTTTGGATGTGCACTAAAAACGACTGGAGGAAGGAAAGCCTTCCTATAAGCTCGCAGCCATATAACAAGCTGAAGCATAACCATTGGTATCCATAAATTTGTTCCATGTGGAAAAGGGTGTCATGAGAGCCGTTAATGTAGGCCTTTTTTACAGAAAGCCAGCTAATTACTGATTATCTCGTTGTCAGAGAAAACGTGGTCAGAGAGTTGCTTGCAAATAATTCTTTCATGAACTTTACTTGTGCAAGAAGTCAAGTAGATCCGTCTATAATTCCTTTCAACCGCTTTACATACTTTTTCGAAGGAGGGTCTGACAAGACTGAAAAGCCATAGTAAGTCTACTTCAGCATACTTCGGCGTGGGCACCATAAGTTCGTTGTTTGACGCACTGATTTCACAATGATCTACGCAGTTTGTGTATCGCATGAAGACGATGAGCGAACAAGCGAAAAAGGCTGAAACCTTCAGACTGGGTCTGAGCCTTCATCACTCCACCGTTCCGTCAAGTGTGCAACCATTTCACCACGGCAAAATTCTCTGACCATTTCCTATGAAAGCTTATCGTCATCCCTCCATTATCGGGACTGGCCGCCGAGTCGCTCGGAATAGACCGGTTAAGCTGAAACCGTTTAGCTGATAACCAGTGAGCACTGATAAGTTCTGGCAAATCGAGCCACTCCTAGAAATAAGGAAGGCGAGTGCAGGCCGGGGCACTCGTGCTGCCCTCCCATTCCATAGGAATTGAAATGGAAAGCTCGTGGACGAGGCGCCGTGCTTTGTCTGACTGGTTCCAGTTTGGTATTTAGCATAGGTGCAATGTACGCAGTGCGATTCACTAGTATACGTCCGCTTTAAAACTAGGCACGACCAAAATTCGTTTGCACCCCCGGAAATCCGTTGCGGCCCTTGTACTTAGCGTACAAAAAAAAAAACAGGAGCACACACTTTCGGAATACTGGTCCCGGACATTTTTCCAAATGCCGCTGACTGCCTATTTTGACCTGTCATAATTTCACGTCCAGCTGAGAAATGTTGTAGACATGGAGGACCATCGAACGAAGGCTTTCCACAACCACCATCACGAGTGCTCTCGCGCCGAGTATCACGTGGTTTCGTACTGATTGAAAGAGTCGACTACAGCAACTGCTCGCTTCGGGGTTGAGTGGAGCAGCGTGAAAGTCTCTGAGAATTTTGATCCAGCTGATAGGCGTCGATGCTAGCCATGTGTAATTCCCAGGACTAGGACAAGCGTTTAGAATCATCGCGGAAGAGCTTGAATCGGAAGCAGAGTTGCTTTATGCAGGACGCCAAGTCCTGCTCTGGGTCTTCTCGGCGTCCTCTCCGCAGGTGACCATTGACTAGGACGAAAGCGAGCTTAAAGAATCCAGAAAGCTTGATGTCCGCCTCGCGTTTCCCCTTACAAGGGAGGGCAATGAACTTCCCGTCGATGCTTCGAGAGTGAACTATTAATGATTGTAGAGGACTGCCTGGGAAGCACCGTAGTGGTTTTCGAATTTTCTGCGGACATCAAGTTTTCTGGATGAGAGTGAACTATTAATGATTGTAGAGGACTGCCTGGGTAGGTCAAGCTACAGAGGCTTCAAGCTACAAAAAACTGTAGCACTTCAGTGCGGGATGATAAAGCGGAAATGATGCCTTGAATAGCCAGGCAATACTCAGAAATTAACCTGCGAAAGGCTCGAAGCTTCAATTGTAGTCAGATCATAGCTAAATGATAGGTCTTTCAGTTTTAACCACATGGCAATTGCTGTTTTTATCCAAGGAAAGGACAATTTTTCAAATGGTCCTGAAATTAGGATGTGGTCGAATATGGCCTCCAGGAGTGTTTGAAGTTTTTTAGTGATGTAAATTCATTTCTTTAACTTGTGTTTTATGTGCGCTTTCTTTGTGGAAAAGGATGAGAAATTATAATGTCATTCAGGTGCTGATGTTGCCGCCGTCTTCCAGCTGGGCTAAGGAAACTGCCTTCTACAAGTTCCAGCCAGAGAACATCGGAGAATTTATGGTTCTGTTTGAGGTGAGTTGCCGTTGGCAATTTAGAAGTCCTTGCCAAGCATTCTGATTTCTCTGCAACAACGACTTTCTTGAAAGAAAATGTTGGAGAAAGCGCATGCGTTCCCAACAACATTGCCGTAAGCGACGGCCCTTCACCTCCAGGCGACAAACGGTTTCTCTTCAGGGTGCGACTTCCATTCAAGGAATAAGGTGAGGCGGTACCAGGCAGCTTCGCGGTTGTCGTGCACATTCGCCGCACCGCGAAGCTGTTCGCTGCATTAGGGGGGGGGGGGGGGGGGGTGCACACAGTAGAGTCCCTGGAGCTGATCCATATCATGTCTTGACTTCCTGACATCTTCCTCTGTTCAGAACCGACATGATCCCTCACCTGCTCGCCTACCAGCCCGCTTGTTTTCTTCAGTTCCGTCTGTTTCATTTCATTCAAGCACTCTGGTTCGAATTCAGTCCACTCTGTGTTTTGATGCTTACCAGAATACTCCACCCTAGATTTCACCCCAACAAGAGCAGCTAAAAGCCTCGCCCAATCTTTTCTAGCTGACCACGAGTTCTACTAGCACATGGAATAACAAATGTCCTGCTATACGTGCTGAGAGTGGTTCCACATGGAAGTTAGCGTACCCTTCTCCCGGAGCACATTTCCATAACATTTTGCCGAAGATACCATGACCAACGGGTGCGGATAATAGAACTTCTTAGCGTGCTGTCTGCATTACTAGAACAACTCTCAGGAAGAGACACGCGCCATTGAATCCGCTTGGTGACGAACAGTAATTGTCGTGGAATCCAATCATGCCCTTATGGACCAGAGGCTAGACTGTAAACCTTTACTTGAGTTCGTTCTTTTTTCCTGCTTTCTTTCTTGTACTGCTGCCACCGTCTCGTGCGATGTGCACTTTAAAATGAAGAAATGATTAACAAACGCTCAGCAGAGCAGCTTAGACCTCCTCCAATTTTGGCGTTTCGATCCCATACCCTTCGACAGGTCGCCACTTCTGCACTAACGCCGAAGTATCTAACGTAACGGCGAACGCGCAAGAGGTCTTCTCGCTACGAATGGAACCATTCATCCGGCCGTCTCAAACCTTTACGTCGACCGCCTTCTGCTTATCTGAAAACAACGAATTCCGACGGCCATACTAATCTACGAGGTTCTAGGAGCTTGTGAAAATCTTCCGGGGTAGCAGTTCTCGAAAATCCGTTTACTAATCAACTTTACCTATCGTCTGTTGAGCGACAACTATAAAGGCACAGCGCTATTTATAGACCGCTGGCGAATGATCGCATTACGGATACAGTGCCACATCTTCATAAACGTTACTCTATTTCCATCCGTCAAAATTTGGAGGTTAAGGAAAACTAGTTAAGCACATCACATGCTGGCTGTCCAGAGTGAACACGCTATTCATGTCTCTTCTCCGCAACTGTATGTTACAGGACGAGAGCACCGACCTGTACTTGGACGAGCAGAAAGTGGACGGAAATTTCACTCACGACTCTTTCCTGATTGCTGGAACATACACTGGAATGTACGTACGCGCCTCAGGTCCCATTTTTGTTGTCGCTGTGAGTGTCCATTTCTCCATTTCTTACTTTTAGTCGTTTACAACCGAGGATTGCACTGCTACTCATATGACATAAGATCGACCGCCTCTTTTATCACCACTTTTCAAAATTCACCTAGGTGCTTTTCCGCAAGCGGCGCTGTAAGCAATCGAAATAATCTATCGCCATATTTCCGTTCCGGAGAGCCTGCCGCAGACATCTTCGCAGTCGGAGTTCAATTTCCATTGCTTCCATTGTACATCAAACCGCTGCTCTACAAGTTTGGATCAGCCCGCTCTTGGGCTTCGCGAGATTGCGCTTACCAGCACTGTCTTGACCTTTGCGAGCTCGACTGCTCCCGGCTTCACTTCCACGGCACGCCGCGAAGAAACCGATCTCACCGGCGGGCCTTCATCAACTCTTTCGTTGCTCCCGCATCGTGAGTACAGCAGGGCTTCAGCAACGAGGACGTAAGAGTAGGCGGCTAGACAATTCACGACAGATGGCTTTCCGATCAAAAGCCGGCTGTCGAGCTGTTCACCGAGATCCCTACCAGCTTCGCTCTGCTTGACCTACGTATAGGCGAGTTCGCTCTCGTCGGAATCTGTAAAAAATGAGACATTTACAGCGTGACTTCAAACAATCTCATTGTATGAGTACTTTATACCGACAAGAGATAAAAGTAACCACAAGAAACCAGCAAAATCGACATGAAAATTAGACATTTTGTTTGCTGATACCATTGTGACGATTCCCGTTCCAACTTCTGCTATGTCGAAGTTAAAGATTTGAAGCCTCTGATTAGGTATAAATAAATTTCCTAACCTTTAGAGTGCTCCCGTTAATATCTTAATAAAGTACTAAGAGATGGAGAGCTGCCTTTATGTCTTACAGCTATTGTCCACATAGTTAGCTGGGACTTATACCATCACTCTGACACCGGAATTGAGAGTGGTGGATATGGCTCTGTTTAATAATTTTTCCAAACTAATACGAAATACGGCCTTTTTATCTGCTCCAGCCACCCTAATAATTTACTATCCACGCCTTGAGACCACGGGTGAACTTTAGGAAAGGGACATACTGCGCCAATGCATATTGAGCTGGATTGAATAATCGGGAATATTTTCAGGTCGGCAGCGCCAACAATGAGGACCAGGGAGCTCCGTTCTTTTCCACTGTCCCATCAAGTGCCAGTTTTAGCCAGGGACCGTACATGTTTTCGTGAGCTTTCCATGATTGAAATAAAAACAGAGAGGGAGAGAAAAATGTGCGAGAAAGATGATTCCAAGATACCAAGATGCACTAAAGATCCACGGACGCGTTCGCAAAGTCGAGAATTCCCAAACCCCTCCCGAGAGCAAGTTCAATATCCATCCACAGCACCAGTGAAACCAGAAGCTGCTGGACGACTTCCGTGCACAGTACCCATTCCTTGCTCAGTAAAACCTTACTGATGGAGCCTAACTTGTCAAATTTCTATCCTTATATAGGATTCAGTGATTTTTGAAGCAAAGGAGGAGCGTCTGAGTTGAAATTCGCCTCGGATCATTGGAGTTGCGTACGCATTGCTAACTGTCAGCCCTAGAACGCTTCTGCTCCCACAGTCGTGCAAGCGGATTTATCGGTTGTTAAAAGATGACAAGAGGGGAGCAGCCAAGGAGACGCCGACTCCCACGCTCTCTAATCACTCGAATAAACGTTTAATGCTCGGGCCCCCCTTCGGCCGCTCGAGCCTTCCTTCCCACCGATCTGGGACCGGATTCATCAACGACTTACAGCAATTTAACGGAGAAAATACAGCCGAATTTTCCGATAGCGCGGCTTATCAATAAGCGATATGGTGAAATTTTTTCACCACATCACTTGATAAGCCGCGCTGTCAGGGATTTCGGCAGTATACATAGTAGTATTTTATTTCTTTATTTATTTATTATATACGTGGATAACCACGCCAAAAAATATAACAACATTCAACAAACTACAGTTCAGTTTAAGAAAATGGAATTAGAAAAAAGAACAGGCAACACTGGTATTATTCATAACACTAAACAAACTAGTGTTAGTACATCTTGTGCCACACGAGGTTTGTAGGTGGACAGTTTTATTCAGCAGGGCTTGAAGTTTCGACGGTCCGTCGTCTTCAGAGGCCAAGGTCCACCGTTAAGGGCGTATGTTCGCCCTGTGACCAGTAGGGGCGAGTTGTTAGTGTTAGTACATCTTGTGCCACACGAGGTTTGTAGGTGGACAGCTTTATTCAGCAGGGCGTTTCGACGTCGTCAGGCCCTGCTGAATAAAGCTGTCCACCTACAAACCTCGTGTGGCACAAGATATACTAACACTAACAACATACAATGCCAAGGTTTCAAGAAGAGAGAAGTTGGGAGCTACTAAACAAACTGTCTAGGAGGAGTGCAAACTACCACGCTTCCTTGAGATACCGGTCGACCAGAATTGCCTTAGAGAGTTAGGCAAATTCTTTTTCTTGAAGAACCTCAGGAATTCAATGCCGGCTCGACAAAGAACGGAGATCTTATGTTACTTCTTGCGCTGGGAATCTGGATCTTCCACTGCCCACCCCTTGTGTTAGAAGCAGAAATTGAATAAAACTCCTGAAGAGAAAGGCGTAGTATACCACTTAGCAACTTGTAAATCATGATTAGATCATACTTTCTTCCACGACAGGCAAGACTTTGCAAGTTGAAAATTTGATTTCTCTCAACCGCTGATGGTATGGCGGCGTAGTCCAAACCAGAAACTCTTATCCAAATTTCCTGGTAAAGCTGTTTTGTACAGATTCAAGTCTAACAATTTTTCGCTTGCACTTAGGACTGAAGATAGTTGCGCCGTACTCTAAAATAGGTCTAACATATGACTTGTAAGCTACAATACCGCTCGCGCCGCACGGTCAAAAGTGGGCGAAAAAATGCCAACATAGCGTCGCAAAGCGTCGCACGCTCATAACTCCTTCAGTTTTAGGTTTCTTGAATAAAGGTTGGTACCATTCGATTTGCCTCTTCGAGATCTACACAAACATTTGTAATACTTTACTGGACCACCCGTATTTTCGCCGTGGGTGGCCCAAAATTGGCTGGACGGGCGATTAGAGCAGCTTATTTCCCTGGATATGCGTGCTTTCGGAGTATCTCAAAGATGGTGTACGTCGCCAGTGCTCTTTCATGCCAGGAATGCTCCGAGAGTGCGCCGTGCACAATGCACACAGAACCCAACCTATCAATCGAGTGGGTGAGCGCATGTCCCCTGCGCTTCTATCTTCTCTCACTGGGAACTGCGACGTTTTCAAGACTATTTCGAGCCCTTTTGAGAAGGTTATCAGAGATTCCTCGCCGCCCCACTCAGGTTTAGCTACAATCTGTCCCAGCGAAACTTTGGTGTGCGCCGTGAACAATGCATACAGAATCGAACCTTTCAATCGAGGGGGGACGGCTTGTAGACTGATCGTTTAGGCAGTTTTATCAGAAATTTCTTGCCGCCCTACTCAGGAATTGTTCCAAGGCTGTCCAGCCTTTGAGTGCGCCATGAACATGCATAGAGAATCGAACCTTTCAATCGAGGGGGGGGGGGGGCGACCGCTCGCAAATTGCACGCGCGGGCGTCTTCGGAGCACAATAGCTCTGTCAAGTTGGAACCTTTCAGGATGCAGCTTGTAGGTCTCGTAGGCAGTCGAACTGTCTGCTAGCACGCCAAAGCAGAATGGTTTAGCATTGGAGGGGGCAATGTTATAGGGGTGCGAAAATGCAGGTGAGGCTTGTGTGAAGCATTTTTTCCGATTTCCGTGGACCACTGCGAGAAGACGCCACAAGCTAACGGCCTTAAAATGCGTTCGCGAACAGAGCGCTTAAGGTACTTTACGACGACGTGCTCGTAGCTCCTCAGCTGCTCAAACTGCCTAGCCTCAGCTGCCGTTTTAGAGCGGCGAAACCTAGCGGTTAGAGTTTCTTGCGCTCCTACTCGCCCAGACTTGAGTCTTCGAAACTCGCAATGGCACCGTTCCGTTAAGCATGGAAAGCACTATCGAGCGGTATCAATTTCGACCGATTTTGGAAACATCTATTTTTTGGCTGTTTCGCATCGAGGACGAGGCCGCGGCGGCAGGACGATGACGTCATCGAAAAATCGATGTCTTCGAGTTGGACCATGCTTGACACCATTCGATAGAGTTTTTCATGCTGAATTGAATGGTTTCAATTGGAGTGGGAAAAACGGTAATCTGGGCGAGTAATAGCACGGAGAACATCTACCGTTGTTGCGCTAAATTGCAGGCGTGGGCGTCTTCGGAGCACAATAGCTCTGTCAAGTTGGAACGTTTCAGGTTGCAACTTGTAGGTCTTGTAGGCATTCGAACGGTCTATTGTAACACTAAGGTAGAATGGCCTAGCTTAGGAGGGGGCGATGTTACAGCGGTGCGAAAATGCAGGTGAGGCTTGTGTGAAGCATTTTTTCCGATTTCGGTGGACCACTGCGAGAAGACGCGGCGAGCTAACGACAAACGACAAACACAGACGCGAACAGAGCACTTAAGGTACTTTACGGCGCCGGGATCAGAACTTTTCAGCTGCCTAAACTGCCTTAGCCCCATCTGCCGTTTTAGGGCGGCGGACTTAGCGGTTGAAGTTTCGTCCCTCTTACTCGCCCATATTTGGGTTTCCGACAATCCCGGTAACACAGTTTTATTCATAACGAAAAGCTCTATCGAATGGTGTTACTCTCGACCAATTTCAAAGAAATCGATTTTTCGACAATATCGAGGACGTGGGTGCTTTAGGCCGAGCTGCGCGGACGATGACGTCATCGAAAACCGGTATTTTCGAAATTGGCCAAATTTCCTCGTGCAAACTTCGTTCAAAATCTAGGGGTTATTTGGGGCGCTGATTACGAGTCCGACGTTCGTTTTTGAAAATTCCGCGCACTTGAGCAGGTTACTTCTCGTTTGAGGGTGGTCAGGACAGGATCACCGATTACCCTCAGTTATCGGTATGAGCGGTCCCCTCCCGTAATCGTCGAATGTACTTCATCATCGTGTTCGGCACCCCGAACAAGTTCCCGACCCTATACGGAATTTCGAGCAAAATCGATGATCCTGACCCGACCACCATCAGTTATCCAGAAAAAATCCAAAACCTACCGAAGTCCGACGGAATTTCAAAAACGGACGCCGGATTCGTAATCAGCGCCCCAAATAACCCCTAGACGATTTTGGACGCAGTTTGCACGAGGAAATTTGGCCAATTTCGAAAATATCGGTTTTCGATGACGTCATCATCCGCGCAGCTCGGCCTAGCGCGCCCACGTCCTCGATTGTCAAAAAAATCGATATTGCCAAAATCGGTCGAAACTGATAGCATTCGATAGAGATGTTCAAGCAGAACTGAATGGTGTTATTGGGAATGTCGAAAACCCAAATATGGGCGAGTAAGAGGGACGAAACTTCAACCGCTAAGTCCGCTGCCCTAAAACGGCAAGATGGGGCTAAGGCAGTTTAGGCAGGTAAGAAGTTCCGATCCCGTCAGCGTAAAGTACCTTAAGTGCTCTATTCGCATACGGATTCCTGATGCCGTTAGCTCGCGGCGTCTTCGCAGTGGTCCACCGAAGCCGGAAAAAAATGCCGTCACGCAAGCCTCGCCTGCATATTCGCGGCCTCTGTTACTTCGTCCATTCACAAGCAATATCGGTGGTTCTTTAGCACAGTACTAGAAC
>OX375867.1:55756171-55854171 GCA_947359475.1 Heligmosomoides polygyrus bakeri | reverse complement strand
AATCTACTCTTCTCAACCTGGCCGCGCGCAGGCCGAACTCCGCTGGAATCGGTTCAGACAGATTTTCAGGAGCTTAATTATCTATCAGCAAGATAACGCCAGATCAGACGTCGCGAATCGGGAGCTTCAAAAACTCGAAGACCTTGGCTGGGAGCGTCTAACTCACCCACCTTACAGCACAGGCTGTGCGCCAAGTGACTAGCACCTTCATAGCTCGCTGCAGCACCTCTTGGTTGGAGGACGATTTATTAATTTGGACCATGTCAAAATGGACCTTCAAGGATTCCTGGCTTCAAAAGCACAAGAATTCTACAGCTGTGAAATGGGCCAGGTAGCTGATAAATGGGAAGCAGTCCCGCGCTCCTACAGATCTTACTTTGGTTGAAAACTGTTATTTGTCATTTGTTTACAAACACTTTTGTTGAAGGCGCTTGAGAGTCCACGAAATTAGTTGCCAACCTAATATATGTGGAATAGGAGCAGAAACAAACGAGGTCCTACAGTGGTCACACATGTATATGATTCCTAAGTGACTAGTGCACAAAAAGAAATGTTTGAAATTCCATATGTACTTCAACTAAACGCTCTCGAGTGTTGCTCGAAAGGAAAGAACCACGTCACAGCAGTAGCAGTAGGAGTGGCATTTTCATTTTCATACACGTGACAATACCAGAGCTAACTATTTACCGTGCTTGTCAGACTTCTATTTTATATTTTCTATGTTCTATTTAAAGTATCGATAGTAGTATACGGTCATAATAGGACGGATGTAATGTTTAACGCCTTCATTTTAATTCAGCCTTATCCCGTGCAAGGTAGGAGCTCTATGTGATGGAATACCACTGTAGATGTGACCAGCGCTAAGAATGGAGACAAACTCTGAAAAGTTGTGGTCAATATGTGCGAGGACAACATGATTTCAGAGACATTCACACAATTAAAAAATTGGGTTAAAGTGAGTAGTGAGGTGAGAGGAAGAGAATCGGTGATTGGATGCCTAAAGGAGATTGCTGGCGGAACAGGTCAGGTCAGCGCAATTACGACAAGAGTCTCGACTCCAGCTCTGGACTTGTCTGAGAAAACAAATAATATTAAGCTTGACCGGAAGAATCTAAGAAAATGTTGCAATTCTGTGCTTTGCTGAAAGACAGAAACTGTTCTGCAAGGTCTGTGCAGATGCCGCTCTCGAATCTCATTGTCAGACTTGAAGGAAACTGCCTTTTTGAGGAAGCGCAGCTGGCAGGCGTTTCATGCTAACTTCATCATTTTTGGTGAGCATCATCTCTGCATGGTGTGTAATCACATACTCAGCTTCCGTACTGATCTGCTGCGTGGAGATAGAGCTCTGCAGGCGTGAAGTTATCTCTGCAGGACGAGTCTCTTTGGGAACCTGATGCACTGCCAATTGGGTACCTGATTACTATCTTGCCTTTGATCAAACTGAGCCTAAAACCCATATTTGTAATTCAAACCTCATTGTCGAGTAATCGATCAAAAATTAGCCCTTGAACAAAACCGGTGGGATAGTAAATAAATAGCGAAAATAGGAAAAATTGGCTGTTGAGAATGCATGGATTGAGCTGATCTAGGCAAATTTGATATCGAATAGATCGGCATGATGAGGTAAATCCTAAAATTGGCACCAAACGTGTTTTCGACATTTTTTAAAAATTCTGTAATTCTACTGGGAAGATCCAATCTTGCCAGGAGGCACAATTACGCGAGACTCAGAAGCGAATACTGGTCAGTTCAAAACAATTACGGGCTCGCTTAATTTAGGTCATCTCGAACTCAAAAATTCTCAAATCTTGCTAAGATTTTTACGCCGTTGGGTAGATCGTGTTGTTCTGATTCTAAAAATGTGCATTTTGGGGAATATAATCGACTTTGAAGGAAGTTATGGCAAAGCGGCGGAAACGGCGAATTAATCCGCCGCTGGCCGCGTTTGGCGAATGTTTACCGACGGTACTGTATGAACCAGCGCTACAAAGGGAGAAAATAACCAGAGGAAGGGTAAGACAGCCAACCTATAAGTAACATGCTCACTACAGAAAACCAGATCAGCTTGCCCATGGCAAGTTACAATACCGCTCCTAATTCGCGAACAATCGACGCTTTGCGACAGATCTTTACGTCGCAAACCGTAGCAGTGTCATAACTTCGTTCAAATTCAATCATATGAAAATTAAATTGACCATTGGATTCACCTCTCTTCTACCAATACAACTACCTAAATGACCTGTGGAATTGGATGCTCTTGACCTAGTTGTTGATCTCGACTTCTACGTCCGCTAATTGATTTACGACCCCTCCGCAAGCGCCATTGGTCCATCTCTATAGAGCTAAAGAATTTAAAAAAGTATCTCATTACAAAATTTTTTATCAGATCTGTGTTTTTAGAGCGTGGCTATCGTTCTGATAGTAGACACTGCAAAATTTACCGAGTTTGAAGTGTCTATGACATGGATTCTTCGAATTCAGCCTCAATTCCTAGTTAGCAGCGAACATCCAAATAAACTAGCTCATTTATAACAACAAGTTGAATGCCCTTTCTTCTATAGGTGGGTTTATACAGGTCCAGCAGTTGTCAGCCAATTTCAAGTTCTCAAGCCTTAAAAAAATCTTCCGCCCTTGCTCGCCATATTTGAGTTTTCGACACTTCCAACAATACCGTTCTATTCCTCACGAAAAGCTCTATCGAATTGTGTCAATCTCGACCAATTTCGGAAAAATCAATTTTTTGACAGTTTTGCATCGAGGACGGGGGCGCCCTACGCCGAGGCTGCGCTGACGATGACGTCACCGAAAACTAGCCTTTTTGAATTTAGACAAGTTGGGTACCATTCGATAGAGCTTTACATGATGAATTGAACATTGTCACATAGAGTAGCGAGAACTGTAATCTGAGCAAGTAAGGGCGCGGAGAACATCTACCGTTGATGTGCCAAATTGAACGCGAGGGCGTGTTTGGAACGCAATAACTCTGTGTAGTTTGAATTTTTCCCGCTACAGCTTGTGGATTTTGTATTCAGTAAGAAAATTTAGAAGCACTCTAAAGTACAGCGATGTAGCTTAAAAACGGACAAAGTTACAGTGGTGCGAATATGCGGGTTAGGCTTGTGTGGCAAGAATTTTTCCGATTTCAATCGACACCGCGGTAAGAAACGGAGAGCTAACGGTCTAAAAGTGCGTAGACGAGCAGAATAGTAAAGGTTCTTCACACTGTCGTGCTCATAACTCTCCTTCTGTCTAAACTGCCTTAACCAGAGCTGCCATTTTAGGGCGAAGGAAACTTAGAGAGGTATTAAATTTCGCGATTTTTACACATTTTCTTTCATTTGTTCTTCGAGTTGTTTCTGTCTGAAAAAATGCTTACGTTGGTGAGGCTGGCGGCATCATCAGCTCTCTAACCGTATAATCTGGCTCAAATCCAAGTTGGTCGATATTTCACCACTTTTGCAGACAGACGAATTACAAGACCCGCCGCCTAGCGCTGGACTCGGCCTGAGCCCAGCGCTCGGTGTCGGGATCATCGGCGACCCCTGTGTGGTTCGCACCTCGCTGCCATACCCACTGGCAGTGTGATTCTCCAGCGGAACTATAAAACAACACTGATCGATCTTTTGGGAACCCTTCGACGTTCATATTTCGCCTTTGAAGTCAAACTAGATCCTGTCTTAACCATGGGAAACTCCAAGCTTCCCATTTATTTGGTTAGTCCAAAAATTATGTCGGATTTGAACTGCCACATTAAAATTAAAATGTTCCAACACAATGGTTTTTCTTTAGTTGAAACAAAAACTTCCAGTTTCTACATGTCTTCCCTGACAATATGCAGTGATGGCATTCCATATATGGGTGTGCCATTTCCACATAAAATTGGGCACTTCAAATCAAATTGGACCCTCTTCTAAACAAAGCTAACTAGATTATAACAATGGTTTTTTTCTAATGTTACAAAAAAGATCCATTTGAAGAGTAACTAGAACCATTTTTACCTTGTTTTTACGTAAAATTTTTCTTGGGAATCATTTAGGAAAATTGGATGTCCAGTTATTCCAGTTTCTACTGATGTGAAAAGCTCATTTCCTTCTGCTGTTAATTTTACAGTATATATACTGCAATATCACTTGCAAAAATCATCTAACTAGTCTGTAGGAGCGGTATAACTCCGCTGATTTTTGCACCCAGCTGAGAGCGTGGCATATACGCCGCCTTGGCCGCGTCGGGTCGAATCGCAGCCCCAAACTGTTCTCCACGGCGTAAGAGGTGGAAATGGTTTCCGTCTTGAATACGGACAACATTACGTTTATGAAAAGCTCAAGATTCGCTAAAAAACGCTGTTCAATTTGTTCTTGAGGGAACTTCTTCTTGAATGAGCTAGCGGCTAAATCAAATATTGCTTGCGCTGTAGTAGAAATTTGCTCCCATAGAAGTCTGCTTAAGATGACCATAATCTCTGTTCCTTTTCAGATGTCAAAGTGCTAGTGGACTACTGTAGATCAGAAACAGCTCGGTTTCCATATTTCCGCTGTCTAAAAATTACAGATGATTTAATAGGAGATAAATCACATGTGGCAAAAGAGATGTGACAAATCCCTTGTTGGGAAAGAGAAAATCGAGCCATTTCCGTCTACTTATAAAGAAAATTTTGCAAATTTTATGAAGGAAGCCATTGCTTAAACATAAGAGTAAAAGATATCCTCTGCCCGAGGTTATTAATTGGGTAATTATTGATTGAAATATAGGTTACCACGTGCTCGTGCCTATTTAAAGCGGAGCGTTTGTTATTCAAATTTAGTGAAATTCAGAACCTCAGAGATACCCAAAAGATAAAGAGTGCAAAATTCCCGAAGAAAGTAGAGAATCCTGGCTTTTTATAAGCCTTGTTTACGAAATTTCATAGTACTCCAAGCTTTCATATTACACGAACTGGCAGACACTCCAAGCTTGATTAACTTTGCGATGTCTACTATCAAAATGATGGCCGCGCTGTACAAAGCACAGATCTGATAAAGAAATTTCATGACTGGAAACTTTTTAAAACTTTCTAGCTCTATAATGATGGACAAGTGGCGCTCGTGGAGTCGTAAAACAATTAGTGGACGTTTGAGGGAACGAGTTGCACAACTAGGTCGAAAGTATCCAATTCCACAGATCATTCAGGTAGGTATATTGCTATGGGGAAGGTGAATCTAATAGTGCAATTTAATTTTCATATGATTGAATTTGATCGAAGTTATGGCACTGCAACGGTTAGCGACGGAAAAAAAAATCTGTCGCAAAGCGTCGATTGTTCACGAATTAGGAGCGGTATTGTATGGTGTCGTAGCTGATGCTAGCTGTTATATGCAGATGTTGTGGTCTCCTAGCTTTTCGCTCCTCCAAATGAAAACATAAAACACCCACTGCTCCCTCCGGAATGTATTCGCTTGTTTACTCCCACACCAAATAGGCCTCCATTTATTTATTTATTTATTTATTTATACATTTATTTATTCAAAGCATAGACAGACACAGATAACTGTCTAGCATGTAAACTGTAAAAAAAACATCGAACAAAACATCACAGATTGACAACTCGAACACAATCCAAGTAAACAACAAACCACAGGGATCATTTCTTGACTGTTTGGTATTCAATCTTTGACAAATATTCTACAGGCTTGAGAAGTATTCCATTTCAGTATTCCATTTCAGCCAATGGAACGTGCTGAGCCGACCCTTCGGATGATATGAACAGTCTATGGGAAATCGTTCACATCACATCAGCTCCAGTATCTCGGAAATAATAACAAAACGAATAGGAATAAATTGCACCAAGAATGTTCTGACATGTCACTAACAGCAATCGGCCCGCGTTGAAGATTATATTTGAAGCACCTCGGGAAGGTGCAATCGAGGAACTACCTGTGACTCCAGTAATGGACAACCGAAAGAGGGTCTTTCTGAAATGAGGGTTACGAGTGACTTTCGCCGTTAGTGTCTCATTGTGAAGTGTAGGAGGACAGGTTGGCGACAGTGATGTGCAGTATGATCCATTTGCCTCTGCTGCTTAATTAACGAGTGTGAACATTGCAGTGAATCCGGATGGTGAGTTTGTTTCTTCCACTTGGTCCCTCCTTTATGTTCGTAGGGTAGGTCCGGAAGTTAGGAGATTACTGGGCAAATTAGGCTGTCCATTAATAATATTCAAGCGATCCTGCGATTCAATATGAGCAGTGCTCGTTGGGTTTTTGCACAGTGTGCGCGCGGCCAGTGCTCGTTCACCTGAATGATCTGCACAGGCGCTTTGAGGTCCGCGGGACCATTCGGGACCAGCGGGATCCTCTCACTGTGACGCTTCGTGATCTGGGGTGGAAGTTAGCCATCCAAGACGAGCAGCGGATGCACGGGAGGGAGGTGTTCGCATTGGCTGGTCGCGGGCGGAGCGGCCGCGAGTCAGGAGGCAATACCTGCAACGTCAACCCATGCTCGACATCTCCACACGCGCTGTCACACAACGACCCGCTGCTGGCCGTCGCCGCCGGCCCAAGGATTGCGACCCGTTGAAGGGCCTGAGCGACAGAACCGACGGGAGCGACAGCGCCAGCGCTCATATACGGACAGATTTCGGCGGTGATCGCTCGGTTTAATCGATTTGCATGTTTTGAATGGGCGACGAGTCGCTCTCGTCGCAAAGGATGAAAGACGAACAAGAGGAGTACGCAGATAGACCAGATTTGTAGCAATTCCAATCATTTTTCATTTTCATTTTCATTTATTGCATAAGTTGTGCGCCTTAAACAAACAACAGTAGGCAGGAACATGAGCATATGCTGCAGTCTGAGTGTTTTTCAATCCTAAATGTTTAGGAATCTTTTATAAGATTTGTGATCGTAGCAAACTCTTAGTCAGTAATTGGAGAGAGGCGAAATGAATATAGCGGCAGCAGCACGAAAAGAAAAGTAGACAGAAAAAGAGCTTTGTGTGTTAATGCTTTTGTGCCGTTGCCATCACCAGTACACCATCAATAAGCTGAAACGATGTGAGAGTACGAGGACAATGTATGAAATGTTGAGAATGTGAAGACAAGACAACGATCAATGCTACGAGCTGATAATTTTAATGACGGTTCGAAAAACACTCATATAATTGACAACAACAATACAGAATACTACTCTTGAATATCTTTAAAGCAAGTTTTCTTGATCTGCCGGTGTCTTCATGGAATTTACGAGTGTGAGTGTTGCTGCTGAGGACGGAAGATGGTTAGAGACTGAAAGCACTAACTTTGCTGAAGAGGACGTCGATTTGAAGAACACTTTATTGGCCGCACAAGAACAAGAATGAAACTCCTGAATGATTCGTGGTGCTTATATACGTTGTTTTGATGGCCGCGAAATGATAGTGATATGTCGTTGCAGATCACCATTTGCACGTTTGCCGCAGTAGACTGTAATGCCATTGAAAGCTGAATGTGGTGAATTATTTCACTTATATCTGCAGAATGCAGAAAACTCCCGACGGAGAAGGAGTGCAAGCTAATTGAGTACCTGTTTACCCGATATATTCTATTCGTTTTACCGTCAGAATAAATTACTGTAGGCTCGGTCTTGATCCAGTTGGAGGCAATCGGTAGTGTACTGGTGCGTTTTCGGTCTCGTCAACTTCACTTATATCTGCAGAATGTAGCCGAGAATTCCCTTTCAACCTTTACAGTCATAAACCTGTTACTCAAATATGAAGTGAACCACCTTAACAAGTTACCGCCGATTCCCAGAAGCTCAAGTTTTGAAATTAACTTAGCGTGACTCACTTTGTGGAAAGCCTTTGAGAGATCTATGTAGATGACATCCGCTGACATGCCTTGATTGACAGCAACATTCCACTCCAATAAGCTATCAACGAGGTTGGTAATTGTTCAAGCTCCAGACATAAAGCCATGTTGTTCAGAAGGAATAACACAGAGCCTCTCAAGCCATGCAAGAAGTTTCTGTCTGATAACCTTTTTCATTACCTTTACAGGGCACGGAGTAATGCTTATTGGACGGTACTGAGATATTAATTAAGCTCCAGTAGTCTTAGGAATTGCTGTGACTAGCGCCTCTTTCCAAACCTCTGGTATCTCACCGTACATCATTGAGGCATTGAAAATGAAGGCTAAGAGCTCCGAAAGCGGCTCAGCACATTTTTGAACGCAATGGGCGGGATACCATCATAAGGCTCAGTAAAAGAAGGTTTTAAGTGTTTGAGAATTTTGCAGATCTCAGATCGGTGAAAGAAAACATCACAAAACTGGTGTGCAGCGAATGGATTCACAATAGAAGACGAAGAGGTGTTTGGTGCAGAGTCGTAAGAAAAGACGCTTGCAAAGAACTTTCCCAGAGCAACAGTCTTTGATTTATCATTAAAGTGCGATGAGCCATCTATATCAGTAGGCAAGGGAATTTGTCCAGCAGATTTAATTTTGCTTCGGATATTAAGCATGAAGCCCTTTTACGGAATTTGCAGAGATAAGCCTTCGTTCCTTACACGCCCAGAATTTTTTGACATGAAAATCAGCGTCTTTGCAAATCTTTTTATACAAACTATTGTTTAGTGGGTCGGCTTTGCTGAAAAATACGCGCTTTCTCTGCGAAAGCAAGTTTCGAATGTGAGTAGAAAGCTTAAGGTCAAGAGGAGTGCAGAATTTGAAGGGTACGTGCTTTGAAAGAACATCGTATACTACAAAACAGAACCTACGATCAAGGTCAGAGCAAGATGCATAACCATCGAACAAATAGGCCCAATCTACACTAAAGAAACTCAAATTAAGAGAAGCATAATCAACGCTGGCGAAATCTGGTGTTGGGATACCATATGAAGGTTCGCGAGAAGTCTGAAACCAATAGTGCAATAATCGGATGTGGAGAGAGGAGGATGAATTTCAACGTTGTTTACAAAGTTGTTTGATGTCAGAATTACGTCGAGTGTTTTGTCGTTATGAGTGTATCGACAATCACTGACGTATTCAGGAAATTTACAAGACTAGTGTTAAGATTCATGTTGGTGTGAAAAAACATAGCTCTATATCAGAATTTTGAGCTCCATCTAATGAGCTTCATCCTATGCTTATCACTGTCACCGTCGATGCGAAAATCTCGAAATTTGAAAGCAAGGCATAATCTTTTGCAAACTTGCTACGAAGATGCAAAGTATATTTGCAGCATAAAATTTCACACAGAATTCAACTACATCATCGAAGTACCTTCTAGAAGAGGTCATTTCTTTAAGAAAAGGCATAATTGTGTGTACCACACAGTTGGAGACAACCTACAAACCAGAATTCTATGCAGAACTCGATTACAAAGCTTATATGCACAAATACAGTCGCGCCCCCCCCCCCCCGCTTATAAGCCTCCGGATATGACGCGACTCTCGACATAACGAAGATTTTTTCGGGAACCGGCCAGCTTACCTTTACGCCGGTACAAACCAACTTCGGTTAAGACGTCGGATACAACGCTACTCCCGTTATAGCGCTGTTTCGAGAGAAACTCTTCGTTCAAAATGACTCCCGTTGGAACGCGACCCGGGCTCAATTGCGGCCCTACACAGAAAATGGAGACGAGCAAGATGCTGACAGCGTTTTTGATCAGACCTGCTGTTCTACTGCCTCGTTCGCAGTCACGAGCAGCACCTGTGCGACAATGAATGGATGCGAATTGACGTTTTTCGCGATGCGCGGCCCACTGAAGTACTAGTAGTAAGCAATATGTCGAGCACTGGGGAAGGCTTATGCCTGTAGTTGTTATAAGCGATCTATGTTGGAAGACTTCCTCAGAAACAACAAAGGATGTCGGTTCAAACGCAGACTTCTCAAAAGAGTGTTTTACAAATTTGGCTTAAGCTTAAAGCAGGTGGTGTAGAGGCAACATGCTGCTACAGGATTTTTTGCTGCGATATGAACTCTCCCGTGGTATTTGTGCTTCAGCCCTCTACTTTTGGAGCAGAGTTACAGCAACAGCTTTGTTTAATCACATGCAACACAACGACGATTTAACGGATAGGGCACGGCTATTTGACACATTCACGACGATGTCCACTCATTTGAGTGGATGTTTTTGTTCAATTTCCTTCTCAAATTCGCGAATTTATAGTAACAAATCAGTCTTGTGTTTGCGTAGGCAGAAAAATGATAGGCTTTTTCGTAACTGACAAGACAAAAACTTTTCCCATTACTAAGGCACAAGCGCACATACTTCTAGACGAGAATTAATTAACAAATTTCGGGTGAAACATGAACTGAACACCTAAATGAGACAATTTAGGCTCTGGGTGATTATGACAATAAACAAACATTCGACAAGAACACATCCCACGTTGGAGCACATCAAACAAACATACTTTTCACAACTTGAGCAGCGCGTATGGACTCTTCTTTCTCCTTGGCAATATCTCTTCCCAGGCTAGTGCTCAGTTTTTTATAGCGACCTGTGCAGTTCTTCTGGACTTTTCTTGAGTCGGCAGTAACATTTTCTAGGATTTTTTTCTTGTTTTTTTTTTCGTGGGTGCCCAAACAAAGGAGTGGACATACACACGCGCCAAAGATGCAGCCGGCAGCAGTGGGCTCGAAGACGCTTTCGCCGAGAATGTGCTAACAGCCTGATCCTGCGCGTAATCGGTTAGGCCTATGGCCTTTGTCATACCATCGCTCACCCCGAGCGACGCCTAATGATATGCACCCATATCGATTCCATCGCGCCGCCCGATCGATATGGGAGCATATCATTAGGCGTCACTCGGGGTGAACGATGGTATGACAAAGGCCTATGATATATTCCCGCTCCAGCGACGGGCGCGGGGCAACTGTCAATGACGCGCCTTCGCTGCAGTGGCGGACGACGAGTGGCGCAGTGCACTGCGACGAGCGATGGGCAACGATGGACGCTGAGGAGGGAGTGCTTGCCTTGGCCCCCACTCCCAATGGCCAACTTAGAGCAAAAATCGATAAAATCGATTGATAACATCCGATCGATCTACATAGCCTTTTGTGAAGTCTGGCGTACGGCCGACATATACATACCATACCTATGTTGGTTTTACTGCTTGGATCCATCCGCCTAGTTACTCGTCTATTTTTTATCATAAAATAGATAGCACAATGTCCAAGAGCACCGCAAGTGAACAGCTAAAGAGAAAGACTGAGGAATGAGTATTGGAGGGGTGCTACCGAAGCCATACTATATGCTATGCGCTTCGAACTTGGTGCTACGAAACCGGGCGGAGTAATGTTGACAGGCAGACGTGGCTGTGGACTATTGAAGTTAAAGGAAAAGCCCGTGAAAAGAGGAGGTTATACCATGCATTCCTCAGCAACAAGACAGCAGAGAAATGGCACTTGTATCAGGAAGTGAAAAATCGGCCAAGAAGGCAGTGGCCGTTGACAGAACCACTCATTACGATGTCAACATAAAACTTGAGTCGCGTGTTGGTGAACGATTTCTTTATCGACTTGTCAAGGTCCGCCATCGCCAGACTGATATGTTGAAAAATTCTTTGACATCAACGGTGAGAATGGACATCCCCTAATGGACCGCAAAATGGCGTTGAATCGATGGCGCAACTACTTGGAAAAAATCTTGACGGTAGAGTTTGCCCATCAAACCATTCCCTCTGCTCCTCCCGTATACGGTCCGTTCAAAAAATCACCGTACAGGAGATAGAAGCGTCTCTGAAGAAGATGAAGCCGGGCAAGGCAAACGGACCCGATCTCTTGGAGACCGATTTGTGGAAGTCGAAATCCTGTTACCCAGCTGAGTGCCTGGCGATGTTCAACCAAGTGATTGCGGAGGAGACAGTACCTGATAGTTCAATTCAATTCAATTCAATTCAATTCAAGATTAGTTGGCAGATTACTACAACGATTCCGATTTGGAAGAAGAAGGACAGTCCTGCAGACTGCACATGCTACCGTTCAATTCGTTTGCCTGGCATAAAGATCTTCGAGCGAATTGTTGATGGACGCATTCTTGACGTCGTCCAGCTTTCGTCCAGCCTCCGAGTGTGGCACTAACGATGCCATACTCGCCGCTCGTATACTTCTAGTAAGATACCGCGAGAAACAAAAGCTGGTGCATCTTGCCTTCCTCGACTTGAAAAAGGCCTTCAATCGTGTTCTGCGTGAAGTGATATGGCATTTTTTAAAACAGCATAACGTCCCCGAAGAGCTTATAGAGTGGGTGCGGTTACTCTACTCTTGTCCGAGGAATAAACTGCAAGCGCCAGCAGATCCGTCGATGGTGTTTCCCACTTCTGTCGGAGTACATCAAGGGTCTGTGCTCTCCCCACTGCTCTTCATCGTCGTTACGGATGCAGTATTCAGCAGTCAGGCCCTTGGTCATTGCTTTACGCTGATGATGTAATGCTCGACTGCAAAGTTAAGATAGAACTCCAGTGGCAGGTACTAGCCTGGTGCGATCGCTTGGAAAGCTTCAGACTCAAGTTTAATGTAAAAAGCCCGAGTTCTTGACGGCTGACGAGGATGAGTCCCCCTCCATTAAGGTAAACGGCATTGAGCTGCCACGTGCTTCGGTATTCAAGTACCTGGGATCAGCAATTACATCTGATGGCGGTCTACTCGTTGAAGCCAACTCACGGGTGAGTGCAGCGTGGTCCAAATGGCGCTCTCTGACGGGAATGCTGTGCGACAGGAAGATACCAGAGCGGCTTAAATCGAGGATCTACAGAGCAGTCGTCGGACCAGTAACTTTTGCGGAGCTGAGTGCGGGCCGTCTCTAAAGAAATTGAAAGGCGTCTCAGCGTAATGAAAACGCTGCGGTGGACAGCCGGAGTTACGCGTTTGGACCGTGTGCGCAAAGACTCCATTCGGGAAAGTTTTGTTGTCGCCTCGATAATTGAGAAATTGCTTGAAACTCGTCTGAGATGGTAAGGCCATGTTCTTCGGCAAACGGAGACACAGTCCAAAAGACTCGCCTTAACCTCGAGAAAGAAAGAGGCTACGAGGGAACCCAAATCAGCGCTTAATTGATACACTGCATCAGGACTTGATGATGGGTAGGTTGCACTGCACCCTGATTAGGCATTTGATCGGGAAAGCCAGCATCCCAGGAAAGCGGACCCTACAGCTAAGCGGAACAAACGCTGAAGAAGAAAAAGAACAAGAACAAGAACAAGAAGGTGCACACACCGGAAAATAACCATACGTCTCCAGCGAGTGCTGGAATTCAGAGGACAGTGTCAGGGATCAATGAGACAACCAATATCGATCGATGTTACCGATCTTTTTATCGGTGATCGATTTTCTCTGAGAGTTAACCCATCGAGGTGGGAGTCTCGTGAATATGGCAGCCGACGGAAAGGCCTCACATCGTGGGGAATTTTCGATTACACATCCCTATTATTATCGATGTTTTGAACGTATACAATATCGGACGCGTCTTTTGAATAGACGCCGAAAAAACCGCAGTTTTGCGGTTTTTGCGTCTTTTTGCTATAACTCGCCAAAATGTCATCCGTTTGAGAAACCAAGAGCATATTTGAGCTCAGGAGATCGAACGCTATCGTATGATATATACATTTCATACGGAAGATCAAAAATGGCCAAAATTGAAAACTTGCGCTCCATTGAGAAGGCCGGCCGCGGACAAGTTGTCGGCGAGGGCGGTCTTTATGTATGAATGGTCACCGCGCCCGCGACGGCGACTGCCGCGTGCGCGATTAGCTCCGCTGCGGTTGTGTGGGCTGCGCCTCATGACCTGCTGCAGACGCTAGTTTTGAGTTGTTGATATCCCTTTCTGCTGTTGCAGGAGCTGCGGGAAAACATGCTCTGGTTCAGAAATTGAGTTTGAGTTATAAATCATAAACAACGTTCTAATGCTCAACTTAATATGATGCTTCTTCAGGAAAAGCTGAAAATATGACACACTATCGCAGTGAAACTGACTTTATACATACTTTCTAACACTTGATGCGCAAGTTTTGATGCAGATCTAGACATCACTGGCCGCTGAAGTCACCCAATTGCAACGTCTTCTGCCGCGCTCGCCGCACTATTCGCCGCGTCCGCGGCGACCATTCGTATATAATGTCCCGCAGCCGTTGTCGGCCGCAAGGCGTCGAAAACCGCTGCATGCTCACAATTCCTCTAGTTTGAGGTTTTTTGAGAAACGGTTGGTACCGTTCGATTTGCCTCGTCGAGATCTACACAACCATGTATACAACTTCGCCAAACCGCCGCATTTTCGCAGTGGGTGGTCAAAGATGAATGTGGCAGACTTTTTGCCACTGGGGAAGCTTATATTCCAGGACTTGCATGTTCTCTGAGCATCTCAAGCATGGCGTAAAGTGTATCGTCATGCCAGGAATCCTCTAAGAGTGCGCCGTGCACAATGCATATAGGAACGAACCTATCAATCGAGGGGGAGGGTTTGTAGAGTGAGCATTTAGGGAGTTTTATGAGAAATTCTCAGCCGCCCTACTCAGGAATTGCTGTCCGGGGAGACTTTGGAGTGCGCTGTGCACAATGAATATAGGATCGAACCCATCAATCGAGTGGGCGCGACCGCTCGCAAATGCACCCACGGGCGTGTTCTGAGCGCAATAACTCTGTCAAGTTCAAGTCTTTCCAGCTGCAACTTGTGGACTTTGTAGGCAGTAGAAAGTTCAAGAAGCGCGCTAAAACATAGCGACGTAGCTTAAGACGGAAAAGTTACGGCGGTTAGATAATTTTAATGACGGTTCGAAAAACACTCATATAATTGACAACAACAATACAGAATACTACTCTTGAATATCTTTAAAGCAAGTTTTCTTGATCTGCCGGTGTCTTCATGGAATTTACGAGTGTGAGTGTTGCTGCTGAGGACGGAAGATGGTTAGAGACTGAAAGCACTAACTTTGCTGAAGAGGACGTCGATTTGAAGAACACTTTATTGGCCGCACAAGAACAAGAATGAAACTCCTGAATGATTCGTGGTGCTTATATACGTTGTTTTGATGGCCGCGAAATGATAGTGATATGTCGTTGCAGATCACCATTTGCACGTTTGCCGCAGTAGACTGTAATGCCATTGAAAGCTGAATGTGGTGAATTATTTCACTTATATCTGCAGAATGCAGAAAACTCCCGACGGAGAAGGAGTGCAAGCTAATTGAGTACCTGTTTACCCGATATATTCTATTCGTTTTACCGTCAGAATAAATTACTGTAGGCTCGGTCTTGATCCAGTTGGAGGCAATCGGTAGTGTACTGGTGCGTTTTCGGTCTCGTCAACTTCACTTATATCTGCAGAATGTAGCCGAGAATTCCCTTTCAACCTTTACAGTCATAAACCTGTTACTCAAATATGAAGTGAACCACCTTAACAAGTTACCGCCGATTCCCAGAAGCTCAAGTTTTGAAATTAACTTAGCGTGACTCACTTTGTGGAAAGCCTTTGAGAGATCTATGTAGATGACATCCGCTGACATGCCTTGATTGACAGCAACATTCCACTCCAATAAGCTATCAACGAGGTTGGTAATTGTTCAAGCTCCAGACATAAAGCCATGTTGTTCAGAAGGAATAACACAGAGCCTCTCAAGCCATGCAAGAAGTTTCTGTCTGATAACCTTTTTCATTACCTTTACAGGGCACGGAGTAATGCTTATTGGACGGTACTGAGATATTAATTAAGCTCCAGTAGTCTTAGGAATTGCTGTGACTAGCGCCTCTTTCCAAACCTCTGGTATCTCACCGTACATCATTGAGGCATTGAAAATGAAGGCTAAGAGCTCCGAAAGCGGCTCAGCACATTTTTGAACGCAATGGGCGGGATACCATCATAAGGCTCAGTAAAAGAAGGTTTTAAGTGTTTGAGAATTTTGCAGATCTCAGATCGGTGAAAGAAAACATCACAAAACTGGTGTGCAGCGAATGGATTCACAATAGAAGACGAAGAGGTGTTTGGTGCAGAGTCGTAAGAAAAGACGCTTGCAAAGAACTTTCCCAGAGCAACAGTCTTTGATTTATCATTAAAGTGCGATGAGCCATCTATATCAGTAGGCAAGGGAATTTGTCCAGCAGATTTAATTTTGCTTCGGATATTAAGCATGAAGCCCTTTTACGGAATTTGCAGAGATAAGCCTTCGTTCCTTACACGCCCAGAATTTTTTGACATGAAAATCAGCGTCTTTGCAAATCTTTTTATACAAACTATTGTTTAGTGGGTCGGCTTTGCTGAAAAATACGCGCTTTCTCTGCGAAAGCAAGTTTCGAATGTGAGTAGAAAGCTTAAGGTCAAGAGGAGTGCAGAATTTGAAGGGTACGTGCTTTGAAAGAACATCGTATACTACAAAACAGAACCTACGATCAAGGTCAGAGCAAGATGCATAACCATCGAACAAATAGGCCCAATCTACACTAAAGAAACTCAAATTAAGAGAAGCATAATCAACGCTGGCGAAATCTGGTGTTGGGATACCATATGAAGGTTCGCGAGAAGTCTGAAACCAATAGTGCAATAATCGGATGTGGAGAGAGGAGGATGAATTTCAACGTTGTTTACAAAGTTGTTTGATGTTAGAATTACGTCGAGTGTTTTGTCGTTATGAGTGTATCGACAATCACTGACGTATTCAGGAAATTTACAAGACTAGTGTTAAGATTCATGTTGGTGTGAAAAAACATAGCTCTATATCAGAATTTTGAGCTCCATCTAATGAGCTTCATCCTATGCTTATCACTGTCACCGTCGATGCGAAAATCTCGAAATTTGAAAGCAAGGCATAATCTTTTGCAAACTTGCTACGAAGATGCAAAGTATATTTGCAGCATAAAATTTCACACAGAATTCAACTACATCATCGAAGTACCTTCTAGAAGAGGTCATTTCTTTAAGAAAAGGCATAATTGTGTGTACCACACAGTTGGAGACAACCTACAAACCAGAATTCTATGCAGAACTCGATTACAAAGCTTATATGCACAAATACAGTCGCGCCCCCCCCCCGCTTATAAGCCTCCGGATATGACGCGACTCTCGACATAACGAAGATTTTTTCGGGAACCGGCCAGCTTACCTTTACGCCGGTACAAACCAACTTCGGTTAAGACGTCGGATACAACGCTACTCCCGTTATAGCGCTGTTTCGAGAGAAACTCTTCGTTCAAAATGACTCCCGTTGGAACGCGACCCGGGCTCAATTGCGGCCCTACACAGAAAATGGAGACGAGCAAGATGCTGACAGCGTTTTTGATCAGACCTGCTGTTCTACTGCCTCGTTCGCAGTCACGAGCAGCACCTGTGCGACAATGAATGGATGCGAATTGACGTTTTTCGCGATGCGCGGCCCACTGAAGTACTAGTAGTAAGCAATATGTCGAGCACTGGGGAAGGCTTATGCCTGTAGTTGTTATAAGCGATCTATGTTGGAAGACTTCCTCAGAAACAACAAAGGATGTCGGTTCAAACGCAGACTTCTCAAAAGAGTGTTTTACAAATTTGGCTTAAGCTTAAAGCAGGTGGTGTAGAGGCAACATGCTGCTACAGGATTTTTTGCTGCGATATGAACTCTCCCGTGGTATTTGTGCTTCAGCCCTCTACTTTTGGAGCAGAGTTACAGCAACAGCTTTGTTTAATCACATGCAACACAACGACGATTTAACGGATAGGGCACGGCTATTTGACACATTCACGACGATGTCCACTCATTTGAGTGGATGTTTTTGTTCAATTTCCTTCTCAAATTCGCGAATTTATAGTAACAAATCAGTCTTGTGTTTGCGTAGGCAGAAAAATGATAGGCTTTTTCGTAACTGACAAGACAAAAACTTTTCCCATTACTAAGGCACAAGCGCACATACTTCTAGACGAGAATTAATTAACAAATTTCGGGTGAAACATGAACTGAACACCTAAATGAGACAATTTAGGCTCTGGGTGATTATGACAATAAACAAACATTCGACAAGAACACATCCCACGTTGGAGCACATCAAACAAACATACTTTTCACAACTTGAGCAGCGCGTATGGACTCTTCTTTCTCCTTGGCAATATCTCTTCCCAGGCTAGTGCTCAGTTTTTTATAGCGACCTGTGCAGTTCTTCTGGACTTTTCTTGAGTCGGCAGTAACATTTTCTAGGATTTTTTTCTTGTTTTTTTTTCGTGGGTGCCCAAACAAAGGAGTGGACATACACACGCGCCAAAGATGCAGCCGGCAGCAGTGGGCTCGAAGACGCTTTCGCCGAGAATGTGCTAACAGCCTGATCCTGCGCGTAATCGGTTAGGCCTATGGCCTTTGTCATACCATCGCTCACCCCGAGCGACGCCTAATGATATGCACCCATATCGATTCCATCGCGCCGCCCGATCGATATGGGAGCATATCATTAGGCGTCACTCGGGGTGAACGATGGTATGACAAAGGCCTATGATATATTCCCGCTCCAGCGACGGGCGCGGGGCAACTGTCAATGACGCGCCTTCGCTGCAGTGGCGGACGACGAGTGGCGCAGTGCACTGCGACGAGCGATGGGCAACGATGGACGCTGAGGAGGGAGTGCTTGCCTTGGCCCCCACTCCCAATGGCCAACTTAGAGCAAAAATCGATAAAATCGATTGATAACATCCGATCGATCTACATAGCCTTTTGTGAAGTCTGGCGTACGGCCGACATATACATACCATACCTATGTTGGTTTTACTGCTTGGATCCATCCGCCTAGTTACTCGTCTATTTTTTATCATAAAATAGATAGCACAATGTCCAAGAGCACCGCAAGTGAACAGCTAAAGAGAAAGACTGAGGAATGAGTATTGGAGGGGTGCTACCGAAGCCATACTATATGCTATGCGCTTCGAACTTGGTGCTACGAAACCGGGCGGAGTAATGTTGACAGGCAGACGTGGCTGTGGACTATTGAAGTTAAAGGAAAAGCCCGTGAAAAGAGGAGGTTATACCATGCATTCCTCAGCAACAAGACAGCAGAGAAATGGCACTTGTATCAGGAAGTGAAAAATCGGCCAAGAAGGCAGTGGCCGTTGACAGAACCACTCATTACGATGTCAACATAAAACTTGAGTCGCGTGTTGGTGAACGATTTCTTTATCGACTTGTCAAGGTCCGCCATCGCCAGACTGATATGTTGAAAAATTCTTTGACATCAACGGTGAGAATGGACATCCCCTAATGGACCGCAAAATGGCGTTGAATCGATGGCGCAACTACTTGGAAAAAATCTTGACGGTAGAGTTTGCCCATCAAACCATTCCCTCTGCTCCTCCCGTATACGGTCCGTTCAAAAAATCACCGTACAGGAGATAGAAGCGTCTCTGAAGAAGATGAAGCCGGGCAAGGCAAACGGACCCGATCTCTTGGAGACCGATTTGTGGAAGTCGAAATCCTGTTACCCAGCTGAGTGCCTGGCGATGTTCAACCAAGTGATTGCGGAGGAGACAGTACCTGATAGTTCAATTCAATTCAATTCAATTCAATTCAAGATTAGTTGGCAGATTACTACAACGATTCCGATTTGGAAGAAGAAGGACAGTCCTGCAGACTGCACATGCTACCGTTCAATTCGTTTGCCTGGCATAAAGATCTTCGAGCGAATTGTTGATGGACGCATTCTTGACGTCGTCCAGCTTTCGTCCAGCCTCCGAGTGTGGCACTAACGATGCCATACTCGCCGCTCGTATACTTCTAGTAAGATACCGCGAGAAACAAAAGCTGGTGCATCTTGCCTTCCTCGACTTGAAAAAGGCCTTCAATCGTGTTCTGCGTGAAGTGATATGGCATTTTTTAAAACAGCATAACGTCCCCGAAGAGCTTATAGAGTGGGTGCGGTTACTCTACTCTTGTCCGAGGAATAAACTGCAAGCGCCAGCAGATCCGTCGATGGTGTTTCCCACTTCTGTCGGAGTACATCAAGGGTCTGTGCTCTCCCCACTGCTCTTCATCGTCGTTACGGATGCAGTATTCAGCAGTCAGGCCCTTGGTCATTGCTTTACGCTGATGATGTAATGCTCGACTGCAAAGTTAAGATAGAACTCCAGTGGCAGGTACTAGCCTGGTGCGATCGCTTGGAAAGCTTCAGACTCAAGTTTAATGTAAAAAGCCCGAGTTCTTGACGGCTGACGAGGATGAGTCCCCCTCCATTAAGGTAAACGGCATTGAGCTGCCACGTGCTTCGGTATTCAAGTACCTGGGATCAGCAATTACATCTGATGGCGGTCTACTCGTTGAAGCCAACTCACGGGTGAGTGCAGCGTGGTCCAAATGGCGCTCTCTGACGGGAATGCTGTGCGACAGGAAGATACCAGAGCGGCTTAAATCGAGGATCTACAGAGCAGTCGTCGGACCAGTAGCTTTTGCGGAGCTGAGTGCGGGCCGTCTCTAAAGAAATTGAAAGGCGTCTCAGCGTAATGAAAACGCTGCGGTGGACAGCCGGAGTTACGCGTTTGGACCGTGTGCGCAAAGACTCCATTCGGGAAAGTTTTGTTGTCGCCTCGATAATTGAGAAATTGCTTGAAACTCGTCTGAGATGGTAAGGCCATGTTCTTCGGCAAACGGAGACACAGTCCAAAAGACTCGCCTTAACCTCGAGAAAGAAAGAGGCTACGAGGGAACCCAAATCAGCGCTTAATTGATACACTGCATCAGGACTTGATGATGGGTAGGTTGCACTGCACCCTGATTAGGCATTTGATCGGGAAAGCCAGCATCCCAGGAAAGCGGACCCTACAGCTAAGCGGAACAAACGCTGAAGAAGAAAAAGAACAAGAACAAGAACAAGAAGGTGCACACACCGGAAAATAACCATACGTCTCCAGCGAGTGCTGGAATTCAGAGGACAGTGTCAGGGATCAATGAGACAACCAATATCGATCGATGTTACCGATCTTTTTATCGGTGATCGATTTTCTCTGAGAGTTAACCCATCGAGGTGGGAGTCTCGTGAATATGGCAGCCGACGGAAAGGCCTCACATCGTGGGGAATTTTCGATTACACATCCCTATTATTATCGATGTTTTGAACGTATACAATATCGGACGCGTCTTTTGAATAGACGCCGAAAAAACCGCAGTTTTGCGGTTTTTGCGTCTTTTTGCTATAACTCGCCAAAATGTCATCCGTTTGAGAAACCAAGAGCATATTTGAGCTCAGGAGATCGAACGCTATCGTATGATATATACATTTCATACGGAAGATCAAAAATGGCCAAAATTGAAAACTTGCGCTCCATTGAGAAGGCCGGCCGCGGACAAGTTGTCGGCGAGGGCGGTCTTTATGTATGAATGGTCACCGCGCCCGCGACGGCGACTGCCGCGTGCGCGATTAGCTCCGCTGCGGTTGTGTGGGCTGCGCCTCATGACCTGCTGCAGACGCTAGTTTTGAGTTGTTGATATCCCTTTCTGCTGTTGCAGGAGCTGCGGGAAAACATGCTCTGGTTCAGAAATTGAGTTTGAGTTATAAATCATAAACAACGTTCTAATGCTCAACTTAATATGATGCTTCTTCAGGAAAAGCTGAAAATATGACACACTATCGCAGTGAAACTGACTTTATACATACTTTCTAACACTTGATGCGCAAGTTTTGATGCAGATCTAGACATCACTGGCCGCTGAAGTCACCCAATTGCAACGTCTTCTGCCGCGCTCGCCGCACTATTCGCCGCGTCCGCGGCGACCATTCGTATATAATGTCCCGCAGCCGTTGTCGGCCGCAAGGCGTCGAAAACCGCTGCATGCTCACAATTCCTCTAGTTTGAGGTTTTTTGAGAAACGGTTGGTACCGTTCGATTTGCCTCGTCGAGATCTACACAACCATGTATACAACTTCGCCAAACCGCCGCATTTTCGCAGTGGGTGGTCAAAGATGAATGTGGCAGACTTTTTGCCACTGGGGAAGCTTATATTCCAGGACTTGCATGTTCTCTGAGCATCTCAAGCATGGCGTAAAGTGTATCGTCATGCCAGGAATCCTCTAAGAGTGCGCCGTGCACAATGCATATAGGAACGAACCTATCAATCGAGGGGGAGGGTTTGTAGAGTGAGCATTTAGGGAGTTTTATGAGAAATTCTCAGCCGCCCTACTCAGGAATTGCTGTCCGGGGAGACTTTGGAGTGCGCTGTGCACAATGAATATAGGATCGAACCCATCAATCGAGTGTTACTATGACTGGCGAGAACCGTGTCTGGGCGTGCAAGAGCAAGGAGAACATAGACCGTTGCTGTGCTGAATTGCACGCGCGGGCGTGTTCGGAGCGCGATAACTCTGTCAGCTTCCAATCTTTCTGGCCGGAACGTGTGGATTCCGTAGGCAGTAATATGCTCTAGTAAAGCGGCAAAGCATAGCAAATTATCTTACGAATTGGCAACGTTACGGCGGTGCGAAAATGCAGGTTGGGCATGTGTGACACGATTTTTTCAGATTTCGGTCGACCGCTGCGGGTACATGAAGCGAGTTAACGGCATGCAAACGCGCGGGCGAGCACAGCACCGAAGGCACTTCACGATGATCTGCTCTTTGCTCTCCAGCTGCCTAAACTGCTTTAGCTCAATTTGCCATTTTGGAGCGGCGGACGGCGAAGTTCCTTCCGCCCTTACTCGCCCGCATTCAAGTTCTCGACGCTCTCAATGGTACCACTCTGTTCAGCTCGAGAAGCTCTATCGAATGGTGTCAATCTCCACCAATTCTGGGAATATCGACTTTGACAAATTCGCATCACAATGTTGAATGGCATAAATTCTTCCACGCAAAATCGCTGCAGTGGTGAATGAGCGAACTGGGACGCCTAATCGTCATCGGCAAAAAACTAGCAAACAGTTGCCTAATCGATCTCTGACGTCTTCTGATTCACATCTTAGGTTTTCTGAATCCAGACGCGCGTTGGATATCTGTAGCACGATTTCTGACTCACAAAGCGCGCATGTTTAACGGCATAAATTTTTCCACGCAAAATCGCTGCAGTGGTGAATGCTGTCCGCCGCTCCAAAATGGCAGATGGGGCTAAGGCAGTTTAGGCAGATGGAGAGCTAAGAACAGATTATCGCAAAGTGCCTTCGGTGGTTTGCTCGAACGCGAGTTTGCGTGCCATTAACTCGCCTCATGTACCCGCAGCGGTCGACCGAAATCCGAAAAAATCGTGTCACACATTTCCAACCTGCATTTTCGCACCACTGTAACTTTGCCCAGTGTTAAGCTAGATCGCTATGTTTTAGCGCGCTTCTTGAACTTTCTACTGCGTACAAAGTCCACAACCTGCAGCTCGAAAGACTCGAACTTGACAGAGTTATTGCGCTCAGAACACACCCGTGGGTGCAATTTGCGAGCGGTCGCGCCCACTCGATTGATGGGTTCGATACTATATACGTTGTGCACGGTGCAGTCCAAAGTCTCGCCGAAACAGAGTACAGCAATTCCTGAGTAGGGCGGCTGAGAATTTCTCCCTAAATGAAAAATTAAAACTCCCCAAATGCTCACTCTACAAACTGTCCCTCCCCCTCGATTGATAGGTTCGATCCTACATGCATTGTGCACGGCGCACTCTTAGAGGATTCCTGGCATGACGATACCCTTTACGCCATGCTTGAGATGCTCAGAGAACATGCAAGTCCTGGAATATAAGCTTCCCCAGTGGCAAAAAGTCTGCCCCATTCATCTTTGACCACCCACTGCGAAAATGCGGCGGTTTGACGAAGTTGTATACATGGTTGTGTAGATCTCGACGAGGCAAATCGAACGGTACCAACCGTTTCTCAAAAAACCTAAAACTAGAGGAATTGTGAGCATGCAGCGGTTTTCGACGCCTTGCGGCCGGCCTTCTCAATGGAGCGCAAGTTTTCAATTTTGGCCATTTTTGATCTTTCATATGAAATGTATATATCAAACGATAGAGTTTGATGAAACCGCAAAAGTGCGGTTTTTCGGCGTCTATTCAAAAGACGCGTCCGGTACTGTACTGCGCGCTTTGTGAGTCAGAAATCGTGCTACAGATATCCAACGCGCGTCTGGATTCAGAAAACCTAAGATGTAAATCAGAAGACGTCAGAGATCGATTAGGCAACTGTTTGATAGTTTTTTTTGGCGTCCCGATTCGTTCAGGTGTCCCGTTCGGTCATTCACCACTGGAGCGATTTTGCGTGAAAAAATTTATGCCGTTCAACATTGTGAGACGTTGTGGAAGTTCTCCCTTTTGACAGAACGGCTTTTTGAAAAGTGACCAGAAGAGGCGTTACCCTGACACTGAGCCACTATCGCACCAGAGCTTTGATTCAAAGACAGAATCGCCTTGGAGATCCAAATCACCCGAGAAATCTAACAAGCCTCTTCAAAACACGTCGTTACACAAATTCTCGTTGAGCATTCAAATGACACTTTTCGAATAGTCGAATAATTTTGGTTTCCTGGGAAATTTTGAAAATTCGAACGGTTCCGAATACCGGAAATTTTCGGGCTCTCGAAATCGAATATATTCGAGAAATGCAATTTTTCTGAATATTCGAATTCGAATACATTTGAAAAACACGATTTTTTAAATATTCGAATTCGAAAATGCGATTTTTTGAATACTCGAATTCAATCTCATTCGAAAAACGCTGTTTTTTGAATACTAGAAGTCGAATATTCAAATTCGAATGAAAATCATTCAAATACCTATTCGAATATGTCGTTCGAGCATAAGTACACTATCTAAATTAGAAAGAGAGTCGCTCGCGTTAAGTTCGAGCGGAATCAGGTGTGATATAGATCGAATAAGCGACTTGCCGCCTGACGAACTTCGGCCTAACGAACGATCTGATCTTTACTGACAATCAACCTCGTGACGAAAGCACACGACCAATGACTTCTCCGAAGTTTGTCGTCAGTGATGATAACTACATCTCCGGGATACGGTGAGAGAGTTGTGGACCGTGATGTTCGGGCGTGCTCTTGCTGTCGCCCTCGTAATGCGGCAAGTTAATCTGAATACCATAGGTCCCAGAAATGATCTAGGACTCGCGCCATTTCGCGATGCCAGTATACATGATGGTCGAGGGAATCGTCATTATTATACGTTTGAAATGGCAATTGAGCATTGACTTTGGATGCAAAGAAATTTATAGGTCTCAGTAAATAAGCAAAGGTGTCCTGCTCCCTGAACGGTGTTATTGGCCGCGAGTTGAGGGTGGCTCCAATTTCGGCTACAATCGTCTGTAGTGAGAGTGTAAGCGTGGCACGTTCAACGGACTTTCGATACGTACTATGGTTTTAAGAGTTTTGATAGGAAATACTAGCCAGTCTGGGCTATATAGCCAGCGAATGCCTTGTAAAGTTGCATTGGATGGATTTGTGGCGCGATCTGCTGGTACGATGTTGATGTTGACGATATGAGAATTGCTTACGAAGTCTCTGAGATTCACATGCATAGAAGCATGCATGAAAGTGGTTTTGAGAGCGTGATACTTTTGCAGCGCTTTGTCATTCGAAGCTGCTCCCAAAACCACGTTATCAACGTATGTGTTACAAATGATCTCATGGCTCAGGTGGTTAGCTTGCCGACGGGGATAAAATTGAATTGATGCAGACAGCAAGAACGAAGACATATTGACACCGAATGGTACACGCGTAAAGCGGAAGGTGATGCGAAAATTGGATGATGATGGTGGTAACGACGGGTCTTGAAGCCATAGGAAACGCGTGGCATCACGTTCGGTGTGTTGGAGTCGAACCGGATGAAAAGCCTTTTCCACATCTGCGATTAGGAGAAAACGATGTAAACGAGCTCTAAAAATGATCCCAACAAGCTCCGGAAGGAGTGTGGGTCCCTGATGAAGGCAGCCATTCAGACTACATGCGTCTCTCGCCTTCGAAGATGCGTAAAAAATTATGCGCAGCTTGGTGGTAGATGATGATTCCTTAATCACCGCTTGATGCGGAATGTAGTACACACGCGGATTATTGAATATATATTCATCAATTTCCTCGATGAATCCCGCGGTGAGATGGTCGTCGATGGACTTTATGTAGTGCTGCCAAAGTGCGGTCTTATTTAAACGTTGAAATTGGTCTAACATACGACAGTATGCAACACGCTTATTATCTCTGAGTTTCTGCTTCGGATCTTTCTATGAAAATCTCACGTGGATAACACCATCAATAAGGTGTGGTACAAAAGTCTTCCAACAGATATTGATTTAACTTACCGCCTGCGATGGGGTCATGATCGTCTAGCATACCTAAGCTGTCCAAGGACCATATGCGTTTTACTGCATTGCTGTCGTCGGATTCTGCTGTGCTGTTAATGAGCTGTGAGTCTCTGGTAACTGCGATAGCCAGACCGAAAAAACGAACTTCCTGAAACGACTGTCCCAAAGCGTGTATGACTTAGTACCATGCCCTACGGTAGGGACATCGGAGCCTCCAGGGTAAGCACGTCCCAGTAGTGATCGATGTCGATTAAAATATCTGGAAACACAGACACATCTTGACATGTGGGCAGCTTTAAAGCATGCGTATGAATAAAGTGAATGTATTCTTGTGTAAAGTGAATGTATTCTGTAATGTATACAAACACAACGAAGTCTGTTCCAGAGTGATGACTTCTCTAATGAGAAGTATCACCTGAAAGATGTTACCAGTAGCTTCAATGAGTTGGACGTCAACCGTACCCGTGGTTTCTGTAATAGAGTACCCACTAAAGGTAACGAATGTACGAGGTTTGGGATGAACTGGACTAAACCTGGTCGTTTTGCGGTGCTGCTGACTATAAAACTTTCCTGTGCTCTAGAATCCAGAGGCAACACTACTTCTTCGAATCGTCCGAAGTCACTGTGCGCAGCTGTGGTTTTAACGAACGTGAGAGACGAACTTGATGAACGCTGCTGAATGTTATAATTTGCATCGTAAAACTGCACGGGTTTCGTTTCGGGGTTAGGGTGTGAACTCTGACGCCGATACGGGTACGGCGAATCATCACTATGTCTTGGCGACCTATTACGGTCCCCGACTGGTGAAAATGAGACCCGCGGCGATGGTGAACTGTAGCGATAGTTCGAGTAAGTTCCATAAGACCTACCGTAGTCGTAGCGGTTTCGCGAATTCCATCTTGAGCGGTCATTGTACGGCGAATGATGTCTACGAGAAGTATCGTGGGACGGGCTGCACGACTGATAATTGTTGCGTGGTGAGTGATGACGATATCGATGGTCGTCACGTCGACTGCGGTGTTCGCCACGATCTCGGCTGGAAGTGCGGTATGCGGAACATTTTCGAACTGCGTTCTCGCAAAGCATCTCATGATGAGATGCTCCGCAACGACTACAGGATGACCAGTTGCAAGAGCGTGTTGTATGACCGCTAGTGAGGTACTTCCAACAAAGATCCTCCGTTTTCACCAACTTACGACGTACGACTGGCAAAATATCTACATGGCAACGAGTTGAAACATGATCTGTTTAATCACAGAAACAACATCGTCTGGTGTCACTGTTCGAATTGAATGGACTCGGTGGGTGTTATAGGTATATACTGAGCGAATGAGTATGCACCTGGATTGATAAACTTTCGCTGAGTGTGCATGAGCCTTCGTATTTTTCACGTGATGCGATGATGAGAGTTGTTGCATGATCAGATCGAGATTAAAATCTGATGCTGTCTGAAACTCAACATCATGCAGCTCTTAACGGATATCCAACGGAAATTTACTCTTTACAAGGTCAAGAAGTGGTAATACCGTCTTAAGTATTCATATTTACGAAATATTTACGACCGCGCAAAATGCCTGAAATACGGAACCATATGTCGCTAAGGTCTGATCCTAAGCTCCGTGACTGCAGAAGTTGCTGGAGCTGTTTGTGTAATGTTGCCCTAGTTTTGTGTGGGCGGATGAAACGTTTATGTAACAAGCTGACCAGCTGATTGTAGTTGAGAGGCCTTGGATCGAGATCTTGCAACACAATCTGCGCGTCACCTTTGAGTAAACTTTTCAAACATAGTGTTGTGAGTACCCAACCAGGGTTTACATCAACATATATTAATGTATTGGTGTATTATAATATATATAGGGTGCGCCAAAATTATGACGACAGCACATGCACGAACAATTCGACCTCCTATTCGGAGCGTCTGCTTTTTTCTGTGCTTTTATTGTTTCTACTGCATCAGCTTGTTTATGGTTATCTCAATCAAGCATAAAAATAAGTTGGTTTTTTCAAGACTGTGAAACGTTCTTGCCACCGTGCTTCAATCGTTGAGCTTTACCGTCAAGGCTTCTCGGCACGCGACATTCACCAGCGTCTTGGACTTCATCGAAGTGTTCTATATAGATCCATCAGACACTACGAAGACCTGAGAACCAAGGATGATAGATAGAGACGAAAAAGACACGTTTATGTGACAACTACGGAAGACATTGTGAAGGTATGTGAACTAATTCTCAGGTGCCCGGCGCGCTCGGTCCGCCGGATGTCGCGAGAAATGGAGATCAGGGAGAACTATTTGAACCTCCTGAAGGACGAACTGTTACCCTGGGCTAGTGTCTCACTTTGGAAACCGCTCCTGGACCTTCCAACAGGATGGAGCTCCAGCTCAGAGGACGTGAATGATGCAGAACTGATGCAAAGGCAACTTCCTAGCCTCCATCAGCCTCCATGAGTGGCCAGCCAACTCTCTGGATTTGAATTCGACGGATTAAATCGTCTGGGCAGTTCTGCAAGCCAAAGCCTGCAGGAAACCTCACCGCTCCGGGGATTCTTTGAAGGAAGCTCTCCAGAAGACGTGGGATGAGCTCAATGCGCCATACCTGCGTGCCGCCGTCGATGCCTTCCTGAAGCGTCTCAAAGCCTGTATCCACGACGATGGAGAGATATTCGAATCTCAATGTTGTGTAAAGCTCACAATAGACTTGTTTCATCGTTGGTTTTTGAAAGTGCTGCATTTTCGCTTTCGGCGTTTTGAATAACTTGTCGCCATAATTTTGGCGCACCCTGTGGCACATCTTGCTTTGAATGATAAGACTTACATGAGCAATATAAGATAAGAATCATTAAATAACATCCATAAGCATAACCTAGCGATATCGTAAGTAGGCTCTCGTGAACACATTCTCCCGTGGCGTTCAAGTGCGGCACATTCTTTTAGGTTTACTCTTATGATACCGACCGGGCGGCCGGAATGTCGTCATATCGGGGCTACGCCCACTGAAATTATATATATATATATATATATATATATATATATATACGATGCATGTACCACTATTGTGGGTTCTACTATAACAACGTGAGAATAAACCTCCGTTTCACTGAATAGTAAATCAACCCCATTCGCTACACACCAAATTGGTGCATCGACCGTGGAAAAACCCCAAAGTCTAAGCTAGTTCTCCTCAGTGAGAAACAGACGGGTTTTATCAGTTTTCTTTGCGATTTCTCTTCGGATAAACCAGAAAGCAATACTAAGTCCTTCGCGAGCTCTCTTTGGAGAAATAAGGACTTGATTGTCAGCTGTGCTAGTTCTCTTCGTGAGAAGCAGCCGACAATTCTAAATTTTTCTTTGCGAGTCCTCTCACGAGGAACCAGAAAAAATATAAAAGCTTTCTTTGCGAGTTCTCTTCGGACAAACCAGCGAGTGAACAAATTTCCATTTCGATCAAGGAAAGGAAATCGAAAGAATACCTTCTTCGCGAGTCCTCCACCGAGGAACCGGAAGTTAATTTTAAGTTTCTTAGCGAATTCTCACCGAGAATCCTAAGAAAGAAAAAAGAGCCGCGTGGCAGGAAAACCTTCCAGCATAGAACTACTCGAACCATTTCAAATAGCGGGTGAATTTCAGACATCAAAAATCTCAGATAATTGTGAGAAATTCGCCAAAACGCGATAGAAATGACCGATGTTCAAGCGTTGAAGACGCAGATCTCCAGCGCATGTAAGCTTCTTCGATCCAACGATGCTCAGATCGAAGAACTCCGAAACCAATTCGAATTTTCATTGGAGAAAGCGCAATGCGAGGATTTATCAGAAGAAAGACTGCAGACTTGAACTACTTCTCACGAGGAATATTCCAAGTCAAGCAGTTATTGGACAAACACGTCAAGGAAGCTATCGAAAGGATCGATATACGAGCCGAAAAAAAGAGCAGGAAAAGCTCATGATGGACCTAAACAGGAATTTAGAAGATGATGCAAACAGTCTGGGCATCCAAACAATTCAATGGCTCAACAAAATAGAATTCCGTTTAGAGGAACTGGCGCACCAAGCCACCCTCACAGATGTAGCTTCTAGTGTCAGTCAGCAGGGTACAAGAAGTCACAATGACGGTATAAACGATCAAGGAGGAGTCTACTACAACAGGCGATCGCAGAAAGCTATCAGACGTCCACTACTCGAGGTCCCAATAATTTCAGGAGAATTCAGGGAATTTCCCACCTTCTGGTCAGTTGATACACGACGCTGACGTTGACCTGACCAAGACAAATTCCTATTCTTGAAGCAAGCGCTCAAAGGAAAAGCAGCAGCTTCAATCAACAGCATGCCAGTTATTGGAGAAAAATACACCGTAGCAGTGAATACTTGAAAAAGCAGTACGACAGATCCGAAAGCATGGCGGATATTCTCTTCAGTGAAATCGAACATATACCTCGAGCTAGTGATAATCCCAAAAGCCGTTGTGAAACAATGTCACCAATTTCTTCACGAGTCGTACATCTGAAGCACAATGGAGTATCACCTAACGCAGAGAGTGTGGCGCCGTTTAATTTTATCGAAATTTACGGAACACATTTGCAGTACAGTGATACGAAAGGAAAGGAATGCCGACATTTTGTTCGAAGTAAGCGACATCATGGACGCGATTGACGATATCATCACGCTACAAGAAACGACCTAACTCACAACGAGAACTTTGTCTCTAATTGACAATCAGGGATCAAACAACTCAAACAACTTCGTGAGGTCACACTCCATCCCTCAACAAACGAAACATGTCGCCAAACGAAGGGACTGCTTGTGTGGAGGATCCCATCCTCCTCAGTACTTCGACAAATTTCCAACACCTGAAGCACGACGAATGGAAGCTAGAGAACAAGGAGCATGCTGGAACTGCTCCGATCGGTCACACAGATCGAATTTCTGTACCGTTGGAAAATGTTCAAAATGCAACGAGGATCACCAGTCGCTATGCGATCAAGCCGAAAGGAGACAAAACCAACCGCAAAGTTCGGCTTCTCAGCGACCACAAACGTCTTCTCTACCGCCGCAGCCCTACCGCTTCAAGACCCAGCAGCAAAGAAATAGCAATTATTCCCAGGGTAACGGTCGAGTTCAGGCTCTAAGCAGCTCAGTGCCACAACCACCGCTACTGGGATAGCGTGTGTGCTACAAATACCTCAGCACTTTTATTCAACGAAACGGAATCGAAGTACGAATCAGTTACAATGCTGCTTGATTCGGGTGCTCAAAGAAGCTTGATTGAAGATTTGAAAGATTGTTAGGTCTTCCAATAATAAGCTCAACCTCGTTCACAACTACTGGAGCGCTACAGGAAACCCTCAATTCCAATGAACTTCATGCAACGCTGAACGCTAATCACGGCTTCGAAAAAGAATATATAACATATAAATATAAAAACATACAGAAGCTTACGCGAGCTCAACTTGCTGCTTGCCGACAATGAGCACCTTCTATCCCTACCTTTGCGTAAATTCCAGAAGTTTCTGTTACCTAAGTTATTCTAATAGTTGCTTTCATAGGTAGACCTTCTTCTGTATCTTACAGCTCTTGTTTTATCTTCTGTGTTCTACTGTTTTTCCGGTACTGCTTTAATTATTTTCCTTATTCTTTCCACGTGTGTGAGCCATGTACTCGCGCTGTGAATAAATAAATAAATAAATAAGCTACATAGCTTGCCAGTCTTCGCAAAGGATAAACTGACTTCTACAACGAAGACTGCAGAGTTATCCAGAATAGACAAATATTTTACCAAGTAGGAGAAAATCACTATAGCCCAACAAGAACTATTTTCTCGCAAAGTGTCTCCAGACACTATCATTAGACAGGATCTCCTCAATAAGGTTATCAACCACGAAACCTCAGTTATCAAGCTGCCGTCTGGATTGATTTTAACGCCAACGATCTTTGGGTACACAATCTCCGTGCTAGTGATAAAACCGCTGTTCTGACAAAGAATAGCACTTCTGAATGAAGTTCTCTGATTATCGTAACGCCGTCGCTGACAGCTAAAGACAACTACAAAGAGAATATAAAGCACTTGTATAAACTCGACTCACTGGGAATTAACACAGACAGCGACACCGATAAAGCTTCTATAGTTAAGTTTATGGATAACTACAGGAAAACCATTACAATCGAATCACTGCCGGTTTTGCTTTCACGGACTAGATGAAAAACCTCAACGACAAGTTCAACGTCGCAATTCGTCGACTGCAGAATTTGCTGCGCACACTACAAGGAGACAAAGAGGAATTCAATCTTTATAACGATACGCTTACGAGCTACCTACAGGATGGTATCAATGAGGAAGGTAAGGAAGAAGACGGCAGACTTTCTACCTCCCCCACAGACATGTTTGGACACCCGAAATCCACTAAGCTACGAGTGGTGTTTGATGCTTCTTCAAACGAGCAAGAGATGAGCTCAGCCTGAACGATATCATCTACGAAGGACATTCCCTAACACCAATGGTTCACGAGGTGCTTCTGAAATTCCGCACGCATCTCTACACAATGGTAGCGGATATGCAAAAAGCCTTCTTGCAAATCAGGCTACCTGCCAATTACCGACATGTTACGAGATTCCTATGGGTGAAAGATATTTCACTGCTTGCAATAGGAAGTAATCTGAAACACCTTAGATTTTGCAGGGTACCCTTTAACGTAAATGCCAGCCCTGCAATTCTGAATCAGTGCATACTAAAGCACATTCAAGCATCGCGCTCAGAAATCCCTCAATAGTTATCCATTTCTCTGTACGTAGACAACGTGTTTCTGGAAGGAAATAATGCGGTTGATCTACTTCACAAATACGCCGAGTTGAAGACGTTATTTCCGTCAATAGGGATGAACTTACGAGACTATCTGTCTAATTCCGCATATGTGAGCAACACTACTCTAATCGAGCAGCATGCATCGACATCAAGGTGCTTGGAATTCAATGGAAAGCGGAAGGAGACACCCTCTCATTGAATTGCGTTGAAAAGCAATCAGTGAACGTCTCCAAACGTACTGTATTGAGTCAAATCAATGGGTACTGCTTTAATCCTCTTGGTCTTATCACGCCGCTTCTAATCTCGGCAAAGATCTTTCTTCAGGACTTGCACAAGAAAAAATATGGGTGGGATGACCCACTTTCGGATGAAGATAAGCGACATTGAAAACCATCAATTCAGAAATAAACGGTTTCGAAATTTCCTTACCCATGAAGGTTACGGAGAAGAAAAGTTCCACAAAGCAGACGTTACCTATGTTCGTAGACAGCTCTGAAAGAAATTACTCCTGCAGCATCTACGTCACAACAATATCATGCGGATATAGGAAGGATTTACGACTGTTCACGGCAAGGTCCAAGATTGCCTCCATAAGCAAGGAGCAAACGATACAGGCTCGAGCTCCTCTCAATCTCCATCGGATTGAACCTTGCAGAGTCAACTATTAAAGGACAGACACAAAGTTCAAGCAGATCAACATATTTAGCGATTCGACTATCGCGCTATGTTGGGTTGATGGAAACAGACGCTTACCGTCAATTGTCTCCACCCTCGTTCAGAAAATGGGCGTTATTGCAATTCGACTTCGAGAACCCATTCAGGTAGTCTTCTTCCATGTGCCTACGAACGAGAACGTTGCCGACTGTGCCACACGAGAAGTTGGTAAAGATGATCTAGTCAAACATCGTTGGTGGAGTGGCCCAATTTGGCTTAGTCAACCAAGCAAACTTTGGCCTGTCAAAAAAGCTGATGATTTATCCCAGAAGACTCTGGTTAGAATATGAAGCAGCATTATATGCCTCAAATACAGAGGAGCACAGAGGGGTTCCTATATTTCCAACGGAAAAATTCAGCAGCTACTCTAAGTTGGTTCGGATTGTCGCTTACTGCGCTCGATTTATTCGTAACGCAACAAAGGGTCGATGTCTACCCTTGTCAAGAAAAGAACAGCAGACAGGATCACCCTCAGCCGAAGAAGCTACTATTGCCGAAAGATTGATCATTCGTCAAGAGCAAACCATCTTCAAATCCGAATTACTGCTGCAAAACACGCAGCTAAATGTGAGAATTGACAACGAGGGAATATGTAGGAGATTTGGTAGACTCCAGAACGCCGATCTCCGTTTCTCGACGGTCAATCCTATACATATTCCTAAGGCCTCTGTTATACTCTCGCGGGAGCATCCGCGGAAGGGCGGGAATCGCGCCGAGATTCCTCACCTGGCCAATCGCCGCGCCCGCCATCCGCGGTGCACACATAGTCCGCGGACGTTCCGCGGATGCTCCTGCGGGAGTATAACAGAGGCCTAAGCAAAGCAAACTGAGACCGCTAACAGCTCAAAACCTGCACAAGGCTCTGGCCCACTGCGGGTCAAATCAGTTCCTGTACAACATTAGACGCCGGTTTTGGATACCGCTCGACAGGACTCTATGCAAGCGAACGCTTAAGAACTGCTCCACTTGCAGAAAAGCTAACGCAGTTCCGTACAGGTATCCCAATATGAGACCTCTTCCAAGGAAAAGAGTTACCCAATCACCTCCGTTTTCATACACCGGAGTGGACCTTCTGGGTCCATTTACGACGAAATCGAGTTCTGCATAAGACTGCAAACGATACGTCGCCCTGTTCACTTTGCTTGTAACAAGGCTCGTACATCTGGAAGTGGCTGTGGATTTGTCAGCCAAGAACTTTATCTTTGCTCTCAAGAGATTCATCGCTCGAAGAGGAGTTCCCAGAAACATAATTAGCGACAACGGAACAAATTTCCAACTGATGGAAAGCCCTTTGAGCTGCAACCATGCCGTTGAAGATGTTTCTTATCCTCATTTTTGGCGGATTATCGATCTTTTGAACCTTTATACCACCATCATCTCCAAGGATGGATGGAGTTTGGAAAAGGGTGGTAGGAACCGTTAAACGATCGTTTCAAAAAACCGTTGGACGACGAAAGCTCTCCGATGAGTTACTTTATACAACGCTATGCGAAATTGAAAGTGTTGTTAACTCGAGGCCGTTAACAATAAATGGTGATCGGGACTGTCCGATTGAACGCCCTATTGACTTTGTTTGTAGTGTAAAGTCACAGCCTCGGGGGCTCCGGATCTAGTGTGGTTCAGGTGCGCAATTTAACCCCGATTCTGGACTTTAGCGATAATGGAACTCCGAAGGTGCCAGTTTCATGACTACGAGTTATCGATTGGCGAGGGCTTGTTCGACCGATGTCCCGGCAGAATGGGAGAGGAAGACTTCAGTTTATGACTGGTTTATTGTGACACTATACTAAGCATTTCCAAAGAAGCCGAAAAGCATCAGTCCACCCATTGAAACTTTAGTCTTATTAGGAGAAAGTATCCTCAGAATAGCACGTAGTAAGGTTTCAGAGTAGAAGGGAACAACATAAGAGAGAGAGAAAGGAAGAGAAGAGGAGAGAGGATGCGAAGGAGAGGAAGGTGAGGCCGGTGGCCTCGCCTCAGCGGCGGCGATCCAATCCCCTCTGGTGTTTTGAGCGCTCCTTTTATTCGGTTTCGGGAGCGCTGGACTTAACAGTTGCCCGGACTCTTTCTCTTGCTCTCCTATGATCTTCTCCGAAGTCCGCGGTCAGCTGTTGTAAGCTGCTGTGTCATAAATCGTCCTTTGGCCCTCTGGTTTCCCGGTTCAGTCGTCCTTTGTGTTTGGGAACGGCTTCACAGTCATCGCTTGAACTTCTTTGATTTACGGTTGTTTTCGGCGAGTGGACGTCAGCTGCTCCTTGGTGTCCTTTTAGCTTCGTTGATTTATTGTTATTCGGGGCGAGCGAGTGGCGGTTGTTCTCTAGTGAACTTTCAGTGTCCTTACAGTAGATGTACGCCATGGAACATCCCAGCTTACACTAAATGAAGACGACGAAGATCCTAAATGAAGACGACGACGATTTCGACACAAAATGGTAAGCAAGGCCTCTAGGAAGTCCAACCAGTCTCCAACAATTGGAGAAGTAGTGCTTCTGGACGGCGACTCTCAACAACCAAGAGGTTCGAAGCCTATGGCAGTAATACTAGATCTGGTCACCAGCAGAGACAACGAAGATCGAGGCGCGATGCTACAAACAGCATCAGGAAAAATTATCCAGAGACCCATCAATCGTCTCATTCCATTGGAAATCCAGTCATCCATCGAGTCTCCCACCACATCGCAAAGAGACTCCTTGGCCACACCGGAGATAAAGGATAAAAGGATAAAGCACGGCGTTACTCAATCCCTTCTGGGATGCGCCAGCGCATTCTACTTCTACGGGATATCGTGGAGGCGACATGAATGCGTATTTGGCCATACAGTGACTTGCGGTGGCCAGCCGATGAACAAGTCAGCGCTCTATCCTTCCCAGACAAGTCTGGTACCAATTCACCGACCCCGGAGGGATGGAAGGCTTAGTTGGCCTGGGCGGGAAATCCGAACCAGGAACCTGGTATCGGGTGCACGCGACAGTCGCGCCTCCTCCGACTGCGCTACACGCGCCCTCACACCGGAGAACAGAGATAAAATTTCAATAATGCCTCTAGTCAGCAGAAAAACACTCTACGGAGGTCACAGTTTGATTACAGCCACCAAGCGCAGTCAAGAACGCGAAGTCATATGAGAAGAGCTCAACTGCGATGAAAGGATCAAAGCAACTAAGCTCGTCTGCTCTACTCATGATGGCGACTTGCATATTCACACTATTCACGTAGGCACAACTTCAGCGGCCTCGATATCCTGCTCAAATAAAGGGGTCAAAATCAACGGAAACCTTTTAGCTGCTGGAACTGTGTATAAACGACAAGTAGTGCACCACATATCAAGCTGAAACGATAATCAAAGAAGTCCCCTTACCCTACAAATATATCGTAAATCGCCATAAATACAATGGCGGACGATTACGGATAGCAAACAGCATGTCGATGTTATAGATTGTCCTGCACATGAAATCTGTCTCAGCCATCAATTGCATCCTCTGCATTGATCAAATCGTTAGCCCTCATTGTGCTCCACAGTTTGCGATCACCTTGGTAGCCATAGCCATGCCACTGATTATTATGCCTTGCGCTGCCGTATGCTATCTAACTGCAAAATGCAAAGTATCGATGAGGACTATGTTATCTCTGCAAACGAAAAGGACGCGACCTCCCAACAAAGTTGAAAAAGACAGCTTTGAAATGATGAACATGTCAGCGTCTATGGCCAACTCTAAAATAATTGTCTTTGCAGTCATAACTGCATGCTTTATCGTGTCATCAGATGCATGTCAATATACGCATACAATCATGGTGAACAATACGGTATGTCTACACTCAGATCGCCTCACCGAATGCCGGCAGGTCCTGGAAAGTACAATTACTCTGAGCGAAAGAAAACCTCATGCGTGTTTTCGAGTACGAAGCGGCAACAAAACCATAGGAAGTATGGACATAACGCTGCTACTTCTCATGCTCACCTGCAATCTTGTCGTATTATTCTATGCAAAAGATGTTGACATAATCACGGAGTCACCAAACGATGCGATTTAGCAGGTTCTCGTAACTCGCAGGCATGCTCACATGTCAGAAGGACATCAGTGATTCAGGAGCTACGAAATACGTATGCCTCCCCTGGAGTCTCTAGATGCACAACATCATGCGAAGGAATCCCATGTGGCTGTCCATTACCAATGCCTGGGTGTCTTTCTTCCCGCACCTATGCAAAACTGAAATGCAGGAAAATCTACCAGGTTTTCCACTGCCCAACATGAACGGATCAGTGCAAGTGGAATACACTCACACCGCTGCTCAAGAGGAGAAGAATACAGAGAAAGCTACCATCATCACTCAAGCAATTCAAGTATTGACAAATGCAAATATCACTCTTGAGTTTGTAACAATGCCAGCAATACCACTGCTGAGCTCAACATTTGTACAAGCAATTGATGTCAATGGCACTGAGGCCGCAATCGTAAGAAGTGACGATTTTTTCGCACTACCATGTCCAACATGGAGCAGTTCTAAAAACATCACGGAGTGTCAGGTTGAGGACAACTGCTCATGCTCACCCTCTGACTCGGATGCTAACTGTATCTACAAAAATGTGGATCTACGCGAAAGAATGGCTTCAGTGCAACATCGACTTCCTTTATCTTCTTCAGTCCTGCAACTAAGGATGTTCACGGAAGAGTTCATGGAACGATGCATGAAGCAGTTGCTTACTACCGTTATCGGATCCTAACCAGATCCTATGGCAGACAATGAACGCTGTGCCATAAAGGTATCACTAGTGAAGGGCTGTTCGAACTGCCTATCTGGAGCCCAGATTACACTCAGCTGTTACGCGAGACGAGCAATCATGGTAGAAGTAGACTGCTATCAAAAAATGTTTTCTGCTACGTGTAATTAAACTACGGCAAAAATAACCGTATCATCCCAACGAATCTTGCCTGGTAAGGTGTGGTGATTAAACACACAGTATCATCCTATCTGGAATGCTGGCGTTCTTCCCTCAGTGGACAACATCAATGACGCGGAACGCTTCCAAACACGCCAACTACGTCGACGTATTCAACTATCCAGTCATCGAACATGAGTTGGAAGTCGTCATGGAAAATCAGTGGTCGCTTTGTTGGAGAGGACGTCGATTTGAAGAACACTTCATTAGCAGAACAAGAATACAACTCCTGAATGATTCGTGGTGCTTATATACGTTGTTTTGATGCCCGCAAAATGATAGTGATATGTCGTTGGAGATACCAGTTGCATGTTTGCCGCAGTAGACTGTAATGCCATTGAAAGCTGAATGTGGTGAATTACTTCACTTATATCTGCAGAATGCAGAAAACTAACGGTTGCTTACTCGTTCTAGAAGCTGCAACAATTCAATACTTTCGAATTTTTTTCTTGAAACTAGAGCTGTTCTCAGATTGCAGAATTTCAGCGGGTGAAGCTGCCATCCACCTCGCAAGTCTATAAAACACAAAGTTGAATAATTTGCTGAAACCTCTCCTTTGAATGCGCTGATAGTGTAGGTTAAAACCACCTGTTCTCTCACCACACTGCCGGAATATCCAGTACTTACTAGGTATCAATCTAATTTCCCTGCGTAAAATGCGGAAACAAAACACAAGATCAGCAACAGCACGTCTGTGTTGTAAACTTTTCAATCCCAACAATTTCAATCGATTAGGATAATCAGGTAAATCAGCAAAATTCGTTCGTGAATTGTTGGTACCATGGAAAACCAGTTTCGTGAAGGTTTTTTGAACTCTTTCGATTTGCAAAATCTCTTTCTTTTTGATCGGGTTCCATAGCTGAGAGCAATACTCTGGATGAGGAAGAACGTAAACTTTGTACAATCGCGTAAGTAAACGAGGGTCAGTCGAATGAACGTTGCGAAAAATCAGAAAAAGAGTGCGAAAAGCTTTTCTAACCAAAACCCTAATGTGTTAAGAGAAATTTAATCTTGAGTTGAACAATACACCTAGATCTTTTGCTAGATCAGTGCTTTTTAGTGGTGTGCCGTTAACACTGTACTCTCTAGCCGATCCTTCTCCTATGTGCATGACGGAGCTTTTATCAAAATTGACAGTCAGATTCCAGCGGGATGCGTAATCAGCTAATCTCACAAGGGACCTCTCAAGTGCTGAACAAACACTATCGGAATTCTCTCTATTATAGATGCCATAGATCTTGATGTCATCTGCATAAAGCTGGATTTTCAGGTTCTGTGCGGTAGTTAGAAATTCTGGCAAATCCATGGTATAAATCAGGAAAAGTAAAGGCGAGAGAGCGCCACCCTGTGGAACCCCGCTTCTGCAATGATGTCTAGCCGAGAATTCACTTCCAACCTTTACAGTTATAAACCTGTTAATCAAATATGAAGTGAACCACCTTAACAAGTTACCGCCGATTCCCAGAAGCTCGAGTTTTGAAATTAACCTAGCGTGACTCACTTTGTGGAAAGCCTTTGAGAGATCTATGTAGATGACATCCACTGACATGCCTATTTCACCGTACAGCATTGAGGCATTGAAAATGAAGGCTAAGAGCTCCGAAAGCGGCTCAGCACATTTTTGAACACAATGGGCGGGATACCATCATAAGGCTCAGTAAAAGAAGGTTTTAAGTGTTTGAGAATTTTGCAGATCTCAGATCGGTGAAAGAAAACATCACAAAACTGGTGTGCAGCGAATGGGTTCACAATAGAAGACGAAGAGGTGTTTGGTGCAGAGTCGTAAGAAAAGACGCTTGCAAAGAACTTTCTCAGAGCAACAGCCTTTGATTTATCATTAAAGCGATATGAGCCATCTATATCAGTAAGCATATACGCATATATACCATATCACCTTACAACCCCGTTCGGCATAACAATATTAACATCCCTACACATTTTTCTTTGAATACTCGGCCTTGGGAAATTTTTGAGGGATTGCTGAGACATGGGACCTTTGTTAGGCTTTAAAAACTGTTCATTGGAGCATTAATCCGTAACTTTCCTCTTGGTTGTAATTTCGCTCGTCACTTCCTCGTTACACTTCTCCAACTCGCGTGTGATAGTTTAAGTGTCATGTCGTTCGCAGGCACCCTTTTGGCAAACACTCAGAAACCTTCGTATTTCTCCAAGATACAAGCTGAAGCGGAGGTATTTCACTGTCTCCCTTTTCTACCAAGCCGAAAGAGCGCAGCCAACAGTCGGTGGTGCATAACTTCGTGCTCTAGCGCGCCCATTGATTAAACGGGTATGACGTCACTAGCCGTCCCTGTCGGCAGCAGTCGGACCCTCCGTCCGAGACGGACTCAGCAACACACCACGCTACCGTGATCGGGGGCGGTGGCGCGCGGCGCGGCCCGCTACCGTAACCCAGGGAGCTGCCTAACGTAACGCACCCGGACCGAGAAATGTCTGTTCAGCGGTGAGAGACAACGTCCCGTGATGAGACGTTGGTTGCGGAAGTACCGGCGAGAGAGCATATTCCCACAGGAGACGGTGACTTCATGCAAAATAGCGCGCCGGCGGCAAGAGACAGCAGACGCGCTGCGAAACGGCCAGCCGGAGCGGGACGAACGGGGATTACGGGGCAGCTCGGCCCCGAGCATGCTGAGTCATCGCGGCGAGGCAGATACCAGACGGAAGAGTCCCGGCGCCTACGCCGACCCCACATCTCTAGCCGCACGTGCAATTCATGCGACTGCTTTCCCACGATGGAGAGATTTCACATGAAATCCAAAAGAAAGAAGATGTTGCTGGGTTTGGAAGTACCATCGTTGCGAAATGGCGTCGTTCGAACCGGTTCGAGTGATGTTTGCTCCGTCACAGCAAAGGGGTAGAGATATAGCGATACATATCCTACCTCCAGATCGCCAGCTGTGCTATGAGTGGGCGTATAGGAAGACACTCTCATACGGAGAAACCAGCACCTTTATGTGCTGTGGATGCCGATCGCTTAAGGATCGAGAGCGCGAGGTGTACAATCAGCCTCTGCCTTCCTGCAAAGTCAGCAGTGGACACTTCATAACGGATCCTGAAAATCCGGTTCCCACTCACTTCTGTGAGCCAAGAAGCGCCCCTCGTTCTATTATGCGCCGTAGGGTGATCGAGAGGTGCAACGAATTCTGGGCATAACCCTAACGGGAACTCCAACCAGCGTTATCCAAGGCTTAGTAGCTGATGTGGCACAGCCACTCTTCGGTCAGATGACACATGAGAACAAATATTGTTTAGAAAACGATATTTATGGTTTCAGACGATACTTTCACAGCCCCAGAGCGGATGGCGATGGTGGAACAGCTAACTGTTCCCTCACGGAATGGGCAGTATAACCAGCAAACTTCGTTGAAAGGTTTCACAGTAAACTTCGAAGGGCGTTTGCTACTAGCATCCCTGCTATGGCAACTCTATTACAGTTTTTGGCCTCATAGTTAAGTATGGCCAAATCGCAGATCCTGCCTATAGCAAATGGGGGAATGGCGACAAGATATATCCGAATTTGCGAATCTGTAGGTAATTGAAATACACAATGAGATGAGACGCTTCAGACAGTTCCTCCAGGCGGCTGGTCGTTCACCTAGCACAAGGGAGTGTAAGGATCACCTTGATACCTTAGCCAGCAACCTTGCCCACTAGTTAGCTCTCAATGTGCTCCCGTCCCCTCGTTGTACTCCTCTGAAGAGCCCCTACGCATGTTATCCTGCCCATTCCCTGAGGGAACTGTTAGCGCACTTGCCTTTGTATTCAGGTACATGCTTGCTCACAAATGCAATCTCATGCTTCACACGATGCAGTTGTTTATATTCGTATGTTGCCATTTGTACTTCAAACGCTTTGATAAAGAGTGTTCTAAAATATTTATCTCAAACAGAAGACAAGTCTCAAACATGTCTCTAAACATCCTGCAGAAACTCAGTGACCGTTGTGGCCGGATCAGTGCATTTTCTCAGTGATATCACTAACAGTACATTTGGTGTGGAAATACATCACGCTGTGATGAGACGCCGGTCGTGCAAGTCGCCCAAGAAACAGCATGTTCCCACGCGAGACGGTAGATGAGCGCGAAATAGCGGAGAGGCAGCGAGAGGTGGCAGGGGGGGAGGAGCCCGGTTTTCACACCGGAGAGGTCTCCGCCCGCTGAGTCTCCGCCTCCGCCCCTTTTGCCCCGCCCCATTTGGACCAGCTGACGGCGCACACTGCCTGTATTAATTAGACGTCGCAAAGTGGAACATTCCTCTTCTCCCTGCAACTAATGCTGCCGCAAGATTAACGAGCTCTGCAGCTATTACTACGACTACTATACTGCTATTATATTACTTCGACTACTATCGAAGTACTGATCTTCGAAGAGGCCCACGGTTGGAAGAAGACCAAAGAACTTGTTTAAGTAAAGCACAATTAATCAGGGATGGGGTAATATGTGCTCAATTTTGTGCGCTGACTCCTCCGGTATCCTGCGAGACTCGACCTTTCGTTTCCTTCAACAGAAAAGCGAATTTCGAACAACGCGCCTCAGCTCACGACAAATAGATAAAATGATCCGTTTGCCAGGCACTTAACAGTGGAGTAGACTTCGGATTGCGTTGGTTTATCCGCTATATGACATATGATGAAGTTAAGCGATACCTTAACAGAGCTTTTAAAGAGTAAGCGACTCCCTCTACCAATCCTTAGGTTTTAGGTAGTAATGTGGGGGACTAGTTGGTCGATACCCTGCGACTTGACCTTTTGTCTGCTTCAACAGAAAGTCTTTCGGACAAAGATCCCCACCCAGAACTGCGACAGGGTCTGCGATGAAGCTAAAGTATATTAGCAATCATTTTTAAAAGTAAACGATTCGGCTGCTTCAACAGAAATTGTTTTCCGAACAACACTCCCCCGCCCCATAGGACGCGACAGGGCCTATGGTGAAGTTAAATGATAATTCGACGATTTTAAAGAGTAAACGACTTCCTCTACCAATTCAGCGACCTAGCGGCTGCAAATCGACTGATCCGCTCTCTATCATATGTAGCGATTTATTCTCCGAAGTATCCATTCTTTACGTGACGAGGAGCAGATTGTGAGAGTCTCTATCTGAACTGCTTAATCTGCAGAAACACAAATAAAATCAATCGGTATTGGTCGACTGATCGACATCTTTTGCTGTGGGACAACTGTAATACTCCTCCGATTCTGTAGTCATTCTTCCTTCCACTCTCCCATCTCCCTCCAATACTATCTTACCAATGTACCGGCAGAGAAACGAAGTGAGAGTCAAGCACGCGCACGCTCGTTGCAAGAAGCTAAAAGGCCTTTTGAAAATCCAACGCATGCTGTGCAAAGTCTGATCTGTGGCACGTCATCTGGATCGAATAAATTCGAATATTCGAATATTCATTATTCGAATATTCGGTGAGGTCCAAAATTCGAATATATTCATTATTCGAATATTCGCTAAGGCCAAAAATTCGAAAATATTCATTATTCGAATATTCGCTGGGGCCCAAAATTCGAATATAATCGTTATTCGAATATTCGACAAGGTCCAAAATTCGAATATATTCGTTATTCGACTATTCGACGTGCCCCAAAATTCGAATATATTCGAATATATTCGACGCTACTGAGATAGCCACGGATCTCCCTCGATAGAGAGCCTTCGGGCTCTCCTGTTAAGAAGGATCTCGGGCTGCTTGTCGCAGGGCCACGTGGCACGTCCCCGGGTGGTGGATAAGGGAATTAAACGCGAACCAAATGCGACCGTGTACTGCCCAGAGACGCAGGTGGGATGCAGGGGATGGGCTCCTTGCTCCTGCTGTGTGGGGTCGACGCGTTCCTTGTGCGTGGGAGCGGCATGTTCGTGCACAGTGTGCGCGGATGTGTCCATGACTGTGCGGATTGTAAATGTGTCGGCTCGGCCAAAAGCTTGCACTCGGTAGACTGGGAGTACATCGTAAGGCGATTCGAGGCCGCCTCAAAAGTCTCGCCCCGTCCCTTCGGGCAGTCTGGCTGGCTGCCTGGAATTCTTTGCCCGCACGACAGAGCCTGACTAGTTACCCTGTGTACTTAGTCAAACACAACAGCACTAAAGGGCCTCATTCTTCTGACCACGAAGGAGCCCCAATTTCTGCAGTGGTGGGAAGGAAGAGCACGGAGAGGCTGCTAAAGTCTCAAGGCCTGACCAGGCTGCGCAACTTGAGAAGGACTAGGATGACGATCTATGCTTACAACGCTCGCACGCTCCCATTGGAAGCATCCGTCGAGGACCTGATGATGCAAGCCAGGAAGATCAAGTACGACGTCATCGGACTGACCGTGACGAGAAGACACCACCCCTTACACGCCGCCTACGACTCCGGAGAAGAACTGTTTCTTGGAACATGCGACAGCAGGGGAGTAGGCGGCGTTGGTGTCCTCGTCAACACGCACTTGGCCATGAACATCGATTCGTACGAGTCTCTGACAACCCGAATCGGACGTCTGCTACTGAAGCGATGTGGCTCCGTGCCAGCTTTGACTGTATTCGTCGCGTATGCCCCAACATCCGACTACGACGACGAAGAGGTCGAAGCCTTCTACGTGGAGCTGGAGAAGTTCTATAAGGAAGATCACACCTTCTACAAGGTGATCGTCGGCGACTTCAACGCCAAGATCGGACCGCGAAGGTCGCCGGAAGAACTTCACATCGGAACCCACGGTTTGGAGTGGAACGAGCAAGGCGAAAGGCTGTCTGAGTTTATCATGTCGACCAAGACCATCCATGGAAACTCGCAGTTCCAGAAGCCTCCCTCCCTACGATGGACCTGGGAATCTCCCGGTGGCCAGTTCCACAACGAGATCGACCACATCATTTTCAATCGCAAGTATTGCCTGACCGACGTCTCCGTTGTCCCCAAATTCTACACGGGATCGGACCACCGCCTCCTTCGCGCGAGGTTTCGCTTTTCGCGTCAAGGAGAGAAGGCCGCGAAGTTCAAGAAGGGGAATCCCAGAACGACCATCAACTGGGACCTTTACACCTCTCTTGCCGGCCTTTGGGAAGATGCCGTCATGGACAACATCGACGAGGAATACGACGCTTCGTGCACCATCTCCACGATAGTGCTAAGGGAGCCGAGAGCTTGAAGACCACCAAGAGACGCCTGTCTCCGGAAACTCTCGAGCTTATACGCCAGCGTGGAGCAGCACGAGAGTCAGGCAACTTCCAGCTGACGTCCGAGCTTGCGAAGCTATGCAGAGCGGCGATAAAGGAAGATCTCAAGGAGAGAAGGGCGGAAGTGTTGGCTGAAGCAGCAGAGGTAGGGTTGAGCATCCGCAATGCCTGCCGAAACTTCGCCAACTTCAAGACCAAGATGACCGCTCTCCGACGTCCTGACGGAACCGTCACCTCTTCCAGAAGGACCATGGAGAAGGTCATCCACGACTTCTACTCCGATCTCTTCGATAGCCATGTCCACCTGCCTCCATGCCATCTTCCGCAGGATGGATACGTCGTTCCCTCTGTTCTCCCTTCCGAGATCCGACACGCCATCTCGTCGGTGAAGAAACGTACAGCACCCGGCCCTGACAGGATCAGACCCGAACACCTGAATAACCTCCCGCCAGCGCTCATCAACACCCTGGCGCGGCTCTTCACACGATACCTGTCGGAGTGCAAGGTTCCATCTCAGTGGAAGACCAGCAAGACCGTCTTGCTGTACAAGAAGGGAGACGTGCACGACATTTGACAACTATCGCCCGATCTGCCTGTTGTCCGTAGTCTACAAGCTGTTCACTCGAGTCATCCTGAATAGGATCAGCAGAACGCTGGACGAAGGACAGCCACGCGAACAAGCAGGATTTCGGAGAGGATTCAGCACGATCGACCACATACACACCATTACGAAGCTCATCGAAGTGTCGCGTGAGTATAAGCTGCCGCTGTGCCTTACGTTCATCGACCTGAAGAAGGCATTCAACTCCGTCGAGACTGAAGCGGTCCTCGACGCCCTGCTCACTCAGGGCGTTCCTACTCAGTACATCAGAGTCCTTCGAGAGCTGTACAGTGGATTCACGACCAAGATCTCTCCATTCTACAACGACGTCGTCATCGACGTAAGGAGAGAGGTTCGGCAAGGGGATACCATATCCCCGAAGCTCTTCAGCGCCACCCTCGAAAACGTCATGCGCGAACTAGAATGGGAAGACATGGGAGTGAAGGTCGACGGCCAGCAGCTGCACCATATTCGTTTTGCTGACGACATCGTGCTCGTGACACCAAGCATAAGCCAGGCGGAGCGAATGCTGGCCGACTTCGATCGTGTATGTGGGTACGTTGGACTGCAGCTTAATCTTACGAAGACGAGTTCATGACTAACGGACAAGTTTCTCGCGAGTTTCTCAACGGAGTGAACATCTCCGAATGCTCCAGCTACGTGTATCTGGGTCGCGAAGTCAATATGGCCAACGACCTAGCGCCGGAGCCGAGCAGGAGGAAACGAGCGGCTTGGGGAGCTTTCAAGAGCGTCGAAGAAGTCGCGAAGAAGACGAAGAACGTCCGACTCCGTGCCCACCTATTCGACTCTACCGTTCTTCCTGCCCTAACATACGCCTCAGAGACCTGGGCTATACGAAAGCAGGATGAACACGCGATCAGCGTCGCGCAGCGTGGAATCGAGAGGACGATGCTCGGAGTGACACGACTCACGCAAGTGAGAGAAGGCCTCCGGAGTTCCGAGCTTCACCGACGTTCGAAGATCAGAGACGCTGTCGCGTGAGCCAAGTTGTCGAAAATTAGGTGGGCCGGCCACGTAATGCGCTTCGCAGACACCCGCGGGACGAGAGTCGTTACCGACTGGATTCCGCGAGATGTCAAGAGAACACCGGGACGCCCACCAACGCGTTGGTCGGACTTCTTCGTGAAAGCCCTGAACGCCCGATATGACGCTCTTCGTGTCCCTCGAGCGAGGAGGATCCATTGGACCACTCTGGCACGCGACAGGGACGAATGGAGACGCTGCTGGCGCCCGCTCGTGCAAGTCGATGACCAACGGGACGACAGGTGATACAGGTGATACTGAGATAGACTACTGGGAGTCAGTTTTTGCGCATTCTGGATATAACTCGCCTAAAGTCAAGTATATGAAAAACCAAGGTTTGAGCTCAGCAGCTCGAGCTCTATCGTTTGGTATACATATTTCATATGGAGCCATGAAAATATTCGAAATGGGAAACATGTTTAATTACCCAAGCGAAGGCCGGCCAATGGACTTGAGAAACATGAACGATGCGGCCAAGGTCGACCTCTGTCGAAAGTACTTCATCGTCGGTTTGTTTGGTCTACCGTTGGTGTGGCTTAGGAACACATCCTGGTTCATTGGTTGAGGCTTTCTTCGACCACAATCACCGGCCACCAATACCAATCGGAAGTATGTCACGCTGAGTGCCAAGGAGCGATCTTCTGGTTAATAGTAATATGTGTTTGGGAGACCATCTTCCAGTCGTACCGTTCGAGAAGTGTCGCATGGGCAGACTATTTGACATTCATTTTCTCAGTCGGAAGGGTATAGACTGGCTGCGATCTCACCCCAAATTGCCACAGCATCATCCATCCTTCTCAAAGTCCTTTTCTGTGATTCACTTGTAGGAGACCTTATTTCTCAGCTTAACGGCGAGGTGTTTCCTCACTCAATTGTTGTTTTTTCTTGTCCGGGTTTGTAACATAAAACATCATATACATATTAACATAATGCCTTTAAATAACATGTCGTGTTTGAGATTACGTTTATTTCTGTATTTATTTATTTATTTATTTATTCAAGGCGTAGACATGAGTATTTGCTTTACGAGGGTCATCAGAAGCCGTAGAATATCTACAATTTCAACCAAAGTATTCGCTATTGATAAATTTTGTGGCACTATGTCAGTTGTGCGTTACGGTCGGAATTCATTAAGATTAGAAGAGTTTGGATTTGAAAATTGAAGACACGATCTTACAGAAGAATTTAGAAAAGGCATTTAGCCTAGGGCTCAATTTGACTTTCATTTCAAATACTTCTGTCGTATACTTCAGACCGAATCGAATAATTTCGAACGAATATTCGAATAAATTCGAATATTCGAATGTTCATTATTTGAATATTCGGTGCGGCCCCAAATTCAAAAATATTCATTATTCGAATATTCGATGAGGCCCAAAATTCGAAAATATTCATTATTCGAATATTCGACGAGGCCCAAAATTCGAATATATTCATTATTCGATTATTCGACAAGGTCCAAAATTCGAATATATTCATTATTCGAATATTCGACAAAGTCCAAAATTCGGATATATTCATTATTCGAATATTCGGTTTTTCGTGAAACCGAATATATTCGATTATTCGTTTATTCGAAAAAATTTTGGAAGGACACAAGTATAGTAGATGACAGGTCTTCTGCACCCCGACACACGTGGCACGACTTCAGTGATACGACTTCTGCATCCCGGCACACGTGCCTCGACGTCCGACTCACGTTGGACGATCACCTGTATCACCTGTCGTCCCGTTGATCATCGACTTGCTCGAGCGGGCGCCAGCAGCGTCTCCATTCGTCACTGTCGCGAGCCAGAGTGCTCCAATGGATCCTCCTCGCTCGAGGGACACGAAGAGCGTCATACCGGTCGTTCAGGGCTTTCACGAAGAAGTCCGACCAACGCCTTGGTGGGCGTCCTGGTGTTCTCTTGACATCCCACGGAATCCAGTCGATGACGGCTCTCGTGCAGCGGGTGTCTGCGAAGCGCATTACGTGGCCGGCCCACCTAATTTTCGACAACTTGGTCCACGCGACAGCGTCTCTGATCTTCGAACGTCGGCGAAGCTCGGAACTCCGGAGGTCTTCTCTCACTTACGTGAGTCGTGTCACTCCGAGCATCGTCCTCTCGATTCCACGCTGCGCGACGCTGATCGCGTGTTCATCCTGCTTTCGTATAGCCCAGATCTCTGAGGCGTATGTTAGGGCAGGAAGAACAGTGGAGTCGAATAGGTGGGCACGGACGTTCTTCGTTTTCTTCACGACTTCTTCGACGCTCTTGAAAGCTCCCCAAGCCGCTCGTTTCCTCCTGCTCAGCTCTGGTGCTAGGTCGTTGGCCATGTTGACTTCGCGACCCAGATACACATAGCTGGAGCATTCGGAGACGTTCGTTCCGTTGAGCGAGAATGGGGCATCAGAAACCCATCCGTTCTTCATGAACATCGTCTTCGTAAGATTCAGCTGCAGTCCAACGTTCCCACATACACGATCGAAGTCGGTCAGCATTCGCTCCGCTTGACTGATGCTCGGTGTTATGAGCACGATGTGCAGCGAAGCGAAGATGGTGCAGTTGCCGGCCGTCGATCTTCACTCCCATGTCTTCCCATTCTAGTTCGCGCATGACGTTTTCGAGGGTGGCGCTGAAGAGCTTCGGGGATATGGTATCCCCCTGCCGAACCCCTCTCTTTACGTCGATGACGACGTCGTTGTAGAATGGAGAGAGGGGTCGTGAATCCACTGTACAGGGGACGATGCCTTCGCCACGTCTGCTGAATCCCGACGCACGTGGACGACATCTTCGACGCTCGGCTCTATATTGCTACGGTAGTATTACACTAGCCCCCACTATCCGCTAGACTTTGAGGCGCAAAAAAGGGGGGGGGGTAGTCTCATAAAAAGTGTCACCAACACAAAAATAGAGGCAAGACACAATGATAATAAAGAAAATGAGCAATCGATACTATAGCTCTATTCTGTGCTCTCCTCCGTTGACTCGGAGGAGAGCACAGATTTGGGCAGGGGAAGGGACTCCAAGGTGTGGCTCGAGTGACGCGCCCATGTTAAAATTGCCCACTTCCTGGAGCTCCCTCCTTTGCCCAACTCGGAAGCAGATAAAACACGGAGCCGTAATCGAAACGAGGAGATAAGACTGCATTTACACTCGCTGTATGTAGCTACTCGACGCGGCAGGCCATGGTGACCCCCTCCCCTCGACCCTATTTGCGCCGACTTTGATAGCAACCGTCTTATAATGCCATGAAGCTTAGGGCCTGCCATGCTCCGCGACGAGAGCGACTCGTCGCCCATGCAAAACATGCAGATCGATTAAAACAAAACGATCGCCGCGGAATCTGTTCATACAGAGCGCCGTCGCAGTCGCTCCCATCGCTCTCGCATTTTCTAAGGTTCTTTCAGAAATTCGTGCCGATTCACAGAACTTCTCACCGCAAAAAGCTCTCTAAGCCCTAGTTTATACTTGCGCCGCCACGCGGTCACGCCAACTAACGACGATTTCGCGCGCAGCAAACTTGTCCAAATAGGGCGGCGCAGGCAGGGCGGGAAGTGGGCGGCGGGCAGCCCGGTGTACCGAACGACTGCCCCCCGTGACTAATGTCAAGGGTAGCGACCAGTTGTCCGCCAAGAATTAGACTAGTTTTTCCACAGTACTCCTGCGGTCGTTGCGGGATCACGTGAGCTCTTCTACTCTGTTCCACACCACCTCAACTGACGGACGAGCTAGTCATAAGGATATCGCCCGCACTGCATTCGTAGTTTAAATTTCGGTCTGATGTTGAAGAGCAGGAATCATATGGATACAGGATACTGTCCTTTGCATGATGACTAAGTGGTAGTCCTAAGCAATTGTTATTACTGCAACGGTTTGAAGACGTGGTACCCTAGAACGTTTTTTCAACGCATGTTGCATGACCACGATTTTAGAAATACATAAAGGATAAAAAAATCGAGAGAAAACGATATGATGTCGCCAACAACCCGGGCGCTTGTTGAATTAAGATCACTCTGTCGCGTGGTCCCACAACTACCACCCGAGTGCTGTGGGAAGGCTCGTCTAATAGGGTACCACGTCTTTAAACCGTCATCGTAAGAGCAATCGTTGCAGGACCAAACCAGTGGTGGCATCAAGCCGAACGAGGAAGCCTCATGCTGTTTGGAAGGAACATTTTTGGAGGAAGTAGTCACGGTGATATGATGTGATGGTTATAGTACTAACCAGTTAGAATTTTAACGCTGTATCACTGGAACCTATTGCGTTTGATGGCATGTTAAATAGATCGTAAAAAACCTTCGCTGTTGAGATGAATCCGAATTCCTTATCTCACAAAGAAAATAATATGATCCAAGGAAGCAGTCAGCAAGCTGGCCTGAATTGAAGCAGTGCTTTCATCTGGGTTCGTACGTAAGGTGTCCTTTCATAATCTCCAGACATCCCTTTCCCAGTACATCAATCTTGAAACTGGGCTCGTTAGTAAGGGTAACTTCTTCTGGCAAGAAACAGCAATGTGTTTTGCTGTGTCTGCAGTCGAACTAAGTGATATTAATCCGAGAAAATGCTTTGAAAAAACATGACGTCTTATCGTTACTTCTGTATCACTTGCCATTTATGTCCCTTGTAAGGCCTATGTTATACTTCGGCGACGCTATTGTCGGCGAAGTATAACATAGGCCTAAAGGTTTACGATCTTCGATCGGCGACCAGCCAGAGTTTAACCATGGGCGATTGCTGGGGAATTTATAGTCTTGGCATTCGATCAAGATTCATGATATGTTCATGATATATCATGCGAGCAACGCGTCAGGGTATGCATGATTTGCGAAAGGTGCGGACGGATTCGAAAGGCGTGTAGTAGACGTCATGCTATGTGTGTTGGGATTCAGAAGACGTAGCACAAACGTCGTACATTGTGCGTCCAGATTCAGAAGAGGAGGTGCCACCGACTCTGTGCAGCATGCGTTGGTATTTCAGAATACTTCCTACAGGTATCGTGCCACGAGCGTGAACATGGGCGCAAAAAGAGTCCGGGGGGGGGGGGGGGGTCATCCCCCTACGCAACGGTTGTCCGCCTTGGTAAGAAGGCACGTGTGTGTGAAATTACATCGGAAATGGCCTACCTCAGTTCACTTAGGGCTAGAGCACACCAGTTCTGCAAAGAAATCCCGGTTTAATAAAGCACAAACCGTTTTGTAGAGAGGTGACCCCCGGACCTATTTGCGCCTGAACGTGTTTGACTTTAACTCCGTTTCTCCGTCACACATAGAAGCTGCCGTACGTTGGAAAATTTGCTTACTTTGGTTAGGAACAATAGAAGGTGTAGGTATTTTTTTACACTAGTTTAGGACTTGATTGATGGTATATAGGTTATATGCCATTAGAGGATGTTTCATTGCTTTGTGCCAGACGAGATTCGGGCTCGCACCCTTTCCCTTCCGGACAGGATGCCAGTCCTTTAGACCTACGCCATTACGCGATCGCACACAACATCCCCAGAGCTTCTGTTGTGTAAATTCGTACATTACGCTCCGTAGCCGCTCTCGTGGGTGCCGTCGCGAAATGAACGGGCCTTATCGCCTAGCATGTTGCAGGAGTATCGAATGAACCACTACTTTAAGCGTGAAGGGTTGTGGGCCCGCACAAAGCATGAGAATCCTCCTCTGATTGCCATCTGGTGTCCGCCCAGGTCATCAGTCCGCAATGTACAGGAGACATTGAGTGAAGGTATCCTTCAACATTTAAAATTATGCCAGATATCAGCAAATAGGCTCAGGAGTTCACCTTGTACCAATTGGTTATCCGCTTTGTAAAAAGGCACATGTATATCCAATCCAATCAGAAATGACCTAGCTCAATTCACCACATTGGTGAAACACACCGGCGCCGCATAAAGTTTTTAATTTCGTACAACACAAAACGTTGGGTAGCGTTGTACTACATGGTGCACCCACGATCCTATTTGGTTCTCATTATCCTTACTTTAAGTACAGGTGATGGGTTGTATCTCTCCTCGGGACTAGGTTTGCGCCTAGTGATTCGGATCTGTTTGCTAATTTACAAATTGAGTGAGGTGACCAGTTAGCTGACCTACAGTCAGCTAGTGCCCACGGTGGTGCTCTAAGGTCCATATAGGGAAGCGCGATGTAGGTGCGACGACGTCCAAGTAGGTTAATTGCTCGCATCCATCACCCGAGCTGAAGGGCGTGCAGGGAATGATAACTTCCTTATAGGGTCTTCGACGCCAGAAAAATAAAAACTTCAGGAAAAATAGCTTTTTTCGTAGTTTAGTCCAAAAGTCACTAGCAGACACTGCTAGTTTTCTAGGCTGACAAACCAATCGATAGATAAAGCGGAACATCCTGGTCACCTAAAAATAACTGCGATTGGAATTCTTCCGTGTAAGTCAGCCGTGTCAGGCAACACATTAGGAAAAAGTTCAGTGTGGTCTATTCGGGTGACGTGCACTATCGTTTTTGAAATAAGGAGTTTTCCCCTTAGTATTTACTTTAAAATATCTTCACAAAAGGGGTTCTTCAGTCTAGGTAGAAGTATTTGCACATCTTTGGGGACAAGGAAATTGTACTAAATCTCCGTTGGAGCGAAACTCCACAGAGCTTCGTAGTGTTGTAGCCTCGACCAGGGACCACGACCATCTTCGGGGAAAATCTGGTGTTGAATCACTGAAAAGTCGTCAGGAAATTCGTACATCCAGCTATTCCATGGGTTGTTTCATATTTTTGTGGATGAAATCAATTCCCGAGTGCTGACAATCCCTTTGTGAAATGTATGTTTTCCGTGGCTCCTAACTGCTCTCCTTTCCTTTGATCTTGAATACCGTGTTATCATCTTTTAAAGCAAATCCTACGCTATCGAAAAATGTACCCGATATGGGTGCAATCCCTGTCGGGGGGTGGGGGGGGGGGGGCAGTCCATTATGAATTGTTAACGATAGCTACGCATGTGTACATACAACATGCAATACAACATATAAATGCCTTAACTTACCTGATCCCCTCTCTTGGAAATGTCCTAGCGTTCCGCTGAAACATTGAAAAAGTTTTAATATGGGACTATGCACGGTGTAGGAGGGGGGGGGGCACTATGCACGGCAGCACGGTTGTGATCCAAAACTCAATTTGCTTTGGAAAGAAATCGCAAACCGCTATGCACTAATTGATTTAAGGTAATAACATTGCTTTAACGTGTTTTCGTTGTTTATAGTATTGTAATTGTTACAGATTTCTGTCCAATTTGCTGTGTTTTCATTACTCCCTCCCCCCGACTAGGTAAGCAATTTAGAAAGCTGATTTTGGTATTGGAAGGACAGCAATGGATAATGTAAGCATATTTATACATATTCATATGTTGTGGTGCATGTTGCATTTCTTTAAAAGTTGAAATGGACTGTCCCCCCCTGACAGGGATTGCACCCCGATATGCTCCCAGCTTCTGAAATCTTCGAAATCTGACTCGAAATAGCATAGATGAGCCAACCTCCTCGACTCTTGTTCTTGCGCACTCGGACAACTGATCTTCGATGGGTGGTCGGCGCGCCCCTTGCTCCGCCCCTTCGTATGGGCGGTGGGTCCGACTGCTGCAGACAGGGACGGCTAGTGACGTCATGCGCGCGCGGTTGTCGCGTCTGGCTGTTGGGAGCGCTAGAGCGCGAAAGTGTGTGCCAGCGGCTGGCATGTGTACCTCCTGACCGTCCCCCCTGTTGTCCGCGTTCTTCCGGGGGTCGAGCGTTCTATCCCCTCGTCCCCCTGGCCCGCCCACCCCCAACCCCCTGGGCTTGCTCGAGAGTCTAGTGGCTGCCTTACGAGATAGTGGAGACGCAGACATTTGCCACGCCTCTGTTTAAAGGGCGGAGGATAGAACGCCACCCCGCCCGTTCTTCCGACTGACGCAGAAGAAAGAAAGCAGTTGGATGAGACACGTTCGATGCATTCCGGTGGAGGGGAGAAGGGCGAGCGTTTTGAACAGGGTGAGGACGGAATGAGACTGAAAGTGCTTCAAGTGAGCGAGGGCAAATGGAAAAAGAGTAAAACGCATCTTGTGAGGGAATTTCAAAACGAGAATACGGATAGATATTATCTAAAAACTACAGAAGTAGGTGCACGCTATGGAAGTTGACGGGTGGGGGGTCACCTTATAAAAATCTTCACTAACACAAAAAAAAGGAAACGAGACACACTGATAATAAGGAAAACAAACTAACAATGCTATAGTTCTGTTCTCAGAATTGAGCAGGGGAAGGGACTCCGCCATGTGAGCCGACTAACTCACCCACATTAAATTGCCTACAATTTATTGGCCCTCCTGGAGTCGGATTCATCAACGACTTACAGCAACTTATCAGAGAAAATTACAGCCGAAATCCCTGATAGCGCGGCTTATTGCTCACCATATCGCTTGATAGGCCGCGCTATCAGGGATTTCGGCTGTAATTTTCTCTGATAAGTTGCTGTAAGGGGCGCGTGGAGCGCAGTCGGAGGAGGCGCCGGCTGTCGCCTGCACCCGATACCAGGTTCCAGGTTCCGATTTCCCGCCCAGGCCAACCAAGACTTCCATCCCTCCGGGGTCGGTGATTTGGTACCAGTCTTGTCTGGGAAGGATAAAGCACTGACTTGAACATCGGCTGGCCACCGCAAGTCATTGTTTGGCCAAATACGCATTTAACACGCCTCCACGGCATCCCGTAGAAGTAGAATGCGTGGCGCATCCCAAAGAGGATTGAATAACGCCATCCTTTATCCTTTTATCCTTTAAATTGCTGTAAGTCGCTGATGAATCCGGCCCCTGGAGTCCCGTCCCTTGTCCAACACGGAAGCAGATAAAACGTGAATCTTTAATCGAAAAGAGGAGATAGGACTGCATTTACATCCGCTGTATGCTGTACTCAGCACGCGTGCATGCCGCGGTATGCTATAGTGACCTCCTACAACTACCATAGCACCACAAGTACTTGCAAGCATCTATGGGAGAGGCGATACGATGGAGTATAAATTGGAGTAATTCATATTCTCTGAATTGATAATGGATTATCTCATTGTTTCCACAATCCTTTTAACCTGGGTTTGAAAAAAATGACGGATTCGAATTATACGAATTGGTGCCAGACCCAATGTCTCTAGTGGAGAGCAATCCTATGAGAGAGACAATGTGATGAAGTAGGAAACCGCTAATGCTTACGGCGTCTTTTTCACAGATTCTTCATCGTGCTACAACCGTTCGGCGCTGCTGTTGGCGAGCATTGCTGCTCTACTGCATTGTCTGGCGCGAAAGGAAAGCTACAAATATTACCAGACACTATAATGAACCTTTACAGACGTTTGGAAGACGGTTTCCGAAATTCTTTACACACTTTCCGGTCAATGACACAATAATCTGTATCCTTCCTTTTAATTTTACTCTCGTGCTCGTCACTCGGTCGTTATCGCTCTCCAGCTCGCTTACCGTAGACTAAGTATCACGCCACTCGTAAGCGTTCAAAAACGTTAGAATATTTCTCCAATGTACAATGTTAGACGAAGCACCCCACTGCTTCCCTTCTCTTGCATCAGTATAGCAGACGGTGCACACTTTCGCGCTCTAGCGCCAAGACGCGGCGACCGCGCGCGCATGACGTCACTAGCCGTCCCTGTCGGCAGCAGTTGGACCATGGGCGTTGTGAAGAACATCTACCGCAGGCGAGATAGGGCAGATCGAGGACTGCGCTTCATAAACCATTATATCGCATACGAAGGATGTCGGTTGGGCGACCTCTCTTATTAGAAACGTTGATGCGATGGGATAGTCTTGGCTTACCTTTTCGACTTTCTAAAAGAATATTACGCCAAGGGCATTGGTAATAGTGCTCGCAACCAGTGTTCCGGCTCAAAGGTGAGGTCCGATTCCTCCTGCGTTGCAAGTTTGGGACGCGCCGTGTACTTGCCACAACGTCACAGTGGTGTGCTTGTTTGGTATCACAAAGTTACACGCAAAGTACTGAGCGGCTTGGAATAGGTTATATCGCTTTTCTTGTGTAGACCAATGGGATTTCAAGTCCGCTACTTCTCAAAACCTGGCTTCAGAACGCTTCGGAGATCAGTTACTGCAGTGCTGTGTGAACACTGATTGGTTTTTATCTCAAAGCGAGGGCCTTTTTCAGAAGTTTTATCCTAAGGTTCATTGCTTCTTGCTGTATGCAAATGAGTATATTCCATCACTATCGTCTGTAAAAGCGTCGAAGAAGTCGCGAAGAAGACGAAGAACGTCCGACTCCGTGCCCACCTATTCGACTCCACTGTTCTTCCTGCTTTAACATACGCCTCAGAGACCTGGGCTATACGAAAGCAGGATGAACACGCGATCAGCGTCGCGCAGCGTGGAATCGAGAGGACGATGCTCGGAGTGACACGACTCACGCAAGTGAGACAAGGCCTTCGGAGTTCCGAGCTTCGCCGACGTTCGAAGATCAGAGACGCTGTCGCATGGGCCAAGTCGTCGAAAATTAGGTGGGCCGGCCACGTAATGCGATTCGCAGACACCCGCTGGAGGAGAGTCGTCACAGATTGGATTCCGCGGGATGTCAAAAGAACACCAGGACGCCCACCAACGCGTTGGTCGGACTTCTTCGTGAAAGCCCTGGACGACCGATATGACGCTCTTCGTGTCCCTCGAGCGAGGAGGATCCATTGGACCACTCTGGCACGCGACAGGGACGAATGGAGACGCTGCTGGCGCCCGCTCGAGCAAGTCGATGATCAACGGGACGACAGGTGATACAGGTGATCGTCTGTAAAAAGAAACAGACCTAACGCTCCCAGAAAGCTTAAGAATCAGAGACGGCCTTAAGGATTGTCATCTGTTCATAAACGCAAATGTTCTGCCCAAGGAAGGCGAATAATAGAATACCATGAGTATGAACCACTTAAGTTTGTTGCTTCCTGTCTTCCACTGGCATGTGCTTCCGTGAAAACCATGCCATTATGTAAGCAGGACACAAACGTTGTCTCCACCACTTTCTTTTTACAAATCCAGTCTTGCCAGACCTGCGTATCTTCACTAATTGATGTCTGTCGTGCCACCCAAAACGTAGCAGCTTCCAGACGACTGTTTCGTGACCTTTAGGAAGTCTGTACGCTACGAACGTTGCAATTGTCCTCCTTGAAACTCAGTCCTCTTTCACTGCACGCATCCGCGACTGCTGGCGGTTATCGAGAAGCAGGCGACGAGAGTGTGCTCTCACCTGCGCGCTGAGTCAGCTCACTCGGCCGGCAGCCGTCGGATCGCAGCCGGAGTGTCTGTTTCTCTGCGCTCTCGTCTTTCTGCTCGTCTGGTTGACCCGTGTCCTTAGACGGGACGAACGGGGCCGAGTTGCCCGTCAACCCTTTGCGGTGGCTCAGCGTGCCCGTAATCGTTTCGCTTGCTGACGAATAAGTGCTTCTAGCTCGCTATTAGATGTGACCAAAAGTTGTTGCTCTACAATGCTTCGCTGGTGTGTGTTCCTCTGTTAATTCTCTTGACTTCAGCGCAGAAATGGGAAAAAAGAAGGCTATACAGAAGTCCACTAAAGGAGATCTGATTCCAACTCCTGGTCCTCTGGAGGAACAAATCGAGGGAGCTAGCATAGCGAAGGCTCGTTCAGGATCTAGGGTGAAACGGAAGCGGAAGCAGGAGATAGCGGAAGAGGTTAGGATAATGTCGTAGTGCTGTGAAAGTGAAGTCGCTCTTCCGTTTCAGTATATTCCTAACCCGTTTCAGTATATTCCTAATAGTCTTTCTGGAAAGATCATATTGGAAGCACGAAAACAGCTAAACGAGATAGGGGAAGATGACGAAGTCGCGGAAAAGGACAGCACAAAAAGGTACGGTGCAGCGGTGGAATTGCAGATGCTTTGGTGCTACGTTAATGGGGGAGGTGTCACCTTTAGAAAGTTTCAGTAACACAGAAAAAGGAAACAAGGCACACTAATAGTAAAGAAGACAAACAAACTATGCCATAGCTGTGTTCTGTGCACAGAATTTGGCAGGTGAAGGGACTCCGGATGTGGCTCGACCGACGCACTCGTGTTAAAATTACCTACATCCTGGAGCTAAGGCCAACGCAGAAGCAAATGAGATTCAGATCTGTAGTCGAAAAGAGGAGATAACAGTGCAATAACATTCGCTATATGGAGCTACGCTCTACGCCTGCGCACTACGGCATGCTATGGTGACGACCCCCCCCCCCCCACTACCATAGCACCAATGCCTTTTAACTTTGTCTTATACAATGCTGATTTGCAATACTGCCAGTTCCCTTTTATACCAAGTGACACTGCGGGCATTTTCTCACTAATTTGCCCTTAGTTTGTTCAATAATATGGGAATCTGTGGCGCGTATGGCGTAGCTTACGGAAGTGATACACAGCGCTAGATCGTGTCCAATCACCTGGAAAGAACGCAGGGGTTTTCCATCATTGTATGCACCGTAGCCTACTCTGTGGCTTGAATGATATCTCATGATATCTTTTGCTTGCTTTCATTGTCTTGCCGGTGTACAGGGAGAATTCTCTTCCCAGAAGATATACCACGTAAATTAGAGCAAGACAGTTCGAAGTGCTAAAGACTGTTAAAAATGCGTGTTGAGTCGCGAGGATGGCTTTCTTTCACAATGATGGCTTTAACCCTATAACGCCTCTTCATAAGACGTGACTCTTCAAATAACGTACTTTTCTTCGGGAACCTACCATACTCTAATACAAGCCAACTCTGGTTAGGATGCGTTGGGAATAATGTTGTTAATCTGCTATAATAATCACCCTTCGTTACGTTGCTGTAATCATTCATAGTTTTGATAAAATAGCAAGTGCGTTCTATTCTTCAGAAATGTAGTACCAGATCTAGGTATGGGTGTGTTCCAAGCAGATGCTTGAAAATCTTAGCGCTACAATGCTCGAGGAACTACTGAAAAGGGTTGATATTTGTATTTTTATTTATTCATTCATTTCAAGGCGTAGATCATAGTCTAGCGTAAGTGAACAAAGCAATACAAAGAGAACAAACGAGCAAACTTCTGTCTACAAATTGTAATACTAATGACAATTACGCAATCGTCAACAGAGAATCGCTATATCATATTCCAGAGCTTCAACCAGCAATAGGACGTTGACAAGCCTGCACAGACAGCTTCTCTAGGGGTCGGATTCATCAACGACTCACATAATTTTAAAGGAGAATTCAAAGCGGAAAACTCAGATAACGCCGCTTATCGCTCAACATATTGATAAGCCGCGCTATCAGTGATTTCCGCTGTAATTTTCTCTGTTAAATTGCTGTAAGTCGTTGATGCATCCGGCCCCAGGTCATCGTACTTCCCAAGCGACAAATTGAATTCCTTGAGAATCCTGTATGTCAGAAAGTCAGATCTTATTCGTGGTTTAGCAACCGGGACTCGAAGCTTAAGCTTTCCTCTAACGGTTCGCGTTAGTACACACCCAAAAAAGATAGTTGGGTGATGGACACCTTACAAAAAAAGTACTTGTACGTCATGACAAGATCTGAGATTTTGCTCTTATTTTCCAGTGAAGGATGACGAGCCATAGCGAACAGAACGTTCCTGACCACGCGGTATTTAGACCATAATCCACCGAGAAACCGCTCATCATAAGTTTTCTAGTGAATTTGTCTTGTACGCTCTCGAAAAGGTCGATGGATGTCCCTCCTTTTCATAAGATTGAACACGGTTATTCCTGATTCCACCACTGGACGAACACAGGTTTTGTAAGGTTATGTAAACCTCTGGAGGATTTGAATGCAGAACTCTGAAAAGATTGTATATGCGATAGCTGGCTTTATTCACCAAGACCCTGCAATGATTGGAGAAAGACTGGTTACTCGTGATAAGGAACCCTGAATCTTGAGCTTCTTGGATCATTTTACTGCCCAACAACTGATAAAATAAGTCGCTGACTGAAGGCAGTTTGAGTCTCCGGCGTGCTCAATTTTCTTGTAAATTTTGACATCATCGGCGTACGTTTTACACGTAACCCCCAAATTATTAACGTAGCTTGGGAGCTCATAGGTGTACAGCAGGAATAAGGTCGGAGCAACATACCTCGCTCTTGTAACTTGCCAGTGTCCTCCGGATAGATGGAGGAGTGGAATTGTACGAGCGTATGACAAAAAAATGGAGTCGTGTACACTACGTTGTTTTCGCATTTCTTTACAGCAAACTTAGGCTGATTTCTTAATGCTTGAACGGTATTTAAGAGTACGACATGTGAGCTTGGGAGCCAAAAGTGATGAGGAGTCAGACGTGGAGAATCTGTCTGACAACGACTATGACGATAATGTTATTGTAGGTTGCTGCTAGTTGCATCATATGCTGCTTCAGTGATGGCAGAGTTCTTGATTATCTTCAGGAGCTGGATCCGAAGGATGAGGCTGAGTTGGCCCGATTCATGACAACTAAGGAAGGCACAACAAAAACACTTTATGACATAATACAGGCTAAAATCAATTCTAAGTTGGTCGACGCAGAGGTCGCCTTGAGTACCGTGGATCCGAATGAATTCAACGTAGGTCTTTTCTATTACAGAAAACAGTGTTTGATAGAATACATAGTATCGTAGAATATGCGATATTTGTTGGCGAAGATGCTTCTCTTTCACTATATTTATGTTCAGGTTCGCGATCTCGATCCTGAAATCGTCGAGATGTATAGGGAAGTAGGAAAAGTTCTGTCGAAGTATAGGAGTGGCAAGATCCCAAAAGCGTTCAAGGTGATCCCGAAGATGGTTAATTGGGAACAAATATTGTAGTAAGTGCTGATTTTTGCTTCTATTTGATTTGCCGTCAAAAACGCTGTTTTATCCTAGCCTAACGGATCCCGATGGATGGAGTGCAGCTGCTGTCTACCAAGCGACACGGCTTTTTTCTTCAAACTTAAATCCGAGAATGTGTCAAAGGTATGTGCTGTTGCAACAGCTTGCGGCACAAACGTTTTTGATAAGCGCAGCTGTTGCAGATTCTACAACCTCGTTCTTCTTCCTCGCCTTCGAGACGATATCGATGAGTTCAAGAAACTTAACTTTCACCTCTATCAGGCCCTTTGTAAGGCCATGTTCAAACCAGCTGCGTTCTTCAAGGGAATAATTCTTCCACTTTGCGAGGTAAGTTTTCCTGTTTCGGACAAATTGAAGGCTCTGCTCGACTCCATGCTGATGATTGATAGTCAAAGAAGAGCGTTTTCTGTAGGCAAGCTGTCTACTCAATCAAACCGGGATTCCTAATGTTTACGATTTTATTAGGTCGTTCAAAAAGTTTCCTCATTCTGCGCTTTTTCAATTTCTAATCCTTCAGTGCATTCAGCATCTAATGAACATATGAGCATTATTATGACAGCATATTGCTACTTGTCAGGTAATTTGTGGATGCCACTTCTATAGAGTTCCTGAGGTTTTGATAACGACAATCTACAGAAGCACCTTTGGAGTTATTCCCGATCATCGAACTGATTCTCCTTGAAACGGTTGGACAACAAACGAAACTGATGGGTGTCTGTTGGAGCCAGGCCCGGCGAATACTGTGGGTGGGCCAGAATATGTAAAACAGTGGAGTCCTTTCTGAGTCTCCTTCACAACGTGTGGACCCGCGTTGCCGTGACGGAGGAAAACCTCGACCGGTTTTCCGCGAAGAGCTGCCTCGACGTAGTCAATTGCTTACAGTAGACATCGCTAGTGACAGTAGTGTTCGCGAGTTGCAGCTTCCAGTGAATGACTCCTTTACCGTTCTAATAGACACTGAGCATTTCCTTCTTTGGAAGGAGAACCGGTTTGCATGCATTTCAGCACATCTGTAGCTGGTGACTGCTAAGAGCATACGGTACTCATGCGCCATATCTTCATGTCTTCCCAAAGCTACGCAGTGGCCAGCTATGGTGGTGGAAGAGCACTCCAGTTCCCCCGCCAGCTCACCGGTGGTCCGGCGAATATCCTCTTGAATCAGCTCCAGAAGGCGCCCCTCATCCATTGCTTTTATCCGTCCAAACCGCGGTTGGCCCGAGATCAAAGTGAATTTGCGGATCAACAATTTAGCGAAATGCCAAACTGGATGGTGAGAAACTTTTTGAACAACCTAATAAATAGGCTTATTGAGTATCTAATGCTGGCTTTCGTTTTCAGTTTTTGGTTGGGAGGAGTGAGTGAATCTTGTAAGAAAATAAGCACATATCCTTAGCAGTAGGTAGCTTGGGGAGTCATATCTCTTACGCTTTAGTAACTGAGCAAGACGGTTACATTGGGTGAACCATAGTGAATTTCGCTGTTTATAGTCTAGCTGGAGCACTCGAAGCTTGTATTCTTTTCAGTCGGGCACATGTACACTTCGCGAGGCAACAGTTTTTAGCTCAGTTCTTGCAAGAGTGTCCATACCGATGTTTCACGCTGCAGCTGCTATGTTGAAGGTAAGCCATTATTGTTTGCCTGCCTTTCTACAGCCTACAATCACAAAAATAACCAGTCTAACAATACATTATGCCCATACCAATGATGTTCCGGTTTGGCCAATAAGTCCGATTTCCCGTTGTTGGTTTTATATACGTAGGAATTGAAGTGGAAGTTATTGAATCGGGAGGGCAAGCGAGGACGCCAGCCGGACGGATTGTAGTCAAATTCGCTCCACATATCTCCCGGCGCCTTCCGCGAACGAATACCACTGGCTTGTTATGCCAAGTTCATAAATTCTCTCAAGAACGTCGGAAACCACTGAAGTTTTGCAAGCATTATTGAGTCATTTCACAAACTGCACCACCATTATTTCCAGGCCCTAGCACAAGTTTTTGTGTGCAATGTTGTCGGCTCTTTCCCATTAATTCACTAACTGCTGTGGCCTGAAGTCTGTAGTCTTTTTTTTCATCCCATCTACTTGCTTTATTACAGGAAGAACTACTGTTAACACTTCAGATTGCTGAGATGGAGTACAATGGTGCGAATTCTGTTTTCCTGAGGACTCTGATTGATAAGAAGTTCGCTCTTCCATATAAGGCCATTGATGCTATTGTGTCGCATTTTCTCAGGTTCGTTGTCACCCTAGTTTTCTTTTCTTCTTGGAGGGCCAGGGGGCCAGGTCTTTTACGACGTTAGTAAGTTTTTAAAGTCTCTTCAGTTCTAGAAATTATGCATTGGTGATGATCGATGAGACTAAGTTTCCGTGTACGAAATTGCCTTTGGTTTTTCTTTGGAATCACAAGTCACTCCAGATGTGCTAACTTCGTCAGCTTCACTGAATATCAGGAAGCTGAAAACAGACTGAAAACTCTGCTTTACTACACTAGAAATGTTTCCTTGCACTAACCATTCCATGACCTAGGTCTTGGAGAAATTGCGCGTAGGAACACAGCATACAAGGCATGTTATTCATCTAACAGTATTTATACGTCAGGTTAGAGATAATCTCACTAAGGCCTATGTCATACCATCGCTCACCCCGAGCGAAGCCTAATGATAGGCTCCCATATCGACTCATCGCTTCGCGCGATCGAAATGGGAGTTTGTCATTAGACTTCGCTCGGGGTGAGCGGTGGTATGACATAGGCCTAACGCAGTAGTTCCTGATATGCAGTTAAAGAGCTGTGTTTGCAGCCAACCGTCAGTTTCCATAAAAGGTATTGATCACTCTTGATCTTAGACGACTGTATCTAATTTAGCGTTGACAGCCATCTTCAGAATGTCGTGTACCTCTGTATGAAAGAGCTTGCTTGTCGTTGACGATTGGGCAATATGTTTTCATTTCAGCATATCATGTGCGGGCAAAATTTTTGGTATAATCAATCATATCGATTTTCGTATGCGTATGCTATCCGTTTAATAATGGAAGACGGAGGTGACCTGTAGTCATTCTGGCGACTAGAGTGGGTGGAAGGTCGCGCTGTAGGAGATGAGTGGAGCTGTGGAACAACCAGAGGGGAGGGGTGCTAGCACAAATCAGTGATGTCATTGGGCGGCTTGTGTCCTGGTTTATAAGCGTATGGTAGCGCTCTGATGCACGAGGAGTATTATGGCTCGGCAAAAGGTTTATTAGGAGCGTTGTACATGTGGCCATAGGTAGAATAGAAATCTCAAGTCGATATGGTTACACAAAGGCTGACCTCACTCTATTAGGCTAGATCACGCCCACACAAGCATTCGCAGCAGATCTCCCATCATAAGGCTGCAGGTGAGCCTCTCTGGCATAGGCTCACCTGCAGCCTTATGATGATATGATATGATCAAGAGAAAGAGCACACAGTTCTGGCGGAACAGAACACTTGTGAAGGTAAGGTGCCGACGGTGAACAGAGGGGAGTGATGGGAGGCTTCTGACCGCAAAAATACGCAGCTGACCTTCTCGTTGTAGGAGGTAGCATAAGGTCAGAAGTTTTTAAGATTTTCAAAAATGAATTTTTACACTACTAGAGAGCGAGAACAAGAAGGTTTGTCTGTATTGACCTTGCTTTAGTGATACAGTAAGGCCGGACACGTTGATAGGCGTGTCGGAGCATTTGTGCAATAACAATACAAAAGTCTCCGATTTTTCACGGACCGTTGCTCCTTATTTATCCTGCTAGGGTGACCCAAAAGTTCGTGTGGATTTGGTTTGTCTCTTCTTATTCTGCCACATCTATCGATGTAACGTGATGCAGACATGGATTGGGGATGCAATGATTTAAAGTATTAGCAACATTCTCTGTATTTCATCTATCTCACCAATTTTTATTTTCAAGGAATCCATCATCAACGCTTATGAGATTTTATGTTGTGATATTTGCCCAGTATCCAAACCTTTACGAGTCATACTTGTATACAGAACTCCAAATTGCTCTGCAGAAAACAGTGAGTTACTCATGAAAGCCTTAAGTGACATGTTATGTTGTGAACATCCCTGCCTTTTAGCGGGTGACTTTAACTTTTCAGACATCTCCTGGCTTCCTTTAATGTCCCCATCCAGTTCCGTTTCCAAGCACTTCATCGAATTTATAGAAACACACAACCTAACACAGTATGTTCGTGAACCCACATTGGGAAACCACACTCTCGATTTGATTCTATGCAACGCAGACAGAATGATACAAGATGTAAAAACGAATCCCCCTCTTGGAAGCAGCGATCATAACAGCGTGAATTTTCGTATCAACCACTACGCAGAACCTGAACGCTTTGTCATCAGAAAGAACTTTATGAGCGCGGACTACGACGCTATTCGAAAACACTTGGCCGAAATAGATTGGTACAGTTCCCTAAACACGGCAAACCCAGTAGATGAAAAATACGAATTATTTCTTGCTATACTACAACATTCCATCCAATTGTTTGTCCCAGTCCAGAAAGTCCCTTCTACCCAAATATCTCCTAGATTTATTCAATCTCCGACATTTAGCCTGGAATAAAGCAGCAAATGACCATTCCTCTAATAGCTGGGATGAATATAAGCGTATAAATCTCAAATTTTCTAAGAAACTTGCAAAATACAATCGCTGTCAAGAAAAGAAAATTGTTGAAGCAAAAGACAAATTAGCCTTTTATAAATTCATGAGATCGAGACTCCAAGAGAAGAAAAGAATTGGAGTTTTAGTCGCAGAAGATGGAACCATTGTCAGAAACGACCTAGATAAAGCCCGACTATTAGCGGACACTTTCGTAAAAGCTTTCACTGATAATGACCTCGACAATATATCATCTCCAATCAATGCATTCCCCATCATGGAGGATTCTGTTTGGTTTCATGCAGACGAACTGTATGAAGAGCCCTCAAGTGGCCTACGTCTTACTCTCAAACGCCCGATGAAATACCGTTTTTCTTTGTAAAACAAGTAAGTGCAAGTATTGTCAAGCCTCTTGAATTCATTTATAATTTAAGTTTTATGACAGCTGAAGTTCCACATAGATGGAAGAGCGCTATAGTTACATCAATACCAAAAAAGCCTCCATTTACGACACCGCAAAATTATCGGCCGGTTAGTGTCACATCTATGTTCGCTCGCCTTTTCGAAAAAATTCTTAAAAAGAGAATTGTTGCACATTTGGATCAACACAACATAATCTCTTCAAACCAACATGGTTTTCAGAAAAAAAAAAGATCCACTGAGACAGCTATGCTACAGGCCTTGAATGATTGGACCAATGACATAGATAACATAGGATAGCTTGATGTGATTTATTTTGATTTTGCAAAAGCCTTCGATAGGGGATGTCATAAGAGACTTAAAGCTAAACTAACCATGGTGGGCATACATCCTCGAATAATTTCTTGGACAGTTGAGTTTTTAAATCGCAGAACTTTTACTGTACGCGTCAATTCCAATTATTCGGCACCTCAACCGACTCTTAGTGGCGTTCCACAAGGTTGCGTTCTATCCCCTATTCTATTCAATATCTATACCCACGAACTACCGCCACTAATAACGAGCTCAGGAGTGAAATGCATAGCTTTTGCTGATGATTTGAAAATTTACCATAGCTCACCATTCCATGATTAAAACCTGCAGCGAGCCATAGATGCTGTTGATCGCTGGTCCCACGAGTGGCGGCTCCCTTTGTCAAAAGAAAAAACTAAGGTGCTCCATTTAGGAAGGACAAATCCCCGCTACACATACAAGTTAGGTGAAAATGTGATTACCAGCACTGATCAAACGACAGATCTTGGATTTCTCCTCGACGGAAATTTGACTTTGGACGCGCATTGTAAACAAATTGCAAACAAAGCAGTGTCTGTAGTACACAATCTCTTTAGAAGTCTTTCCACAAAAAAACCCCTCTGTCCTCGTCAAAGCCTATAAGACTTACGTTAGGCCGATACTTGAGTATGGAACAACAATTTTTTTACCCAGTTAAGATGAAGAATATACTTAGACTTGAAAAAGTCCAAAATAGCTTCACTAGAAAATTGTTTATCAGGAAATGTGGCTTTGATTACCATGCTATTCCCAGCAGTGAAGTAAGAAACAAACAACTCGGACTACAGACACTTTCATCCAGACGAAGAATATACGACCTCGTAATGGTTCACAAAATTCTCCATGGTTTCTGTGGACTTGATGCGTAACTTCTTCATAGTGAGACCATCTAGAACCCGAGGTGGAGGAGAGAAACTTTCACTAAGTACTGCAAAATCTTCTATTCGACATAATTTTTTCGTTAATAGAGCAGGTCCGGATTATATAAAACTTTCCAAAAACTCAGTTATTCCGTACAAGCTGAAGCCATTTATTACGAATGCAAGTCAATTCATGAATATTTCTAGGACATAATGAGATCTTGTGGCAAAGCCCCTCTTGATCTGTTCTCCCTTCTATTATTCTTCCTCTGGGCATTTGTTGTCGTATGTACTTTCTAATCCTATTATATAATCATTCTATAACACTGATCTGGATCGTTAGCCAATTTGATGTGGATGTCGTTCTATACCGTTTCTAATCACATTGTTCTTCACATGGATTTGACCCATGTAATAAATAATAATAATAATAATAACCTTATCTTGGTGAATCTGGTATTGACCTTCTGGCTAGAAGATGTCTTCAAAGTCTAGTGACCGTATCCATGTCCGCCGCTGTTTGCTGAACTTCTACCATTCTGGGAATACAAGGAGGCGGGCGACAGAACTGATGCGCAGGCAGTTTGACCAGGACGTTCCCTCCTGCAGTTGTATGACATACTGGTGGAGCCGCTTCAAGAACTGAGAGTTTGACATCGAAGACCGTCCAAGGTCGCCTCGACCATCTTCTATGAATGATGGCGCAGTACTCGATGCGCTTAAGAAGAATCCTCGACCTTCTTTGCGAGATGTCGAGAGGACCACTGGTGTTCCTCGGAAAACAGCGCGGCGTGTATTCGATCGCCCGGCAAAGTCCTGAAAAGGCCGAGAATCGTTCCTCATCTCACGACGAAACAGAGAAAGATGAGAGCTAGCATTTGCGATATGAACCTCGGTCGCTCCCACAGAGGAGGCTGTTGAACTCACTGATATGCCAGGATGAAAAGTGAATCTACTACCCTAATCCAGCGTACAGCTCACTCTGGGTTGACTACAACGGTCCTCCTTCCACTCGTTCAAAGAGGGATGTCAGTGGGAAAAAGCTGTTGCTGTGTTTTTGGTTCTCACGCCACGGAATGGTGCACTACAATATGCTGCCGGAGAACACCACAGTTACCTCCGGAACATTTTTATTTTATTTTTATTCATTTAGGTCGGTTTCTTATCATTACGACAACAAGCAGTATGGGCAACAGTTCATAAGGTGATACATAAAACCGTATTAACCGACGACCTCTCCAGTTGAATGAAGGAGGGGGGGGGGGGAAGGGTAGTGGACAGCTCGGTTCAGTAGGGCAGTGGCCCGCCAACACTGCAAGTCCTAGCGACATGGTGGGAGGAGGCGTGGACTCCGGATACCATTTTAGTAGGTTCGCCAACATTCCCGAGGTCCACACTGCGAAGTCGAGGGGGCATGATCATGACCGAAATAGAACCAAAAGAAGGTGTGAGTAACAAACATGAATAAACAGACACAAAGCGAGATAAATAGTGTTAGTAACAGATATTGCAGTAACATTATCGTCGAAAAAAACCAGTCTGTTAAGGTGGCAACACATCCTAGTCTGGCTGATCTGGAATAGTCCTCTGGAAGTAGTCGATTAGATGGGCCTGGAATGTATAGCATCGCTTCCACCTGAATAGACTAACGTAGGGTTTATTCCACCTCACTCGTTACCTTGCTAAAAAGGATCCAGCGTAGGCGGCGGTAGTAGGTTGATCAGGTTTGATTCGGAACGGGTGGCCCCGAGTAATTTCTGCTAGTGGTGGTCTGTCGAAGATGTCATAGAATTCCAGGTTAGAGAGACCAGTAGCTAGCTTGTACATGAAGAGGAAATCCTTCTAAACTCCAATGTATTTGCACCAAGGACGTTAAGGCGTTCCTCATAGGACAGTCTGACTAATCTCTTACGTAGGAAACACCGGTAAGTGAAACTCCTTTGTACTTGCTCGATGCTATCGGTAAGAAACTTCTTGTACGGAGACCAAAGCTGACTGCAGTATTTCATTTGCGGCCTAACTTAGGTCGCGAATAGTCTAAATAGCAGCTTGCAGCCTCTAGACTTAAACGCGCGTAATACGTAATTACATTTATAGGTTGCGTTAACCAAAACGTCTCTGATACGGTCATCGTATTCGAACCTATCGTTGTAGGCAACACCTAAATCCCCTACCTTGTTTGAGCAGGTAAGAGGCTTCCCACTTATAGTAAAGTTATGGGATAATCAGGATGTCCTTTACCGAAACAAACTATAAGGGTCTTTTCAAAAGATATATCGAAATCCCATTTTTGAGACGATTTGCTTGATGCATCCAGTCCTAGTTGTAACAGATTGCAGTCATTAATTGAGTAGATATTGGAGTCATCCGCATACATTGAGCAAAAGCATCCCGGGTAATACTTCTGGAAGATCATTAACGAACATAATGAACATTAAGGGGCCTATACAGGTCCCTTGGCGTACGTCACTCGTGGTTCGGTATACCGGGAGTGAGATTTATTCACCAATACACTTTGAGTTCTGTTAGTGAGGAATGATCGGAGGAATCTCAGTAGGCATCCATTAATGCCAAAAGCTTTAACTTTCGTTAAGAGTAACGGGATCGAAATAGAGTCGAAAGCTTTTTTGTAATCTATATAGCAAACAGAAACCAAGTTTCCTCCATTGGTCTCTCTGTACCAATGGGGAATAGTTGATAAAAGGGCTGATGTGGTTGACCACTTGCTTAAAAAGCCATGTTGGTTGGGGTAGATAAGGTTGTGGGCAAGATGATCAGCTATACAACTACGCATAATCCGCTCTAACACTACTTATGGCACTGGTCAAGCATATCGGTCTGTAATTCCGTACTTCATTTTTTGGACCTTTTTATGAATAGGCCGTACGTACCCAATTCTCCACATGCTTTGAGTCTCACCTCTCAAAAGGCATCTGGTGAAAAGAAGTGTAAGAGGGGATGTCAGTCCGAGAGCGGCTTTTTTGAGAAATTCGGAATTCCATCAGGCGATGTAGAGTTTCTACAATATGTGAAGAACTGCGAGAGATGAAGTCCAACGGACTTCTCCTGTCTTCAAAACTCACCCGACCACTTCTGTTGTGGGTTAACGCCAGACTTCACAAATCATCAATCACTCAGGCAATTCTAGACGATCTCGAAAAAGGAACCCAACCCGATCCACCATATAGTCCGGATATCTCGCCATGTGACTGCCACATCCTTCGGTCTGTCCAGGCCAACTGCGATGGGAGTTCAACACGCCCGACGATGTCGACAGAGAAGTGCTGGCATGGATCGAGTAGCGGAGCGCAGACTTCCGGAGACGCGGAGTTGGTAGCCTTCCGAATCATTGGGAAGGAGTTGTGGGAATCCGCGGAGGATATCTAATTGCTCGTTGATTTGTTTATCTTGAGTTAGAAATAAATGAAAATTGAAAATGAATTTCACGCGAACTAATAAATAAATAAATAAATAAATAAATAAATGTATATATATATCATACTCTATAATAACGCGCTAAGCGACGAGTCATAATATCGATCGGCGAAATTAGTCATACAAGGGAAAATTTGAGGGGGGGGGGGGGGAATTACGGCGCGAAAATTGCGGAAGATAGCCAGACGTCTTCTACCTGTCTGGAAACTTCAGCCTTGGGGGGGGGGGGCAATCCAGGGGGATTCATCAAAGTTACTGCAGTAACTTTAACGGAGAACCGTAAACGAAAGCTCAGATAACGTGGCTTATCGCTCACCATATCGCTTGATAAGCCGCGTTATCTGAGCTATTTGCTTACAATTCTCCGTTAAAGTTACTGAAGTAACTTTGATGAATCCGGCCCCAGGTCGCTGAACACGAATCTGAAGTTCGTTTTGAAGTATCGAGCGCCATCAACATTGTTAAAATTTTCGACCTTTTGTGGATGTCGTTCAGGTGATCCGAAACTCCAGCCCTGAGGGTAGTCGAGGTCGCTGAACCCGAATCTGAAGTTTGCTTTTCTTGTATTGATCACCATCAATCTATATTGATCAAATTAGGGGTCGTGAAAATAGCGGAAAATACGCAGACGTCCTCTACCTGCCTAGAAACTTCAGCTTTGGGGGCAATCCAGGTCGCTGAGCACGAATCTGAAGTTCCCTTTGAAGTATCGATCGCCATCAATCGACATTGTTCAAATTTTCGACATTTTGTGGATTTCGTTGTCGTTTCGATTGGCGAAATTAGGGGAAATAGGGAAAATTGCGGAGTGCAAAAATAGCGGAAAATATCCAGACGTCTACGTGACTGGGAATTCAGAAGACGTGTAGAACACGTGTCCAACGTGCTTGGGGATTCAGTAACACGTCGTTCGCTAAGGGGTGGGGAGCAGTAGTGAGGGACCAATTCCAGGAAGAGGACCAGTTATGGAGACCAGTACCAGTAACGAGTTCCATTAAGGAGAACTCGTTACTGGTACTCGTTAGTGGGGAACAATTCCGGTAAGGAAGGACCGTAATGGGGGAACAGTTCCAGTAAGAGGGGGCGGGGCAGTAATGAGGGACCAGGACCAGTAATGGGGACCAGCTCCTGTAATGGGGCCAGTAATGAAGGATCAGCTCCAGTAAAAGGGAGCAGTAATGGGGATCGGTACCAGTAATGTGGGACTAAATCCAGGGGCCGGATTCCTCAACGACTAACCCGCGGGTATAGGGGTAGAGATATCCACCATGAAGCCTGCGTCTTTGACTCTTGCCTTATCTCTACGTGACTGCTATCTTATCTCTACCCCTTGTACCCCACATACCCACGGGTTTAATTGTTGATGAATCCGGCCGCAGTAGTGGGGGACCAGTAGTGGAGGGACCAGACCAGAGAAGTGTGGAAAGAAATTTCCGTCCAGCATAGTATTAGGAGCGGTGGGAATCCTCCGTTCTGACAGAAACGCTTTTCGTCGTGTCACCAAAATCGAGCAGACGCTCAGTACTTGTCGAAAATTTCGACTTTTGCCTGAGGTTGGCCGTTAGAGGACGAGGAGTGAAGCTGCCTGTAGTCAACATGGCGCTAGAGTGAAGTGGGGGATCATGCTTTGGGACACCAGGAGGCTGCAAAGAAAGCCGCGGCTGTTGCGAAAGCCACTCATTATGGTGATGTCTACCGAAAGCTCGAGTCGCGCGATGGTGAGCGGTATTTGTACCGACTTGCTAAGACCCGCCATCGCCAAACCGAGGATATTGAAAAGTTCTTTGGCATCAATGATGAGAGCGGCCATCTTCTGACAGTCCGCAAAAACGCGCTGAAGCGATGGCGTGATTACTTTGAGGAAATTTCACTATGGAATTTCCTCACCCGGCCATCCCTTCTGTGGCTTCTGTTCACGTCCCGTTCACAAGATCACCGTGGAGGAAACAGAAGCGGCTCTGAAGAAGATGAAGCCGGGTAAGGCGACAGGGCCGGATGATCTGGCAGTCGATGTTTGGAAGTCGAAGCTCTGGTATCCTGCTGAGTGGTTGGCTGAGTTCTTCAACCAGTTAGTAAAGAAGAAGAAAGTACCGGAGTGTTGGACAACAGTACGACGATTCCGACTCCAGGTTGCTCCAATTACCGTCCGATTCGCTTGCTTTCGCACAGCATGAAGATCTTCGAGCGAATCCTCGACAAACGAATCCGTGAAATCGTCAAGCTCTCCGACAACCAGTGCGGCTTTGTGCCTGGTTGTGGGACCATTGATGCTATACACACCGCCCGCCTCCTGGTGGAGAAGCATCGCGAGAGACAGAAGCCGGTGCATATCGCCTTTCTCGACTTGGAGAAGGCCTTCGACCGCGTACCGCGTGAGGTTATATGCTACGCCTTGCGACAACACAACGTACCTGAGGAACTCATAGAGTGGGTGCGAATTCTCTATTCTTGTCCAAAGAGTCGAGTTCAAGCTGCAGCTGGAACCTCGATGGAGTTTCCCATCTCTGTCGGGGTACATCAGGGTTCTGCGCTTTCCCCACTCCTCTTTGTTGTCGTCATGGATGCCATCACACGAGATCTTGAGAACCCCGTCCCTTGGACGTTGCTTTATGCTGATGACGTGATGTTCGCTTGCGACGACAAAGACGATGTCGAGCGGCAGGTGCAAGCTTGGTGTGACCGCCTGGCGAAGTTCGGTCTCAAACTGAACGTCAAGAAGACCGAGTACCTAACGACTGACGTGAACGAGTCCGGCTCCATTGAGATTAACGGTACTGAACTTGCACGCACTTCGGTGTTTAAATACCTGGGATCAGCAATAGCGTATGACGGCGGTCTGATGGTTGAAGTGAACTCACGCGTGAGTGCAGCTTGGTCCAAGTGGCTGATTGGCGTGCTCTGCGATAGGAAGATACCAGAGCACCTGAAGATTTACAGAGCCGTCGTGCGGCCGGTAGCGATGTACGGCGCTGAGTGTTGGACTGTGACCAACACGCCTCAGCATCATGGAGATGAAGATGCTGCGCTGGACGGCTGGAGTCACGCGCATGGACCGTATTCGAAATGATGCTATTCGGCAGAAGTTAGGTGTCGCGCCGATAACGGACAAGATGCGCAAAGCTCGCTTGCGATGGTACGGCCACGTTCTGTGTGGGGAAGAAGACAGCGTCCGCAAGATAGGCCTTGAGTTGGAAGTATCTGGAAAGCGGCCTAGAGGACGCCCGAAGCAGCGTTGGTCCGATACCTTACACACGGACATGAAAATAGCTGGTGTCCACCCTGATCAAGCAGGATCGGGAAAGGTGGCGTCGTAACACCAGAAGAGCGGACCCCGCGACGAAGCGGGACAAACGCTGAAGAGGAATATATATATATATATATATATATATATAATTTTTAAGGATGAATTAGGAAAAAGCACTATAGGAATCATCCGAGTGTTATTGCTTTGTAGACACCGGGATGCGTCTGCGGCAAAGTTGTAATAATGGTTACGTTACGTTACCTGCAGAGCACAACACGAATATCACATCACAGCAGATTATATAGACAATATGCAGAGGCGGAGCTACAAATATCTCCGATAGCAGCCAGTGGGGCCAACTACCTCGCGCCTAGAGTGGACTACTTGAGTGCCATCTCCATTAGACTTGAGCTCAATTAATTGGCCGAATAATTGTTCGAGCTATTTCGAACAATTAATCACTCGATTACTCGAAAATCGTAAATTAACCGTTATTCGAACATTGTTCGAAATCGACTTTTGCGAAAAACCGTTATTCGAACATTGATCCAAATCGACTTTTGCGAAAAACCGTTATTCGAACATTGTTCGTTGTTCGAAATCGAACAATGCTTGAGAGGAGGGATTCGTCATATGAATTAGAGAGGGAGTTCAAAGAGAGGTGGCAGTTAACGGGTGCGTTACGTTGGGTGTCTTCCACTACTGTAGAAAGCAGAACGAAGCGCTCGACTACCGTAGGCTGACCGCGTGCCTGGCCTGCCTCGGACGAGATTCCGCAACGAGATGAGGCGAGTTGAGCAGAGCAACAGAGCATTGCTGCTTTGGAGGGGTACTTTCTTGAACGGGGGATACGCTCGGTGCGTCGACTCTCCTTAGCTGAGCTCTCCTCCAGTTACTTCATCTAATTCTCTAGCTCACTTCGAGGAGCAGCTCTGTGCTGCGTTCGAAACTCATTTAGCATCTAAATTGAAGAAAATACTAGTTTGACTCGATTGGATTGAAGAAAGACTTCTAGTCTCAAGATTTCACGTACCTAATGTTAGATGCGCTGCTACTGCTTTAGCAGCAACAAACGAAAGCAAATGTCTTTACTATTACTACCAGATGGATGTGGCTAATTCAATCTTTATTTCCTTTGCTGAACTGCATTGCAAGGCCACAAGGTGTCAGTCAACGCCCCAAGCATATGAATATCAGAAATATAAAAAGAAAGCAGAGCAAAAAGCGACTAAAGTCCTCAATCGACGGAAAATCTGCTCCGCGGCGCACATCCCACTCTGTTAATCCGTTATAAGTCGTCCAAGGCAGGCTGAACAACACGCTACGGTACCGTAACAAAACACCACATCCTACCGTAATCGTAATCGGTGGCGGTGGTGGGAGGCGGCGGGTCACTACGGTAATTCAAGAAAGCACCTAACGTACGAACCCAGGTTAACTAGAGGTAATGCGATATTTTGTTCGTTGTTGTTGAACAATAAATAGAAGAATCTAATGTAACACTTAATGAAATGCAGGACTTATTCTTCAGCGTTTGTCCCGCTTAGCAGCGGGGTCCGCTCTTCTGGTATGATGACGCCACTTCGCACGATCAAACGCTTGGATACCAGCTTCCTTTAAGTCCACGTGCAACGTATCAAGCCAGCGTTGCCTAGGTCGTCCTTTAGGCCGTTTTCCGGGCACATCTATGTTGAGGCCAATCTTCCGAACGGTGTCGCCGTCCGCACGAAGAACATGGCCATACCACCGTAGGCGAGCTTCACGTAGCTTGTCAGCAATTGGAGCGACGCCAAACCTTTGACGTACGGAGATATTGCGAACATGATCCAAACGCGTGACACCAGCCGTCCAGCGCAGCATTTTCTTCTCCATCACGCTGAGGCGGCTCTCAACTTCCTTCGTTGCAGGCCAGCACTCAGCACCGTACATCGCTACTGGTCGGACGACGGTTCTGTAGATCTTTGATTTTAAGCGCTCCGGTATCTTTCTGTCGCACAGAACGCCTGTCATTGAGCGCCATTTGGACCACGCTGCGCTCACGCGTGAGTTCACCTCGCACGTCAGACTACCATCAGACGCAATTGCAGATCCAAGGTACTTGAAATGTGTCGCTCGTACGAGCGCAGTGCCATTGATCTCAATGGACCCAGTCTCGTTTACGTCTGTCGTCAAGTACTCAGATTTTTGGACGTTTAGCTTGAGCCCGAACGCCGCCAAGCGGTCACACCAAGCTTGCACTTGTCGCTCAAGTTCGGCCTTGTCTTCACTGGCAAGCATTACGTCATCTGCATAGAGCAGCGTCCAAGGAGCAGGCTTCTGAAGGTCTCGCGAAATGGCATCCATTACGACAATGAAAAGAAGTGGGGAAAGCGCGGAACCTTGGTGAACACCGACGGAGATTGGAAACTCCGTGGATGTGCCGGCCGGCGCTCGCACTTGACTCTTAGGACAAGAGTAAAGAATGCGCACCCACTCGATCAGTTCTTCAGGGACACCGTGCTGTCGTAAGGCATACCATATGACCTCACGCGGTACACGATCAAATGCTTTCTCCAGGTCGAGGAAAGCAAGATGCAGCGGTTTTTGCTTCTCGCGATGTCTTTCCACAAGAAGACGAACAGCATGAATGGCGTCGATGGTGCCACAGCCGGCTACGAAGCCACACTGGTTGGTGGAAAGCCGGACGATCTCGCGAATACGTCCATCCACAATTCGCTCAAATATTTTCATACTGTGCGAGAGCAATCGGATTGGACGGTAACTTGTGCAGTCCGCGGGACTGCCCTTCTTCTTCCAGATCGGGATCGTCGTGCTTTGCTGCCAACTACCAGGAACCTTCTTCTCCGCAACAACCTGGTTGAAAAACTTCGTTAGCCATTCAGCAGGATTCCAGCACCTCGAGTTCCATAGTTCGGCCGCTATGTCGTCAGGGCCCGTTGCTTTGCCTGGCTTCATCTTCTTCAAAGCCGCTTCCGTCTCCTCCACAGTGATTTTCTGCACAGGACCGTGCGTAGGAGGGACGCAAGGGATAGGCGGATGGGCAAACTCTACTGTTGAAATTCTCTCGAAGTAGTCATGCCATCGTTCCATAGCCGTTTTGCGGTTCATCAGCAGATGGCCATTCTCATCGTTGATGCCAAAGAACTTTTCGATGTCCTCGCTCTGGCGATGGCGTGCTTTGGCAAGCCGATAAAGTTGTCGTTCACCATCGCGCGTCTCGAGTTTCTCGTTGACATACTCATAATGAGAAGCTTTTGCAACGGCAACAGCCTTCTTAGCCGCCCTCTTCGCTTCTTGGTACATACGCCAATTGTCGGCTGTCTTGTCGCTGAGAAAAGCGTGATATAGTCTTTCTTCTCTTTGACTTTTTCCTTGACGTCGTCAGTCCACAGCCAAGTCTGCTTCTCAATCTTACGCCGTCCAGGCTTCGTCATGCCCAGTTCGGAACGTGCAGCTTGTAGTATCGAATCGGTTGCACGTTTCCATGTCTCCTCAACATTGGTAACCGTCGGCAACCGAATACGAGCAACAACAGCTGCGTCCTTCTCTTTCATCCGCCACCACTTGATCCTTGATGGTCCGCATCGCTCGACCTGCCTCAGCCTCGGAGGGGCGATCTTAAGTGTGCAGATCAGCGGACGGTGCTGCGTGGCGACAGTCTCGTATGGCACAACCTTCGCATCTGTGACCAGCCTTCGATCGCGATGCTTGACAAGGATAAAGTCAATCTGTGTCTTGGTATTCCCGCTATAGAAAGACACAAGATGGGAGTCACGCTTTCGAAACATTGTGTTCGCGATGGTGAGATTATGCGAGTCCGCATACTCAAGAATTCGCTCACCATCAGCGTTGCGTGCTCCATAACCGAAACCGCCATGACAGCTGTAACCATCCTTCGCAGTCCCAACGTGGCCGTTGATATCACCTGCGACAACGACAGCGTCTTCTGGCGGCACCTCTTCTGTCTTCTCATCAAGCAGGGTCCAAAACTCGTCCTTCGCTCGCTCGGATCAGCCTGCCTGCGGAGCGTATGCAGAGAAGAAATGATACATACGCTGTTCAGCAGCAACAACGACCTTCATCAAGCGGTCACTGAAACGTTCCACGCTTGCAATCGCATCTCGGAAACGTTCGGATACGACCACACCAACACCGCTGGTGGTCCTGGGACTGCCGCACAGAATGGCCTTAAAGCCTCGGCCTATGTCCCTCGACTTGCAACAGGACCACCTCGTCTCCTGTACCGCACATAAGTCGATTCGTCTTCGCTCCAGTGCTTCTACCAACTCGCACGAGCGACCCGTCAACGTACCCACATTCAGCGTAGCAACGCGGGTCCTGCTTACGTTACGGGACTTTTGGACTTGCTCAGTTGCCCCCCGATGCCGTCCTCGCATCAGGGACCCTCGCATACTTCTCACACTCGCCGGGCTTTGCGAGTGCGCGTCGGCTCCCGCGGACGCCGTAGCATTATCTCGACAAACAGTTAACGCCATCAACCATGTGATGTGACATGGGATCTCCATAGGCCGGCCTGTCACAAGGGCCTGTCGCCTGCAATCGAGTGTCCGTGCTTTGCTTAGCTCGCATGGCGAACAGTTTCCAGTGGCACCACGTGGAGGAACGGACATCGCCACCATGAAATGCAGGACTAAAAGTAAGAAATATCCTGTTTCACCTCTTAGCCCTATACAGGATATTAAAGACGATGGACAGCTACCATTACTCCCGGAGGATCATCAGTAGGGCAGGGAGTGGTAGCGTAGAGGAAACAGTGTGGGAGTTATTTATATGCAAGTGAGATCAAAGTATTAGCGGGAAAGTGCAATGGGTACTGACTGGGTGATCAAATTATAGTAAGGTAAAATTATGGGAAAGTAAACTAATGGGAATGTAAACAGGATATTCTATATTAAAAAACAGATTTATTATAGAAGTTGTTGAAATACTGTATATACAAACTTGTGAATTGCTTTAAAGGAATTGGGAAGTTCATATTTATAGGAAATGTTTTTGTTATTAAGAATGCAAAGATGATTGCTTGGATAATAATTTTTTTACTATATTCCAACTTTAGTAGGTTATTAATTAAACTATTCAATCTATTTATAAAATCTTCTTTTTTCGTACAATTTCTAGAAATACGTAGAGTTTCAGTATATATTATTGATTTCTTAAGTACTTGACTGGTATAAGTTGAGCTATGAGGAAATCTAGTTATTCTAAAATTGAAAAATCTGTTTTATTATATTGTTTAGTGTACAATCTTTCACCAACTACTGTAATAGTTAAGTCTAAAAAGTTACATATTTTGTCATCAACGTTAGTTTTTGTTAAACTTAAACAATTTTGATAAGTATTCAGTAATTTGTTTTCAATGTAACTATTTTCTAAATTATGTATGATTAATATGTCATCCATGTATCTGTAAGGAAGGAAAACTTTGTTTAATAGAAAGCTGTTAGATGAGCTTTTAAATCCAAATAAACTTAGAGTAAGATCAGCTATAATTGGGCTGGCATTACCCCCTTGTGGAACTCCTTTAATTTGTCTATATGTAGAATTGCCAAGTATGCAGTAAGCATTATTTAATAAAAAATCCAGCAAATATATTATATCTTCTTTTTTGTAAGATCTGTAATTATCATTTTGAGAAGGTAAGTCACTATAAAAAGTTTTGTATTTGTTTACTAATAGAAAGTTTTTGTTAGCATTTTTAAAGCAAATATTTATGATTTCTGTGATATTTTTAATAATTGTGTTATGGGGGATGTTTGTAAACATATCTGTGAAGTCAGCAGAATAAAGCTTAAGATTTACATTATTAAGTGTACATATTTCACTAGATATGTTAATGTCGTTAATGGACCAAAAATTTTTAACACAGCCATTGTTACACAAAACATTGTAAGCATAATTTTTGAAGTGACTCCTGATATGTGTAAGAATAATAGCCAATTCAATAGCAAGGGGTTTGACACTACTGTTTGATGCACCAGTTATAAATCTAAACTTAACTGGATTTTTATGAAGCTTAGGTATACAATAAATTAAAGGAATAATGCTATTATTGACAAAACTTAGGTTAACAAACCAAACCTAGGATGTAAGAGTCCGATTTTTCTAAGTTATTACAATCCTTGGGAATTCTCTAAAATCTCATGGGCATTAAGCAGCGTCACGAAACTGCTGTCTAGTCGATTCTGGCGATATTATAGTTTTGGTTACTATCTCATCTTCATGCCTAGTGTTGTGTATAGTTTTGTCTGAATGACCTGTTAGAACAGGTATTCCAATGATTTTCATTCGAATTTGGGCACTGAATTCGAAATTTAAAAATCGTGTTTTGCGAATGTATTCGAATCCCAATCTTCATAAAACCACTTCTCGATTATGTTTGAATTTGAATATTCGAAAATCGCGGGCATTTGAAATTATTCCAGTACTTGAAAATTTTGTGAGAGCACAACTATAGTCGTGCGTATAGTTGATCCTATACTGGTTGTTTCAGCTGATAATAATAAGCGATAATAAACTATGATTTTGACAAACAAAAGCCTGATTAACCTCTTCAAGTTTTAAAATAAATTTTTTGTAAAGGTGATGATGTGTTACAAAATACATGTATGCATGTATCAGAGAATTGCTAACTTAAACTATTTCTGTCATTTCAAGCAGTTTGGGGTTTCGTTGAGAGCCGTTCCATGTTGCGTGCTCCGATGGAAATACGGCGTCCCAATTGCAACGAGTCTATGTGCCTGCGTATGCTAGCAATCCTTTTGCTACGTCGGTTTCGGTAGTTATTGCGTATTGTAATCGTATGCTAGAGTCTGCATGTGTGTAGGCCGACGCGCCTCCGAACATACGGAAGCTCGTCGAGATCGTTGCCGCGTCACACAGCGTTGCCGAGCGTCGCGCCGCCGCGGTCATAGTGCATTAGAAAATGTTCTGCTCTACCATGTGCAGATCAGAGCATTTCCTCATTAAACGTGCATTAAAACTGGGGACGAATTGTCGCCGTCGAAAAACGCGCTCTGTGAACGTCAAAAATCGTCATTCTTTCCAAAACCAACCCACGCGCGAGTTTCAAACGGCGTATAATGACTAAGCGTAGAAGCACGCTTTTTTGTTAACTTTGTGCAAATGGGGTCGGAGGAGGGGGCCACCATGTAAGGCACCCCCACAACGCATTTTGTGTTGCGCGAAAATGGAACTGTTATTCAACACTACTGTGTCGTACCCCTTCATTCATGGGCCTTCTCACGAAGACCGAAAACCACAGAATGCAAGGTGGCCCCCTCCACACAATTTATTGGCTCATGCTGTCGTTTATCCGTATCCTTGTTTGTTCTGTCTTCTTTTCGGTTCTCTATGGAACGTGCCTTCGAAACCGAGTTATTCGGTTGTTCGGTTTTCGAGAACAGCAAAAAATCGAGTTATTCGATTGTTCGATTTTCGAAGACGGCGAAAAATCGAGTTATTCGATAGCTTGATTTTCGAAGACAGCGAAAAATCGACTTATTCGATTGTTCGACTTTCGAAAATTTCAAAAAATCGAGTTATTCGATTGTTCGACTTTCGAAAAAAATGTCGAAAATCTCAACTCTAATCTCCATTGCCTTCTTTCGGTACCCTCAGGTTATGCCTGTGGATGTTACTCAATGATACTTATCTTAGAGTGCTCACATAAGTATGTCAAGCCATTCATTCATTCCTATTTGGCCTATATTGTAGTACTATATACATTCATAAATGTAGACCCTAGTTGAGTATTCACAACAAATGCCGTCGGATAGTAAACGCTATCGACCGATTGACCAATGTCTATTGATTTTACCTATGTTTCAGCAAATTACGCACTTCGGATTGGGATATTCGCGATCCTATATGATAAGTGAGGACGCATCTCTGCATGTTTGTCGGTCCGTATGTTTCTCGCCATGTAAAGAACGGCCACTTCAGAGTAGAAATTGTAAGAATGCGACAGAGGGTGGACGACTAGGAACTGTATTACACGTCCTACCCTACTATATTATAGAACGAGTTCAGCACAGCTTCACCAGAAAGCTTATGATACGTAGCTTGGGGTTTGCATATGACCAAAGTCCGTCAAGTAAAATTGGGAGTCGTGAATTTGGGCTGGACACTCTTGAGATTAGAAAAAGGAGAAATGACCTATTGCTCTTCCACAAAATTTCTAGCGATGAAAGCAGTATAAAACTCACTGACCTAGTGACACTGAGAGCATTTAATACTCATGCTTGTACAATAAACTATGATTCTGGAAGAGCCAAGCGTAAATTGTAGGCGCTTCTTTTTCTTGCATAGGACCCTCCCTTCATATGAGAAGCTTCGGAGAAGACAGAATCTTCCTGGAAATTACGAAGCTTTTAAAAAATTTCTGAAATCACATCTGAAGCCATAAGGTACTGATGCCTTAGACGTCCATCATTTACTTTTTCACCTAGATAATATGTTTCACCTTTTTCATATAGATATGCTTTTCTCGTTTGGTGATTTTTCATACAGTTTGCGCACGATTATTCTTGTACTCGTGTAAATAAATAAATAAATATCCTACTATCCTAGTACATATATGTATATATAGTAGGGTAACAGGATATATATATATATTTATTTATATTTATATTTATATATAAATAAATAAATATCCTACTATCCTAGTACATATATGTATATATTGTAGGGTAACAGGATATATATATTTATTTATTTATATTTATATATAAATAAATAAATATCCTACTATCCTAGTACATATATGTATATATAGTAGGGTAACAGGATATATTTATTTATTTATTTATTTATTTATTTATATTTATATATAATCGGCTAATGTCACGTGTCCGTCACGGGAAGGGGGCTAAAGCCAAGAGACGCTTACGACAGTGCGGTGTATGTCAACCGGGCTTCCTTTGAGCTTAGCTGTGGGCGATTGCTGGCGAACTATATCCTTGGCGTCGGATCGTACAAGTTTACGATATATTCAGCGGGCAACGCGTCAGGGTATGAATTGGGATCAGGTGGAAAGCGTAGGGATTCAAAAGACGTGCTGAAGACGTTCAACTTGTGTAGGGATCCCGAGTAAGGGAACCGTAGGAGGGAGGCCAGTGAAGAGGGGATCAGCAAAGGAGGACCACTAGAGTGTGGGGAGGGAGTAAGATGGACCAGTATTTCCCCCAGTATCGTCCAATGTGCGTCGGGTCTCTGAAGACGGGTCACAGAAGTCGCGGCACGTGCGTCGGGGTGCAGAAGTGTCATAGCAGCACATAGGTAACGAAGTATTAGCGGGAAGGGTAGAGAGAGAGAGGCTATGGAATTCGGAGTATTATTGCCGTTTGACCGTAAACGGTGTCGACCTGTCGACCAATACCGATTCATTTCAATTACGTTTCTACGGATTCAGCACTTCGGGACTCCCATGCTCCGTTTCTCGTCACGAAGAGAATAAGCACTTCGGAGAATAAATCGCGTACATGCGGTAGAGGGTGGATGGGCTTCATAGGAACAGTGAAGATTCTTCCCTACCATATCTCGCTGCACTATCCTATTTAGTAAAACCGGCTTTTTACTAGTCAAAATTAGGGCTTAAGGAGAATGGAGGAAGATTGGGGTTGTTCTATTCTCGGGGTTTGGTGTCGAAGCCCCCAACCAGACGTTTGGCGGTATATATATATATATATATATATATATACTACGGAAAACCAGTTTTAGTGAACGTAGGAAGGCCTAAGGAAGCAAATACAGCCTGTGTGTTCTATTCTCGGGGCTTGGGGCGAAGTCCCTAACCGGACTCACTATATAATTGAGCTTGTCCGTAGCTAGCGGTTAGATGTTACTTGGAAGCTACAGTGTATGCCAACCGGTTGTTCCCTTGAGAATTATCATGCGCGGCTATCACTGAATTGACAAGTCATCACCCAAGGCCGAAGTACAGTGACTGGTTCGCATATCGCTCAAGCCGTAATATGGACTACAGTGAGGCAAAATGTACTACCGAGTGATTTCAAGAGAAGCTTGTATAGCGTATAGCTTGAACTTCTGAGCGACCAAGTTGTAAAGTATGGAGAGGGTTTATTTACTGACAATAAGTATAATTTAGGAAAAGGATCGCTGCGGAACATTTTGAAGAAGGAGCTCCTGCCGAAGAAACCGAGCCACAACAGCAGTTAAAGTGTTAAACAACGTAGCCTAAGCGTCAGGGCCATACCTTCTCTATAGAACGGCGTATTGAAACTTCAAGTGAACGAAATGTCTAAGAAAGCTGAGAAGGGGCCAATGTTTTGTACCACCGAGTGATTTCAAGAGAAGCTTGTGAAGCTTATAGTTTGAACTTCTGAGCAACCAAGTTGCAAAGTATGGAGAGAGCTTAATTACTGCCAATGAGTATAATTTTATTCATAAAGGATAAAGGATAAAGGACGGCGTTACTAAATCCCTTCTGGGATGCGCCAGCGCATTCTACTTCTACGGGATGTCGTGGAGGCGACATGAATGCGTATTTGGCCATACAATGACTTGCGGTGGCCAGCCGATGAACAAGTCAGAGCTTTATCCTTCCCAGACAAGTCTGGTACCAATTCACCGACCCCGGAGGGATGGAAGGCTTGGTTGGCCTGGGCGGAAAATCCGAACCAGGAACCTGGTATGGGGTGCACGCGGCAGTCGCGCCTCCTCCGACTGCGCTACACGCGAATTTTATTCATAGTAGAAGTATAATTATAATTCGTATTAGTAGTATAATTTCGTTGACTAGCGTACTCTGCGACAGGAAGATACCAGAGCACCTTAAGTCGAAGATCTACAGAGCAGTCGTGCGGCCGGTAGCGATGTACGGCGCTGAGTGTTGCTCTGCCACTAAGGAAGTTGAAACGCGCCTAAACGTCATGAAGACGAAGATGCTGTTGTAAAGACAGCGTCCGCAAGATACGCCTTAACTTCCAGGTAATAGGAAAGCGGCCTAGAGGGCGCCCGAAGCAGCGCTGGTTAGATACGTTACATGCGGACTTGAAGACTACTGGTGTTTACCCTGATCTAGCGCTGGATCGGGAAAGGTGGCGTCATGACACCAGAATAGTGGACCCCGCCACGATGCGGGACAAACGGGCTGAAGAAGAAGAAGAAGAATGAGTATAATTTAGGAAAATGATCGCTGCGGAACATTTAAAAAAAAGAATTCCTGCCAAGGATGCTGAGCCACAAGAGCAAGTGTTAAACAATGTAGGCTAAGCGTCAGGGCCATCTCTTCTTTATAGAGCGGCATATTCAAACTTCAAGAGAACGAGTTGTCTAAGAAAGGTGAAAATGGGCCAATGTTTTTCAGATGTGACTAAACCTAGTGTCTCTCCGGATTCGACAGAAGGTTAATCATAGAATGTAGCTCCCACTAACACGGAGGACGGCAGCAGGCATAGGGTTCATCGAGTTCTTCCACTAAGCCTTGTTTACGGTTTCCTCTAAAGATTTTCGAGGGTTCACTTATATCTTAATCGCTCTGCGAAGCGGGAAGTGCAAAATAGGTGCGTCGTAGCATTTATTTCATATATAGAGTGTTGCTGATCATATTACAGGATGAAGAACGATGAACGCGACATGCCAGTGCTGTGGCACCAGTGTCTACTAGCAGTCTGCCAACGCTACAAGAATGATCTGAGTCCAGAGCAGAAGGCTGCCATAATGGAACTCATTAGGGTGAGGTACAGTAGTAGAACCATCATTAGCGGTGATGAGCTAATATTCACGTCTTTTAGTATCAGAATCACTACCTAATCACTCCTGAAATTCGTCGTGAATTGGAATCGAAGTCAACGGACGTAGACGTGCCAGCTACCAGAGTAGAAACTGTTGCCAGACCCAACGATACCATGGAGTTTTAGCACTTCAAGATATTTAAAAATTGTTATCATTGTCCGCTTGTCCCATGTAGTTGTTGTTCTTGTTAATTGTTGCATGAGTTGCTGTTATTTTCACAACCTGATTAGTAGCGCAGTATTCATTGTTTACTTCCGTCATAGATATTTGAAATAATTATTATGCCTTAAATTGTTTGAAAAGAAGAGTTTATAAACCGAATTTTGAACCTCTTCCCTATTTAATCTTTAGTGTGATTGATCAGAATACTTAAATCACGTGGAATTCTGCAACTTTTGTGTGCAATAACATTTACGGTCGCAAGGTAGCGCAGAGGAGGCGCCGACTGTCGCGATCAGGACTATTGTTTCGGGTCCCGCCCCCAAAGGGATAGAAGGCTTAGCCAACTAGGTTTTCCATGTCTTCGGGGTTGGTGGTTGGTACCAGACTTGTCTGGGAAGGATAGCACTGAATTAAACATAGGCTAACCACTGCAATTTATTGTATAAGCCACGTAGCATTAAAACTACCCCCACGACATCCCGTGCGGCTCATCCCACAAAGGGATTGATTAATGCCGTCCTTTGTCTTTTATTATTTTACTAACATTTGTGAAAAGCAGGAAGCACAGCTGAAGCCGTGACAAATTGCGCAAGCGGAGAATAGCTCCCGGCTTGGCTGTATGTAAGGAGCCCGGAACATACGTTCCCATCACCAGAAAATGTACCACTTAACCTCCAGTTGATCATCGAATTGTTGGATCAGGACTGAACCTCTAAATTTGTAGTCCCATCTTGGTGCCAGAATAGCCGAGAAGGTTATCGGCTGGGAGACGTAGACATAGGGTCATATTATTTGCTCGGGGCTCTCACGGAGAAGTCTGAACATCACTTTATGGTGGGTGTCCTGGTACTCTTTAGCATCCTCATCAGGAGGCTTCTCATTTGCCTGGAAGTTGTGTCACCGTGCATCCTTCTCTCAGTTCCTTTCGGTTCGCTTCAAAAAAAAGTGAAAGGGATTCATCAGGAGAGATGACAACCGGTCTTATTTTACAACAAGACACCTTATATAAAATAGAATGACGACAGCAGATAATTGTAGCAGCCTTGCGACTGATCGAAATCTGGAGTGCGTATTTAACGGTTAGCGATTTAACCTGTCAAAATGACTTAACGACCTCGTCGCCCTCTTGATTTGGAATGCCCCTGAAAAGCCATCGAATTCATCTCTTGACGAAATCTTAAAGGATGATTGCGTCCAACACAGCCGTAACTAGCGGCAGGAATTCAGCGAAAGGATTGACTCTGCTATTGTTATTTATTGGTAAACTATTGCCAGTAATTGTTATGCTGACTCCCCCATAAAGTCTGCCTATCCCATTTGGCACTCCTTATTCTTAACATCAACATTCTATTGATATTATTTAGCTGTTCCTTTTATTATCAAGCTGCAAGGGAAGCTCTGTCATTTTTCCTGAGTGATATTCATGATATATATATATAGCTGGAATGGCACCTCTTTACTCATACTGAAAAGTATTCCGTTTGTCATATTTCTCACAGCCTAACTGTTGTATACTCTCATTTTATACAATTCTGCGGGCTCTCCTTCCTGCAACCCGTTGCTCCGAGGCTATTTGATGCGAGAGAAGAGTTGAGAATATTTATTAAGTGAAAATATAAAGGCCCCTAGACATCTGCGGCGTTGCCGCTGCCCTATGCTTAACCACAGCGACGAGCGGCGTTGCCGCAGAAGTCTGTGGGGGCCTTAGGCCTCTGTTATACTCCCGCGGGAGCATCCGCGGAACGTCCGCGGACCAATGGTGCACGGCGGAGGCGGGCGTGGCGAGGCGCGGCGATTGGCCAGGTGAGGAGTCTTGGCGCGATTCCCGCCCTTCCGCGGATGCTCCCGCGGGAGTATAACTCAGGCCTTAAGGAAAACAACAGCAGCCACAACTGGGGAGTCGTGAGCACACGAAGGCCTCCTGCTGCCGGCCTTTTAGGGCCTGTTCATACTTCGCGACAAGAGCGACTCGTCGCCAGTGCAAAACATGCATATCGGTTAAAACCGAGCGCGCGCCGCCGAAAAGTGTCCATACTCGAGCGCCGGCGCTGTCGCTCCAGTCGCTGCTGTCGCCTGTTCTTACCTCCGCGCGCTGCGCTCTCGTTGCTCACACATCGCCCGTGCAAGGCATGCAAATCGATCGCGCGCCGCCGAAGGTTCATACTCCAGCGCCGGCGCTGTCGCTCCAGTCGCTCTTGTCGCTGCTGTCGCCTGTTCATACTTTAGCGCACGCCACGTACACTGCGCTCTCGTCGCTCTTGTCGCGAAGTATGAACAGGCCCTTAGCCCTAGTTTATACTTGCGCCGCCACGCGGCGCGGCACCACGATCGTCATAGATATCGATTTTTCGCGCCGCCCGGTCGATATGTATCTTAACCATCGTGCCGCGCCGCGCAGCGGCGTAAGCATAAACTAGGGCTTATGCAGTCCGCTTCCCGCCTCGCCTGCTCGCGACCCACTTAGCGGGAGACCACTTCCCGGATGGCCTCGGCATGCAGCTTCCCAAACACGGACTTAGCCATCAGGTCAAACGTCTGGGTCACGGCCACAACACCTCCCCTAGTAGGAAAATAATTATTATACTGTTAAATACTTATCCTACTACAAAAAATCTGAGTTACAAACGGAAATTAGACAATCACACTCAACAACGGAAACTAGGCGATAGGGGATTCATATCGTTGGACTGGTCTTCTGACTCTCGTTGATCTGCGTAGAGGAGGTGACACTTGAGAGCAGAGTGGCGTAGGCTGGCTATTCGAAGCATTGGATGCATCGCTGTTGACGGGTTGAGGAAGAGGTACACCGCGACGTTGATCGTCTTGTAGCGCGAGGACATCCAAAAGTGTCTTCAGTGCCGCCTTCTTTAAGACTATCATCTCCATCAAAGCGTGGGCGCATTTGATTCGCATGCTTCCGAATCACCTTCCCATTTACTCCAACTTCATAGTTCACGGGTCCAACACTCTCCTTCACCACGCCTTTCGTTCAGACAAAATGGGTGCTTTCCACTCCTGTACAAATACCTTAGCACCATTTTTGAACTTCCGCGGAACAGTTCCGTGCTTCCTATTGAACTGTTCTTCCATAATGTTCTAACACATTTGCTTAAGCCTGGAGCTGCTGGTAGAGAGGCTATATGTTGTTACATAATGTTTTGTTGCGATCAAAACTCTTGCGCCAGGCGGGACTCGAACCCGTATCTTCTGCTTTCCGGGCAGCGATGTTCGGCTTACACCACCGGCGCTGTTTTACCGCACGTAACATCCGCGATATCCTCGAGGCCCGTCAGCACCCACCCATGATACGATAACTTACACTGTCTCGCATAATGCTGTCCTTCACAATTCCAGCAAACCACCGGCTTCTTTTCAACCTTGTGAGTTTCCTCTACAAATTTCACGTTGCCAGCAATAGTGTCACGGTCCCTCTTCAGACTCAAGAACTTCTTACATTCCTTGTGCAACTCCTGGAGTAACACTTTCTTTCCTTCATTATCTTTACTCTCTATCTAGCACTGCAATGAGCCGTTGTCTTATTTCAGCCTCTTTCTGAGATTTCAAACCGAAAATCCGTAGTAAACATTTGATTCCATGAGAATCCAGCTCATGGCTTTTCGCTTTCTTGCAGAATTCGTTGTGTAGGTGATGTAGTCTTCGGAGTCACTCTTCTCCAACTTCAGACATTGGTATCCCGTGGTGAACTCCGATGTTTTGAAGTTAAACAGTTGCTTCAGTGTAAGCACTGTTTCATCAAAAGCAGTCCGAGACACCTCACGTGACAGTACATGCCTCTGGTACTTCTAAAATGTGGTTGAGTCTAACTTCCCACAAAGCAATCTGACTCCGGCACTCTCTGGTGATTGCCTTGTATCGTCAACCTGCACCTCCTTTTACCTAGAATACCATCTGGTAAAGCTCATCTCCGTCTTCAGATAGAAGGAGAATCTCTCGATCCGGTTGCTCAATGCGAACATCACGCTGGGAACGGATACTTTTTGGCTTCCGTCTTTACTCTACTCGTCCCTACCATTTGACTCATAACCATGGCAAGCATATCCTTTTGCTGCTTCTCAGCTATCTTTCTTTGCTCCTCCATGAGCTCTTTAAACATTGTCATCACCAGCTGAGGATCCATGGCTTTCTCTTTTAACTCCAATCACCGGACCTTTTTATCCGCTCGGTTTTTCTCCAACTAACCTCTTACAGGCTACACGGGCTCACTCTACTGGAACAACAATCACTGTTGTTCGTAACAAAATCACGCGAAGCTCTTTCTCCTTGAGTCTGAAACAATGACGCACCTTCCTTAAGCGACAAGTGGCTTCCTACTTCTGATCGCCACTGTTGTGTACTCTCCTTTCATAAAATTCTGTGGGATCTCCTTCCTGCGACGCGTTGCTCCGAGAGCCATCGGCATCCAACTTCCCAAACACGGACTTAGCCATGAGGTCAAACGTCTGGGTCCCGGCCACAACAGTAACACATTTACTTTTCGGATAACAGGTTTCAATAAGTGGCATTCAAGCTCATTTCTTCCATCTGCCTTGCGTTATTGTGAGGTAGCGGTTATGCCGGGAACAGGGAGTAAATAGCGTGCATCAGTGCGTGGATCTTCGTGCAGAAACGGATAAGCCTTAGTAAACTCTAATCAAAACGTTTATGACGTGGATAAGCATCTATTCGTTGACACAGGTTACAATTCATTTAGGTTTGGTACTGCTTGTTCGGTCTTAAACACTGAGCCTCCGCTGTCATCTCTCATCGGCTACCGTCCATATATTTTTTAAGTTGTAACCAGTTATAGCACTGGCGACCAGCATGAGGCGATGAGCAATAGTGATTTTGTAGATGCCTATATTCCTAGCTAACTTCTGAAGCTATTGTCGATAGATGCTGTGCGCTGTCTTCTTTAAGAACTTTACAGATAGAAAACATTGATCTCCTGGTTCGCCTTTTGTCTTTCGGAATTTATCATCTACCAAAGAACGCCTAAATCGAAAATAGCATAAATCGAATCGTCCTATGCCCTATCATCTCCACTTGCAGAATTCACATTTTTTGCAGCCTGCGCTGTTTCTGACGTAATTTATAACCCGTTATACAAGACGGTGCGAAAACCAGTAGTCTACACGTTTTAACAATAATGGTGTGATACTTCGGAGGCATTTAGGATCATTCATAGGATACTAATTACTTACTCTCTTTTCTTCTTATTTTCTAAGTTCTTTTCTAATTGTTGTTAACTCTTTGTTCTTAGTGATTTTGTTTACGTTTCTTCATAGTGGTTGATACTGTCTCTTCGAACCTTGGCTGTTCATCAGTCGAACAAAGAAATTTAACGACCATGATTTGACGTCCATTTTTGGACAGAATTAAACGAGAAAAATATGATTTGGGCATCAGCGACACAAAGAGGCTTCGGTAGTAATTTGCTTTTGACTGTTACTTAGTCGCATTGATCAGTTATCGAAACTTCAAAAATATTATATTATGGTAACATTGTACCCATTGCTCGCACGACATGTAGACATGCGATAGATGTGATATTGAATTTTTTTCGAGCTTTCAGAGGGTCATTGCATAGAAATAGTGGGCTAGCACTTTTATAGAACGTCATATTATTATTCTCCTACCCGCGTTTGTCCTGAGACACATGATCGAAATGTTGACGAGATGTCTGCCATCATCTCGCTGCATTCGTTCGCTTTCGTCGCTTTCGCTTCTCCCTTCCATTTCTTCATCAAGGTCTCCTCATACAACACAGCGAAGATGGTTAGTTTCGTCTTTACCGTTAGGTGCAGATGGTAGTGAAGCATCGCTTGCTTACAGGAGCTTGTCTTCACCGAGGAATACGATGCAGGAGGGAGGTCCCCGTTCGCTATTACGACCTCTGAAATTCACAAGTGCTTCGGAATTGGTCCTAGCCGCTCCTGCAGCTGCACAACCGTATCTACAATTAATGCGACTGGACAAACCTATCGGTAAGCGTTTTTTTTTCTCAAAACTAACTCCGGGTTGAGCTAGTTTGGAGAAGTAGTTGAAACTAGGGCACATAGTCCACTGGCCATCAAAACGCAAACGTCTCCACTACAGCGCATCGCAGATTTATTCCAGCTTAGTCTACAGCTAGAGAGGCACGCTGTTAGGAACAGAATTCCTCGAGTGAACTAAAAAAATTCCTGCTTCTACTCGCCAAACACTGTAGTTTCTCAGGAACTTGGCTTTTGTACTGGCCCTGCACTTGGTCGATTGCTCTAGCGACACCAGCTGGACAGCTTCCTTCATTGTACTACCTGAGCTTATTTGGAGCTGGAGCGCTACTTATGCGAAGCGCTGGTTGTGTAATCAACGATTTGTGGGACAAGGAGTTCGACAAAAAAGTTGGTTGCTTGTTGTTGTCATGCTTCTGGCAAGACGCCACGAGGTTGATGGCATTGAGCTGAAAGGGACAGTGTTTCCTATCAGCGTTTTTCCAGGTTGAACGGACAAAGATGCGGCCTTTGGCATGCGGGTCACTGTCCGAGCGACAAGCCATCGTTCTCTTGACTGGATTGCTATCTTCATCAGTAGTGGTGTTGATGCAGCTGAACTGGTTCAGGTATCACTTTTTTATGGTTCAGTCCATATAACGATGTATGATTGATATATGATTTATATCAAACAGCGCCAGTGGTGTAATGGCATAGAGCACTCCCGCCCGGTTACCAGGAGGTGCGAGTTCGAGTCCCCCTGTCGCTAGAGTTTTGATCGCAACAAAATATAGTTATGAAAGCACTTTGTTTATGTTCTCCACCCACATCAAGGATTTCGAGAATTATTAGGAATATTTCAGCGTTGCTATTGGTTCTGCATCTATGTTTTTGGTTGTTGGGTATCCACTGGCGAAGAGATATACGTATTGGCCGCAGTTTGTATTAGGTAGGTACATTTCATTCCTTTACCACAGTTTTCTGCTATTGCACCTCGTTAGCTCGTGGGAACCCAACATAAATAGACAACAGTTTCAGTTCCGGGATGGGGTAGTATTTGGTTGCAAGCAATAGATTTTGTAGGACTTATGCATTGGATAAAGATTATGACAGATTCACTAACCAGCGATCTAGGATGTACACTCGCGAAAGATCTTGCTGTGTTAGTGAGACCCGAAGCCTTCAAAAGAAATCCCATCATCCGCCATTAGTTCATGCTGAATTCTCGTGGTTTTCTGAACGACTGTTACCCGGAAGAGCAAGATGAAGTACTGTTGCCACTCTCTAACACCGCAAGTAGCGCTCTACAAGCAATGAAGACAATATTAAGTACAACAAAAACGAGTGGTGGCAAGAAGCGCTTTCATGTAAACTGGACAGTGCAGAAGACTTGCACTCTTTAACTGTAGTAGGTGCAGCTGAGGTGGATCGTGTTTTCCATCAGCAAACTAGCAAGGGAGGAATACTAGATGACCATGGGACTTTGAGATGGGATGCATATCACGGCATGCGGCTTCGAACGCTGGTTCCAAATATGTGTTCTGTTTCTGCTGCGTGCATCTGTGAACGGAGTTGTAGACCACTTTCATAGTAGGCTCCTTTGCCCTCTAGGTCCACACAATCACAAGAGAGCGAGCTCAAGTAGGGTTGAAACTGCGCTGCCGGCCGAGCAGTGGTGGTGCAGAGGTAGAGGAGCGGCGTGGTGAGGCGGGTGGTCCATGGTTCGACTTCGCTGTGGTGCAGGATTTTTGCATTTCCTAAAAAGATCCGCCACGATCAACCAAAGCTCTCTATGTCAAATCGCAACGGAAAAGGTCAGCAGAAAGGACTCGTCTTCATAATGACAACTTCATACCGGCACGAAGATACAATTTATCATGAGTAGTTCCTAAAAACACGAGGAGAAGACAAACAATGCGTAACACTAGTGCTGTGTATAGATGAGTGATAGCAGTGATATAAGATGTAAACCATTCCCTGTATAAAAGCGGTGAATGGAGGAGTAAGGTGTACCTTTTCTACGGTGTGTTCTGCTGCATTAGCAACAACCGAATAAACCGTCATTCTTAAGGAGCGTCTCCAGACACAACAACTGGCAACTGTGAAATAACACTACGAAATGTTCAAACATAACAGCTGTTGGCAATGACCGCAGCGGATAAAAAATACATCAGTGTAGCCGCTGTAAGAGCAGCGCTCTACGATGTCTACAGGGAAGCAATATTGAATCAAACGTCCGAGAGGGCGCTACCTAGATGCTGGGTTTTTTTTTGTGAAAGCATTGAACAAAGTTCTGGATGGTTCACCTTTACGCTCGATCCGCCTCAATTTTCGAAGGTGGTAATCAGAAGAATGAACCGAAATCTACTCTGCATACTTGAGAGCGGGCGGGTGCCGCTTTCAGTGGAACGGTAGAACTAGATCGCTTCATCCACCTAGACTAGATTGCAAGTTTAAACGCATTTTCTAGCAATACAAAATTGCAAAATTCACCTTTTCCTTCGACACGTCCACTTCACCGAAACGAAAAGATCCACGCTGCTGGCTGGTGTTCTCTTCATCATATTCCTCCACTGACTATGTAGTATTTCCCTCTTCTGATCCCACACTATACCTTGTTCATTCTCTACCTCGATGCTCCCGTATTGCGCAATCGCAAGATGGTTGCGAAACTGCTGGCCACCTTCTCTTGGCTTATATTAGGCCTATGGCATACCACCGACGACGAGGCCGGCGACGACAGGAGCGGAGCGACGGGAGATCGCTGTGGTTCAGCGACGAGAGCAGCGACGGTGTTGGACGGGGGCAAGAATTGGCGTTAGAGCGCGGTTGGTGACCCTTGCGTGCGTGCATGCGGGGTGTAAAGGGTCGAGCGACAACTGGTCGCCGTGCAAAGCGCAGCGACGACCGGTCGCTGGCGGTATGCCCCCTCTCCAACGACACGTAGTGCCGACGTGGCAGCGACAACCGGCAAGCGCGCGCCTCTCTCCATTGTTTCTGGCAGGTCCTAACACGAATAGTCGATTACTTGTCCGTTGGCAGTGCCGTCGCCGGACTCGTCGCTGGTGGTATGCCATAGGCCTTAGGAAGTATCGGAAAGGCCGAACTCTTCCAAAGGGCACGCCGACACAACAGCTGGTGAGAACATAGTTTGGAAGATAAGTCGGAACTGTTGTCCTTACCAACCCCTGTGTCCAAGAAAAAATCGCCCAAGGGGTATTTATTTACTTCTTTATTCAATACGTTCGCGGGCGTCAGAAATGAGTATTACAACAACATGAAGATACATATAAAGCGAGACAAGCCAATGTCAGATCTGTGAAAAATTAGGGCATGAATAAAAAGTCTGCTTACCTAAAGCGAATAAGGGGGCAAGGCAAGGAGTGATTTGTTAAACTTCATAACTCAACTGCGACTTCTTACCAGATCGCTCTAACTGACCCAGGGAGAAGGAGGACGGCATACATCCCGTCGCCTTCCTCGGTATGCGCTGGCTGTCCTATGAGGAAAAGCACCTTCAGCGTACTCCTATGCCGATTGATAAGAATCTTCTCAGGATCCCCCTTTGTTTGAGAAGCTGGCAGAGTAAAGAATTTGGAGCCTCTAATGCGCGGATAGTGGATTCACTTATAAACCCGTCAAATATCAAAGAATTTCCTGCGAGAAGCCAATGTGTAAAGACCCAGGTACTTGTTCCTTATCGATGCTTTAGATACCTTAGAGTAAAGGAATCCGCAAATGCGAATCAGAACCTTACGAGTGTAGTTATTCTGTACCTTTTCCATAAGGTTTATAAGAGTTTTTCTACTAGGAGAAAAAACCGACTCCACCAGCGGCCGAACGTAAGCCTTATAAGCCCTAAGCAATACGCTGTTGTTCTTATTGGCGAGGCCCTTGAAAACCTGGTAGGTCCTAAGCTGAGCGCGTCTGCAACAAATGGTCACATGCTCAGAGAAATTAAGCTTGGCGTCGTAGTGAAACCCTAAGTCTTTGATCGAGCCCAAGGTAGCAATAGGAAAATTGTCAATGAAATATTCACGTGAAACCGACGAATGATCATGGCTGAGAGTCATGCAAACAGTCTTGCTCGGAGAAAGCGGAAGCTGCCACTGTCTGCTCCATAGGACAAGCGCGTTCACTGCTGCCTGAAGACTTATAGCATCTTAATATCGTTGTTTCCCTGAGCTTCATATTTACATATCCTTCTTCTTAAGAGTGAAGCTCGAATTAGCGAAATGTTTATTGACAACGTTTCGGGCCTTAAGCCCTTCTTCAGGTCTAAAAGAACTATGATGCTTATACAAACAACAACAACAGCAATCGACGCATCACAGACCTGGGTTCCACCGACAGGAAGGGGGGGGGGGGGAGGCCAAGAAGTTACAGTGGTGCGATTTGGCCAGAAATGAAGTGCAGGGTCTCTGGGCTATTTATATATATCCGCGAGCAGTGACCGGTTTCTCGTCTCCCAAAGTCGCCATCATCCTCAGTCAGTCACGCCGCATAACCTCAGAGACTGATAAGGCTCATTGCATACTTCATTTCTTCCTTCTTGTTAATGGGTGGCTGCCAGTGTTTTATCTCAAGCGCTTCCTTAATCTTCCTCTCCACTGTATCCGTCAGATTTTTGTGAAGGATCGAGACTCGCAGCTGCGGCAGTGGATCTCGTGCGTGTCTGAGAGTGCGGTGCCTAGAGAATGGATTATCTGAGTAGCTTTGAGGGCTACGCAGTGCTCTTAAATGCTCATCCATTCTCTTGCCAAGTGGTCTCGCTGTTTCCCCTATGTAAAATTCTTCACATGTCATGCAGACCACTTTGTATACCACACACCTCATTTGGCAAATCTGGTTGCCCTCATCACAGATTAAGCAACCTGGCCTTTCACACCGGTTCTCGTAGGGACGTGACGTTGTTAGAAGACGTCGTAGAGATGGAGGCGGTCGAAATACGAGGCTTATAGGAAGCCCCGA
>OX375867.1:55598219-55755971 GCA_947359475.1 Heligmosomoides polygyrus bakeri | reverse complement strand
CTCACATTCTGTCCTGTACTGCTCACGGCTGCTTACTACATATGTGCCTGTATCCGATAAGACAGCTTCACTAAGAGCAATGTCTCTGTCTTGAGACATTACAACGATAACACTGCTATTAAGACAAGGCCTATAGTGTCTTCCTGTGGAGGACCAACAGATCGAATCAGTTGGTTCCTACAGCACCTCTTGTCGCCTTTACTTTCGTATGTTCCGGCACACTTAAAAAATGTGCAACAGTTTCTCGAACAGCTACGACAATGCGACTTCAATGGAGAGGAACGACTGGAATATCAGAGCTTCGACGTAGTTGCATTGTACACGAACGTAGACACTCGGAGAGCTGTTGAAGCCTGTTTGCACCATTTACGGCTGAACCACAGGAATATGCAGCTCTTTGGGTTACAAATAGAAGAAATTGAGGAGCTTCTACGAAGTGTAGTCGACATGAGCACATTCCGTTTTCGAAATGTGTTCTACAAACAAACAAGAGGTTTGGCAATGGGAGGCAGGTTGGCACCGTTGCTCGCCATTATTTTCATGGATCACCTTGAGCGGCCGGCCTTGTCTCCAAGGGTGTTATACTACGGGCGATACATCGATGACATCTTTGTTGTAGACAAATCGCGGGCAACACTGCGACAGACGCTCAGACGACTCAACTCAGCGTTTCCTACGATCGAGCTAACATCAGAGACTCCAGCTCCAGACGGATTTCTGCCATTTTTAAATACGAAGGTGAAAATATCGGAAGGTCAAATCAGTAGCATGTGGTATAGGAAACCGGCATCTCATAACATCCTTCTACACGCGCGGAGTTGCCATCCTATGTATATGAAACGAAATATCGTTCATCATACAGTAACCACATCTACTACAGTGACCTCCACGAATTCTCGAGAAGTGGAAGATCAGGTTGAGGAAATCCTGCGGCAGAACGGATATGGCATGAGGTTACTTCGTTGCTGGAAACCTCAACGATGCCCTTCTGGTTCTCCTTTGATTATGCCTTTCATCACAGATTCCTTCGCTCTGGACATCAACCGTGTGGTGAAACGATCGGGGCTTCCTATAAGCCTCGTATTTCGACCACCTCCATCTCTACGACGTCTTCTAACAACGTCACGTCCCTACGAGAACCGGTGTGAAAGGCCAGGTTGCTTAATCTGTGATGAGGGCAACCAGATTTGCCAAATGAGGTGTGTGGTATACAAAGTGGTCTGCATGACATGTGAAGAATTTTACATAGGGGAAACAGCGAGACCACTTGGCAAGAGAATGGATGAGCATTTAAGAGCACTGCGTAGCCCTCAAAGCTACTCAGATAATCCATTCTCTAGGCACCGCACTCTCAGACACGCACGAGATCCACTGCCGCAGCTGCGAGTCTCGATCCTTCACAAAAATCTGACGGATACAGTGGAGAGGAAGATTAAGGAAGCGCTTGAGATAAAACACTGGCAGCCACCCATTAACAAGAAGGAAGAAATGAAGTATGCAATGAGCCTTATCAGTCTCTGAGGTTATGCGGCGTGACTGACTGAGGATGATGGCGACTTTGGGAGACGAGAAACCGGTCACTGCTCGCGGATATATATAAATAGCCCAGAGACCCTGCACTTCATTTCTGGCCAAATCGCACCACTGTAACTTCTTGGCCTCCCCCCCCCCCCCCCCCCCCCCTTCCTGTCGGTGGAACCCAGGTCTGTGATGCGTCGATTGCTGTTGTTGTTGTTTGTATAAGCATCATAGTTCTTTTAGACCTGAAGAAGGGCTTAAGGCCCGAAACGTTGTCAATAAACATTTCGCTAATTCGAGCTTCACTCTTAAGAAGAAGGATATGTAAATATGAAGCTCAGGGAAACAACGATATTAAGAAATCTGAAGCTCCTACAAAGCCGATATGATCTATGTAGGAATACGTTTCTTTTGATGCTTAACTATATTGCGTCCCACCAGCATGCATTGGAGATCGACCTCTCTCTCGAATTCCTGCTCCGATGCAAAGCGAGTCGATTAACACCGAGATTCGTTCGTTATATGTTGGCGCGATTTGACCGTTATCGCCACGACTCAGTTCGCGCAGCAGTGAGGAACCTTCGATGGTGCCTCCTAGATTCTGCGATTGCTGAGAAGAAGCGACAACGAAGTAAACGTATTCGAGACATTGTCTATCTGAAGTCAATCTTGAAGCGAAGAGTGAGTGGAGAATGCTGGCGTCGCCTCATGGAATACCACAGTGCGAGTTGCGACTTGCTCCGCAGATCCGTTGCACAAAGACTGGAACAGAAGTTCATCCAGCTGAGATCGACACCGCCGCCATCCTTCGTAATTCCACAGTCTATCCCACCATCACGATGCACCATTATTGATGACGAGCTGGTGGACAACGATGTGCGTGCGATGTTGAATTTGGGACCAAATTTTTGTCCAAGGCCAAAATTTTCGGAACAAATAAAGAATGACATTGTTAGCGCAGTTCACAAATTTTGGTACACTCAAAGTTGGAAGGAACAAGTTGGAGCAACTGTTCCCACTCTTCAAGAAACCCTACGCAAGTCTCTTCCGTTCCCTCGCCCAAATATCCGTATCCCGAGTCGTTCCCCCGAACTTTCATCCAGAATTGCTGCCTTGAAGCATGAGCTCCTTCAAGTGTTTGACGAACACAAGAGCCGACCGATGATCGATAATATGACCACAGAAGAACGAAGAGGTCTAAGGAAGGCTATTGAATTGAAGAGCTCGCTACGATTTTCAGTGGGAGACAAATGCGGAGGCTTCGTTGTAATGTCTCAAGACAGAGACATTGCTCTTAGTGAAGCTGTCTTATCGGATACAGGCACATATGTAGTAAGCAGCCGTGAGCAGTACAGGACAGAATGTGAGCGTCTGAAAGGCACCATTCGTAGAGTCCTGGGTACAAAACTGGAGAGATCACTTCTCGCTCAACTAGTGCCGAAGAATGAAAGCGTGCCTACTTACTATCAACTTGTGAAAACGCATAAGTTACCAAGAGAAGGGAATGGTGCCCGACTGGATAACACTGCTATTAAGACAAGGCCTATAGTGTCTTCCTGTGGAGGACCAACAGATCGAATCAGTTGGTTCCTACAGCACCTCTTGTCGTCTTTACTTTCGTATGTTCCGGCACACTTAAAAAATGTGCAACAGTTTCTCGAACAGCTACGACAATGCGACTTCAATGGAGAGGAACGACTGGAATATCAGAGCTTCGACGTAGTTGCATTGTACACGAACGTAGACACTCGGAGAGCTGTTGAAGCCTGTTTGCACCATTTACGGCTGAACCACAGGAATATGCAGCTCTTTGGGTTACAAATAGAAGAAATTGAGGAGCTTCTACGAAGTGTAGTCGACATGAGCACATTCCGTTTTCGAAATGTGTTCTACAAACAAACAAGAGGTTTGGCAATGGGAAGCAGGTTGGCACCGTTGCTCGCCATTATTTTCATGGATCACCTTGAGCGGCCGGCCTTGTCTCCAAGAGTGTTATACTACGGGCGATACATCGATGACATCTTTGTTGTAGGCAAATCGCGGGCAACACTGCGACAGACGCTCAGACGACTCAACTCAGCGTTTCCTACGATCGAGCTAACATCAGAGACTCCAGCTCCAGACGGATTTCTGCCATTTTTAAATACGAAGGTGAAAATATCGGAAGGTCAAATCAGTAGCATGTGGTATAGGAAACCGGCATCTCATAACATCCTTCTACACGCGCGGAGTTGCCATCCTATGTATATGAAACGAAATATCGTTCATCATACAGTAACCACATCTACTACAGTGACCTCCACGAATTCTCGAGAAGTGGAAGATCAGGTTGAGGAAATCCTGCGGCAGAACGGATATGGCATGAGGTTACTTCGTTGCTGGAAACCTCAACGATGCCCTTCTGGTTCTCCTTTGATTATGCCTTTCATCACAGATTCCTTCGCTCTGGACATCAACCGTGTGGTGAAACGATCGGGGCTTCCTATAAGCCTCGTATTTCGACCACCTCCATCTCTACGACGTCTTCTAACAACGTCACGTCCCTACGAGAACCGGTGTGAAAGGCCAGGTTGCTTAATCTGTGATGAGGGCAACCAGATTTGCCAAATGAGGTGTGTGGTATACAAAGTGGTCTGCATGACATGTGAAGAATTTTACATAGGGGAAACAGCGAGACCACTTGGCAAGAGAATGGATGAGCATTTAAGAGCACTGCGTAGCCCTCAAAGCTACTCAGATAATCCATTCTCTAGGCACCGCACTCTCAGACACGCACGAGATCCACTGCCGCAGCTGCGAGTCTCGATCCTTCACAAAAATCTGACGGATACAGTGGAGAGGAAGATTAAGGAAGCGCTTGAGATAAAACACTGGCAGCCACCCATTAACAAGAAGGAAGAAATGAAGTATGCAATGAGCCTTATCAGTCTCTGAGGTTATGCGGCGTGACTGACTGAGGATGATGGCGACTTTGGGAGACGAGAAACCGGTCACTGCTCGCGGATATATATAAATAGCCCAGAGACCCTGCACTTCATTTCTGGCCAAATCGCACCACTGTAACTTCTTGGCCTCCCCCCCCCCCCCTTCCTGTCGGTGGAACCCAGGTCTGTGATGCGTCGATTGCTGTTGTTGTTGTTTGTATAAGCATCATAGTTCTTTTAGACCTGAAGAAGGGCTTAAGGCCCGAAACGTTGTCAATAAACATTTCGCTAATTCGAGCTTCACTCTTAAGAAGAAGGATACTTATAGCATCCTCTGATCTCGTAATAGCCTTGTACAGCTTAATGTCATCCGCATACATCTTGACAATGACCTCGCTGAATTCTAGAATCTTAGGCAAGTCCGTAGCACAAAGATTAAACAGATCGGCGATAAGACACCTCCTTGGGGCACTCGCTACCGGCCGACCTAACACCAGTATAGCACTGAACCAGGCGCACTTGAAACGTTCGATTGCTCAAAAACTCACTAATCCAATTCACAATAACGGTGAAAGTTAAGCCTATTCAATTTAAGCAGCAGTTTCTTGTGCGAGACACGATCAAACGCCTTTGAAAAGTCGAATTAAACTACATCACAGCTCTGTCTTCTATCCATAGTATCGCTCCATTCCTAAAGGCATTCCAGCAGATTCGTCTCCACCGACCGTCCCTTCATAAATTCATGCTATTCAGAAGGGAAGATCCCGGCTCTATATGCAAACTTCATAAAGTGTGCCTTAACAACTTTCTCAAGGAGTCTACAAAACACAAAAGTAACGCTGACAAGCCTATAGTTTTCAGTGTTCGAGGGGTCGCCTTTTTTAAAAATCGGTGTAATAAAAGAATGCTTCCAGCGCGCAGGGATCTGAGAATACATAAGAGACTGATTAAAAATATACGCCAGTGGAGTACAATAGAAGACGCAGAAGCACCTGTCCTGTCAAACCAAGGAAAACTTTCCACTACAGCGGCCTCACAGTGGGTAACAACCGGTGTGAGACCGTCATCCTCGATAAAAAACCTTGGCGAATTCGTCTGCCAGCATTTCCACCCTATCCGAGTCTGAAACCACTTGCTTATTCTCGACCCTGAGACAACCGACTCCTATTCTGTCCTCAATTCTACTATTAAGGAACCTATGAAACCTACGACAATTGCCAGAGTCTACAGCTGTTGCCTCTACGTAGCTATTAGACTTCCGAAGGTTTTTGTCAAAATCAGTATTACACCTATCAAACTCAGCCCAGTTAGCGGATTGGTTAAAGACCTTCTGAAACTCCTTTGCAAGAAGGTTAGCTTTACCAAGCTGAGGAAATAGAAACACCCTCTTCATTCCTTAGCTTTGGATTAAAGTTATCATTTTCTGTACGAGAGGCAATATATCTATAGAAAGCTGACTTGTCCTTTGAGAAAATGGATTTCTTTTCAGTATAAAGATTGTACCGTGAAAGGGCTTTGTCAAATTTTCTGCTGAAAAATAGATACTCAGCCCAATCTTCATTCAGGGCGGAATGAGTAGCCTTGTTCCATAAAGTAGTTTGACGACGTTTCATTCTAGCAAGGTAATCTGGAACGATCTGGCGATTTGGATCAACTAACCTCCTTCGCACATATAAATCTATAACATAGTGTAGGATAAAAAGCAGTGTTCCATACATTTCTTCGACATCATTTAAAGCGCCAAATGTGCCAACCCTGTCAATGTTGATTAGGTGTTCTCTAATTTTGGTATAATCAGCCTTTTTGAAATCTCTTATCCATGTCGAACTAACGGTCCGTTGATCTCTGCTACAAATAATTTTAAAAGTAATTGCAGCGTGGTCACTATTTCCCAGTGGGGCACCCACAACTACATCGTGTGCCAATTTTGGGGAGTTACATAGCACGAGATCAAGCATAGAGTTTCTTCTAGTAGGTTTATGCACTGCTTGCTGGAAGCCGTGGATATCGAAGAGATCTTGAAATAATTTGGAGCTTACTCCAGGGTTAGCCGAAGACAGGTCAGGAAGGTTGAAGTCTCCTAAAAGGACACATGGACCACTAAAAACGCAAAAGTCGCTTATGACCTTAACAAGGTTGACGGATGAACTTGTGTTACAGCTCGGAGCTCTGTAAAGGACAATGAAACGGCAAGGTTGTGTATCTATTTCGATATCACGGATTAAAATTTCATATGCCTCATTGACAGATTCACAAAAAAACTACTTCGTAGGAGAAGGAACTCTTTACGAGCAACATGACACCACCACCTTTTTTTCAAGCCTATCGCACCTAATGCCAACGTATTTGCTATTGGCTATACCTAGGAGAGGGCCTAAATCATTAATAGGTGTAAGCCAAGTTTCAGTTAAGACTACAATATCATAGCTATTTTGACAGAGGCTGAAAACCAAAGAATTGCAATTTTTGACAACTGACCTAATATTTGAAAGAAGACACAAGATCGGGATACGTGCAGTCCTTGGAGAACTCATCAGTTTCCCAGGGAACTGTTGAGCTCTGACTGTAGCGTATCCTGGGTAAGGTCAAGTTGATGGGCTTCAGACTGCGATTCCCTCCCCGCCGGTACAGCGTGACTGGAAAACGTTAGTATGACCCCTCGTGGCAAGACGTTCCCCACGCCTACGATCCCTCTCCTCCCTTGATAAGGAAGGCGTAGGTAGATACCCTTACATAGAGGGAAGAACCGCAGGCGAGGAGCCCGCCTTACCGCCTCTCTTTGGAATTTAGATGCAGGGAGCACAACTTTAATAAGTCGCGGACGATTCTGATCGGGTTTACCCATCCGATAAACTGCGGTAAGAAAGCACTCAATGTCTAAATAGTCAAGAAGTTGCCTGACACATGACACGTCATGGGAAATCCTTACAGATGCTCTATTATCAGAAGACTCAGGGAGATTCGACAAAACAATTGATCTTTTCATTTCAGTCTCAGATTCCGATGCATGAAACGCTCCAGAAGCATACCTAGGTGCACCATTTACGTTGGAAGCAACGGAATTGTTCAACTGTTGCTTGAGCAGCGAATTTTCTTCTTTGAGGTGACGTATCTCCGCGAGTAAATCGATGTTTGTCTTGATCAACTCCTTCATTTCGTTCCGGGTCTCATTTAGAAGTTCGAAGACTAGTGCGATGTACGGTGGCAAGCTATCCTTCGTTGCCATATCGTGCAAACGGTCGGCTGCTGATCCCTCGTTCTTGCCATTCGTTTTTGTGGAGGATCGCGTGACTCTCCTCACCGGAACAGTGGACGCACGAGCCGACGGCATGGATGAATGAAGAAGAACAACACGTCAACCTGACCGCAGAACTGAGAAGAAAAAATATACCTCTGAAGGTGGCGATTGGGTTGTATAATTAGTCCTCGCCACAAGGAGATTCGTCGAAGAAGTCGATAGTCGTAGTAATACACGATCGCGAAGCAGACGAACTGCGAGGATACGTTGATATGGTATAGCCAATAGCAAATACGTTGGCATTAGGTGCGATAGGCTTGAAAAAAAGGTGGTGGTGTCATGTTGCTCGTAAAGAGTTCCCTCTCCTACCAAGTAGTTTTTTGTGAATCTGTCAATGAGGCATATGAAATTTTAATCTGTGATATCGAAATAGATACACAACCTTGCCATTTCATTGTCCTTTACAGAGCTCCGAGCTGTAACACAAGTTCATCCGTCAACCTTGTTAAGGTCATAAGCGACTTTTGCATTTTTAGTGGTCCATGTGTCCTTTTAGGAGACTTCAACCTTCCTGACCTGTCTTCGGCTAACCTTGGAGTAAGCTCCAAATTATTTCAAGATCTCTTCGATATCCACGGCTTCCAGCAAGCAGTGCATAAACCTACTAGAAGAAACTCTATGCTTGATCTCGTGCTATGTAACTCCCCAAAATTGGCACACGATGTAGCTGTGGGTGCCCCACTGGGAGATAGTGACCACGCTGCAATTACTTTTAAAATTATTTGTATCAGAGATCAACGGACCGTCAGTTCGACATGGATAAGAGATTTCAAAAAGGCTGATTATACCAAAATTAGAGAACACCTAACTAACATTGACTGGGTTGGCACATTTGGCGCTTTAAATGATGTCGAAGAAATGTATGAAACACTGCTTTTTATCCTACACTATGTTATAGATTTATATGTGCCAAGGAGGTTAGTTGATCCAAATCGCCAGATCGTTCCAGATTACCTTGCTATAATGAAGCGTCGTCAAACTACTTTATGGAACAAGGCTACTCATTCCGCCCTGAATGAAGATTGGGCTGAGTATCTAGATTTCAGCAGAAAATTTAACAAAGCCCTTTCACAGTACAATCTTTATACTGAAAAGAAATCCATTTTCTCAAAGGACAAGTCAGCTTTCTATAGGTATATTGCCTCTCGTACAGAAAATGATAACTTTATTCCAAATCTAAGGAATGAAGAGGGTGTTTCTATTTCCTCAGCTCGTGGTAAAGCTAACCTTCTTGCAAAGGAGTTTCAGAAGGTCTTTAACCAATCCGCCTGCAGTAGTTCCGCGTTTTTCGCCTCCTAGGACAATGCATTACCTAGTTTCCCCCAAATGGGGCCTATGCTGTGGTTTCATAAAGAGGAGATTTTCGACATATTAATTAAATGGCCTAAGTCTTTCTCAACGTCTCCGGATCATCTACCATTAACGTTTATCAAACAAGTGGCGGATTGTATTGCTCATCCATTAGAACTATTTTTCAATTCGAGCTATATGAGAGCTGAGGTTCCTACAAGGTGGAAACATGCCTTTATTACGCCAATTCGCAAAAAGCCACCATTCAATCAACCGGGTAATTACCGGCCTGTCAGTATAACCTCTGTATTCGTTAGAGCTTTTGAAAAGATTGTAAAGAAACACATTCTGGATCATATTGAAGAGCATAACATCATCTCTAAGGAACAGTTTGGTTTCCTGAAACAACGCTCGGTTGAAACAGCTGTTCTTTCTGCTCTAAACGAGTGGACTAAATCTATGGACCGTAGAAAACGCACAGATATTGTATTTTTTGACTTTTCAAAAGCCTTCGATAAGGTTCCTACAGAAAAATTATTGTACAAGATGGGAAGGGCAGGTATACATCCTATGATTGTAGACTGGATAAAGAGTTTTCTTACGGGCAGAACCTGTCAAGTCAGAGTAAGAGGAGAGTATTCATCGGTTTATTCTGCCCCCAGTGGTGTTCCACAGGGTGGAGTACTATCGCCTTTACTTTTTCTTTTGTATACGTATGAGATTCCTGATTCAGTTCAAAGGTTTGGAGTTTCTTGTAAAATTTACGCGGATGATATAAAGATCTATAGAGAAGTCGACAATCAAGAAAGCTCCTGTGATGTCCAAGCGGCTATAAATTTTGCAGAGAATTGGGCAAGCACCTGGGAACTACCCCTTTCGGCTGAAAAATCGCATTGTCTTGTGATTCAATCTAAATCTCAAAGTCACCGTCCAACATACACACTCAACGGATCAATTTTGGAGTAACTTACAAGTGCACCAGATTTAGGGTTCCATTTCTCGAGTAACCTAAACTTTGAGCATCATTATAAAGCACTTGTAAAGAAGGCTAACTACCGAATTTATAACTTGTTTAAGGTATTGATAACCAAAGATCAACCTTCTTTTGTGAGAGCCTACAAATCTTACGTAAGACCCATTGTAGAATGTGGTGTCTCAGTTTTCAGTCCCTGTCAAAAGAAGGACATAAAACTCCTTGAAAGTGTTCAGAATAACTTTACCCGTAAGCTTTTTCTAAAGTGTCGTGGTCTAAATTACGACAATATTGGGTCTGACAGGGCCAAAATGCTCGGGTTGTCTAGCCTTGAGACTAGACGAAAGCGAGCAGATTTAGTTATGTTGTTCAAAGTTCTGACAGGAAGGCTTTCCATTGACCCAATTGGATATTTGGCACCCCTTTGACAACTGACAGAAGAGGGCATCTCCGACTCTACCTGCCACTTCCAAGGTCAAAAGTAAGGTCAAGTTTCCTCATTCACAGGAGCATCAGAGAGCTCAACATCTTGCTTTCTGAGAACGAGAACATTGTTAATATGTCTCTATCCTCTTTTAAACGTTTAATTACACTAAGGTTTCGTTGGGCTTATTTTTTGTTTGTTATATGTTATTGTTAGAATCTTACCGCATGCGATTGTTATCCGTGCCTTGTAATAAATAAATAAATAAATAAATTTAGTTCACTGATCAGCCACTTGTAAGCATGGGTGGTGGGATCGTGGTAATCGATTTCGCCCAAGCTTCACCATTTGACATAGAGAACTTTGCTTGATCATGGCAGGTCTTTTTTAGGAAGTGCAAAACCCTGCACCACAGGGGAGTCGAACCATAAACCACCCCGTCTCACCACGCCGCTCCTCTACCCCCTGCGCCACCACTGCTCGGCTGGCAGCGCAGTTTCAACCCTACTTGAGCTCGCTCTCATGTGATTGGCCCGCTCTACGTGGACCTAGAGGAGCCTGCTATGAAAATGGTCCATAACTCCGTTCACAGATGCGCACAGCAGAAACGGAACATTGGATCAGCGTTCGAAGCCGCATCCTGTGATATGCATCTCATCTCAAAGCCCCATGGTCACCTAGTATCTTTCCTTGTAAGCAACATCACTTTGCGCACCACAAAATCACAGCGAATGTGTAAAACTCATTGCAGGAGCCACCCTCAACTGGGGTGTACTGATTGCATGGGCTGAGATGTTGCCTCAGGAGCAGTTTTATACCGTATTACCGCTCTACATCTCTACTGTACTCCACACTGTAATTTACGACACCATATATAGTCATCAGGTTTTTAAAAGTTTCACCTGCTATTAGCTATAGTTTCTCCGGAGGTGCAGTCTATTTGGGATTGTCATCCTGTCCCTGCTCTCCGCTACTTACACTTAGGTGGACTTGTTTTGCATTTGGAACCTCGTCTTTTATACCCTCAAAATGTAAGGGTAGCTACAATAGATTTTCCGACATTGTAAAATCGATAGTGTTGAAATCCAATATAGAGTGCACCTCTGGTTGTTGCTGGTCGGAGGGGATGTTCGTGATAGTGGTTATGTGCACGCTACGCTCCGATTTTCGATGAATGCACGTTACGTTCCAGTAGGTGTTGAGCTAACGAGGTGTTCCGTAGAATAGTGACGCGACGGTGGTCGACATCTCGTCATAGATCAGTCGATTGCGGTCATAGATCAGCGCACTGCTTCTTGCCTAAAGGCCCCCACAGACTTCTGCGGTGTCGCTGGGCGGCGCCGCTCAGCGCCTTGACTCATCACTAGTGGGAGCGGTGACGGCGAGGTACTGTACTGTTTCTAGTGGGGACCGACTGGTGCCTAACAATAACGCGCCCCGATGACGATCGCGCGCCCGCATCGACCGTCTCCGCTCTGGATCCCGCCGCGAAAGGGCAGAGCGCAGACAGACAGACGCTGGAGCGGCGCCGCCGGGTGGAATGATTCAAGTCATTTCCGCCAGCGACGCCGCCGGTGCCGCCGGCCGGCCAGCGGCACCGCTGGAGGCGAGCTCTGCGTCTCTGCCCTATGGCTAAGCATAGGGCAGCGGCGCCGCCGAGCGGCGCCGCAGAAGTCTGTGGCGGCCTTTACTGACTGGTGGCCACTGTCAATTCGCCGGTCATGGCTGCATGCAAGACGAATGATCAAATGGGATGTGTCAACTATGCTTGGGCAGACCCATTATCGAGTGTGTGCAAATAGGTCGAATTGTCCATTGGAAGTGAATAGAAGAAACAAGTATTCGTAATGTGTAGCGTGGCCGGGTGTACATCTCCGCTAAATTGTGCGAGACATTTACAGGGGAGCTTGAGGAAAAAAGGGTCGCAGAGATTTTAAAAAAGTAATACCGAAGCATTTGGAAACGAAGTGCGAACATTGATACAATAAAGGCAGTTGAATGTTCGTAAGAGGAATTACTTAGGAGTCTGGCTTGACATGCAGTGCAGCTCAAAAACCTCTCTGTAAGCTTCACAAATTTGTATTTATACTTGATTAAATTCATAAATGCGAACAAGATGCAAATAGCCCTTTGTGAAGCTAGGTATTTGGTAACTTTCATTAGGTCCAAAAAAGTACAGAATAATTGTTCAGCATTCAGTATCTCGAAAAATGCATAAAAGGACTTTTCAGCACATAACATCTGAAGTATTATCAGAAAAGTTGGCGATGACATAAAAATACTTATAACCTATGCCAATCGAAACGGCAGCAAACGGACTTTTGAAGTATGGTAGAATATGCTTCTTCCTTTGTAGCAGTTCGGCTAAACATGACGTTATTTCAGCAAAGGTTTTTCCCTTGTCCTTTCCTCGACTCGAGTCGTGAAGGGCAGCAGTGCCGATTATTTTGCGTACACCCTTTTACTTACACATACCCGTCGTAGCCTTCTACCTTCCATCATTTCACCGAAAATGGTTGCCAGATTGGTGATCTGCATCCCAAATAACCCTAGTGACGAATTTCGGACATTTTTCGACCTCTGGAGTCGAGGGAGTGAATGCAAATGCTCCTATCTGCAATGCCTTCGACCCGTCTTCCGTAAGTGTATACGAGAGTGATGAGGAAGAAATACACAGCAAGGCGTCCAAACACACGAGTTGGATAAAATATGCTATACTTGGTAACGGTTAGCTGAAATAGTGAAAGTTGCGAGAAGAGTAAAAAGCAGTCTTTAAAGAAATCCGAAGGACGATGAGCATGCCTTGGTGATGGGTCAATTCAATACTTGTCGATCGTGTTCACAAATGAAGTGACAGCGAGAAACACTTCCAAAGCTAATCGAGAACATCCCGAAGAGGTCATATGGGGGTAGCATCCAACAAGAGCTTCCTCAGCGAGAGGAGCGTAGTTTAATGGGCGATCGACATCACCCACCCCGACAAAACTAGCTTCTTCCACATCTGACTACAGGTTGAAAGCGGGGTTAGGTAGCGAAGAAGGTACCCTACCGAAGTCAAAATGTAGTCCTTATTTGTAAAAATGGGAGCAGTCCACAGAGCAGTCGCTATCCACTCGGCCATCTAGTCGCTGTTGGCACAGTTGTGAATGAATCACTTGAATGTACATTCCAGCTTCGTCTAGGAAACGAAGGAAGTTATCATATTACGATAATCTAACTTTAATTTGAGCTCCAACCTTTTGTGTGTCAAGTTCTGAGCAGGACAGGGCCATTTCAGGGGTCACTTTTGCCTCATCAAGTCGCCAGGAAGCGATACAATTTTTTGCCATTTTTGGACCACCCAGGGGCACTTAGCAAAAGCGAAACATAGTTCTGTGATCCTCGTCCGATGCCCTACAAGACCATATAGGTCTATTCATAATCTGCGGACCGAGTTCAGTGACCTCCCTCGTCAGTAAGCAAATGATTTTATTAAAATCAACACAACAGAGACAGCACGGAAATATAATACGACGATGTGAAAGATGACGATGATGATGATGCCACAGATTTTGCACGGGGTACAACTGCTTTCGCTCCCTGGTGGACTGGTGTGCGACACGACGATGACGAACTGACAATCGATGAGACGGCTTGACGAGGATCCGGACGCAACCACAGGAGTGGGTGGAACGAACTCAGCAGATGGCAGCATGATGCAACGCAGTTGTCCGGATGGTAGGTCGACGGCGGAGCACTAATGGAAACCGATGACCCAAGACGAGGAACGTGAGCAGCGAGCGAAAGAAGAGGAAACCTAAATAAAAATTCGGCAGTTACTTTTCAGTAGCCTACCAGATGGATGAGCGCGGCTTCGTCCACAGAAACAACAGACGCGGCCCTAACAGCACGCGCAACCCTGTACTAGGCCTGACTACGGACTACCGGGCGACGACGGCGGTCCAGACGTGGAGAACGGCGGCCCAGAACGCGGTACGCACAAAAGGCTCAGCAAAGGAGACGTAAGAGGACCAGGAGAAGACAGCAGACTGCTAGGACTCCATCCAGATCTTTCTACACCAATACACACGGCGCGCTGCGGCAAGGCGCGCTACGGCTACGCTCTCAACGACCCCTTTATCTCCCTTAACTATCAACAGAAACATGTGTTTTGTTGGCTTTCCTCCTTCTTCCTATTCAGCGAAAGCCACCGATTGGTGACAGGGTCCACATTTCTGATGTGTTAGCGCATCCTTTCGCGATCGTATACCTAATCAAGATGTATCTTAGCGAAATTCATGTACCAATGCGACCTATCGAACCAGTGCTGCTTAGTTCGAGATCGAGGCTCCTTAAGGTCAAGCCCTGGCTTTCGAACGATCTCACCTTTTGTACGAAAGACGTGTTTACGGCATCGCAGACGAGTTCCACGCAGCTTCTCAGCTGTCGGAGTGACACGGAACCGTTGGTCCATGGAGTTACTGCGTGCTCCGTCCAATAATAACGCCGACTGCTCACTGTAGCATCTTCACTTCCATTACATTGAGGCGCCAAAATTTCTCTATTCACGGACCAGTGCAGCGCCGTAGATAGCTATTATACGGAGTGCCCTGTAGATCTTTGACGTTAGATTCTGGAACATTTTCTCGCATAAAGCGCGACATGTTAAAGCAGCAATTTCCCCAGATTTACTTCTATGAGTTCAAGCTCGGTCGTACTGTGGCGGAAACATGAACCAGGTATGGGGCCAAGGAAGCGTTAACGAACCCACGGTATGCGCTGGTTTCAAAAACTTCGTCGAGGTGAATTCAACCTTAAGGATGAACCAGGTCGCGGACGTCGCTTTAGCATTGATGCAACGATTAAAGACCTTGGTGGAAGCAAATACACGTGTGACCGTTCGATAATTAGCGGAAGAACTCTGCGTAAGCAAATCGAGGGTTTGGGAATATCTGCGGAAAACTGGAAAGACGAAGAAGTTAGGTAAAGAGTGGAACGACCACCAAAAAAAATCGTCGGTTCGAAGTGTCGTCAGCGCTGCTTCCTTGCAACGAGAACGATCCATTTCTCAACCGTATCGTAACTTGTGACGAGAAATGGATCCTCCTCTATACCCGGCGACGATCGGCTCAGCGGTTGGACCGCGATGAAGCTCCGCAGCAGTTTCTGAAACCGAAATTGCACCAAAAGAAGATCATGATAACTGTTTGGTGGTCTGCTTCTGGATTAATTCACCACAGTTTCTTGAATTCGGAAAACAATGACGACGAGAAGTAAGTCTAACAGATCGACGAAATGCACGAAAAATTCCGACCTATGTGCCCGGCACTGGTTAACAGAAAATGACCGGTCCTTCTCCACGACAACGCGCGCCCACATGTTGCACATCCGAAAAATTGAACGAGTTGGTCTACGAAACTCTACCAGACCCACCATATTATCCGGACCTTTCGCCAACCGACTACCACTTCTTCAAGCATCTGAATAATTTCTTGAGCGAGAAATGTTTCAATAATCGAGCCCAGGTGGAAACTGCCTTCGACGAATTCACCCGCTCCAGAACTCCGGACTTGTACGCAACAGAGATAAATAAGCTAGTGTCTTGTTGGCGAAGACGTATGGACTCGAACGGTTCTTACGTCGATTAATAAAGTTGTGTTTGAGCAGAGATATGTCGTTTTAAAGTTTGAGGCCCAAAACCTGCGTTAATTTCCGGACAACCTATCGAATAAAAATCGGGAAATCTTGAACGTGGGCGTGGTGCAATCTCTGTTCTCGCACTGAAAAACGGCCGCTTCTCAGAGCACGTTTTAAGAGATTTTCTTCCTTAATAACTAATTTTTTAAGGGTCACAAGGCAGCAATCTTTTATTAGGGTGGGCCAAAAGTAATGAGACTCTTCATGCCTTGTCCATATATGTCGTGACTGGAGTCCGGTTTCGTGCTTCTCGTATTTCGCCACCTAAGAAGTGAGCACTTTCGCCCTTTCCGGAAGCATGCCAAAACCCCAGTCTGACGAGTCGACCTGTGTCGCGCAAGTGTCGTCCAATTTCCAACCCCGAGCAGCCCGGTGGTGACCTGTTACCGACCTTCGTTCGGCGGAATGTTAACGGCGAGGAGCACCTTCGGAGCTTTTGAGTGTGCGCCCATAGACCGGTATACTGGAAGCTGTTTTGCAAAAGCTCGACGATGGTTCGCAAGGCAATGGTGCACGAAATAGAAGAGATGGATCGGCGACTTGCACTTATTCGGTCTCAGCGCTTCAAGAAGGTCCTCCTCTTCGACAACGCTGCAGCCCATCGGGCAAAAGTGTCCACGGATAAGCTTGCTGAGCTGGACTACGTTCACATGTCTCATCCACCGTATTCACCAGACATCTCTCCATGTGACTACCACTACTTCTTCAGTCTATAGGTCTTCATTGTCGGAAGGGACACAAGGACCCAAGCAGATCTCGACAACCATAACGAGCAGTGGATCAGCAAATCGCCCAAGCAGTTCTGGAAGGATGGGATCAGGAAGTTGGCTGATCGATGGCAGCAAGGTCGTTGAATTTGTCTCATTACTTTTGGCCCATCCTTTTATATATATATATATATATATATATATATATATATATATATATATATATATATATATATATATATATATATATATATATATATATATCCTTTATATATAATCGGCTAATGTCGTCACGGGGAGGGGGACTGAAGCCAAGAGATACCTACGGCAGTACGGCGTATGCCAGCCGGGCTTTCCCTGAGCTTAACCCTGGAAGATTGCTGGCGATCTGTATCCTTGGCGGCGGATCGTTCAAGTTTACGATATATTCAGCGGGCAACGCATCAGGGTATGAATGGGGACCAAGTGTGAAGCGTAAGGGAGTTCCGGTATTTTCTCTCAATATAGTCCAATGTACGTCGGGTTTCTGAAGTCACAGAAGTCGTGGCACGTGTTGATATGCAGAGTTTCATAGACGTCGCGGCAAGATGGCGACACGTGAGTGGAGACTCAATGTCACATGCTTGCCTCTACCTCCGTTTCTTAGCCATAGGTAAGTATTAGCGGGAGGGGGGGGGGGGGCGGAGGTAGGGAGAGTGACTATGACATTCTCAGGACTATTGTTGCCATCGGACAGTAAACGCTGTAGACCTACGACCAATTCCGATTAATTTTAGTTATGTTTCTGCAGATTAAGCACACGGGATTGGGACCCTTATGATCTGTTTCTCGCCACGTAGAGAACGGACATTTAGGAGAATAAATCGCGTACATGCGATAGAGAGTGGATGGGCTTCATAGGAGCAATGAAGATTCTGCCGTACCATATACCGCTGCACTAATCTATATATTACAGTAAAACTAGTTTGTATTTAATAAAAGCAAGAAGGCCTAAGGCTGTTCAATAATTCCTGTCCGAAAATTTTCAAAATTCTATAATTTTCCTTAGAAGTGTTATAATATCAGGCAAGTGTAAAAAACCTTCTAGAAGGTTCTCCAGAGTTCCACGCTAGGGGTATGTAAGGCGCAGTCGCCGCGTCTAGCTACCAGTACAAGCTAAAATGGAGGCCGCGTAGCCGTCTGCCAGTCCCTCCTCCTTCGTCCGCATCGCAAGGAGTTTCTCGAGGACCTGGTCACTGGGGATGAGAGCTGGGTCCTCTACGACAACGTTGCCCGCCGTCCCGTCTGGGTCCCGCGCGGAGAAGAGCCGCCGACGACGCCGAAAGCCGACTGCACCCGCTGAAGATCATGCTCTGCTGCTGGTGGGACGCCAAGGGCATGCTGTACTTCGAGCTGCTCCCGCAAGGCAGGGCGGTCACCGCCTCCATCTACACCGATCAGCTCGAGAAACTAGCCGCCGCCATCCGAGAAAAGCGTCCCCGACGGGCCTCGGTCCACCTGCTGCACGACAACGCGCGCCCCCACGTGGCGAAGGAGACCCAGCAGAAGTTGGCGACGCTCGGCTGGTAGACGGTTGCCCATCCACCGTACCCATTCCCCGGACCTCGCTCCCTCCGACTACCACTTGTTCCGCCCTCTGCAGCACCATTTGGCCGGAAGAAAATTCACCAACTACGACAACCTCAAATCCGACATCGCGGACTTCTTCGAGTCGCAGCCCCCGGAGTTCTGGGCTAAGGGCATCGGCGACCTGCCCAATGGATGGGCCACTGTTGTGGATAACTGTGGTGATTATATTGTTGATTAGACTTGTTTTTCAATAAAGTTGAAAAAAATTAAAAATTGTGAAATTTTCGGACAAGAATTATTGGACAACCTGGTATATAAATATGCTACTTACGACTTATATTTATTTATTTATATTTATATATTAGGATGTCCAGAAAGTATCTGCAGAAAGCTTCGCAATGTTCCAGATTTTTTCTAGAATGTCCTGAAGATTTCAGCATAAGTGCTGTATAAAGACACTATCCTGCTGTATCTGCATAGCTTATCCAGCTCCGTCTTCCTTGCCTATTTCACTGTACGATGGCCGAACTGTCTACCCATATTAGACACGTACTCCTTTACGAGCTTGAATCCGGGCACTCCGCTGCAGAATCCTATCGAAACTTGTGTCGTGTATTCGGCTCCGAAGCTCCGTCTGTACGGTCTGTGTATAGCTGGTTCGAACGCTTCAGAAGCGGGAACAGGAGTCTCGAAGATGAGCCTCGCTCTGGTCAACCGACAACGATATCTTTGGACGAACTGAGGGAACTGGCGGAGCAGCGTCCATATGAAGGTGTGCGTTATTTTGCTGCTGCTCTTGGCTGTTCCCGATCTACGGTGGACAATGAACTGCGATCTCTTGGAATGGTTAAACAGCTCGGTCAGTGGCTCCCACACGAACTGAACGACGACAACCGGCGAAGACGTCTGGACGTATGCACTCAGCTGCTCTCCCGAAATCGCAACTTCAACTGGCGGACACCGTCGTCACAGGAGACGAGAAATGGGTCCTCTACGTCAACCACGCTCGTAAACGTGCGCGGTGCCAACGCGATGAAGTGCCAAAATCTTTCGTAAAAGGTGAAATTCATGCGAGGAAAGTCATGCTATTCTGAGCGTCTGGTGGAGAGTTCATTTCGAGTTGCTGCTTGACAGCACGACTGTCACTGCCGAGGTCTACGCTACCCAATTGCAGAGACTGGCCGACAAGATGCGCAAGGAACAGCCCAGGCTCGACAAAGTTCGCTTGTTCAACGATAACTCGTGCCCACACATCGCGAAGACTTCTCAGAGAATTCTGGAACTCGGATGGGAAGTTCTGCCGCATTCACCGTACGGCCCGGGTCAGGCTCCAAGTGACCACCACCTTTTTCGATCACTTCAGCATTATCTGGAAGGGAAGCGTTATGAAGATCGTGACCACCTCGAAAGTGATCTCCGAGCTTTTTTCGCCTCCAAGTCGCCGGATTTCTACGAATTTCTAAGAATTCGAAGTCGCCGGATTTCTAAGAATTCGAAGTCTTGTGGAACGTTGACAGAGAATAGTCGACGTTGATGGAAATTATTTGGTTGATTAACAAAATGATCCACCTTTAGACAAGGAGCCTTCGAGGGAAGAATTCAAGCTGGCCGAACGGATGGCTACCGTACTGAAAGATTTCGAAGCACATCAACTTGAAGTTGACGAAGACAAATAGCTGGAAGTGGTGGAAACCAAGAAGAATATTGGGATCCGCAAGATGAACTGATAGGCGTGGAGAGGCAACCAAACAGTGGACATATGATAACGTTTTCGGGTGGAATTCTTGTTTCGGAAGAAAAGGTAAGCCTTCAATTGGATTTCGCATATGGAGTCGATGTCATTGATCCATGTATGGAAGCAAACTGTGAGGAGCCTGTAGCTTTTATACAGACTGTCCGTATTGTGATCAGCGCTTCTGTTTCATGCACTTTGTGCTTGTGTATCACTGATCATGAACGTTTACACGCCAGTAGGTTGAGTAGCTTTATCATTGCGTTTTGAATAAAAAACTGTTCAGTAACAAACTAGTCGCAAGAAAGTTACTCTTCACAGCATACAGCTGGAAAATGCACAGAAAATGTCTGAAAATGGTATAGACGTCAGAATCCCTTACGTCTCAACCAATTAGTTGAAATGCAAAAATACGGCAGCTCAAAAAACCTCTCATCAAGCAACGTCATTATCCACCGCGCTCCGTGCCGCTTCACAGCAGAGGCCTCGCGAGCGTACAAGATTCCGAACTCTTGAGGCGCCCATTCCATTGTATATTCAAGGACCCCCAACCCCTTCGGTTTACCGGCTTGGCAAAAAATAAACACATTTTTATACTGAGGGGACTCTTCTTGTATGACTCGCTCTCCCCGTTCAGACATACGCTTCAGACCCTTTGTTAGAGTATTTTTTATTATTATAATAAGGCATAGACAGACACAGACTGTCTAGCATGGAAATTGTAACAAAACATTAAAGAAAACTACACACATAGAAGAAAACTAGAACAGTAGCCAAGCAAGCAATAAATCACAGGAAACATTTCTTGCACTGTTTGATATTCAACCTTTTACAAACTTTCTGCAGGCTTGAGCAGAGAGCCTCCCTAAGTCTCATACTTCCCAGTAGCAGCTTGTATCCCTTGAGAATGCTATAGGTTAAGAAATGTGATCGGATACGCGATTTAGCAACTGAGACTCGAAGTTTCAACTTCCCTCTCACGGATCAGGCTTGTATTTCGTAAATCGTGAATCATCATAATTACGAAAAAACCGTCGTAAATCGAAAATCGTAAGAGTTACGTGGCCTGTGGTGCAGTACATCTTTATTTCCAGAGGGTTTTTTCTGCTAATGTTAGCCAGATGTCACTATTTGCCAATGAGATCGTCGAATATGTGGGACGGTCAGGAGGTACACCCGCCCCCTGCTGGGGGGGGGGGGGGGGCGTGCGATCTTCCTCTCATCTTCCTAGCTCACCCACCCCCACCCCCTATGCTTCACCGAGAGTCTAACGTCTGCCTTACGAAACCTTGACACGCAAAACAAAAATTTCCTGTCCGCAGAATAGCGGCTACCTCTGACGCCACGCCCCTGGGAGGGGCGGGTGTAACTCCTGTCGCGCTGCCGTCGAGTATGGGTCAAGAGGCGGGTGCGCAGCTCCTGACAATAGCTTCCGGAGAGGTGAACGCTGATCAGAACAAGACGAGTGACTAGAACCCTTTAGCGACTTTCCCTGTACTCCCCCTGGGCAAGTCAGACCTCCGTCTAACAGCTAACCCCAGCGAAAGGAACGGGACTACGGTTAGCCTACTCTATATGCTTCGACTATCACTAAGTAGTGAACGGAATCCGCCACCGGTTATGTGAAATGTTGGTCATAAAATAACTCGACGATATAAAGTCAGGTTAGATTTGGCGAAAGCGGAAGAATAGGGGAAAAGGGATGACGGGCGAACTACAGGGAGAAAGTCAAGAGTCGTAAACCGACTCCTGAACGCTGACTACAGCGTTCACTTCAAAATTCCTGGGGATCTTGTTTGATCCGGACTAAACAGCTGTAGAGCGATGAAATCTCCGCTACTCCTTAAATAGAGTGCTATGTAGGAAGAACTAATCCCCTTGAGAATCCGAGTGAGCAAAGTGTATAAAACGGCCTTACGACCACTGGCTGCCTAGCGTCACGATGGACGACGGCCACTCTTCTTGAGCCACGCCGCGAGCGCCCAGCCCGGACGCGGTGCGGATCCCGCCCTATCCTGCCCTTCGGGTTCCTTTCCGTTATCGTTCAGGCGACCACGGCCACTACAGAGAGAGCGGTCATGACGAGAGAGCACATGAACAGGAGAGTGACTGATGTCTCAGTTCGACAGAATTTGCTGTCACGTTTAGTGGCTGTACGGCTTCATAAAACACATTTGTGCTGAGCCCAACACTTCGTTTAGTCTTGTCTTTCTCAGTGAAGTGAGGCGGCTCGAAAGCGAGAATAAGCATGGATCTGCGAAGCGTGCGGGTGAATCCAAATGGTAGTGTAAGTGCGTCTAATGTTTAGTGGACTTCAAAAGCAGTTTGGCTGTGATTCAGGCGATGCTTAAACCTAAGATTGTTACTGCTGAAACTATTTTGAACTCATATCACATGTATCACCTATCGTCCCGTTGATAATCGATTTGCTCAAGCGGGCGCCAGCAGCGTCTCGATTCGTTCGGTTGATCCTATTTAGGATGACTTGAGTGAACAGCTTGTAGACTACGGACAGCAGACAGATCGAGCAACAGTTACCAATGTCGTGCATATCCCCCTTCTTGTACAGCAAGGCGGTCTTATAAGGGAACTGTCTGAACGGTACGCCGGAACGGCAGGAACGAATACTATAGGAAGAATCTCCGTCCTCCAAATAGTAATAGCAGTAAAGAGCATGTTTTGTTTTTGCCGAATCCTTGGGGCAAACGAGTAGTAGTGTGTAGTGGTTAGGCGTCCACAGCGTCGAGCTTACCACGGCGGTGCAAGGAACTCGACCCGCGGCCTGGATGGCGCAGTGGTAGAGGTGCTGTTTCGTGATCTTCACGTCGGGGGTTCGGTTCCCCAGATACGTAACGTTTTTGAACTTTTGCCACTGTGTCGCATTTTCATAGATTTCCATATCTAAGCCTATTTTGAAGTTTGTTGATGTTTTACCATAAAACAGACCGATCACAGTATGGGCAATGTATGAAGGCTACAGTTTCTTCACATCCTGACTCATCACATAGGCCTAGGTCATCCGGGGATGCCATTCCACTCGGTTTTCGAAGCAACCAAGATGTGTGATGATGATGATTTACTCTCATTTTTTCCAGAGAAGTCTAAAACAGTGGCTAGTACTTTCTCTGTTGCGAGACTGTTTAAGAGCTCCTGCCCAGCGATCGTCCACTGCAGCCCAAGCCCGGGATCGCGACACAGTCCTATTTTCCCCGGTTGTCAACCTTGCATAAGATAACACCCCTAGGGATCTATCCTAGTCCGGGGGCCATATAACTAAAAGGACAAACAAATCCACTTGAGACTTACCGAGCTGCTCAATGAGACCTAAGCAAGAAAAGTCATAAAGAACAAAAAACGAAAAAAATACATTTGTTGCGGTTGTAAGCAGGCGAAGTTGTGTGCTCTCCTCACCATGTTGGATCCTGGTTATAACATGTCTGGCGGCGGTCAGCACGCGCCATGCGGCTTCAAGTGCCCTCCCCACCATGTTAGATCATGGTTATAACATGTCAGCCGTCGGCCAGCACGCGGCATGCCTCCATTCCGTCGCACTATGCACGCCTAGACGGTTGTAAGCCGCGGCGATTTTTTATTTTTTGTTTGTTTGTTCGTTTTTGGTTTCTTTTAGGTTCCAACTCGTTCTCTAGGAGCCGCTCGGTAAGACTCAATTCATTTTGTTACCTACTTTTTAGTTATGTGGCCCCCGGACTAGGATAGATCCCTAGTGTAGCCAAACCTTTTCCTCCGAAACGGTCTGTTCTCGCGAAAACGTGATTGTGCCTTCAATGGTTATTGGCGTCATGACTTCGGCACAGCCACCTTCTGGTTGAACTCGTGCTCCTCTTCTTCCACTACCTCCAACTCTCCACTTTGTCGATTTCCAGCTGTCGCAGTTCAAAATCCTGTGGGACACTTGCTATCCTTTCCGCCAGTTTCATCTCGACTCTCGAAGGAACAGCATCCAATAGAGATCTACACTTCAGTGTCAATAGGTGAATAACCACTCGAGGATTAGCAGAATTGTATAGGGGTGTTAGCAGCAGCTTACTGATCGAAGTGATAGGTCAAGTCGGAGGTCCCTACATTGTGAATACACTGCAGTGGCACTCACCTCACTGACACTAATACATTTGCATATGAAGCAGTTTTCTAGTTTCCTGCCGCTGTTTCATGTTGTTCTCAATTTCTTACTTTGACAATGAGAACGTTTGATTGGCGTAAAAATTTCATACATCATCGTATTTTGCATATTTGGGACATTGCTTGTGCATCATGAGAGGAATAAGCAGTAAAAACATCTCGCCGTAGCGAACTTTTAAAAAAGTTCAGATTCGGAAATCTATGGAAATCCGACGGAACCGAACCATCGACATCACGACCATGAAGCAGCACCTCTACCATGCGCCACCCAAGCCACGGGTCGAGTTCCTTGCGTGCCGTGGTAAGCTCGATGCTGCGGACCCTTAACCATTACACTCTCTTACTCGTTTACCTCAAGGATTCCCAAAAACAAAACATGTTCTGTTACTATTTGGAGGACGGAGATCCTTCCTATACTATTCGTTCTTGCCGCTCCGGCGTACCGTTGAGACAGTTCCCTTGTGTATACATTGGATCGAAAATCTTCGGATAATTGGATGATTCGGATAATGGCGATTTTGCGAACCCCGGATTTTTGGATGATTCGAATAGCGACGATTTCGAGAACAGCGGATTTTTGGATGATTTGGATAAGGGTTTGACGCCCTCGGAGTTTGGATGATTCGGATAACGAGAATTCCGCGGACACCAGATTTTGGATGATTCGGATAAGGGTGATTTTGACGCCCTCGGAGTTTGGATGATTCGGATAACGACAATTCCGCGGACACCGGATTTTGGATGATTCGGATCGGGATATCCGATTCGGATATCCGAAAATGATTCGTTCGATACAATGGATCCGATCGAAAATCTTCGGATAATTGGATGATTCGGATAACGGTGATTTTGCAGACCCCGGATTTTTGGATGATTCGGATAAGGACAATTTCGCGGACGTCGGATTTTTGGATGATTCGGATAACGGCAATTTCGCGGACACCGGATTTTTGGATGATTCGGGTCGGGTTAGCCGAATCGGATATCCAAAAATGATTCATTCGGATCCAATGTATTCATGTTAGTGGTGTTCCACTGAGACGGATCCTTGCACTCTGACAGATTTCCGCGTGAAGAGTCGCGCCAGGTGTTGATGAGCACTGGCAGGAGATTCTTCAGGTGCTCGGATCTCATCCTGTCGGTACCGGGTGCTGTACGTTTCTTCACCGACGAGATGGCGTGTTGGATCTTGGAAGGGAGGAGAGAAGGGACGGCACATCCGTCTTGCGGAAGATGGCATGGGGCAGGTGGTCGTGATAATCGAAGAGATCGGATTAGAGGTCGTGGATGAGCTTCTCCATTGTCCTTCTGGAAGAGATGACGGTTCCATCAGGATGCTGGAAATCGGTCATCTTGGTCATGAAGTTGGTGAAGTCCCTGTGGACATTGCGGATGCTCAACTATGCCTCTGCAGCTTCAGTGGGGGACGGCAGCGATACTCAAATTGGCGCGTGCGTCGCTCCGGGCGGAGTCCTCGCCGCTTCGGCTGGCGGAGGGGACGAGTTCTGCGCGAACGTGCCAAGGCTGGGTGAGATGGAGTGTGAGTGTATGGGGGACGGTCAGAATGCACTGCTGGGCACACACTAGGGTAGAAAGAAGGTAGAATACCTAAACTTTGTTTCGTAGGATGGAATAGTTTGAGGATAGGTTAGGGCTCATTAATCGAGTGAAATTAAGCTGCGTCAAATGGGGAGAGGTAACTGATGAAAAGCAAATGATGAAGAAGATTGAGAAACAGAACTAGCGATGAGTAGTTTGGATAATGATGAGGGGTTTTAGAGGGATAAAACTTTGTTTTTAAGTTCAGTTTCATGTGGTAGAATTATTGAAATAGATTATTCCTTTAGTAGAACTACGTTTCGAGCCTTGCCTACAGCGATCACGCATTTAGAAAGGTACTTTGTGTCTAGAGGCCGAGTGCACATGTAATTAGCGACCTATAAAAATTGGCTTGCTGACATTTTCTACGAAAATTTCGAGATTTTTGTGAATTGCCACCCTTTCGCATTCCACGTTGCTTCAAGTGTATGAAACATACTTTCAACAATATTAATCATCAGTGCTAGCGATGCGGAGATTTATGGAAATTCGGACGTGTACATTACTGCTAATCATCAATAGCTCGAAGCATAGCAAACATTTCACGAGTTAACTATTCCCGATAACAAGCTGGCTTTATTACAGGCACAATTACCACGTTAGAATCTGTGTGGGATTTGGAACTTCACCAAAAAACAAGAATTGTTCTTCGTATAATATGAAAGCAAAATGAGCCTGGTGGAAGCTTTAATCACTATCCAATATCTCTAACTCGACTAGAGAAGCTTTTTGGACAAATGTCGGACTATCTGTTCTTAGCATCACATGCTCGCTTGAAACGAGAGTTTCTCTTTCATAGATTTTCCACAATAATTTAATAAGCTGAAACTACTTTTTCGACCACGTTCATTCCATACCTGTAACTGAACCTCACCAGTTCTCTCTCCTCATTTGGTTTAGGTTTTACCCCACTTATAGGCACTCAATTACAAAACCTTCCCACTTCCTCATTGCCTTCCTCCTCTTGGGCAAGCCGAAGGGGTTCAGCCGATAGGTTGGGACGTGCATTCGTCCTCTAGCACGTTGGGCGCACCGAAGAACTCGTACGCGTTCCTGCCGCGCCTAGAGGTGGCCCTGCCTGCAGCGCCGCACCGCGACCGCACGCATGGGCGCGAGTGAGTATCGTTGCTCGCAGCCCAGCTTCAGTCAACACTTCTGCCCCTCTCCCCTTAAGATCCTCCTTTATCGCCGCTTGCACAGCCTCGCAAGCTCGGACGTCAGTTGATAATTGCCTGACGCTCGTGTTGCTCCACGCTGGCGTATCAGCTCGAGAGTTTCCCGAGACAGACAGTTCGTGGTGGTCTTCAAGCACTCGGCTCCCATAGCACTATAACGGAGATGGTGCACGAAGCGGTCGTATTCCTGTTGTCTACGACAATATCTTCCTAAAGACCGGAAAGAAAGGTGGAGAGGTCCCAATTGGTGGTTGTTCTGGGACTCGTCTTCTCAAACTTTGCGGCCTTCTCTCCTTGACGTGAAAAGCGGAATTTCATGCGAACGAGACGGAGATCCGATCCCGTGTAGAAATTGGAAACAACGGAGACGTCGGTCAGGCAATACTTGCGTTTGAAGATGATGTGGTCTATCTCCTTGTGGAACTAACGGTGGATCCCCGGTCCATCGTAGACCGGGAGGATTCTGGAACTATGAGTTTCCATGGATGGTCTTGGACAACATGGTGAACTCAGACAGCCTTTCACCTTGCTCGTTCCACACCAAACCGTGGGTTCCGATGTGAAGTTCTTCCAGCGACCTTCGGGGCCCGATCTCGGCGCTGAAGTGGAACACCTTGTAGAAGGCGTGGTCTTCCTTATAAAACTTCTCCAGACCACGTAGAAGGCTTCGACCTCTTCGTCGTCGCGTCGTAGTCGGATGTTGGGGCATACGCGACGAATACAGTTAAATCTGGCACGGAGCCACATCGCTTCAGTCACATACCTCCGATTCGGCTTGTCAGAGACTCGTACGGATCGATGTTCATGGCCAAGTGCGTCTTTACGATAACACCAACGCCGCCTACTCCCTGCTGTCACATGTTCCGAGAAACAGGGTTTCTCCGCAGTCGTAGGCGGCATGTAGGGAGTGGTGCCTTCTCGTCTCGATAAGACCGATGACGTCGTATTTGATCTTCCTGGCTTGCATCACCAGGTCCTAGAAGGATGCTTCCGATGCGAGCGTCGTTGAAAGTACAGATCGTCATCCTAGTCCTCAATCTGCGCAGCCTGGTTAGGCCATGAGATTTTAGCGGCCTTTCCGTACTCGTCCTTCCTATCGCTGCAGAAATGGGGGCTCTTTCGGCGTCAGAGGAGTGAGGCTTTAGTGCTTCTGTGTTTGACTGGAGTACACACAGGGAGCTAGTCAGGCTCTGTCGTGCGGGCGACTCCGGGCAGCCAGCCAGACTGCCCGAAGGGAGGGGAGCGTCTTTTATGGTGGCCTCGAAGCGCTTTACATGTACTCCCAGTCCACCGAGCATTTGGCCAGGCTGACACAGTTACAATCCACGCAGGCACGAACATATCCATCCACGCACACTGTGCATGAACATGCTGCTCCGCACACAAGGAACGAGTCGACACAACACAGCAGGAGCAAGGAGACCTGCATCCCACCTGCGTCTCTGGGCAGTACACGGCCGCATTTGGCTCGCGTTTCATTCCCCTATCCACGACCCGGGCTCTACTAATGAAACGATAATTAGATATGAGATTGTGACGGGTTTTCTTGAACATCGATATAATAAACGTAACCGTTTCCAGCTAGGCGAACCACATTACATGAAACTAGGTACGTTCGAGACGATAAGAGAATGCTATAGCTATTTTTAATGAAGGCTATACTTCATCTGTACTAACAAATTACAAAACCAATAGGTACTTCGCGTCTCAAATGAAGTAAGGCTACATTTCGTCTAGAGAAACATATACACCACATGCACACACATACACATATAAGTTGGCGAGTAACCAACCCAACTTAATCCACGACTCCCCATTGTCACGAAAATTTCAACTGTCCCAGTCAGTATACATCCACACCATTCTTTCGTACGAAACTGCACGTATCAATTATGTGAATATCAACAAACGTTTGACGGTTGCTTAGCATAATCTCGTCATTTACAGTACCGAAAGGTTACTGCTTGTGTGCCGTTTGAGACCATTTAACCAGTGTGTCCATCTTTACAGACAGCATCTGTCGTAGGAGCCCTTAAGAGTTCCTCTCCGACTATTTCTTATTCATAGGTGACATTTAAATCTGCTCGAATTGAGTACGAACAATCCCCCACGCGAATACTAGGAAACGTTCACATTCTTGAGGGGCACAGCTTCAACTAAGAATTGGGAGAAGCCTTGTTGCTGGAACACACCGTAAGCGCGTTACTGCATTCACTATTTGAAGCTTACTATGCTTGAGATAGACTTCTACGATTCTAATTTCGCTGCCAGCTATGTTGAAGGGACAAAAAGATATGCTCATGACGGTCTTGCAGTGCATTAAGACAATCTCACTACAGGACTGACGTTCAACTGGGGTGCGCTCCTAGGCTGGTCGGCCGTTCAAGGGTCGCTCAGCTCAGCGCCGATTGCGCTCTACTTAGCCGCCCTTCAGTGGACACTCCTCTACGATACTATTTACGCACATCAGGTTATGCTACCTCATGTTGCAGATGTATTATTTCTGTTTTACAGCAGAGGTCATTGCTTATTGGTCTAATAAAACACCTTTACACATTATGTAGGAGTGAAAAACTCGCTTAACCTCGGCTACCACCCTGCATGGAAATGCACAGCTATGCATGAGTCTGCATGAGTCTATAATCCTCATGTCCAACCCGTCTTTTTGTGGTTGTCTTTGCACCAATCGCTTTCGCATGCGCTTTGAGCATCCCCCTTTCGTGCTTTCGCTGATCAGATGTTTTACTATTCAGTGATTTCATATTGCAGGACAAAACCGATGACATCATGATAGGAGTAAAATCTACAGCGTTGCGATTTGGAGAGAACACGAAGCCTTGGTTAACTGGCTTTGGTACCGCTGCTGTTGCAGGCCTGGGCCTTGCAGGATACCTGGCCGACCAGACTTGGCCTTTTTACTTGGCTCTTGCAGGTCGGTGCAAGGATTAATTGCGAGCTGTGCTCATCGAAAACCGAGACAAGTACGGACCTAGTCATTGTTTTCAGGCACATCAACTCATTTGGCATGGCAGATAGGCAGCGTGAATATAAACGACAGCAGTGACTGCTTTAGAAAGTTTAAATCGAACCAGTGGATGGGAGCAATTCTATTTGCTGGCATTGTTGCTGGAACATATCTCAAGAAGGACGAGAATACTGTACACTGTGATGACTTGAATGATTGTTAGAATTTATACAGATTTGAAACATACGAAGCATTTTCAAGTTAGTGTGTCAATCGATACATTCCGGAAAGTCTACCTGGATTCAAGTGGGAATATAAGTGCAAGAAGTAAACCAAGCGAGGACAAGCTTATAGCTTGCCTCATTTCGTTTCAACTGCGCACAGCTTAGCAACAAGCCCGGACAACTGGAGCAATGATGAGAGCCCTTCGCTAATCCTCATGTGACACAGTCCAATTTCCTAAACGGAAACTCTCAACGTGAAGAAAATTCGATAACGATGTGTTGCGCATGCAACCGATTGGAGTGGCGCATTTACCTTCATAAATTCCATCTTGACGTATTCCGGCAAGGAGACGGTTTTTGATACACGGAACATATTCGAAATGATGTCTTCAGGAGAGTATCCCATCCTAAAGATTTGGTATGAAACGTATAAGAAAGGAAAGACGAGTGTGGAGTGCGCTTGCTGATCAAAAATTTGCTCTCGTTATTAATAACGAGTTAACAGTGACCCTTCACTGTAACTCTGTAAACCCATTATTAGCGACAAGTAAGCGTAGTTGAGAAGTTTTAGTGGACTAGTACCTGTAGAAATCGTGGATTATCTGGGCCGCTTCTTTGACATTTTGCTGTGCACAAAGTGTGAGCATATTCGCCATCAACTGCGGATGCGGCTCGTCGCAAACCTGAACGGGTGGTGTAGGAACGGAGCGGCGGGGGTTCATTTTCTCGTCTTACCTTCAGAACGTTCTCGGAAGAAACATAGTTATAAGCCGTTACAGTACACTGTAGATTGTTTAGCGCCTGCAAAACAGCACTGCGCAAACGATGAAATTGTGCGCCTGAAATCCTTCTACCTGACGCATATCTCCCTGCGCTGTAAAAAGAAGAGCGTTGAGTCCCTCATCATCGTAATTGACCTGCAACTCGATACGCTTCATGCACTCGTACTGTACCTATGGCTACAAGAAAAAACGAAAAGATCTCAAATCGACCCACGTTCTCTGCTTTGCATACTTCTTCGAGTCTGTGAGCCAGCTGTGCGTCGGTCAGCTTATGAAACCGCAAAATGGCACATCGTGACTGGACCGGCTCTAAAGCAATGGCTGGTGATAGTGCTGAACTGTATGCTCTACCTCATGACCAACATCTCGACCCCTTTAACACCTGTGGAAAAGGTAGAACCACGACTGGACAAAACACGGTGGGAATTTGAGTTTGCAGTGCGTAAAGGCCCCCACAGACTTCTGCGGCGCCGCCGAGCGAAATCGCTGAGCGGCGCCCGAGCGGCGACGGCGAACGGCGAAACCGCTGGCTTGACTCATCATCAGTAGGAGCGGTGACGGCGAGGTACTGTACTGTTTCTAGTCGGGACCGACTGGTGCTTAACAATAACGCGCCCCGATGACGATCGCGCGCCCGCATCGACCGTCTCCGCTCCGGATCCCGCCGCGAAAGGGCAGAGCGCAGAGCGCAGACAGACAGACGCTGGAGCGGCGCCGCCGGGTGGAATGATTCAGGTCATTTCCGGCAGCGACGCCGCCGGTGCCGCCGGTGCCGCCGGCCGGCCAGCGGCGCCGCCCAGCGGCACCGCTGGCGGCGACCTCTGCGTCCCTGCCCTATGGTTAAGCATAGGGCAGCGGCGACGCCGCAGAAGTCTGTGGGGGCCTTAAGACAAAGACGCGAACACAGTTGATGAAATCTGCATAGCTATAAGAGCCAATGATGTGTCGTAATAGTCGGAAACTAGTGGGCATTTTGTGCTACCTACGTTTTTCACTGAGCCCATCACAAAAGTAGACGTGCTAAAAAGGGAGCGGCCCACAGAAGGCATAAGTTCCTAGGTGTCGCTCGAGATTTTATTTTCGGAAAGATAACGCATTGATTTACTGGTCTACCGGTAGCCTCCATTAGGCTACAGTATATGTTTGGTACGTATCGACCAGTGTATCCGTGAACATAAAACACCACATAAAAACTGGTAGTACGGCGCTTTCTAGAGGGAATGGCTGACGCAACTTCTCGTCTGTACTGAGTTTCCAACCATGAGTATACCACTCTAGATGGCCACATCCCTTTCACTCACATTATTTATTTTGTATGTGGAGAGCCAAACAGATAAACACTTCGAGCACGGATAACAAACAGCATTTAAATCAACAATGAACAAAACAATTTGAAGTCATCAGAAGAGTCCTGGAGATACCTATCAACGAGTCTTTTGGACTGCCTCAAAGATCTAGGTGGAATGTTTTGCATTGAGAACTTCAAAAACTCGGTTCCTGCTCGAATAGTAAAGAAACCTAATCTTATATTACTTTTTGACCTTGGGATTCTGATCTTCCACTGGTTACCTCTCGCGTTGATTACGAGAGAAAATGCCCGAACCGCGCCGCGTCTGTTTCGGTGCGAGAAAATGCCCGCAACCAAGGGAGAAAATGGGTGCAATCCCTGTCGGGGGGGGGGGGGGGGGGGGACAGTCCATTTCAACTTTTAAAGAAAAGCAACATGCACCACAACATATGAATATGTATAAATATGCTTACATTATCCATTGCTGTCCTTCCTTTACCAAAATCAGCTTTCTAAATTGCTTTCCTAGTCGGGGGAGGGAGTAATGAAAACACAGCAAACTGAACAGAAACCTGTAACAATTACAATACTATAAAACAACGAAACAACGAAAACACGTTAAAGCAACGTTATTACCTTTATCAATTAGTGCATAGCGGTTTGCGATTTCTTTCCAAAGCAAATTGAGTTTTGGATCACAACCGTGCTGCCGTGCATAGTGCCCCCCCCCCCCCCCCTCCTGCACCGTGCATAGTCCCATATTAAAAGTTTTTCAATGTTTCAGCGGAACGCTCGGACATTTCCAAGAGAGGGAATCAGGTAAGTTAAGGCATTCATATGTTGTATTGCATGTTGTATGTACACATGCGTAGCTATCGTTAACAATTCATAATGGACTGGCCCCCCCCCCCCCCCCCCGACAGGGATTGCACCAGAAAATGCCCACAACCAGGGGAGAGAATATCTGCGACCACTGAACGGTTTTCGATAGGGTCCACTACAACAACCACAACAACAAAGCACATGGTAATCACGTGGACAGGGATACGGTATTTTTCTCATGGCGTCGAGTAAAGTGCATGAGAAATCGTGGCGTGGCAACTGAAACTGTGGGACCATCATTTGGATTCCCCAGCAGACTTGATGGCCTTACCGTGATAGAGAAGCTTTGAGAATATGAGGAAAGGTTCTCGTTAACACATGCATGCTCAACGGTTAAATTAGTAACAACGGTGTTTTATGTGAAAAGAACACTTGAAAACACTCAAAGGAGCAAAAGAAGCATTTTCTCCCAGATTTCAATTTCTAGCACATAAAACTATGTAAGGGACGAGGGAGGAATCGGTGTGGTGAGTCCCGTTTTGACATTTTACCACCGTGTTGCCTCTCTCCTTGCTGGCCATCTCTTTCGAAACGTCGCGGCCCCTTGCCCTTCTTTGTTTCAGGCACGGACTTGAGGAAGACGGACCTATATAAGCGAGGACAAAGGACTCTCGAGGACTGCCACCCGGACGGTTGAGGGACGCGCGACTGCACCCAGGGACCCGGCCAGCCCTTCATCGCGGTGCTTCGGCTCCTTCCGCCGACCACGCCGGCATTCGTCCCCACTCCGATGCCCAGTGATCTCCCGTTATGTGTTGTCGACATGTTTTCTCTTGTGCCGAGTTATGTTCCGGCTTGTCGTTCCGTGCTTTGTGGATTATCGCAGATAAATATGCGAAATGAATTGATTTCGGGTCATGACCAGAGGCTGGATAACCAGGATTATTACTACTAGAAAAGAAGCACATCAACGGAACCTGGTAAAGAATTACTTTTCGAAGCATTGAGCTGCGGAACTGTAGGCCACCTCAACTTCTGAGTTTGTTTTTGAGCCACATGAGCGCCACATGGAGTGAACAGTATGGTACATGCACTTCAAAGTCATGAGAAGTAGAAAATGGAAAATGGCAGAACTTATTTGGGAATTTATTTACAAATTGGTTTCTAGGTTTTACTGAGGTTTTGCTGAGTCTTTCGGATGAAGTCTTCATTTTTGACCAATCATTCCCTTCTTTACTAAAACAGGATTTGAACATAGATATTCCAAGATTCATTGCTTTTCAAATGATTTTCATCTGATACACCGTTGGTATCGTAAATACTTGTTGTGCTCTTTTTTATTAAAGTTTTTCTCAGTATATGATTTCTATTTTGATTCGCTTTGTTGCTGTTTTTCTGATATTTCCACATATATGAATAAAGGATTCTTCTCGTCAACCCGGGAATTTTCTCCCCTGGTCGCGGGCATTTTCTCCCTTGGTTACGGGCATTTTCTCGCCTGGTCGCGGGCAATGGTTAGTTGCAACATAAGTTTTACAAAAACGTTATTTAAATAACCAGAACCTAAGGTGTAGCACCACGTCAAAAATCTTTCAAGGCACCTTCTCGAAATATAGAGTGTTTTTCGAACATGAAATTTTGCGATCAACTTCTTATTAGAGCTTTGATACGAATGAAACGTTGCGAAATAAACCGTTATATAATAATAAGGATACGTCCGGTTAAGGCTCTCCTAATGTACGGTTTTTCCACAGTTTCAAAGTTTTCTTAGTTTCCTAAGTGGTGCTTACCGCTCAAAGTTGTTTTCTTTATTACGGCGCTTTTGCTATTCACCACATGATGATGTGCAATAGATTCTTCTCATCAACCCGGGCATTTTCTACCCTGGTTGCGGGCATTTTCTCCCTATTTCGGGCATTTTCTCCGCACGCAACGCGCGCCATGAGATTCGGGCATTTTCTCCGTAGACCCTCTCGCGTTAGAGGAAGAAGCAGAGTAGTAATCCTGGACTGAAATGCCTAACATACTAGTTATCATTTCATAAACCATGACAGGATTATGCTTTCTCCTACGGTGGGCAAATGTAGGTAGGTATGTTTTATTTCTTATAGAAGCCGTAGGAATGTTGGTGTAATCGTATCCATGCACCCTTATCAACAATCTTATGAAATTGTTTTTAACGCTCCTAGCCAGCAATTTTTCTTTTACGCTTAGGCCTAAATACAGTGGTGCTGTACTCTAGAATGGATCTCACATGGGACTTTAAAGCGAGAATGAAATGTTTCACAGAGTTTGATCGCAAAGATCTGAGAAGGCTATGTACAAAACGATCAGCCTTCTTGCTATAATTTCATAGCGATTTAGGTTTTGTGTCTAAAATGAACTTTAATTCATGCAACGTAGTTGCACTTAGCTTCAAGTGATCAAGGAAAGAAGCCTTCCTTACTCTGCTGTCCTAGGTGAAGCACTTTCGATTTGGGAACTGACAAAGGGAGATTCCATCTTGCTGACCAATCCGCATTTATGGCAGACTGGAGAACAATGTGATCCTCCTCCATTATAATAGGTCTATAAATTTTTATGTCGTTTATATCGCATTTAACACATAATAGAAGGAATTTCCGAAGTGTATTTAGTAAAAAGAGATGGAGACAACACACCTCCCTGTGCTACACCGTTATAACAGAATATTCAGAAAATGGCTCTAACGTGGAAAGACCTTCCTGTCATAAAATTCTTATCTATTCTCAGATGAACGCCTACATTGAGAAGCTTATAAATAAGCCCGTGCACGGAACCTTACCAAAAGCTTTCATCCCCCATATATAAAAGAGGAAGGGTTTTTTGTCCGATGTTAGCCACCCGCAATTCCTACACTGGCTAGCTAGCCGGTTTAATCACCCAAGTTTGCGGTGCAGTTGCCAGTTGTCCAAACGAAGACGCTTGACAGTTGTCCACCAATATTGTTTACTATCGACTGCCTGACGTAGGGTGATTTCGAAAGAGGTCTCTTCCCAATACGTGTCGATTTCGAAAGAGGTCCCTTCCCAACCACCACTGTTGTTTACCATCGACTACCATCGACTGCCTGACGTAGGGTGATTTCGAAACAGGTCTCTTCCCAATACGTGTCTAGTCGTCATACCTCAGTGTTCCTTCCCAGCTCTCCTGTGTGGTGCAACCTTCCACTATTTTTACCGCCACACTTTTACCACTACCCCACTACCAGGTTGCTGCTACTACAGAAATTGAATCCTCTTCCACAGTTCAGTATGACAACGGGTTGCTCCGTTCTGCATTTTTTTTGCTATTTTGCCTCAGCCGTTTTTTGTTTCAATTTACCTCTATGTTTCCCGCCATACTTACCACTACCCCACTACCAGGGAAGCTACGACTCCATAATAAATTGAATCCTTTTCCACTGTGCAGTATGACAACCGGCTGCTCTTTTTTGCACATTTTTACTATTATTTTGCATCGCAGATGGCATTTCTTCCGTCCAATTTTCCTCTATGTCTACAGCCCTACCTTGACCATTACCCTGTTGTCTGTTGACGAATCTGTCCTCAAATACCGAACCTCTCTCCATTGTGCACAATGACGGCCGGATACTCTTTTCTGCACTTTTTCGCTATCAACGCTAGGGATGCTTCCTTACTCAGCGTCGGTTGCCGGCGAAGCCGGCTAGCCTAGCGTGGCCCGCCCGGCCAGAGTCGGGTGCGGGCGAAGCCCGCAACCGACGCTGGGTTGTGGGGTGTTGTGAATACCCAACTAGGGTTTACATCTATAAATGTGTAGTATTATTACATCATAATATAGAACAAATAGGAATGAATGATAACACGTTTAGGTTAACAATATAAGATAAGCATCGTTGCATAGCATCCACAGGTATGACCTAACGATACCGCAAGAAGGTAAATAAGATAATGCACAAATACTACACTCTAGCCGCGGTACATCCTTTTAAGACTAGAGGTTATCAGCCTCCCTGACCAACATATGTCATACTTCTAGGCTCCTCCTCTAGGAATTCCGTATATAAACTGCTATGAGTTATTGTTTGGGTTGTGCTCTGATAGTTGTAAAGTAATAAACACTTATTACAATTCGCTACAGACGCATCCGTTGGTGAACCACCAAATTGGTGCATCAATTTGGTGGTTCACCAACGGATGCGTCTGTAGCGAATTGTAATAAGTGTTTATTACTTTACAACTATCAGAGCATCCGTTGGTGAACCACCAAATTGGTGCATCGACCGTGGTTTCAAACCCACGCCAATTGCCTCTGCGCTAGCTCTCCCAGTGAGAGACAGACGGCAAATAAGAACTCCAATAAGCGTTCCTTCAGGGAACCAGGAGATCTTAGAAGACTTCCCCCGGCGTTCTCTTCAGGAGAACCCAGGAAGCGATCAACCTTTGTTTCCACCACTAGGGAAACAGGGTTCTCTTTAAAAGAGCTCAATAAGCGTTCCTTCAGGGGACCAAGAGATCTTTTCAAGTCTTCCTACGGCTTCTCTTCAGGAAAATCCAGGAAGCGATTGAATTTTGTTTCCACCGCTAGGGAAACAAATTCGTCAAAAAAGAACTCCATTAAGCGTTCCTTCAGGGAACCAGGAGATCTTAGAAGACTTCCCCCGGCGTTCTCTTCAGGAGAACCCAGGAAGCAATCAACCTTTGTTTCCACCGCTAGGGAAACAGGTTTCTCTTTAAAAAGAATTCCATAAGCGTTCCTTCAGGGAACCAGGAAATCTTTTCAAGTCTTCCTACGGCTTCTCTTCAGGAGAATCCAGGAAGCGATTGAATTTTGTTTCCACCGCTAGGGAAACAAATTCTTCGAAAAAGAACTCCATTAAGCGTTCCTTCAGGGAACCAGGGGTACTTTGAAAGCCTTCCTTTAGCTTTCTCTCGCGAGAAACCAGGAAGCAAATAAATTCTTTTTCCATTTCATTGAAAAAAGATGAAAAACGACAGTTTTCATTGGTTATACCTCACCTGAGGAGCCGAGAGAACTTAGCGAAACGTTCGCCAACTGCGCCTACCCCACCTGAGGAAGCCAGAAGAGCAGCGAAAAGTCCCGCGTGGCAGGAAGAGACTTCTACTTCGGACCTAACGAAGTAAAATTCAAAGTTTACCGATAAACTTTGGGACGACGCGCCGGAAGCAACAAAGATGGCAGAAATTCAGGTTTACAAGACAAAAATGACGAATGCTTGCGGACTTATTAAGGCAAGCGAGGCAGAAGTCAACCGTCTGGACCAGCCATTCGTGTTCCCGGAAGAAAGGAATGATTGTGAGGAGTACATCAGAGAAAAGACAGCACAGCTAAACTACCTGATGAGAACGGTAATGAGCAACAAGCAGTACCACGACAACTGCTTAAAGGAAGCAATTGAGACAATAAACTCACGACCTACCAAAAAAGAGCGTGAAAATCTCATGACGGATTTGGACGACTACCTACAAGCAGAGTCATACGAGCTTGACATCACGGTCATGCGTTGGCAGAACAACGTGGATTTCAAAAAGGATGAACTGTCTCAACAAGCCGTCCTAATAGCCAGCTGTCAGGGAACCGCCAGCTGTGAACAGCCGTCCACTGGCAATAGTGGAAATAATTACGATTCAACATGTGAGGTAGCGCCTTCGCAAAGACGCAATGTTGCGCTCAGCCGACCACTTCTCGAGGTTCCAAGTTTCTCAGGAGACTTCAGAGAGTTCAACGCCTTCTGGTCGGTATTCGAGGCACTCATACACAATGATGCCAGTTTAACTGACCAGGAAAAGTTTCTGTTTTTGAAGCAGGCTGTCAAAGGAGAAGCTGCAGCATGCATCACATACGTTCCCGTGATTGGAGAAAAGTACTGCGTAGCCGTCAATATCCTCAAGAAGCAGTACGACAGATCGGCAAGCATAGCAGATATTCTTATAAGCGAGATCGAAAAAATCCCGCGTGCTCACGATACTCCTAAGAGCTGTCGTGACACTTTATCTGCCATCGCGTCACGGATCATTCACCTGGAGCAAACGAGTGTATCACTCAAGGCGGACCGAGTGTGGCGCCGCTTAATTCTCTCGAAATTCACGGAGTACATCTGCGGCAGAGTAATAAGGAAGGAAAATAAAGCTGGCATACCACTAGAAGTCAAGGAAATAATCGAAGCTGTTGATGAGATCGTTACTCTACAGGAAACAACTGAGCTCACAACGGCAACATTATTCGAAAACTATTCCCATGGAATTGACGATGACCGCTTCCCAAAACAAAATGAGCCACGCCAGATCGAGCTGGACTCGGCTCGGAGGACATTGCCTCTATGCCTTTGTGGTGAAACCCACTCACCACTATACTGCACTACGTTTACAACTCCGGAGGGACGCAGAACCGAAGCCAGACAGCGAAACCTTTGCTGGAAATGCTTCAGGGAAGGACACACTTCAAAGTTCTGCAAAACCCTTGGTCCTTGCCCAAGATGTCGGGAGGATCATCATTCTTCTCTGTGCACCTCAACCACAAGTGGAGAGAGACAGACAAACTGTGCTAATCGAATGCAAAATCAACCGCCAACGGTAGTCCATCAAGGAGCAGTATCCGTTGCGCTATCGTCGAACAGCCGCTTCATACGACACGCAAAAGGGAGTGGAGTATCGGCTCGAAATATCGTCCAATGTGAAGCAGCTCATCTCACAGAAAGCACCATCGGACCGAAACCACCGACTCTCAGTCAATGTGTGCTACAAATGGCCTCCGCATTAATATTCAACGAGTCAGAGGTGGACTACCAACCGGTAACTATCTTGCTCGACTCTGGAGCTCAAAGGAGCTTTATAAAGAACAAACTTCGTGAAGAGTTGAAGCTTCCAACTAAAGGTTCAAATTCATTCACAACAACAGGAATGGGAGAGCTCCAGGAAACTTTCGAATCCACGGAAGTTCACATTACTCTGAAGAACATTCGCTCCAGCATGAAGCTGAAGCGAGTGCCAGTCTTCACCAAAGAAAAGCTGACCGCGTCGTCAAGTACCGCACAGCTATCATCAGCAGACAAGGCGTTCATCAGGAAGAAGAAGCTTTCTATTGCCCAGAGAAGTCTTGCTTCTACGACGTCCTCTCCAGACATAATAGTTGGGCAGGATCTCCTGAATCAGATAATCCTTCACGACACTCCTATAATGAGGCTGCCGTCTGGTTTGGTTCTCACGCCTACCATTTTCGGCTACACCATATCCGGTGTAAGTGGCACAGACAGCTTTGCAATAAAAAGGCAAACTACTCAGTGCAGTGTATTTCTCGCACCAGAAGCAAGAATATCTTCTAAAGGCAACTACATGGGCTCAGATCATCATTCAAGACCAAAGTTTCAAAGAGCCGATAGTTTCAACATCCACAAAGAATGGAGACGAAGCATCCGATTTGACCATGACAGTGTTTCCAATTCAAAAATGCAGATTGTTACTGGAAATGGAAAAAAATCTACTTGCGATCCTCGTCCACGCGAATTCGTGAAACAGAATAGCAAAAGGACGAAGAACCAAAACGTGCGGGCTCGAGGTTGGGTTGGGTTTCTGACCCCACATGGCTCACTACCAGGGGTGTGCGTAATTACGATTTACGATTTACGATTTTACGATTTACGGGGATTTTTGGCAAATTTTTTACGATTTACGATTTACGAAATTTTGAGTCGCAAACCGTAAATTTTCGTAAATGTGATCTTCGGTCCACGGGTGATAAACGTCCACATAACGTGGTACGATTCGGATTATGACGATGTACCCACTTTTAAAGACGTCCCTCATAGCTCATTGCTATTTCCTGTTTACTTTTATGTTCTGCTGTGGCGCTGCGAGAGAAAAACGCAGCTTTGTGGATAGGCCGCTTGAGTTAATTTCTAGCAATGGAACTGGGCTGGCCTTTTTTTCTGGTCACACTCTAGCACAACATCTCATATTCGAGTGGCCTGACTTCCAGTTTACAGAAAGACATGAAAATTCTCCTTGCACTGGAATGAAGCTGATCACCTGCTGAACCATATTCTATGCTGCAACCACCGCCTAGTCAACTCGTAACTTTTTCACCACTTGTTCACCACATAGACGACTCTTTCCAATGCACACGAGTAGAGCTCATGCAGAGCCATCAAGGAATATTGGACTTGATTGGATGCTGTGGAATAATTGCGAAACTGTTGGAAAGAGTAAAACGCTCATGTTTCGATCTGATTATCAATGCACGTCATGGCGCGGGGTATATTTACGTATGAGGTGCATATTAAGCGTACTAAGCAAAGCGTCTGACATTTTCATGATAAAATTGAAAAAGTTTGACACCTTTGGTCTCATTTTCAGTGGTATGATTGGAGCTGTTGCGTTCGCCCTATGCTATCCGTTCAGAACGCTGAAGACTGGGCAAAATATACATAGCAATTGTTATAAAGGTAGTGGAGAGCAGGACTGGCGAATGCACGCAGTCATTAATTAGTAATGCAATATTTTGGAGTTTGCGAAATTTAACAAGTGCAAGCAAACCTGCGAGCGAAGTAAATGCCGAACATACCTGGCTGGTATCGTCGAACGAAGTTCTTTCATTCCAGAAGTTATGGGTGCCTTTAAAAATGATTCGAGACAAAGCACAACGTTGACCAGTCCCTGTTTGAGATGCGCCATCCATTCTTTTTACCTCTATGGGATATCGTAAAGGTCATTTGAGGGAGGGTTTGCCCTATAGAATGAATTGCGGTTGCCGCCGATGTAGAGGTCAGTGCTTTATCCTTCCCACACAAATCCGGTACCAATTCAACCCTGCAGGTATGGAAGACTTGATTGCCAGTGGTAGGATTCTAATCGACAACTATTCTAGAGCACGCGATAGCCATCCTCCTCCGACCTCTACCATGGGTTTCCCCTATATGTTTGAAATGCACCTCGTACGAACCAGTTAAACCACTATCAATTCAAGCTGCACCTTGTTTCTCTACTTTACTCCTAAAGAATGCCACAAAAATATCTTCTTTTATAATTTCAAGTCAAAAATCCGACTATGATGAGTGTCCAAAAATGTGATCAGACTCTTTCAATCGTCACACAATTCCTTCCCGTCTGCTACAAAAATGCTGTTGGGTACAATTCAAAATGTGACAAGGCTTAGAACTTTAGGTGTGTCATACCATAGAAATGTGCCATGCACTCACTCAGTAAGGACGCTTGTTGGATTATTTGTGCAAATACTGTTTTCTTCCAGTTCGCCAACGATCAAATTATTATTTTTTGATTTGGATAGAACGGTTTTTGTTGGTTTATTCGGAGTTGTTGCGGTTGTTTCTACAAAGTCATAGTTTTACATGCAAGCCAATGGCTAGTAAATGATAAACATTTTTGGTAGTCCAAGCAGTGTAAGCTTTTTATTTGGGCACCCTGTATAGGCGCCTTTTAAGATAGCATTTTTGAACAAGCACTTTATTTTGGTTCTCCAAAAACCTGTCCAGCTTGAAAGGTGCTAGTTGATTTTAATAGCTTCCATCTTAATTAAAAAAGTGTCCACCTCAAGATGAAAACGTCTCAATAAAACATAGTTAGCTTCGAATAGCTTTAACATAATAGAAAAAACAAGGATATTAGATACATTGTAAGTCAGGCGCCTCTTGCGATTTACGTTTTACGATTTACGATTTACGACGTTTTTTTTCGTAATTACGATTTACGATTTACTAAATTTCGGATTTCATTTACGCACACCCCTGCTCACCACACACGACGCCGGCGAAGCCCGCAACCGACGCTGGGTTGTGGGGACCCTAGCGGGCTGGAGGTTGGGTTGGGTTTCTGACCCCACATGGCTCACCACACTGACGCCGGCGAAGCCGGCTAGCCTACCGTGGCCGCCCGGCCAGAGTCGGGTGCGGGCCAAGCCGGCAACCGACGCTGGGTTGTGGGGACCCTAGCGGGCTCGAGGTTGAGTTGGGTTTCTGACCCCACATGGCTCACCACACTGACGCCGGCGAAGCCGGCTATACTAGCGTGGCCCGCCCGGCCAGAGTCGGGTGCGGGCCAAGCCGGCAACCGACGCTGGTCACATCATAATAGATGACATTTGTGTCAGTTTTTTGTTCGAAAGTTTCGTCTAGTCATTAAGAGTTGATAGCATTAAGGTATCAGTAGACGTACCACCTCGAAAACCATGCTGGTCTTTGGAGAGAGAATTCGAATCCAAATACGTTACAAGGCTGGACATTATCTGGTATTTACTCAAAAACTTTGGCAAAACCTGAGATTACTAATAGGACGATAGTTGGAGACAAACAGTGTGGGGTTTTCTCTGGTATTGGTCTAACGAAAGCATGTTTCTATCGAAAAGGTACTTGACAATCTTTTGGATGAAACATGGTGTACTTCAGCAGGTGTAACTGCATACGATAAGGCAAAGAACATAATGCCTTGCGAATTTCTTCCTTGTAAAACCATAAGGAACTGTCCATGGAAAAGTGTTCAATATTTAAACGAAGTTGTCATTAGGAACATGTTCTGAGGATTTTTCGAAATATTCCGCTAGCATATATGAAAGCCTTGGCTGCGCCAGTTATTGCTGATACGCCGGCTTCATCCTTCAAGCCAAGAGTTCTTTCAGGCCTCTTCATCACAGAATGTATTAGTTTGTAGAGGGGTGCTTTGTTTTGACTTTCAAGAATTTTCCTTTCTCTGTACTTGCGTGCTTTCTAGCTCTCTTCCTATCATCATGACGACTTGTTCCGTTCTCCAAAAACAAAAAAAAAGGAAATATGCTATGAAAATTAGTCGCGCCCGGAATTTCCGGTGACTGTACACTCAAAGCAGATCTACCACTGTTCTTGCTTGTTCTTCTTCTAGATCACTTGAAATACGGCCAGGCTAAAATGGCCGCGGGACACTATGTACGAATGGTCGCCGCAGACGCGGCGAACAGCGCGGTGAGCGCGGCAAAAGTCACCCCAACCACGGCCGGATGCGACCTCACCGGCCCGCGTCCGGCCACGGTCCAGAATCGCGGAGACGTTTTCTTCTTCCGAAAATTCTGAACACGATGAATCACTCTAGAGTGAAGTTTTTCTCCAGAAGAACATGAATAGACGCAGTTCCACTGTTGCAACATTGCAGTCAAGCTGAGACCAGGGATATCGTTTGCCGAGCAGTGGTTACCATCGATGTCCGGCAATTCTTTTCAAGAAAACAGTGTGGACTGAAGAATGGCTGGAAGACGGAAAGAACTGAAGAAAGAACAAAAAAGGAAAAAGGAAACAAAAATGAATCAAATCTGGTTTAGGAAACGGTTTCGAATAAGGACTGGGTTAGGTCTAGAGCGCTCCTTCTTCTTCAGAACAGAATTATTCTGAAATCGGCACTATTTTACTTTCAGAACACCACGGGTCTAGGAGAGGTCGAAGAAAATTTCCGCCCAAACTTCGCCCAGGGGGTTATTCTGATCACGAATATGATATCCGTTTTTCGTTTTACGCTGGAGTACGGTAAGTTACGGTAGGTACGGGTGATTAAGGCTGCCAAGTTCAGAGTTACCGATTTCGCTCAAACTTCGCCTAGTGGGGTTATTTGGAGTGCTGATCACGACTTCCGTTTTTTCTCAGGGCCAACATGTGCACCTAAGCGTCGCGCGTACTAGGCGACGAGTTAAAGCAGTGACGGATCGGTCGCTCAGGCGCGTAGGTGATCGGCGCGCAAATGATCTCGGGTCCGCATAAAAGGGACGCCATCGCTTTTCAGGTCACATTCATTCTCTCCACGGGTGGCCCCCTCCTCGGGACTCGCCACCGACATCCACCGTGTGTTCTTCTGTTTTAATAGTCCGTCTCGCTCGTTGATTTTGTTGATAATAAACGCTTGTTTTACCACTGTGTTTCGACCTTAGCACAATGGTACCTATCCTAGAGTATTTATTGGCTGGAGCTCTCATCCTTGACATGGGGGCCAATCCGAACCAGTAACAGGACTATTCGGTAAGCTATTGGTTGCCAGAGTGGTTGCCGCAAGTAAGGGCACAGAGCACAAGAAAACGCGCCCCACCGAGAGTGAGGGTGGAAGGAAGGGATAAGCCGAGAGTAGACTAGTGAGTGACCAGTACAGGAGCTCCTTAAGGACGCGGTCATTTGGATGCAATTGCACAGCCGTACTGATCGATCGTCTTTTGACATCATTCAAACGGTGCGGGAGTGGGGGAAGTGTACAGACATCACTGATCCGTCATCGTCAATACCCGCGATGGTCGCACGTGTCGTGAGTACTAAGGCGTATCAATAGCAATGATCGATCGTTTGAGTGAATCGTTCGTGTTGCGTGAGCTATACGTCGCGAGTTTTGAGTTTGAGTCGGCGAATCAAGATCCGATATTTTTCAGAAGAAGCCGGAAATGACAGATGTAGAGATGAGGTCGGACGAGAATGCGGATAAAGAAAACACTGTTGCGATGAGTTTTCCGCACACGCATGTGAGAGTCGGCTGCAAAAGCTGATGGAAAATATTAGGGAAATCCCCGCCAAAACAAGAGAGGAACTGAGAGAGCATAAGATATCGGCTCGCTATAAAGAAGCATGATCAAATGCTAAGTGACCAAGTTGATAAAGTATGCAATTCCACGAAAGGGTTGGTAGCCTGTAGTGGCACTGACATAACACTGTATGAGGTAATAGGAGAAACATTGATGACCCGAGGCATTGAGTCCGAGGAGGAATGGAGGCAATATATAGAGACCATGGAGAGAGATGGCAGCAATTAGTAGAACTGTGTAATGGGATAAATCGCTTCAACTCGCCGGTGCTGTTAGAACTTTGAAGAGGAGCACTAATGGAAGTGACCAGGGGTGTACGTAAATGAAATCCGAAACTTCGTGAATCGTAAATCGTAATTACGACAAAACCGTCGTAAAACGTAAATCGTAAACTGTAAATCGTAACAAGAAAAGAGATTCAAAGATGGTCTCGGAGAAAACGATCCATGGATTGCGCCAGCGAAAACAAGAGATATTGCTTTCGTTATTCATAGCAAACAAATATGTACCTTCGTGCTCTTTCAGTAGATAAATTAATACCATTGCTTCCAGAGGGAAAATGCTTGCTTAACCTTTGTTTAACCTTGCGAATCAAAAGAAACATAAGAGATCATATGGCACACTTACCACGTCACAATGGCATGTAAATTCACATTCTTATTCTTGGATTTGATTATCATATCTTTTCGACATTTTCGCACCGCTAAATTAAGCGCATACGTTGTGAAACCGTTGTGAGCTCGATGTCAGGGCTAATTCCCCGTTACAAATTAAAGGGCAAGTGCTGCAAAACCAGATGATAAATGGCACTACTAGCGACGCTGAACCAAAATTGAAGGGAGTCCGTACGAAGAAAATGAAGAACCGGCAATAATCAATGTTCTGGATAGAAAGTTTTAGTACTGAGAAGTGCTGTCAAAAGATACATTGCAGTCTGTATTAATCTAGAAATACAGAGTATCCTAGAAAATGTTGTCACTGCCTTATAGCTCACTTTAAAAAGCAGAAGCACAAAATTCTTCTGTCTGCTCACAAGGCGCTGAACCATAGACGGCTTTTGTGAAAAGTAGAAATTCACCGGATTTGCAAATTTTTAATCTTAACGTTTTTCTTTTTTATCTCAACGCGTCTCGGAGCTTGAATCGCGGTAGAGAATCATGGATTATTATCCATTAAGTAACTCCCTGCCTTGCCTTCAACCGATACCTTCAATTTAATGGACACGTCTTATGCAAGCTATACGCGAATGCTTGGCTGATCGTAGAGAATACTTTCCAATCGCAGCTAAATCTTGGAGTGCATCAGAGCTGGCTTTGCGAGGCTCCACGAAGAGTTTCACGGATTCATCGCAAAGTAGTGATAGTCGATTCGAGATGCACCATGCGATTCTCACTTTCTTATATGTGGTAGTAATTGCAAGCCGTTTCAGCCTGCGTAATGCACTTTTTGCAACACTCCAAAACACTTTAGTCCTTTATCTGTTTAGAAAAATCCGGCATTAAATGATCTGGAGATGGTTGAAGGAGACCTTCGTTGAGCCAGCCGAGAAAAAGAGTTCTACCTTGCTCGAGCATGTATGCACTTCCACTCATCTATTCTCCAAAAAACTTGATAAAAGCAAGACCATCAAATACTCCACACGGATTCCGGAGGTCTGCGGAAGGTGTCTATTGTCAAAAATTAGGCAAAAGTATACTCAAACATGAGGGCGCTAGGTGTGAGTGCTTGGTGATCAAAGATCACATCTACGAAAATCTACGATTTACTATATTTTGGATCGTAAATCGTAGATTTTCGTAAATGTGATCTTTGATCACCAAGCATCTCAGCATCCAAAATATCGCAAATCGTAAATCGTAAAAAAATTTCCCAAAAATCGCCGTAAATCGTAAAATCGTAAATCGTAATTAAGCACACCCCTGGAAGTGATAAGAGGAGCCACGTCCAATCGAACGTCAAGAACAACAATGGTGGGTTCCATGAATTGGATAATATGGAGAATAGTGGCACAACTCGGTCGCTTTTCCAGAGGCGACCGATGGAAACATGGATTGGAGTGCGCTCAGGACCAAGTTGGAACAACTATGCGGATCGTTCGGGAACAGCAGTCTCAGCAGGTCAGAACTCGAACCTTGAGTTGCTCAATTATGGTGAGTCCTTGTCTTGCGCTGACCCGGGAATTTTCAAAGGGAAGCCAATGAAAATTTTGATGAGTTTATCCGAAGATTTCGGTGGAAATACATGCGAGTCATAGCCGACCAGGAAACAAGCTGATAGGATCAGAGCAATTACGGAGTTGCGGAATTTGCGGATTAGACCGGGACAGAACGTCGCAAACTTTGCGTAGTGCTAGAAAGACCCGGTAGGAAGGCAAATCCGGATAGCAATACGCAATCTAGGTTGCTAGAATACGCCCAGATTTTGCTAGAAAATTTACGCGGATGGCCGGAGCACGTACTGTTGATGAGCGCACTACATCACGTAAACCCCACTAAAGCATACGAAGAAATAAAGCAAATTGCTATAAGCATTGAGCAGTCGAAGGTCATGTGGGAAGATAGAAGCAGTCGAAAGTATAGCAAGCCAGAGGAGCCCCAGGATTGGAGATCGAGGTCTACGGCGTACAAGCGCATGAATTCGGGAGAGTCGAGCTCCTCGAACCCAGGGCACCGTAACGATTTCTCTAAAAGCATCGGTAGAGGCGAACATGACAGTGACAGTGGCAGTGACACCGCGTTCTCATAGAGCACAGCCACATGCGGTTGAAAGAAATTATGCCCCAGATGAAGCTAGGAAGTGTTTCAACTGTGCAAGGACGGGACATTTTGCAAAGGATTGTCCGCAAAAGTTGAGTACAGTTAGGAACATCAAGAATACTAATAAAGTCAACCCACCAGTGAAGGAAACTCAGGCGGTTTCTGATATTATTAGGAAGATTCGAAGTTACAGTGTCAAAGTGGACACAAACAAGGGTGATAACAACAGACATAAGATTGTAGGGAACCTAATGCGGAGAAACCTGAGACTACTAGGAGTGACGACACCAACTTTGATTGTTATTGGGTCGATGGTGAGCATAGTCCCGGTCGACCTCTTGGAGGAAGCAATGAGCAATGGATTCGATGTCGATTCATTGCCCACCATCAGTGGCACGGACATAGGCCCAGTGTTCGACGCATCGGGGAATCAAATGGAAATACTTGGAGCCGTGACCATAGATGTAGAGCAGGAAGGGGGAAGTAAAGCAAAGGTTCCAATCCACATGTCACGCCAAAACGACGAAGTCCTGGTAGGGATGTATGGTTCGGGGCAGTTCGGAGTGAGGATTTCCGTGTCCGGTGCGCAAGGAGAAGAAACAACAGACACCGAAGATACTGAACTAGCTATGATTGAAAACAAGGGCACTGCTCGAGTTATAAGAAGGACGTACGTCCCACCGCACTCATCGGGAATGGTCGAAGTGGAATGTAGAGAGGTGGACCAGGGTGAGAAAATCTTTTGGTCAGACAACGAGTGAGTCGCTAGCGGAGTCTTTAAAATGAGAACCAACGTGCTACTGTGCCTGTCGATAATTTTGCGAACCGCCTGCGCTGTGGAAGATGATGAGATTTGGCAATGGGGCACTGAAAAGTGGCACGAAAAGTGGGAAGAAGTGAACCCACTGATGCTGGACCCTGCGTACGGTAACAAGTAGACGAAGGAAATAGGAACTTACTTTGCACCTCGATCTGGAGTAAGACGCTTCATAATTTGCACGGATGCATCGAATGCGGGGTTAGGCGCAGTGCTACCCAGGAGAAGATGGATTTTTTAGGTCGAGAGCATTAAGCAAGGCTGAAAAGCACTATCACATCATGGATTGGATTTGGAAGCGTTGGCAGTGGTGGTAGCCATTAGAAAATTTCATATGTTTATATATGGGCTTCCAACGACGTGATGAAGGACCACCAATCACTCACTGCATTGTTTCAATGAACCAATGTGTCTGCACGTGTATTAGTGGTCGCTAGAGGTGCAGCGATATAACCTAAACGTTAAGTACGTGAAAGGGAGAGCCAACGTAATCGCGGACGCGTTAAGCCGGGTGTGACCAATGTGCAACAGGAGCCACATGAAGGGGAAGTGACGCTGTAGCATATTCAGTGCGAGCAGTAGAGAAAACTAAGTGGTTGAAGGAGTTGGAGAGATCCCTTATTCGTCGAAGTGATAGAATAGAATGTCTTGAAAACGGTAAAATGGACGGGATAGTACGAATACCAGACACAGATTTCCAACGCGCATGGCTGACTTCGTAATAGAAAGCGGAGAACTGATGATGTATCGGGAGGATGGATGATGTATGATGTATCTCTAGTTTACTTAGTGCCAGAGAGTTTTTGTTATGAAATCTTCCACGAGGCACACACAAGGTAGTTCGGAGGGCACTATAGCGCCAAAAAGCTATTAAACAAATTGTCCAAGGAAGTATTGTGGCCGAACATGGCTTAAGATGTACATAAATAGTCTAAGGAATGCCAAAAATGCTTCATTCACAATTCTCGGCAGGTTATCATTCCATCGTTGAAACCTGTGGCAACGAGCAGTCCATATGAGGTGATTGGAGTGGACATCCTAGAATTGAGAATGACGTCAAGAGGGAACAGATATGCAGTAACCGGTCAAACAGCGCCGGTGGTGTAAGGAGAACATCTCTGCCCGGAAGGCAGAAGATGAGGGTTCGAGTCCCACCTGGCGCATGAGTTTTGATCGCAACAAAACATCCTGTAACAACATATAGCCTCTACCAGCTGCTCCAGGCTTAAGCAAATGTGTTAAAACATTGTTACCAGTAAGGTCTTCAGCTTAACCGGTTACATGCTGATATCAGCGGCCGACCCATCCCCATATAACGGGTGTGCTGACAGACCTGGAGGATATCGCGGATGTTACGTGCGGTCAAGCAGCGCGGGTGGTGTAAGGCGAACATCGTTGCCCGGAAAGCAAAAGATGCGGGTTCGAGTCCCGCCTGGCGCAAGAGTTCCGATCGCAACAAAACATCCTGTAACAACATATAGCCTCTCAACCGGCCGCTCCAGGCCAAGCAAGTGTGTTAAAAAATATGTAGTAATCGTTATCGATTTGTTCTCAATATCGCTATTACGAGATTACGGCTGGTAGTACGAACATACAAGTTTTCGCCGCGCGCGCGGCGTTCTCTGCCGCACGCGCGATGAATCGCCACTGACGCGTCGCTCCTGGGTGGACTGTTATGGGGGAAAGGAGCTCTAACAAACTCCCGAGTTATGCTGTATTGTATCTAGATATGTGGCTTTTATAAAAGAAGCTTCGTGCCATGAAAGAACACAAAATCGTTTCACAATAGCAGCAATTATCTGCTGCTTGGGTTAGGTCATCCAATTCTCACCCAAAATAACCATTTCCTCTAATTAAGTGCACCGGAGGACCCTCAAGTAGCTGAGCAGTGGTATTCAAAGCAGTTTATGCAGTTACAAGAGCGTTAGACTTCGTAACTGTAACAGCACACACTATGTCGATGTCGCGCTTGCTGCAGCAGTCGCCGTGGCTGCCGCGCGTTTTCGTATGTTCAGCTTGCTCCCCCGAGATTACAGATTGTACGAGATTACAAAGATCAGGCATACGTTTACAAAGGGCTACAACCCTAGGGAAAACGGTGCGACTGAGTGGTTATATGGAACTATTCTAGCGATGCTGAGAAAGACCACTACGGTACCAACAGATTGGGACGTACGAGTGCCGTTCTGCCTTATGGCCAGGGATGTGCGGAATTTCCGCTTCCGTGTTTCGAATTCCGGTTTCCGGCCATTTTGAGCTCTTCCGTTCCGTTCCGTGTTCCGCCTGTTTTCGGGCCGGAAGGCGGAAACGGAAATGGGCACTGTTCCCCACTAGTTTTCTATTGAACACAATCAGAGTATCAGTTAAGAAGATTTCTCCTTATATAATTATGATATAATTATGAAAGAAATACTGTTTGACAACTCTAGTACTAATATTCTTGAAATTGGTTAGACTACCAAAAAAAGCACTCAAAAATGACAACGGCTGGGTGCAGGGCAAAATTAATGTGCCACAAAAGCTATGTATGCACTGAATACTAAGAAAATGCACTCAACATTTGAATGATCATAAAATTCATAATCCGTTAGTTACAGATAGCTACAAAAGCTTTGGAAGCATATAGTGCAGTGTCATGAAACAAGGGTTCAGTGAAGGTTGTGCCGTGCGGTTGTCCAGTCCAAGATTACATTAGTGTTCCTGACCAAAGGTGCAAATCTCAAGTTTTAATTTCGTTAGGTGTGACACTCATCCATATGGAGTTATGCTATTCATTTTTAATGAAGCATCACGAATATCTACCATCCGCTGTTATTTTGACTGAATATGGCGACTTATTGAATTTTGACACAAAAGTATTGCTTTGTAACCACCTTGGGTCTATTAAGCTGTGTCACCTTGGGCATACGGTTTCTAGGCTGGCAGAGACTGAATACTCCTGAGGAAGTGTGGACCCACCATGGCTAATCAGTCATCTACATAGTTATCATGTTAGATCCCAGAATCAATTCTAAGTACTAGTTTTGGTGATTACAATGTAACTGCTAATGTTGAACACGCAGATATCCGTGCAGTCACCAAGTCATCCATGATGCCACAGATTTCTAAAAGTGCTGAGAGGAATCCCTTTCCTGGTCGCAAAATGATCTAGGCGGCTACTCCAGTTTTAGACTTCACCCGAGTCAGTTTTTAATGCTGGTCTGTAAGTGACCTCAAGTGATTAAGTCGGTTAAGTCTGCCGTTCAAAAAATATAAGCATCAAAATAGTCAGCGAAAAACCCGTCGCAGGAACTAGATATGGAAGGACTGCATGCTGAAAAGGTGAGAAATTGTGAAATATCATAACAGTATTATGAACTCATGCTTCGTTATGTTATGTTATGAGAGGATGAGCATTAATCTGTGGAAGACTCTGCTGCACGCAAAGTTCTGAGCAAGAGAAGGTGCAATAGAAGCTGCCTTTGACGCAATTTAAGATGCACTTTTGAAAAAATGACGGATATGTGTCATTTCCGTTTCCGCGTTTCGTATTCCGGTTTCCGGCCATTTTTGAGCGTTTCCGTTCCGCCTTTCGTCTTCCGCTTTTTCCAGAAAAGTTTCCGCACATCCCTGCTTATGGCATACAATATGACACCACATTCAGCGACCGAGAGAGTCCCTACTTCGTCTTGCACGGGAGAGATCCAAATTTCCCGTCAGACATCTTATCCAGTGGCGGACAATCTTGGTATTTGATGGATAGATCTCTAGATGACTACAAGACAAAATTGTTACAGGGAATAGCCGAGGTCCATGAAAGAGTAAGAGACCATAATAGCCGTATTCGGGAAAGCATGAAAAGATCATACGACGAGGGTAATAAAGTGGACACCCAACGGCACCCAAAGGTAGGGGATAGAGTATATGCCTTGGAGCCAAGAGAAAATGGGAAGAGTAGCCATCCAAAATTAGCTGAAGAATGTGCCGGACCATTCAGGGTACTGGAAGTAAGCAATAACTCAGCTCTAATCACTAGACTTGGGGAAAACACAGAACCTGTCAGAATACAGATTGACATGCTTCGAGTTGTGCATGGCTATATTTTCAACGAAAGAATCGACACACAGAACAGTAGAGGGAAAAGGGTAGAAAGAAAACAGTGGCGTAGACGAGTGTCCAAACTGACTGTCGTTTCAGAGGAGCATCGTTGCTGAGCCCCCTCGAGAAGGGACACCTCCTGTTCAAGTGTGCGGACGGATGTCTTGAGGGTTCGTGACCGGGAGATAAACACGTCTAACTGTCCGTCGCTCATGTATTCCTGAAGACTACACCGAAACAATCTATTATCAACGTTTTCCCTTAGAAGCTGAATAGATGCCGCCACAACTGCTGTGGAAATAAGATACTTCCTCAGATATTCACTCTACCACCAGGAATCCATCATGAAGCGTTCCTTATCCGTAGCTACCGTACTCCAACGTAAAACGAAAAAAGGATGTCAGATTCGCGATCAGCCCCCCCCCCCATTATTTGATCACGAATATGATAACTTTCCTAGGCGAAGTTTGGGCGAAATCGGTGATTATGATCTTGGCAGCCTTACCTACCCGTACCTACCGTACACCAGCGTAAAACGAAAAATAGGTGTCGTATTCGTAATCAGCACCCCAAATAATCCCCTAGGCGAAGTTTGGCCAAATCGATGATTATGACCTTGGCAGCCTTAGTTACCCATACTTACCGTAACCTACCTACTCCAGCGTAAAACGAAAAGCGGATGTCAGATTCGTGATCAGCGCCCCAAATAACCTCCCTAGGCGAAGTATGGGCGAAATTGGTGATTATGACCTTGGCAGCCTTAGTCGCCCGTACCTACCGTAATCGGCCGAAATTTCGAAAACGGATCTCAGATTCGTGATCAGCACCCCAATTAACTTCCAGGTTTGAGCGAAAAATTTTTTCGACTTTTCCTCGACCCGTGAAGTTGTGAAAGTACAGTAGTGCCCTAAAATCTCCTAGAACCAAAATATTAAGTGCCACAGAAACCGTGGAGTACCGTGGAAATTCAGGTCTGGTGCATTTAAGAAGATCTGCCAGTTGGAATGCAGAAGTGTCCCATGCAGACCTACATCAGAGCTTGCACAACATATATTGCACAATGAACAGATCCGAGCAATGTCCAGAGTCCGGGACGTCATTCTTCATATCGATGAAGCGAAACACCATTTCGCTGGACATTTGATGAGACGAAAGGACGGACCTTGGAGTACCGCCACTGTACATTGGGAACCACTCAGCAAGAAAGGACCACTCGGTCGTCCTCTACGATGGCAAGATTCGCTCGCTCATCGGAACAACATCCGTACCTCTAACATCAACTCGATTAAGGTGCTCGTCCACTGGTCAACTTTGGCTCAAGATGAACAAGGTGGCGAACAGGATGGGACCCGCGCAAGACAAATCGTTGCAGAGGAAGGGGTCGCAAGTACCGCAAGTAATATCGCAAGTATACAAAACCATGTACACTGCAAAAATTCGTTTAGAGTAGTAATTCGATCTCAACGTCCGAACCGGAGTATATTCCCCCAACTCACAATGTGGTCAAGTCTATATGGATATCGCCAACGTTCAATGTGCCGTAAATCGTACGACCGCGGCGGAAGCCGACACGCACGCGACAGTCAGCGTCGCGCACGCGGTGGCCGTTCGCACGTAAAGACCGCCCCTCGGCTAAAATATAAAGAATTCAAACAAGGGTAAATAATAGTGCAGGTAACGAGAACTTTCTAATGAGCGGCAGTCGGCAGTTGTGATAGCAATGCGTATTAGTCATGTTGATGACCAGTTGTACATTTATCTGTTTGCTTCTAAACACAGTCACTCTTTATATTGTTGCCTAGACACTTGAAAGGTAGAGGCCTTTAAGACATACCAATAATCTTATCAGACTGATTGCAAGCCAGGGCAAACCTCGTGGTCTCACTGTAGTTCTCCATAATTCGTCGCAATGCCTATAAGTGCAGGATGCAAGGAATTTGCATGTAGACGAAAAAGTCATCCCACCTGTTGCGCGCCTTCGGTCATCGAATCAGCCTCGTCCAGTATTATCAGCTTTTGTCGCTTAGGCGGAAGTGTGACTTTCGTCTGGCAGAACGATTTGATCTTATTTCGAACAACATCAATTCCACTGAAATTATAAATAGACTAGATTTCATTCTTCTGTGTCACGCAGGCTTGTTATTGTGGTACAACTTTTTTTCGGCCTGACGTTTCGACAAAGAGTACAAGCATTCCTGAACTGCAATGTTTTCAAGTGGTCTGGAAACCATTTTCAGAGCGAAGAGGACTTGCGATGGGACAGCGATTAGCTCCAACCTTAGCGATCTGCTTCATGAGCAGAACTGAACGACCGGCACTGGAGCGCCTTCCCATAATGTACTGTCGTTACATCGATGATTGCTGTATTATATATATAACGGCAACGCAGTCCGACATGGATGAGTTGTTTGCTATTCTCAACACACAATCTCAGTACATAAAGTTCACTCGTGAAACACCGTCCGAAAGTTGATTGCCCTACCTGAATACTCAAGTGAGGGTATCAAATGGAGTTTTAAAGTGAAGTGGTATCGTAAAGGCAGCTCCACAACATCATACTCCATGCAAGATCTGCTCACACTACAGCAGTAAAACGTGCTGTACTCCTTAACATGTACAGAAGGCACTAGGTGGTACGCACGGGGCACGAGGAGCGAGAGGAATCACGTATGTTGGCCTCTAATATCGCACGTCTCAACGTGTACGAATCTCGACGACGAGGTGATCGAATACGACACGGCCATGTTGAACATCTGCGCGAAGACGAAGTTTGTCTTCAACTGCCCTTCATCTCTGATGACGTGGTGGCAGAAGTACGTCGTTGCCTATTGCGAGAAAACCTGAACGACGATATTGCCCTGGTTAACATACCAGGAAACAACATCAAACGGGTTCTTGTTCGAAATAGGTGTTACGACCGTACTTGAGTGACGAGGAACTGCGTTTTCTGCCCATTTGGTGGAGATGGAAACTGCGCCCAAAAAGGTGTTCTCTACCAAATTGAGTGCTCAACCTGTGGCGCGCTACACATAGGTGGGACAGGAACGGTCCTTAGTGTTCGCGTCGATGAACACCTAGCTGGGAAATTGAAACGAAGCTTGTTAACCGCACTGGGCAAACACCGACAAGAAGCCCACGGCTGGAACGACTTTGACGTTAAATGCACTGTTGCTACATGAAAGTGAAATCGGTGAAGACTCTTGAGGCTTTCTGGATTCAGGAGCGCAATCCAACAATGAACAACCGAAACAAGGGCATTTCAATAACCAACGACTTCCTGCCCTTCATCCAGTTGTGTGAGCTCTGAAACTGCGCAACCTACACCCGATGGTAGACCTGCATCGTTGGTCGCAGTTGCTCAATGATGGTCTTATAGTTGAGCCCTCTCTCAGCGCTGGTGGAACGACGGTGAGTTTGGTATGCTTTAGAGGGGCACTTTTGACAATCGTGGGAATGCATTGCAACTAGAGATGTAGAGGAGAATACCTTTGACGGAATGAGTTGCCGGATCTAAGGTTTCGGGGTGGATGCAAATGCTCACGATTTTGGAGGCGGGGATAACGGCTGCGACTGCCGTTTCAGACAAGTTGCTAGCTGTTGCGGGAGAACGCGGCAGGCTGTTTTTCGTCGCGTTGTCTCGCGCCCTCCACGCCAAAATGCTCTCTGCATGCAGCTCACTGTCTGATACACTCACCGCCAGCGTACAGTATCACGCAACTCTAATCGACAGGCCCCTCTTTCAGATGTGTGCTCTCTCGAGACGGCAAATGAATGATAAAAGTGACTGAAAGACTCAGGAATTCAACCGATTCCTGAAAACCTATTACCAAAACATACCATTTGATTATGAAGCTTCATCCACGGCAGACAAAAAGACTGAACGTCACGTTTTGCTTGTGTTTTAAAGAACTGCGCCAGCACTTTGGTGGTTTTGGACATGCTTTCCAACTGAAAACTAAGTCTGATGCAACTTGATTCAATGATTCTAGTAAGTGTATTGGTTCAGCACAGTTGTTTTGACTTTGTGTGCTGGAGAACACTTCTGGCACGCAGAACTGTTACAATGCTGTGTAATTATTGAACAGAATCTAGGTTCCCGGTCTCTTCCTATTAGAACCGACAGCGCCTAAGAATTGTGGAAACCCATGTGCTCACTCTGCTTTCTTTAAAACTTCCCCATTGGCATATAATTGCACATGATGAAGTGTGGTCAGGAAGAACGAATGTCGTCCTTATGCACATATGAGATCAAGCACTCTGTGGTACATACTCCAATCCTTTACTAATAATTAATTGCTTTAGTATATGCGACACCACACGAGGCATTTCATTCCATTCATTGCACAAGTTGTGCGTTTTAAATAACAATAAAACAGTAGACAGAAACAAAAACAGTGCTGCATGTGCATGCTGCAGTCTGACCAGGATACTATCTCAACGGTAGGTCGGAACGGCGCAAATGTTGTATATGGGCAGAACCGCCTCTCCCTGGGAAGTAAAAAACTGCAGGTATCTCGACCCCAATACAACTCTGCGCAGAGTTAGGGGCGACGGAAGTCGCGGGTTGGCGCCCTGTTGATTCACGTGCTCCACAGCTGACGGGCGCGCGCGGGATGAGGGCTCGCATCGCGGCTAGTCGCAGTGCACATGTGGCGTAGTAGGGAAGAGCTCGGGCTCGTGAACGAGGGGCCGGGGGTTTGGATCCCGCGGACGGCGTTTGTTTTGCACTTTTGCAAAATCCATTTTTATCATATAGGTAATCCACCTAGGGGTAGTGTGTTATAGGGCATGTTTACATATAACATACCACTCATACTGTTACCAAGGGTGGTTCAGGCAGGGTCACGATTTCGCTGAAACTTTGGCTAGGGGGTTACTTGGGGTCACGAATCTGATATCCGTTCTTCACGATTCGGCTGGATAATATAGATACAGGAAGGCACAGGATTACATTCTTAAAGTTTCTGCCGGTGACGGCAGGTAGAGACAGAATCGTGAAAAACGGCGGGGTAGTGTTCTTCACCCCAGCATGCGAAGGGGTGGCGCTTATTGCGCGAGGAGCGCCCATCGCGGACGAATTCACGCGCTCGGCGGGCTGCGGGAAGAACGGGCTCCTCCTCAGTGCCCATTCGAAGGCAGGGTACCATCTTGCTTATCATGAAAGGTCCTTGTAGCCAAAATCACAAGGAAACCTTCATGAAGTAGCAAGTGAGTACAAACAGACGACGAAAATAGCAAAAACAGAAAGAAAACAGCGCATACGGCCTCCTACGATCCCATCGATGGTAACAGCTGAGGGCTGGGGAAGGGAGGGGTCCCGTTGTTCCCCAGCCCGCCGGGCGCATGAACTCGTCCGCGATGGGCGCTCGTCGCGCAATTAGCGCTCCCCCTCCGCATGCTGGGGGAGGAACGGGACCCCTCCGTGAAAAACGAATGCCAGATTCGTGGTCAGCACCCCAAATAACCCCCCCCCCCCCAGACGAAGTTTCAGCGAAATCGGTGGCCCTGCCTGGACCACCCTTGTTAACGGTACGGGTGGCCTCCGAGCGAATCGTGAAAAACGGATGTCAGATTCGTGATCAGCACCCAAATAACCCCCCCCCCCCCCCCCTAGACAAAGTTTCAGCGAAAATTTTTTTTGATCGACGTCTTGTCGGTGGAGTCGCAAATTTTAACTAGTGCCACAAAATTTCTATCGTTACATAACTATAGCTTCACACAAAATAGGCTTAAAATAAGTGGCACACAGAAGTGAACATTTTAGCTAGTCTGTAGTTTGAAGCATATGTTATATGTTAACGTGCTCTATAACACACTATAATATCCCTAGGTGGATTACCTATATGATAAACATGGATTTTGCAAAAGTGCAAAACAAACGCAGTCTGCGAGATCCAAACCCCTGCCCTCGTTCACGAGCCCGAGCTCTTCCCTACTACGCCACCTGTGCACTGCGATGAGTCGCGATACGAGCCCTCATCCCGCGCGCGCCCGTCAGCTGTGAAGCACGTGAATCAACAGGGCGCCAACAGGCGACTTCCGTCGCCCCTAACTCTGCGCAGAGTTGTATTGGGGTCGAGATACCTGCAGCTTGTTACTTCCCAGGGAGGGGCGGTTCTGTCCATATACAACATTTGCGCAGTTCCGACCTACCGTTGAGATAGTATCCTGGCGAGTGTTTTTCGAACCTTTGATCATAAATATTTAGGAATCGTTTATACGATTTGGGATCGTAGCAAACTCATAGCCAGTAATTGGAGAGAGAGGAAATGAATATGGCGGCAGCAGTACGAAAAGAAAAGTACACAGAAAAAGAGATTTGCGTGTTAATGCTTCTGTGCCGTTGCAATCACCATTACACCACCAATAAGCTGAAACGATGTGAGAGAGCGAGGAGAATGTATGAAATGTTGAGAATAAGGAGATAAGACAATGAGTAGTGCTACGAGCTGAGAAATTTAATGACAGTTCGAAAGCACTCATATAATTGACAGCAACAATACATAATACTACTCTTAAATATCTTTAATGCAAGTTATCTTTATCTGCCGATGTCTTCTTGGAATTTGCGAATGTGAATGTTGCTGATTTAAAAAAAAAGCAGGAAGCGAGATAATAGATCAGAGCAGAATTTGCCGATGCGAAGTCCATGGCAGAAAGATCCACTGGTTCACTAGAAAACAGTATGCTAAAAGCAATTCTCATTGAAATGGCATAATGAGTGTTCGAATATGGCGGGACTAGGACTTGTTTTGTTAGTGCCTATACCAGCGTCGGCGCCAGCGAAGCCGGCGACCGACGCTGGAGTGTGCGGGCCACGCTAGGCTAGCCGGCTTCGCCAGCATTGCATCCGCGGGCCACGCCGGGCTAGCCAACTCCGCCGGTGTCGGGTATGACGGGTCACGCTAGGGACGTAGCCCAAACCTAGCTACGGATGCTTCCTCACACAGCGTCGGTAGCCGGCTTCGCCGACTGAATCGAGCACGTTGAAACTTGCGCCTACTCCAGATTGATTTCTAGCTTGGTATCACTCACATCTCAGTATAGCACGCAGAAGAATGTCCTCAGCACTTCTTCGTCTATCGTTATGTGCACAGCCTATTGCAGCTCGTCAAGCCTAGAAAAATGTCTCACATTTCTGTCCAGTCGTCGTGGTTCGAGCCGCTAGGTCCAAGACCTCATAGTGTGGGTTGGCAATTGTCCAAGACCTCATAGTGTGGAAACCTCATCATGGGGGATGCTCGTTTGTGATCAACACCGACGGTCGTCCGGAAGTGCGAGCGTCGTCGCAGTCAACACCGCCGGCCGTTCGCAAGTGCAGGCGTCGTCCCTGTCAACACCGGTTCGAAACCGCTGCCTGCCACGCTGCCATGTTGTGGTGCTTATCGTGGACGGTGGCGATACGACGAACGTTCAGATATGGGTTCAAGGTGAACCGATTCAGACACTAGCAAAGAGCTTCAGACAGTGACTAATGCTCTCCTTTATATATGGTGGGACGGGATGGGATGTATGGATGTACGTTTGTCAAAACGACGAAGTCAATAAGGCACAGCGAGCTAAGGAGTCAGATTAAAAGTGATCTAGACCTAAATGTGTTCACGTAGGAGTAATTTCATCAAAAAACATGCAAAAGAAACAAAAATGCAAACCAATGTCCCATAATCACAATAATCAACACCTTTCAAAACTTTCATTCAAACCTTTACGTGTTAGTAAGCTCCATGTTCTGTTCCAGCCAAACGCTTTTGGGTAAAATTAGGCAGTGATTGCGCCTTGTAGCGCTCAGAAACCTTTCCAGTTACACCTTCTGGCAATAGCAGACAGGGAAATTATGCGTACCGCTACAAATACCAGCATATTAGAAACATAAACCTACTATCATTGTCTTGAAACCTATCCGACAGCTCACATAAAGTCATCAAGCTACGAAAACTGCGATGAAAACAACACTGGAGTCGTAACCAGCGCTCTCGAAAATCCTAGTGCACCTATTTCTAGAAAACATCCCTCTTATGCGTGAGACAAGCCTCGATCCTCTTGACTCAGTCACCAAACACGCTGGAATCACGTGAACAGCTGCCGCGACTGCTCGTCCGCGCGAGACCCAGTGCTGGAGACCCTGCCCCCAAAATCGTGAGCATTCGTGCGCACCCGGTTTCGAAGCTCTTTCAGGTCTTTGAAAAAGACGATCTTTGTCGAAACGTCAGGCCGAAATAAAGTTGTACCACCACACAAACCTGCGTGGCACAGAAGAATCAAATCTATTCTTACAACATGCCCAGGTTCTATGAACGTCGGACATGGAGACTATAAACAGACTGATTGGGTTCCTGAACACAGATGCAAGCAAGGACGCACGGTTGTGAAGATGATAAGAGTCGCAACAATGCAAAATCTAGTTAAGGACAAAGTGAGATTGTTTTATCTGAAAGTGGAACCTTACTTCAGACAATCAATTATTCAGACAATCTCGCAGACATAAATCTGGAGGCCAAAGCACTAAGCATTTAATACAAAACTGTTAGCTTAAGAAGTACGATAGCAGTAGACCATAGATTCTATAAGCTCTGCAGACGGCAGCTACCTTGCAAACAAACGACTGCAGTTTTTGCACCCACTGTTGTTATATCCATCGCTATTCTTGGAGTACTTGCTTATGGAGTATTACGTATACACAGAAGACTTAGGGCCAACGTGCATGCGGTGCAGTGGTCAGTGGTGGAAAGGAGAATATATAATAGAGCTCACGCAGCTCGTGACCGTGACCTCTTCCCATCAGGGGCCGCATGCTCGTGTTCCCCCGTTGGGGGAGAATCAATCAATATCAACCTATCATATCATGCCCCAATCCCCCATTGGGGGAGACTCGGAGTAGACGAGCATACGGCCCCAGGAGATGTCCCGAAACACAACAGTAGCAGACTTACCCTTAGGTACCATCGAGTAAGAGATAGGAGCCATAGTATGGATTCAAAGAAGAAGGTCGACAATTCTGGGGCATGCCTGAACACCTGGCACCCCATTCCACATCGACAAATGGTTGGATGAACTCATAAGAAATTCGGCTTTAGTTCACGACTGCAGTAGAAGACTGCTGATGTGAATGGCTGAAGCTTTTATGTCGGCCGACCCATCCGCAGCACTGTTCGTTCCGCACATATTGAGAGGACTACAACTCAACTACATTACTTCTGGAACTGGTCCCAATCCTCCAACACTGGATGAAGGTAGACCCCCATCGATGGCACTCTCTGTTGCCAGAATCAGTGCAGCTTCTTCCGTCGCATAGCATCCAAACCTCGAATTTTCTTTATTGCAGTGATGGTCTCAAACATTAAACAGTTTAGCATTGAATGGGGCCTTAAACCCCAACGACATTGTTCAACTTTGTGTAGCCTAGTGGACCCACAGTTGTCATTTTGAAGTTTATTCAGCTACCTATTCACCGTTTCGCTTATGTAATATTCAGTGGGGGGGGGAGTCATCAAAGAATATCGACAACGACGAATATCGGAGAGCCTATGAACTTCTACAAGCATAATTCAGGTTGTTAAATAATCAAGGAGAGCCCTGACCAGTACATGCAAAGTTTGTTATTGCAGTGATGGCCTAAGTTGCCAAAATTCTCGTTCTTTGACGACAGAACACCTGCGAGATGATTGCGAAGGTTGCATAAAAAAAGGCGTTTCAGAATGTCGAAACAAGAATTCATGGTTACACTAAATTAGGAACTCCGTCCAACCAGAAAATGGCGAAACACACAAAGCTCAGTGGAGTGCGTTCGCCATGGTAAATCTTTCTCGGGTGCGCACGAATGCGCACGATTTTGGGGGCGGGGTCATCAGCACCGGGGTCTCGCGCGGACGAGCAGTCGAAATCGCGGCAGCTGTTCACGTGATTCCAGCGTGCTTGCTGATTGAGCCAAGAGGATCGAGGCCTGACTCACGCGTAAAAGAGGTGGTTCCTAAGGTAGAAGTAGGTACGCTAGTGTTTTCGGAAGGGCTGCCTACGATTCCAATGTCGTTTTCATCACAGCTTTCGTAGCTTGATGACTTTATGTGATTGTCGGATAGTTTCAAGACAATGCTAGTAGGTTTTCGTTTCGAATATGTTTGTATTTGTAGAGGCACACATAATTTCCTTGTCTGCGATTGCCAGCCGGAGTAAATACTCGGGGCTGGGAACATGGGAATGCTTCTGAGCGTTACAAAGCGCAGTCACTGCCTAATTTCACCCGAAAGCGTTTGGCTGGAATAGAACCTGGAGCTTACTAACACGTAAAGGTTTGAATGAAAGTTTTGAAAGGTGTTAATTAGAAGTTACGCGTTGGTTTGCATTTTTGTTTCTTCTGCATGTTTTTTTTTGGTGAAGTTACTCCTATGTGAACACCTTTAGATTTAGACCACCTTTGATTCCTTAGCCGGCAAGCCGACAGACGCATTATGCCTCGTGTGGTGTCGGATAGACCAAAGTAATAATTATTAATAAAGAATTGGAGTATGTACCACAGAGTGCTTGATCTGATACATGCATAAGAACGACATTCATTTTTCCTGAAGACCTTTCAAAGCTTCTCGCCACGTGCACTTATATGCCAAAAATGGAGGAATTTTAAAGAAAGCGGAGTGAACACATGGGCTTCCACAATTCTAAGCCGCTATCGCTTCTATTAGGAAGGGGTCAAAAGCGGGAACCTATGTTCTGTTCAATAGTTACACAGCATTGTAACAATGTCTGTGTGTCGGAAGTGTTCTCGAAGTCAAAAGAACTTGCTGAACCAGAAGACACTTGCCGAGGCACGGATCATAATCACATGCGGTAAGATAACAATGACATATGTGGTAAGGTAACAATCACCTGTATCACCTGTCGTCCCGTTGATCATCGACTTGCTCGAGAGGGCGCCAGCAGCGTCTCCATTCATCCCTGTCGCGTGCCAGAGTGGTCCAGTGGATCCTCCTCGCTCGAGGGACACGATATATCGGTCGTTCAGGGCTTTCACGAAGAAGTCCGACCAACGCGTTGGTGGGCGTCCTGGTGTTCTTTTGACATCCCGCGGAATCCAATCTGTGACGGCTCTCGTCCAGCGGGTGTCTGCGAGTCGCATTACGTGGCCGGCCCACCTAATTTTCGACGACTTGGCCCATGCGACAGCGTCTCTGATCTTCGAACGTCGGCGAAGCTCGGAACTCCGGAGGCCTTCTCTCACTTGCGTGAGTCGTGTCACTCCGAGCATCGTCCTCTCGATTCCACGCTGCGCGACGCTGATCGCGTGTTCATCCTGCTTTCGTATAACCCAGGTCTCTGAGGCGTATGTTAGGGCAGGAAGAACAGTGGAGTCGAATAGGTTGGCACGGAGTCGGACGTTCTTCGTCTTCTTCGCGACTTCTTCGACGCTTTTGAAAGCTCCCCAAGCCGCTCGTTTCCTCCTGCTCAGCTCTGGTGCTAGGTCGTTGGCCATGTTGACTTCGCGACCCAGATACACATAGCTGGAGCATTCGGAGACGTTCATTCCGTTGAACGAGAAGGGAACATCAGAAACCCATCCGTTCTTCATGAACATCGTCTTCGTAAGATTCAGCTGCAGTCCAACGCTTCCACATACACGATCGAAGTCGGCCAGCATTCGTTCCGCCTGATTGATGCTCGGTGTTATGAGCACGATGTCGTCAGCGAAGCGAAGATGGTGCAGTTGTCGGCCGTCGACCTTCACTCCCATGTCTTCCCATTCTAGTTCGCGCATGACGTTTTCGAGGGTGGCGCTGAAGAGCTTCGGGGATATGGTATCCCCTTGTCGAACCCCTCTCTTCACGTCAATGACGACGTCGTTGTAGAATGGTGAGATCTTGGTCGTGAATCCACTGAACAGCTCTCGAAGGACTCTGATGTACTGAGTAGGAACGCCCTGGGTGAGCAGAGCTTCCATGACCGCTTCAGTCTCGACGGAGTCGAATGCCTTCTTCAGGTCGATGAACGTAAGGCACAGCGGCAGCTTGTACTCTCGCGACACTTCGATGAGCTTCGTAATGGTGTGTATGTGGTCGATCGTGCTGAATCCTCTCCGAAATCCTGCTTGTTCGCATGGCTGTCCTTCGTCCAGCGTTCTACTAATCCTATTCAGGATGACTCGAGTGAACAGCTTGTAAACTACGGACAACAGGCAGATCGGGCGATAGTTGCCAATGTCGTGCACGTCTCCCTTCTTGTACAGCAAAACGGTCTTGCTGGTCTTCCACTGAGATGGAACCTTGCATTCGGACAGGTAGCGTGTGAAGAGCCGCGCCAAGGTGTTGATGAGCGCTGGCGGGAGGTTCTTCAGGTGTTCAGCTCTGATCCTGTCAGAACCGGGTGCTGTACGTTTCTTCACCGACGAGATGGCGTGTCGGATTTCGGAAGAGAGAACAGAGGGGACGACGTATCCATCCTGCGGAAGATGGCATGGGGGCAGTGGACGTGGCTATCGAAGAGATCGGAGTAGAAATCGTGGATGACTTTCTCCATGGTCCTTCTGGAAGAGGTGATGGTTCCGTCAGGACGTTGGAGAGCGGTCATCTTGGTCTTGAAGTTGGCGAAGTTCCGGCGGGCATTGCGGATGCTCAGCCCTGCCTCTGCTGCTTCAGCCAACACTTCCGCCCTTCTCTACTTGAGATCTTCCTTTATCGCCGCTCTGCATAGCTTTGCAAGCTCGGACGCCAGTTGGTAGTTGCCTGACTCTCGTGCTGCTCCACGCTGGCGTATCAGCTCGAGAGTTTCCGGAGACAGGCGTCTCTTGGTGGTCTTCAAGCTCTCGGCTCCCTTAGCACTATCGTGGAGATGGTGCACGACGCGATCGTATTCCTCGTCGACGTTGTCCATGACGGCATCTTCCCAAAGGCCGACAAGAGAGGTGTAGAGATCCCAGTTGATGGTCGTTCTGGGACTCCTCTTCTTGAACTTCGCGGCCTTCTCTCCTTGACGCGAAAAGCGGAACCTCGCGCGAAGGAGGCGGTGGTCCGATCCCGTGTAGAACTTGGGGACAACGGAGACATCGGTCAGGCAATACTTGCGATTGAAGATGATGTGGTCGATCTCGTTATGGAACTGGCCACCGGGGATTCCCAGGTCCATCGTAGGGTGGGAGGCTTCTGGAACTGTGGGTTTCTATGGATGGTCTTGTTCGACACGATAAACTCAGACAGCCTTTCATCTTGCTCGTCCCACTCCAAACTGTAGGTTTCAATGTGAAGCTCTTCCGACGACCTTCGTGGCCCGATCTTGGCGTTGAAGTCGCCGACGATCACCTTGTAGAAGGTGTGATCTTCCTTATAGAACTTCTCCAGCTCCATGTAGAAGGCCTCGACGTCTTCGTCGTCGTAGTCGGATGTTGGGGCACACGCGACGAACACAGTCAAGGCTGGCAGAGCCACATCGCTTCAGTCGCAGACGTCCGATTCGGCTTGTCAGAGACTCGTACGAATCGATGTTCATGGCCAAGTGCGTGTTGACGAGGACACCAACGCCGCCTACTCCCCTGCTGTCGCATGTTCCGAGGAACAGTTCTTCTCCGGAGTCGTAGGCGGCGTGTAGGGGGTGGTGTCTTCTCGTCTCGGTCAGTCCGATGACGTCGTACTTGATCTTCCTGGCTTGCATCATCAGGTCCTCGACGGATGCTTCCGACGCAAGCGTGCGGGCGTTGTAAGTACAGATCGTCATCCTAGTCCTTCTCAGTTTGCGCAGCCTGGTTAGGCCCTGAGATTTTAGCAGCCTCTCCGTACTCGTCCTTCCCATCGCTGCAGAAATGGGAGCTCTTTCGGGGTCAGGGGAATGAGGCCCTTTAGTGCTGCTGTGTTTGACTGGAATACAACACGGGTAGCTAGTCAGGCTCTGTCGTGCGGGCGGGGTACTCCGGGCAGCCAGCCAGACTGCCCGAAGGGACGGGGCGAGACTTAAGGCGGCCTCGAATCGCCTTACATGTACTCCCAGTCTACCGAGTGCAAGCTTTTGGCCGAGCCGACACAGTTACAATCCGCACAGTCACGGACACATCCACGCACACTGTGCACGAACATGCCGCTCCCACGCACAAGGAACGCATCGACCCGACACAGCAGGAGCAAGGAGTCCATCCCCTGCATCCCACCTGCGTCTCTGGGCAGTACACGGTCGCATTTGGTTCGCGTTTAATTCCCCTATCCACCACCCGGGGACGCGCCACGTGGCCCTGCGACAAGCGGCCCGAGATCCCTCTTAACAAGAGAGCCCGAAGGCTCTCTATCGAGGGAGATCCGTGGAAGGTAACAATAACACATTAAAATTAGATATAAGGAGCTGGGTGACTGAGCAACGAAAAAACAAAACGAAGCCTTAGTGTAATTAGAGGTTTGAAAGAAGACAGACATGTTAACCTCATTCTCAGAAAGTAGGGTGTTGAGCTCCCTGATGCTCCTATGAGTGAGGAAACTTGACCTCACTCTCGATCTTGGGGTTTGCAAATAGAGTCTTCTGTCTTCTGTCAGTTGTCAAAGGAGCACCAAAATCCCGACTGGGTCAATGGAAAGCCTTCCTGTCAGAACTGTGAGCAACATGATTAAATCTGCTCTTTTTCTTTTTTTCTAGTCTAAAGGCTAGACAAACCAAGCATCTTAGCCCCGTCGGACCTACTCGGAATCATTACTATATATTGTCATAAGTCAGACCAGGGCATTTCAGAAAAAGCTTACGAGTGAAGTTATTCTGAACACTTTCAAGGAGTTTTGTGTCCTTCTATTGACGGGGACTGAAGACTGAAAGACCGCATTCTACAATGAGCCTTACGTAAGATTTGTTGGCTCTCACGAGAGAAGGCTGGCCTTTGGTTTTCAATACCTTAAACAGGTTGTAAATTCGGTAGTTAGCCTTCTTTACAAGCGCTTTATAATGCTGTTCAAAGCTTCACGAACACCAAAGTGCTGGCGCAATTCTTTGAAACACAACGAAAGCATGACGTTCAATCCTCTTTGGTTGCTGTGCGTGAAGCTTAAGGCTCATAATTGAATATGGTATTGTTTTAGTATGAGGTTTTTTAGGAAACGGTTGAGTTCCTCAGTTTTTCAGTAATTTGCTATCATTCATTCCCCGTCTCGAGAGAGCACACATTTGAAAGAGGGGCCTGTGGTTTGAGTGCCATGGTAGTGTACGTTGGCGGTTAAGGACTGTGTCAGACGGCGAGCTACGTGCAGAGAGCATGGTGCCGCGGAGGGCGCGAGACAACGCGACGAAAAAGCGCGAAGCGGCAACGGCTAGCAGCTCGTCCGAAATAGCGGCCGCGGCCGTTGTTCCCGCCCCCAAAATCGTGCGCATTTGCCTCCACCCATCTTTCTCTACCCTTTTCAGTGGTTCACAGTAGAAAGTCGAAACTAAGTCTCCGCAAGATGATCCGGCTTTCACACAACGCCTTCGCAAATGACTGCAGGGCAAGAAGGGCAAACGCTAAAAAACTAAAGGCCTGATTATATTCCGCGACGGCAGCGACAACAGCGACAGCGGAGCGTAGTGCCACACCACACATATCCACATAACAGAAGTCCATGGCAAAAAGACCCCTGAAATTCGGACTTAAAGCACTCCTAAACAACCCCCTGGGCGAAGTTTGGGCGAAAATTTTTTTGGACCTCTCCTCGACCTCTGGAGTCCTGAAAGTACAATAGTGCCGCAACACCTCTTATGGTGAGTCGATGAGCGGATGCCTTCATAACATTGAGCAGAGTCAAATTTTTGACAAATGCTTTCACCAGTCCCTTATATAGATCTAGATCCCTTATATGTATATATATGTATATATATATCCTATATATATATATCGAATGCCAGCAAGCCCCGAAATAAAACGCCCTACACTTTACAGTCACATATTAAGACTTGTTGCCAGTGCACTGCGGGCACAAGCCCGCGTAGTACCGCTACTTGCAACAACCTTTATCCGCTCGAGTTCTTGTAGAGGAAAAGCTTGCACTGGCCTGCAGGCTAGAATAGTGAATATTTTTAAACCAGTGAAGACAGGGCATTCTTACCGGTCATCTGATGCGTTCAATTCAAGAACACCGTTCTTTACGTGTTCTCCTAATGATTCGCGTGCCATAGCCCAAATGGCCGTCGTTTTCCCGCAGCCAGGAGGACCCTAAAAAACCATTATGGATAGGAATCCCTGCCTATGCTGCACCCCAATCATCAGCGTAAACAAGCCTACCGACAAGATGAAGTGTGGCGGGTTTCCCTTCTCGACGAAGAAGCCCAGAGAGTGAATTATTTCCTCGTTCCCGACTATCTCTTCCAGTTTCTGAGGGCGGTATTTCTCCAACCACGGTATTGCGTCCCTCTTCGACATGGCGGCGAGTCCTAAATAGGAACGAGTTGCGCGCTGTAAAGGACAACGAAGCCAGTGATTGGGACTGCAGAGCATTACCACCCTTCAAATCAAGTGACGAAGGTAAGCGGGAATTTTACGAGGAACACCGAGGCCCGGAAATGTTCGCGCGCACGGGCATTCGAATTGCGGCCTCCGGGCAACTCGCCCCCGCGGCCGCGGCTTGCCCCCCGTTCTGTTTTCCTGCATCGTCGCGGCCTTCTCCGCGGCAGCGTCTAAGGACACGGGTCAACCAGGGGCCGTATGCTCGTCTTCCCCGGTTCGGGGCACCCCGAGCGAGCACCCCGGTTCGGGGTGAATGCCCGGACCGGGGCACCCCGAGCGAGATGGCATGCACGTCTCCCGGGACTCCCCGGGGGAGGGGAAACTCGGAGTTTGACGCCATACTGCAGAAAATCTGCATTCCGAAATCTTAGGTGCGGCCGATAATGGCTTCCTTCTGTACACTCAGCTGTGAATGAGAACATCCTCGCCTCTTCCCTGAGACGAGGAAAGCAGGAGAGATGGATCGCTTGGTTAACCAAGGTTAGAACCGACCTTGAATCAACTTTTGGTGCATATAAGGACTTCGGCACCTCCAACTGTATACAACTCCCTCAGTCCAATGGAAAACCTTTATTAATAAGACTTCCTTTCACGGGGTGTCTATGTCTTCTTAGTTTCCTCGCATTCCTTGTACCTTTTCCATGCGTTTTTAATGCATAGACTATTGATACATTGGCCTGCATCTGACGCTTTTCTAGCATTTTCTTCATACTTTTCCTTGTTAGGCGATTATTTCATCCAAGCCTTCACCCTTCTTTTCCATTTCACCACCTATAGCAGTTAGCAAGTACGAAGGAAAAGAGAAAACGAATATGGAAATGCAAGGAAACGGTTTAGTGGGATTAAGAACTCAAAGAACTTCCTCATAAGCACGAAGAACTTGGAAAATGGCTTTTAGAAGATCCAGAAAAGGGAGAAAGTCTCACCAGTGACGGTTTTCCATTTGTCTTTGACCCCGAGGGATGAAAATTTTGCTTAGCCGGAGAGAGACCTGGACGATTAACCTTCGATAGGGGTGCGCGCGGCAACCGACGCCTCCTTCATCTGTGCTACCACGCGTCCGGAGTAAAATACACTCCTGCTTTCAGAGAATAAAATATATGAGAGATATATCTCAAGAAAACCACTCTGAGCATGAAATAGGGCGTGGGCATCAATTACTACGACCTTAGTACCACTTTTTAACTGGCTTTTTTGATGGTTGCCAGGAACACATTCCTTTTCAACCCGCAAGCCCTTGAAGACTAAGCAGAGCATGAGTAATTACAGAGGTTCAATTTTATGGCTCAGAATATGCAGAACATAGCTCAACACCAAAAAGAGGTGAATTAGATGAGGAAATCCATTTTCATGCATCGCTGGCGCACGTTCAGCAAGTCTATATCCCAAACGCGGTCAATACAGATCGTTTTCTGCTCTTCGCCTAGGTTCTCCATCTCAGCTGTTCGACACCAACGCGCTCCATCGCTAAATAAGCGCACCATTCCGCCTCTCCCCCTACTCAATGCTTGGTGAAGATTTCCCCACTTCGGGGAGGGCGTGGCCTCACCCCGAACGGGGGCTGGGCGAGACGAGCATACCGGGGAGACGCGCCGGGGCACCCCATCCCCCATCGGGGGTGGCTCGGGGTAGACGAGCATACGGCCCCAGACGGGCAGAAAGGCGAGAGCGCAGAGAAACAGACACTCCGGCTGCGATCCGACGGCTGGCGGCCAAGTGAGCTGACTCAGCGCGCCGGTGAGAGTACCCCCTCGTCGCCTGCTTCTTCATAACCGCTAGCAGTCGCGGAGGTGTGCAGTGCAAGAAGGCTTGGCTTCAAGGAGGAGAATTGCAACCTTCGCAGCTTACAAACTCCCTGAAGGTCACGAAACAGTCGTCTGGAAGCTGCTACATTTTGGGTGGCACTCTCCCGGTTTATGGGCGCATGATGGCGCTCTGGTGCACTAGGAGTATTATGGCTCCCTTGTGCTTACCTCTGTGAGTATGATGGCTACACAAGAAGGTTCATTGGGACCGTAGTGGTCAGTGGTAGAAATATGTCGATCTGATCCTAGTCGACACAGACACAGGCGTGGCCTCTTTCTATCATGCGAGGTCACGCCAAACAACACTTGTGGCAAACTTCTCGTCATGGAGTGGCAGATAAGCACCCATGGAGAAGGATGAAGAGGGTGAGCCGACAGTTCTGGCGGAATGCCAGAACAGGCACGACAGACATCAATTAGTGGAGGCACGCAGGCCTGTCAAAACTGGATTTGTAAAAAGAAAGTGGTGGAGACAACGTTTGTGTCCTGCTTACATAATGGCATGGTTTTCACGGAAGCACATGCCAGTGGAAGACAGGAAGCAGCAAACTTAAGTGTATCATACTCATGATATTCTATTATTCGCCTTCCTTGGGCAGAACATTGCGTTTATGAACAGATGACAATCCTTAAGGCCGTCTCTGATTCTTAAGCTTTCTGGGAGCGTTAGGTCTGTTTCTTTTTACACACGATGGTGATGGAATATACTCATTTGCATACAGCTGGAAGCAATGAACCTTAGGATAAAACTTCTAAAAAAGAGCCTCGCTTTGAGATAAAAACCAATCAGTGTTCACACAGCACTGCAGTAACTGATCTCTGAGACGTTCTGAAGCCAGCTGTTGAGAAGTAGCGGACTTGAAATCCCATTGGTCTACACAAGAAAAGCGATATAACCTATTCCAAGCCGCTCAGTACTTTGCGTGTAACCTTAACCAACCAATCAAGCACACCACTGTAACGTGTTTGGTAGTTCACAGCGTGTCCCAACCTCGCTACGCAGGAGGCATCGAGTCTCACCTTTGAGCCGGGACAGTGGTTGCGAGTACTATTACTAATGTCCTTGGTGTGACATTCTTTTTAAAAAAGTCGAAAATGCAAGGCAAGACTATCCCATCGCATCAACGTTTCTAATAAGAGAGGTCGCCCAACCGACATCGTTCGTATGCGAAATAATGGTTTACGGAGCGCAGTCCTCGAGCTGCCCTATCTCGCCTGCAGAGGAGAAGCGCGGGGGTGCTCCGTTGTCTGGACTCTAGCGCAACGGTGGAAAGATGCAGCGAGGCAGGAGAGCGGGATCTCTAATCGGGAGGTTACAGGGTACGGGTCAACCATGACTCATGTTTCGGCGGTTTCGTCGTGCCGTCGGCGCCCTCTCGATTAGAGATCCCGCTCTCTTGCCTCGCTGCATCTCTCCACCGTTGCGCTAGTCCAGACAACGGAGCACCCCGCGCTTCTCTACTGCAGGCGAGATAGGGCAGCTCGAGGACTGCGCTTCATGAACCATTATCTCGCATATGAACGATGTCGGTTAGGCGACCTCTCTTATTAGAAACGCTGATGCGATGGGTTAGTCTTGCCTTACCTTTTCGACTTTTTTAAAAGAATGTCACGCCAAGGACACTGGTAATAGTACTCGCAACCAGCGTCCCGGCTCAAAGGTGAGATCCGATTCCTCCTGCGTTGCGAGTTTGGGACGCGCCGTGGACTTGCCAGAACGTCACAGTGGTGTGCTTGATTGGTTGCACAAAGTGGCACGCAAAGTACTGAGCGGCTTGAAATAGGTTATATCGCTTTTCTTGTGTAGACCAGTGGGATTTCAAGTCCGCTACTTCTCGAAACCTGGCTGCAGAACGCTTCGGAGATCAGTTACTGCAGTGCTGTGTGAACACTGATTGGTTCTTATCTCAAAGCGAGGGCCTTTTTCAGAAGTTTTATTCTAAGGTTTATTGCTTCTAGCTGTATGCAAATGGGTATATTCCATCACTACCGTCTGTAAAAAGAAACAGACCTAAGGCTCCCAAAAAGCTTAAGAATCAGAGATCGGCCTTAAGGATTGTCATCTGTTCATAAACGCAAATGTTCTGCCGAAGGAAGGCGAATAATAGAAAAGCGATGGACCAATTTGTTGATTTGATGACTCCTGCCTTCCACTGGCATGTGCTTCATGAAAACGTTGGCAAAAGGAAGCAGGAGCCAATCTTGTCTCCTACAATTTCTTTTCACAAACTCATTGCGCTAGACCTATATACCTCCACTAATTGATGTCTGTCGTGCCACCCAAAATTAGCAGCCTCCAAAAGTCTGTTTCGTGACCTTTAGGAACGTATGTAAGCTACGGAAGTTGCATCCCTTTCCCCTTCACGAAATTCAGTCTCCTTTCACCGCACGACTCCGCGACTGCCAGTGGTTGTTGAGACGCAGGCGACGAGAATGTACTCTCATGTCCCCGCTGAGTCAGCCCACTCGGCTGGCAGCCGTCGGATCGCAGCCGAAGTGTCTGTTTCTCTGCGCTCTCGCCCTTCCACCCGCCTGGTTGACCCGTGTCCTTAGACGTAATCGGGAGGGCGCCGACGGCACGACGAAACCGCCGAAACGTGAGTCATGGTTGACCCGTATCCTGTAACCCGTGACGATGTCGTGCTCCGATCAACCACGTTCTGCTTCGTCCACCGAATCCTTTGCGGGGGTATCAACAACTCTGGAAGTGTGCATTACAACGACGACGGGATGGGAAGCGACGCAGAATGTTTCGGCACTCGTAGCGCAGCCGGCAGGACGCGCCGCTTCTCAAGTGCACTTCGTATAGATCCTATCCACATAATCTGGAAGTCGTTGTTTATCCGTGGTCCGCGGATTCATATCAGGCTTGGAGCAATTGGCGCAATGTGGCTCGGGGGGGGGTCACCCCCCTACTCAGTGGTTGTCCGCCTTAGTAAAGGATACGTGTGTGTGAAATTACATCGGAAATGGCCTACCTCGTTCACTGTAGGGGTAGAACACACCAGTGCTGCAAAAAAATTCCGGTTTCAAAAAGCACAAACCGTTGTGTAGGGGGGTGACCCCCCCCGAGCCACATTGCGCCGAGCAATTGCAGTTTGGGGAAACGAAATCGGGACAACTCCCCTGTCCCTCATTACCCTGAAAATGCCTGATGATCTTCTAACCATGGAGCGGGCATTCCTCAAAGTCCAGCCCAGACCAGTCTAGGAAAGGTGAAGCACTGAGTCAGTGTCGATTGGCGCCTCTAATTTATGGTAAAGCTCAGCTACCCAATCATTAGTAGGGATAAAGGGCGTCTAAAGCTTGCGACGCTGCACTTCAGTCTTTCGTTTTCAAAGCGAAGTAGCGTCCAGTTTTCGATTGAAATTTGACAATTCAAAATGCGAACCACTGCTATTTGAGATAAAAGCGCCCTCTACGTCCCCTTCTGTAGTCAAAGGCAGGCGATCTGTTACACTGCTGGCTCAGCTCATGTTTGCATTACTTACCATGTCTCTCGTGTACTTACCGCCGCCAGAACCGCTGAGTAAGATTTAAAGACCTCGGTCCTAGTTATCGGAATAGTGACTCCAACGAGTCACCTCCGGACGATCCCATCTCTGGGTACCCTTGTTCCCTACGGATAACATGACTACGATTGAGACTTGCAGAGACCGCGCTCAATAGGTCGGCGCATGCAAACAGTTTGAAGTGGATACTCATCGTTCGCAGGACGGGCTGCGACTGAAACAGTAGCCAGAGCTTTCGATAGTCTTCTCAGTGACGTGCTCGAATCTAGCGTAGTTCTCTCCGCGGGTGTAAACGCTTCATGGCACAACCACAGTTGAGATGTGCCACCGAGGACCGCTCTATCCTTTTTTACGTGTTCTTTCTGTTCTTGTGTAAATGAATAAAGTAAGGAACCAGCGCGCGTGTAGCGCAGTCGAAGGAGGCGCGACTGTCGCGTGCACCCGATACCAGGTTCCTGGTTCGGATTTCCCGCCCAGGCCAACTAAGCCTTCCATCCCTCCGGGGTCGGTGAATTGGTACCAGACTTGTCTAGGAAGGATAAAGCGCTGACTTGTTCATCGGCTGGCCACCGCAAGTCATTGTCTGGCCAAATACGCATTCATGTCGCCTCCACGACATCCCGTAGAAGTAGAATGCGCTGGCGCATCCCAGAAGGGATTGAGTAACGCCGTCCTTTATCCTTATCCTTATCCTAGGGAACCAGCAATCTCGCTTTGGAAGCGCGTGACAGCCTGCGCGTCTTCCGACTGCGCCAGCACGAGCTTTTCACTCTTGTATGCCACCAGAAATTATGCCTTCATTCTTGATGCCGTGAGAACGCGTCCCTACACTTTCCTCTATCTTGTCCATGCAGCTTTAATGCTCTCCAAGCATCTTTGTTGGCATATCCTCGCCGATAGAAAGTGGCCGCGTTTGGGTTCGTCTGAATTCTGGGACTACCTGCACCACGTGCATGTCCTTCTACAAAGGTTAGGCCCCCGCAAAGTCGCAGAAATAGGCGCCGTGGAGGCGCTGAACATTTCCAGTGTGTACCAAATGAGGCCCACCAAACCCTATCAACCCAGGACCCTGAGAGAATTTTGTCAACTGTTTAGGAGTAACTGTAGTACAACGGCGGAGATTCCACATGGGCACGTAGGTTCTCCCCCACGATCATACCCGCCGGTCTCCCGCTCACTCGGGATATAAATTCCTCAGCTGCTTCTAAAATTCTGTAGCAGAGGTTTGCTGTCTGCCTCAGCTGATTATGTATCTGAAAATGTTAGGTAGTCCAGAACAAGAGAGAACAGCTTCTTCTTCATCATCAGCGTTTATCCTGCATCGTAGCGGGGTCCGCTATTCTGGTGTTATGACGCCACCTTTCCTGATCCAGCGCCAGATCAGGGTGAACACCAGTAATCTTCAAGTCCGTACGTAACAGGCGTGCACATTTAACTCGACGCTACACTTACAACGATGAAATTTTCATGGACGAGTTGTCCGGGGCGCGCTGATGGGCTTGGGGTGCGGTGCTCATCGTGGGGCGCGGTCTGAGGGCGGAAGAATGCCCCGCCCTTTAGCACAACTTCACAGCCTTTGCTCCGCCCGGATGCCACAAGCACCCCATCCAAAAATTGTGGTTTCAACCCAACCACCGAAGCACTGGGCCCGAAGCCGTACACTGCGAAACACCCCTCGTCGCTATGCAGGCTGTGGCGTATGAGGCGCGGGTTGTCCGAGAATCGCTCTCGCGACAAAGAAAGCAAAAATCGATACGTGGCGTTCCACCACGTTGTTGTTGTTGTAACCCACCCCGGACAACTCGTCCGTGAAAATTTCATCGTTGTAAGTGTAGCGTCGAGTGCACATTTAACGGTTAACGATTTGACGAATTTAACGAATTAACGACATTTTTCGCTAAAATCTGGCAAAACGACTTAACAGAAATTTTCAACGAACTTTTCTCAGTCAGTTTATCACATTTACCCTTAGTCTTCACAAATGTTGCAGGTCTCATCTTCCCTATTAGAACTGTTCCTAAAACAACTATTGAAATCAGCAAGAATAATGTTTTCATGAATTTGCTTTGAATTTTTAATTTTTGAAATACATTTTGGGGCGCGTGTAGCGCTGTTGGAGGAGGTGCCGGCTGTGCCCCGATACCAGGTTCCTGGTTCGGATTTCCTTCCCAGGCCAACCAAGCCTTCCATCCTCCGGGGTCGGTGAATTGCTACCAGACTTGTCTCTTGTTGGCTGGCCAACGCAAGTCATTGTATGACCAAACACGCATTCAAATCGCCTCGACGACATCCCGTAGAAGTAGAATGCGTGGCGCGGATAGTGATTGAGTAATGCCGCCCTTTATCCTTATTCTTTAATGCATTATGGAGCTAGAAAATGCTTCGCCGAGCCCCGAATCACGCCAACGAATCCACAAAGGTACTGGTCTAACCTGATAAGATATGATGTCTATCCTCACCTGGCAATGCTTATCCCAGAACACTTTTGCTCGCCACCTGGAACAGTTCTGATGGAGAGAATGATTTCGGCCACCGGACGTATTTTAAACGATTTAAAAAACGCTAATAACAAAAATTGGGAAAGCTACTTTTCTGAACGTTAACAGGTTAACAGGTGACGACGTATCAAACCTTTTCGGCAGTGAACGACCGTGTGACACGATGTCGCGTCACGGTCTCAACGTTGCAAAAAAATGGATAGTCCCCTCACACCAGGTACTCGAAAATCGTACGTTCGACAATGTGTTCACATTCCACTGACAGACTTTGAATTGTATCTTTATTAAATCTTCCTCACTTAATGGTCTGGTGCCCGCATCGAGACTGTATATGCTCGTATAAGGCCGGCAGCAGAGTGCGGGTGCCGCGGATCCGCCATGACAACGGCGGGTGGTGCGGCGCCGCAAGGGCTGCAGTACGCAACACTGCGTACTTTTGCCAGCAGTTACGACCTCTAAGAATGTCAGAGATGAAGTAAGCAGAACGCTTTTTCTTTTCTGAAGAAGCGTTTTCTAAGTCAAGTTAGGAGTTCTTGAATCTAAGCCCCGAAATCTAATAGAACACTTCTTATAACTCAACAGTTCTGTGCCATTTTGCGCTTGCTCTCTTTTTTGTCGATCTGCCTCCACTAAAAGTTCTTCGTTTGTCAAGCAGCTCTAAGATAATGTGCTAGCCCTTGTGATGACGGCGTTCCGTCTGATGCCCTGTTGAGTCCGGGAGGTCTGATCGATGTAGTTATACCTCTACTAAAAAGAACGGTCTGCTTTCTTGTTGCATTTCTGTGCAAGGATTCTCCTTAAACCTCAGACGACTAACTTGTGACTGGAAGGTCACGGAGATTTTCCAAGCAATTAAGGTTACCTAACATCGTACTAAGGTTTTTTTTTGCGTTAGGCCTCGTGCATACTTCCCGTCGCCGCGATGGAATCGCGGCGATGAGTTTTGCAGAGCGACGCGAAGGAATTTGAATTGCTCTGTGCTCATCGCATCGCCCATCGCTCTGCAAGGGAGCGCGACTTCGATCCGTCCAGGACCAATGCTAAACACCGCGCGCGGCGCGAAAAAGCATGCCATGCCCGCGATGGGCGCGGGAAGCCATCGCGCATGCCGACCGCCACTGTTGCGGCTGCCGCGGCGAAGTTTCCTTTGATTATTCGACCGCGTGCGGCGGAACGGCCATGAACTGAGCGCCGCGATGGCATCGCGACGATGGAAGTATGCCCCCGGCCTTACGTTTTGAGTGCAGGATTTCATACACCTCCATTTGTCGACACTACCGGTGATTATATTGTTGGTTGTCAAGCTTCTTTATGGACAGAGATTATGCACAACCTACTATATCCCTAGCATGTAGATTCGTTTAAAAAATGTTTAGAATAGATGAACCATAATGGACACCCATCTATCACGCCCTCCGGCGGGTCTCACCCGCTGCTCCTGGCGCTGCGGGTGAGAGCCGCCGTGAACTGCGGCAGCCCTCGGGGACCTTTGCGTGCGGCGGCTCCGCGACAACTCGTCCGCGCCGCGGCTTCCACCACAGTGGCAGCGTGGGTCCCACTGCGGCGGGAGCGATATGGACGAGTTCTTGGGGTGCTGCCGCGAGACTCTGTAGAGGCCCTAACAGTCACTCAAAACGGTTTCGCAAAGAACTAAGAGAAGGGAACTCCTGGTCTTGCCTGATCGCACATTTTAAGATGCCTTGTCGGTGATCATCTTGCATGATAATTCCGTACCTCTCTTATTCCACACCCTGCATATCATTTGTTGGTGAATGCTTATTTATTTTTCTGTGTTTGATGATGATGAATTGTTTATTTTATTGCAGTGTTACACTCCATTCCTTGAACTTTAGCTGTTGACCTCTTGAAGTTGAAACGTATAAGGTTTTCCATGAATTTTTCACTTGAAATAATGGTTTGCAGCTAATTGTACTTTTTAACGAAATTTAGCGATTTACCGGAAATTTAACGAAAATTTTCCGTTAAAACTTTTCGTTAAAAAAATTTAACGCACAGAATTTTGTGTGCACCCCTGGTATGTAACGTATCTAACCAGCGCTGCTTCGGGCGCCCTTTAGGCCGCTTTCCTATCACCTCGGAGTTAAGGCCTATCTTGCGGACGCTGTCTTCTTCTCCACGTCTGTCTGTTCCAGTTTCTAACAACTTTTTTGACTGAAAATATGTCTGTTTGCTTGTGTCTGTTTCAGTTTCCAAACACTAATGCAATTGAAGTTGAAGTTAGACGTGAAGACCTCTATTCACTTGATATTTTAGGCCACGAAGTAGACGTTATGGTGCAATTACGTACACCACACTACGCCCGACGCCCCAGTCGCTCTTGTCCTCAGACACTGGGAGGAGTGTCCGACAATTGCGCGTAAACTACGGAGGAAGTACAGATTTACAGATTTTGTCGGACAGATGACGGAAAAACGGTGGATTGGCGGGAATTTTGAATATTCCCTTAGTGGGTCGAGGGATCTCACTTCTTTCCCTGAATTTCCTCGTGAATCCAGTAATTGCGTCGCTACGAGATCACTTTATCGGCGAATCGGTAGTGGGACGCGAGGAAAAAATGGACCCAATTGGTAATGCTTCCCAAGGCTAGGTCTGCCCCAGTCTGCGTCACGCACTCTAGGTCAATTTTACTACAAGTGCATTCACAGATTTCACTCTAACTCTATTACTCGCACAATCAAGACAGTTGCGTTTGCAAGGCGAATCAAATGATAGAAACTCTCAATCTATGAACAACACCAACAAACAAACAATAACGGCTTCTAACATAGAGCATCAACAAAATGCTGACGAGGAGGAGATAAAAGACGACATTCCACAAAGAATGTAAATGTGATGAAGTTGTCGTGGTCTTCTCTTCCATTTCAGCAGCCATCAGAGTTCTCCATTCGCCGCTGAAGCTCGCATCTTTAGCAGCGGAAATATTTCCTGAAGAGGAAGCAAAATTCATTTTGCCACATTGTACATTGCCTTGGCAGCTAGATATCATATCAAACTCACATGTTCCTATGAGGCGCGGACCATCGAGCAGATCTTAGTGATAGCACACCTCCGTCGTTTTTCCCGAGACTTAAGAACTTGATCAAAACAGCAACGTTGAGAAATAAGTAGAACAAATCAGGTTCATTGTGCAGGCGGGTGCGGTTTCGCTATTCGTAAGGGATCTAATAATTTTATGCATACGAAACCCTTAGATCGAGTTTATCACCCGTCCAGGCCTGAGCCATCCTCTCATCACCGTTAGTGAACTGATGGTAATCCCGTCTGGGAGCGATAATACACTAAGAATTGAGTGCAGACTAAATACAATTCAGATCACTACCCACGCGTATGCGCCCTCCTTGCGTAGGGATCGCGCCACGCTAGCTGCCTCACATTCCCTGTTGAAATACGGCATACTACCTGTCCAAAATTCAGGACCATATCCGTAAATGTTGATTCTAGCATCATTTTCAAACTAGAATAGCATCGAAGGTGATTCTAAGAACCATTGATGTAAAACGCTTCACGAGGCAGAACATGTCTGACAACTGAGGAAACGTGACGCGCGATCGATCTCTAACCAGGGAGGACTCAGACAGGGAGACGGCAGCGAATCAGTCTTCATGTGCAGTTTAACGTTCTCCTCCATTCTTCCAGAGCAACCTAAGTGATAAAACGAAGCTTTCAAGTCTCCGTTTCGAAGGGCGTTTTAGTTGACACTAACCAAGGTCTAATGTAACCAAGGTCTAATGGGTACAAATACTTAGAAGAGATCTGCTATCGCACAGATATTAGACTACTATCAAAAACAACACAAGTGGGACAGCATACAATTCAAAATATGAGCAGAACTACTACTCATTGCAACTTTCTCGCAATACGGACGGTTACCGCTTGCAGAGGCTGACGATGTGGATGTTCGCGGGTTATAGATGAGGAGAAAATCGCTTGGAGTACTTCAGTTCAGGTTAAAAGGCTTTGTAGACCCGTAGGACAGTGTGAATGCAGAAATTTTGCCAAAAAAATTAACATGAAATAAGGAAATAAATAGCTACACATTTATCTAACAAAACGAAAGGGCGATGTTCATACCTGCCAGAAGTCCTTGGCCATTAGAGTCGCTCAAAAGTCGCCCATGCAGCATTTTTGAATCTCGCAGTGGTGGATTCAAGGCAGTGTTCGTAGATCCTAAAACAGCGCTATTTGAGCTTGTCCACTACTTTGCACTGGAAGTCGCAGAAAAAATATAAAAGGAGTAAAAGCCAAACTTCTCCCATTCTCGATAGACTGCAGGGTGAAGGCAGAAAGGCACTTTCAGTCCGAGTCGTTCAGCTCGCATAAAATCGATAGGAGACACGCCAAGGATAGAATACAGATATTGAAATAACAAGCACTCGGGAAATATAACAAACAGAACGAAGGACAGAACTGCCTTGCGTTGGTTCTGAAACTAGAGCATACATCAAACGTTGTCGGATACGAGCACCCTGTAGAAATCAGTTGATTCCTAAACTAAGAGAAAACGCACCTAACCATAATTTGAACAAAACAGACGAGAAAAACGTCCGAAGAGAGCGAAATAGCCATCAGCCGTTATCAGGCAACAAAGGACATCCAGAATTGATAACGATGAACTTCCACAAGCAATAACGAAGTGATTTTAGTACCTTCAACAACAATATCAACGAACTAAGAACAAAAAAGTGTCACCAAAACAAAAACAAAAAGGTAGGAGACACTGATAGTAAAGAAAAGGTACAAATAATGCTGTTGCTCTGTTCTGTGACTCGCGTCTAAAGCGACATGGTAGCGACGAGTTTTCCGGGGCGGGTTGGACGAGTTTTCGCACAGTATGCAGGCGATCGTCGCGGGACCGACTGGCGGCTGCCACGCGGTCGCAGCCAACCGAGGCCTCGTCGAGCTGGAGGGGCGGTCTTTATGTACGAATGGTCGCCGCGCCCGCGACGACGACTATCGCGTGCGCGATGAGCTCCGCAGCGGCCGTGGGAGCTGTGCCTCATGACTTGCTGCAGACGCTAGGTTTGAGTTGTTGATATCCCTTTCTGCTGTTGCAGGAGCTGGGGGAAAACATGCTCTGGTTCAGAAATTGAGTTCGAGTCATAAAACTAAGCAACGTTCTAATGCTCAATTTTATATGATGCTTCTTCAGGAAAAGCTGAAAATATAACACACGATCGCAGTGAAACTGAGTTTGTATGCACTTTCTAACACTTGATGTGCAAGTTTTGATGCAGGTCTAGATATCACCGGTCGTTGAAGTCACCCAATTGCAACGTCTTCTGCCGCGCTCGCCGCGCCGTTCGCCGCGTCCGCGGCGACCATTCGTACATAATGTCCCGCAGCCGTCGAGCTGAACTGTCCCGTGACTCGATCAAGGGTGGGAACACAATACAAGGTTTACACACATATAAGACCTTCCATCTCGGGAGGTAACACGAAGTGTACCTATGGTCTTTAGGTTACACCAAGACAAGGATAATAGTTTTAAGTGCGGATTAAAAGCGGTAGGACACTTCTGCTAAAACCATTTTCCGACGTTCTTAAGTTCCTTTGTTGTTTTTGGACTTGCAGACGGAAACGAAAAAAACCTTCATCAGTAAACGATTATAGCATGTTTTATTCCAATCCGAAGATTTTACTGCAGTGCTCCTTGCAGCTACAACGTTGTGGGTGATGCCAGTGTAGAAGGGAAGCGTTAGCCACAGAAGGTTTCAAACGTTGCTTCGGAGCGCAAGACCAAATCCATTGTTATTTAGATAGGCTATTTAATTTTCAGCTGCTCTTGTAAGCTTGGGACTAAGTTGTGGGGCAGCCTCAGGCAATCGAGATTTCTGCTTTAAAATAGAGAACTATTGGTATCTGGTAGTTAGGGGAAGGGTCACTATAGCATACCGTGGGGTGCGGGAGTGGAGTAGCTACATACAGCCAATGTAAATGCAGTCTTATCTCTTATTTTCTATTACAGGTCCGTATTTTGTCTGCTTCCGTATTGAGCGAGGGAAGGAGCTCCAGGATGTAGGCAATTTTAACACGGGTGCGTCACTCCAGCCACATCCTGGAGTCCCTTCCCCTGCTTAAATCAAGAGCATGGAACATAGCTATAGCATTGTTTGTTTGTTTTCCTCATTATAGGTTTGCCATCATTTCTTTTTGTTCCTGTTAGTGACACTTTTTATAAGGTGACCCCCCCCCCCCCCCACAACTACCATAGCGGCATAGTTCGTTATAGGAGACTAAGAAAATCGTTCAACATCTACTGCAGAACTGCGCTTAAATTGAATTTCCACCATCAATGAACAATGTGGACAGGTGTATGGATCAGTTCTTCAAAACAAATATAACATGTGAGCCATACTCAATTCTCTAGTGGAAGCGAAAACAGAAGCTCATGCCCATCCCAACGGTGCAAACGTTTGCAAACGTTTTTAGGGAATTGAGGGTTTTCTATTCCTTCCAGCTCCATGATTGTAGTTACTGCTCATTCCTAGCATTCGTCTCCTTTTCAATTCAACTTCCATAGATTCCTGCTGAGTACAGAAGCTTACGCTCGCTCGCTAGTTTCTTGATGATTGATTAGAGTACTTGGGTCCCGCAACGATCGTCTGCATACTGTGCGAAAACTCGTCCAACCCGCCCCGGAAAACTCGTCACTACCATGTCGCTTTAGACGCGAGTTGTTCTGTGGAGTTCCCATCCTGGAGTTTCTTCCCATGCCCAACTCGGAAGCATATAAAACACGGATAGATAATCAAAACAAGGAGATAATACTGCATTTACATGCGACAAGAATCTAGATTACGGAAAATACAGTGCCGACTTACCGTAATCCAAAATTGCGTAAGCGGTGTGTTGTGCAATTACGACACGCCCTGTTTCACGGGATTTTCACACGATGTACAAGGAGCGTGCTTTGGGTATAATTCCCCATCTGATCAAAGATAAGAAATAGTGCGAAATTGTCCAGATGTTTAGTATAAAACCAGTTTTATTCGAGGAAAGGCACTTAATTGTTAGTATCTTAAGGTTACCGTCGACCAACCATAGAATTTCTGGTGTAAAATCAGGTAAACGTTTTTCCTAGTCCTTTAACGCCGTTTCTTCTTCCTGGAGCTTGTGGTTATCGTAACATCTCGATTCTCTTAATCGTAACACAGTTGAACCGTTGTTTGTTTGTTGGCATTAGGACGAAAAAGGTTAAACTAGATGAAGGAAGACTAGTTACCGGAATGCAAATCAAAACCATATTTTTGTCCCATTCACTGTGTTTTATTTATCTTCAAGGCTTTTACATCCTGATATGGAGTTCTCATAAACAAATTGTAGTCGCTTTACAACGCTAAAAGAAAGAAAACATGATGGTAATACCGCATTTTAACAGCAAAATGTGGACGTGTAGAAGATGTTTGCCTGCCCGAATAATTCCACTCGAGTTTCTAGACAGGTAATGTTACCACTACTGGAATATACTAAACAGCGACATTCGTTCACAAATTCCAATTTCAGACTCATAATAGCCCGGGATTGCCCGCATTCTTCACAGAAAAGCGAGTTTTTGTTTAGAAACGCATTACTTATAGTATATTCCATGTCCCCAAATTCCGATCGTCCCTAAATCTTAATAAAACGTTGAACAATGATCGTCTTGAGAACCCCTACGCACATTGTATGACGTGTTCGGCACGTCTTCTGAACCCCTACGCACATCGGACAACGTGTTCGGCACGTCTTTTGATCCACTACACACATTGGACGCCGTAGACTTTACCAGCAAGTCTGAAGATTCCGATAGATTTCACTAAGATTGAGTCTGAGCGGAGATACTTCAATTTGAATGTAACGGCTTAAATCCGACAGCCTTCGACCGAACTAATAGAACAACAACGTTGAAGTGGACGCCATTCCTTAAGAAAATGTAGGAGGGCTGCATGAACAAAACCGACTAAGTAACAGCTGTTGTGACACATAGCATAAGGGACTGAATTTCACAACCCCGAAGTGCAATCCCTATCGGGGGGGGGGGGGTCCATTATGAATTGTTAACGATAGCTAAGCTCTGTACATAAAACATGCAATGCAACATATCAATACCTTAACTTACCTGTTACCCTCCTTTAAAAATTCCTGAAGTATAAAGATTTTATTACGGCACCGGCTATGAAGAGGCTGGAGCATGTTGCATTACTTTAAAAATTGAAATGGACTGCCCCCCCCCCCCCCGATAGAAATTGCACCAACCCCAGTTCGTAGGAGCAGTTCCAATGTGCATTTCCTTCGCATTCACTGTCGCCCTGCTTCGTAACAGCTGTTGTGGAGTGCTTTCCCTTAAGGCCGCCACAGACTTCTGCGGCGCCGCTCGGCGGCGCCGCTGCCCTATGCTTAAGGCCCCCACAGAGTTCTGCGGCAAGGCCGCTCGCCGCAATGGTTAAGGATAGGGCAGGGACGCCGCTGGCGGCGAGCTCTGCGTCGCTGCCCTATGATGAAGGATAGGGCAGCGGCAACGCCGCAGAAGTCTGGGAGGGCCTTTAACCATAGGGCAGAGACGCAGAGCTCGCCTCCAGCGGCGCCGCCGAGCGGCGCCGCAAAAGTCTGTGGCGGCCTTTAGGCCCCGTGCATACTTCCCGTCGCCGCGATGGAATCGCGGCGATGAGTTTTGCAGAGCGACGCGAAAGAATTTGAATTTCTCTGTGCTCGACGCATCGCCCATCGCTCTGCAACGGGGCGCGACGGCGATCCGTCCAGGACCAAACGCTAAACACCGCCCGCGGCGCGAAAAAGTATGCCATGCCCGCGATGGGCGCGGGAAGCCATCGCGCATGCCGACCGTTAGGCCCCTGTTATACTCCCGCGGGAGCTTCCGCGGATGGGCGGAAATCGCGTCGGGACCCCGCGCCGGGCCACTTGTCGCGGCCCGCCAAGCCCGCCGTCCGCGGATCGCCGCCGATGGACGACGAGAGGGGTGTTATACTTCCCGCCCGCGGGAGGGCAGCCGTCCGCGGTGCACTGCACCGCGGAAGGCTGTCGTCCCGCGGAGTTCGGCGCGGGAAACGCGCTCCGATGCGGCGCTAGCCGTCCCGGGACGACGACGACCGTCCGCGGTGCACCGTCCGTCCGCGGACGTCCCGCGGAAGCTCCCGCGGGAGTATAACAGGGGCCTTACTGTTGCGGCGGCCGCGGCGAGGTTTCCTTTGAATATTCGACCGCGTGCGGCGGAATGGTCATGAACTGAGCGCCGCGATGGCATCGCGGCGATGGAAGTATGCCCCCGGCCTTAGCGTTCACCATGAAACAGTGCGTGTCGTGATTGCACAACACACCGCTTACGCAATTTTGGATTACGATAAGTCGGCACTGCATTTTCCGTAATCTAGATTCTTGTAACCGGGTGCGCTTGAAGGTTTGCTTCTCCTGCGTTGCGGCGTTTTTGCACCACATGCTGGAGTCCCTTCCCTCCAGCTGCGGACTCCTGCTGAGCGACGAAAGCAGTTTCCACACGAGGAGCTTGGATCACACCCACCCTGGAATCCCTTCCCTAGCCTAATTCTGCGCTCTAGGAGCGCAGAACCCAGCTGCGGACTTCACCTAAGCGACGAAAGTAGTTTCCACACGAGCAGCTTGGATCGCACCCATCCTGGAGTCCCTTCCCTAGCCACACCCCTCCCTAGCCTGGACAGTAGTTTATCTATTTCTCTCATCTCTACAACAGCAAACCAATCCTGAGCCCCAAGTAATCTTCTTAAGCATGTTTGCTGGAGGTGAGGCGTCGAATAAGGCGCTTGTCCGTAATTGCACACCCGACATCCAATTTGACGGTGCCAATTTGATGCGTTCTACCGAAAGTCTTGTGGCGCAAATAGACTCGCGTCTAAAGCTACGTGGTAGTGACGAGTTTTCCGGGTGGGGATGGACGTTTTATAACTCGAGCTCAATTTCTGAATCAAAGCATGTTTTCCCGCAGCTCCTGCAACAGCAGGAAGGGATATCAACAACTCAAACCGGTGCAATCCCTGTCAGGGGGGGGGGGGGGCAGTCCATTTCAACTTTTAAAGAAATGCAACATGCACCACAACATATGAATATGTATAAATATGCTTACATTATCCATTGCTGTCCTTCCAATACCAAAATCAGCTTTCTAAATTGCTTTCCTAGTCGGTGGGAGGGAGTAATGAAAACACAGCAAATTGAACAGAAACCTGTAACAATCACAATACTATAAAACCTCGAAAACACGTTAAAGCAACGTTATTACCTTAATCAATTAGTGCATAGCGGTTTGCGATTTCTTTCCAAAGCAAATAGAGTTTTGGGTCATAACCGTGCTGTAGTGCATAGTGCCCCCCCCCCCCCCCCTTCCTCCACCGTGCATGGTCCCATATTAAAACTTCTTCAATGTTTCAGCGGAAAACTCGGACATTTCCAAGGGAGGGGATCAGGTAAGTTAAGGCATTCGTATGTTGTATTGCATGTTGTATGTACACATGCGTAGCTATCGTTAACAATTCATAATGGACTGGCCCCCCCTGACAGGGATTGCACCCTCAAACCTAGCGACTGCAGCAGGTCATGACGCACAACTCACACGACTGCAGCGGAGCTCATCGCGCACGCGGCAGTCGCCGTCGCGGGCGCGGCGACCATCTGTACATAAAGACCGCCCCTCGGGGCAGACCTGCGGTCTGATTGATTCGCACTTAAGGCCCTCCCAGACTTCTGCGGCGTTGCCGCTGCCCTATCCTTCATCATAGGGCAGCGACGCAGAGCTCGCCGCCAGCGGCGTCCCTGCCCTATCCTTAACCATTGCGGCGAGCGGCCTTGCCGCAGAACTCTGTGGGGGCCTTTAGGCGGACGCTCTGAGTCAACGCCCCGACCAATGGCGCGCGGCTGGCCGGCAGCCGGATGACTCATACGTCCGCATCCACAGGGAGGGTATTGTAATATCTCGGAGCTCCCGATATTCTTCTTATATGTGTAGCGGCTCGGGGAAGCTCCAAGATACCAAATGAGTATGTAATATCTCGGAGCTCCCGATATTCTTCTTATATGTGTAGCGGCTCGGGGAAGCTCCAAGATACCAAATGAGTATTCCGAGGGATAAAAGATACACGAGTACTAAGCATAGATTTATCTCCATGTAATAACATGCATACTTGAATACATAAGAGACATAAGATAGGGCCTCGGCCTGCAAAGGCGTTGGCCAGGAGGCTAAGCTGATGGGGCCACGGGACACACACTGAGCACCCTTCCCCCCGATACGAAGGCGGTCCCTCCTATTTACGGCCCAACTTATCGGTGGTCCGTCGGACAGCTGGGTGGCACGGAGGGATACGGGGTATTGTTGACCTTACCCCGTTGTCCCTCTTATCGTTTGATGAGGGGGAAAGACGGCCAACTGCCCTCGCGATGGCCACAACATAGATTACAATTAGAGACGGCCGGCCCGATCCTAATCCCTTCGGCGACCTACACCCCTTCCTAGGACTTCTCCCTTACACATGTAATATCTCGGAGCTCCCGATATTCTTCTTATATGTGTAGCGGCTCGGGGAAGCTCCAAGATACCAAATGAGTATGTAATATCTCGGAGCTCCCGATATTCTTCTTATATGTGTAGCGGCTCGGGGAAGCTCCAAGATACCAAATGAGTATTCCGAGGGATAAAAGATACACGAGTACTAAGCATAGATTTATCTCCATGTAATAACATACATACTTGAATACATAAGAGACATAAGATAGGGCCTCGGCCTGCAAAGGCGTTGGCCAGGAGGCTAAGCTGATGGGGCCACGGGACACACACTGAGCACCCTTCCCCCCGATACGAAGGCGGTCCCTCCTATTTACGGCCCAGCTTATCGGTGGTCCGTCGGACAGCTGGGTGGCACGGAGGGATACGGGGTATTGTTGACCTTACCCCGTTGTCCCTCTTATCGTTTGATGAGGGGGAAAGACGGCCAGCTGTCCTCGCGATGGCCACAACATAGATTACAATTAGAGACGGCCGGCCCGATCCTAATCCCTTCGGCGACCTACATCCCTTCCTAGGACTACTCCCTTACAGTATGGAAGTCCGGATAAGCTGCATTGAGGAGAACAGAGTGAAGTAAACGCAGTTATTTTCGATGGCAGTGGCGAAAACTGAGCAAAAACGTCATTATAAATAAATTGCTTCAATTTTTAATATTACACCGCTCTTTAGGCCAACCTTCTCGTCCTTAGTTTTGAAAAGTTAGAAAAGCGCAGATTTGAAAAGTAGTAGCCCTGCTAACCTTCAGTCCATTTTCCACCTATTCGTTACCTCGGTTTTCGTCGAGAAGCGGGTGATAGTGAGAGCACTTTTGATATATTGGGCAGAAAAGGCGTTCATTCTCGATTGCAATAGCACGAGCACCCAGGCTACTACTATTAGCCTTATCTAGTCCACAGTGCATTTGTTTCCTGAGGTGCCAAAACAGATCCTTGCGCTTTCTTTTTGTTTCCTTTCACTTTGGGAAGATCCAATCTCCATGTGTTGCCAATCAGAAAATGAGTCATAAAGTTTTAACTACGGCTGGTCCCATATGAAAGGCCAAGAAATCAGTGAATTCGTGAGCAAATGTGTAGTTAAAGTTCTTAAAACGAGGGAGCACCACTTGTTGTCCTTGGATTATGAAACGTTTTATTGATCTGCAAGACACTAGTTCCTATAGGACCTTTTGTGTAGCTTTCAGGACTGCCTAACTACTGCATGTGTATAAATAGGAGAGCTCCTCGTTCTTCATTATACTCAGCATTTTTGTTCCCTAAATCATGACAGGGAGAACATGATTTTTCTCCACTTCTACTAAATCCTGACAGCTGTAGGCTAGAGTCGAGAACAGAATACAACACGGGTAAAAGGGTACTGTTTACAAGTGCTCAGAAGCCATGCGTACTCCTCTTCGGAACATAGAACAACTGAAAGAACGCTTTCTCATCACGGTTTCTGTTGTATCTGCTGTACATCGCTAGAAGACAGACAGTATGAGTCATCGGCCGCGCGCCATTGGTCGGGACGATAACTCAGAGCGTCACTGAATTATAGACCTCAACCGGAATTTCCTGCCACCGTAATCCGGCGCGCGATTCGGGCGCGCCCCGTCCTTTAAACTGCCGACCGCGCTGCCGCGCGACCCGACCGCGAGGCCCGCAGCGGATCCTCGTAGGACTTCCTATGCACTTCGATACTGGACCCACATTTGAATCCCACAAATGTGATGTTGTGGCATCTTATGTACTTTAATAGAAAGGGGGATCGGTGAATATTATTATGCCTAACACTGTTTTCAACTAACATCTCTTATCAGCAGCCATGTCGAAGACGAATTTAAGGGTGCTAGAACTTCCATATGAGGTAGTACGGGAAATTTGAAGATAGTGAAGACGGATTTGAAGACATTGTCGCTTTCAAACGAATCAGCGCGAGAAATATGAGGAGGCCAGGACGGGAATACTGACAGCCACACAAAATCCTTCAGACGTCCTCAGACCTTGTTTCTTCACTCATTGTCGTGGATGCCAGATCCACGATGGTTGGTCACTCTCAGGTAGCCCCGCCTCCGCCTAGTATATAGGTCGCGGGCAGAGGGGCCGGTTCTGGCCGATCTGGCCGGTCTCGCCGGGCTCGCACAGGCTCACGCTTGCCTCGGGCGGCTCGGCCAATTCTTCGTGGCCCATCTCTCGGCTCTCCGACAGCGCGGCAGAGGGGCCTGTCTACAGTCGCTTGTTGGTGGACTCACGGTTCGAAGAATGGTAACGTTATGATTGATGGAAATGGGAAAATACGGGAAACTACATGCTGGAGGTAAAGAGAAAACACCTAATCTTCATTCTCCTCACCATTTTTGTAGCCACTCCTTAACCACCCGTTTCGCTTGTTATTGTAGTCGATTAATGGTGTGCAAGGGTGGATTAATTGTGTGTTTAATATTGTAGATTAATAAATATTAGTAAGTAAATATTGTTAATAATGTGAATAAACATATAAGAACCACCAAAAATATATTGAGAACGTGATGCAGTCTCAAAACTCATAACAGTACATGGAGAAAAAAGTTGCTAAAATAACTACTGCTCCGAATGCAAGAGGACAAGGGAATGTACATTTATAGACATATATGCGGGAGACGCTCCAAAATTCCGGGAGGACAACACTCCATACTGTCCAGTAAGCTTTCGCTCACAACAGGATGAAGAAGGTGGTTCCAATTACATTGGTTGGATCCAGTGCTGCGTATGTGAAGGCTGGATGCACACTGCGTGCCTGCATGGCTCTAAGTTTTGCCCCGTGATGAGGATGAGACGCCGTTGTAATTGATCTAATGTCATCTTAATAAGCAGTCGTGTGCCGTGCCGTTATAAAAGTCCGTAAAATACTTATTCTGTCTTTAAGAAGAAAAAATGATGCTCTAGTGACCATTAACCTAAATCACCTATAAAAGTACATGAGATCCCATAACTCACATTAGTGCGGGAATCAGATGTACTCCAACAGAAAAGGTGACTGAGGATTGGAAGGGAACTCAAAAGAGGGAAAAATCTGGTCGTGTGGAGATAAGTTAAGAAGTAAGGGAGGTGGCAGCTGTAGTGCCCACAAAGAGCAACCTACTGACCAAAAACCCGGATGCTGGCATAACTTTATCAAAAGTCTTACCCTAGCTTCCATAAACGTGGTCGCTTTAGCGAAACTCTCGAGAATCTAGTGAATACAGATAATAATAGATAATAGAGTAGCATACAGTACTCGAAATAATTCTGAAACCTGACGAGAATCCACAGTATTATAAAAATCCGACTCCTGAATTTGACACCGTAACCCGGCGTTCGATTAGGGCGCGGTTGCGAGCGCGGCAGGGCAGATTCAAAACGGGCGCGAATGCTTCCAAACTTGGTTCACGTGTGAGTCATGAGCTCACGGTCGCGATAAGTAAGTCTCCAAGCACGATGTTATGAAATCTAGAGGGACTGACCAGGATACTATCTCAACGGTAGGTCGGAACGGCGCAAGTGTTGTATATGGGCAGAACCGCCTCTCTCTGGGTAGTAACAAACCGCAGGTATCTCGACCCCAATACAACTCTGCGCAGAGTTAGGGGCGACGGAAGTCGCGGGTTGGCGCCTTGTTGATTCACGTGCTCCACAGCTGATGGGCGCGCGCGGAATGAGGGCTCGTATCGCGACTCAGCGCAGTGCACCGGTGGCGGAGTAGGGAAGAGCTCGGGCTCGTAAACGCGGGGTCGGGGGTTTGAATCCCGCAGACTGCGTCCGTTTTGCACTTTTGCAAAATCCATGTTTATCATATAGGTAATCCACCTAGGGATACTATAGTGTGTTATAGAGCATGTTTACATATAACATACCTCCCATACCGTTAACAAGGGTGGTCCAGGCAGGGTCACCGATTTCGCTGAAACTTTGTCTATTGGGGTAATTTGGGGTGCTGATCAGAATCTGACATCCGTTTTTCACGATCCTATCTCTACCTGCCGTCACCGGCAGAAACTTTAAGAGTGTAATCCTGTGCCTCCTGTATCTATATTATTCAGCCGAACCGTGAAAAACGGATGTCACATTCATGATCAGCACACCAAATAACCCCCCTAAACGAAGTTTCAGCGAAATCGGTGACTCTGCCTGGATCACCCTTGTTAAAGCTATGGGTGGTCTCCGACCGGCATCGTGAAAAACGGATGTCAGATTCGTGATCAGCACCCCAGATAACCCCCCCCCCCCTAGACGAAGTTTCAGCGGAATTTTTTTGAGCGAAGTCTTGTCCGTGGAGTCAGAACTTTTAACTAGTGCCACAAAATATCTATCGTTACATAACTACGGTCACACAAAATAGGCTTCAAACAAGTGACACACAGAAGTGAACATTCTAGCTAATCTGTAGTTTGAAGCATATGTTATATGTAAACATGCTCTATAACACACTATAATACCCCTAGGTGGATTACCTATATGATAAACATGGATTTTGCAAAAGTGCAGGACGAACGCAGTCTGCAGGATCCAAACCCCCGAATTTTGGCCTCTAGATGTTTCCATTGTGAGGTAGTCTTCATCAGATACTTACCAGTCCTACCGTCCAATAGACTCATCTTGTGGAGGGGCGCCAGACGCTATAAACTCCTTGAACGAGGTCTATTTGAACATCTACAAAACATCCTTCCTTGCAAGCATGCTAAGATAAGGACCAGTGTTACGTCACAGTTGATCATCAGAACAAGGTACAGAAAGTTCTGCTAAGGAGGCCAACGTATTCGAGATCCGCTCGATTAGTCCTAACATTACCCTCTACCACTGCGCGGATCCTTCAAAACATCGTGATAGTAGAATGTTCGAAGCGCCTGCCGACACCCGCTACATACTGTGCGATTACGTCACGAGTTTAAAGGACCGACGGCGCCCCAATCGAACGCCGGGTTACGGTGTCAAGTTCAGGAGTCGGATTTTTATAATACTGTCGAGAATCCTCTGCGGGCCTCGCGGTCGGGTTGCGCGGCAGCGCGGTCGGCAGTTTAAAGGACGGGGCGCGCCCGAATCGCGCGCCGGATTACGGTGGAAGGAAATTATGGTTGCGGGGCTACTCGCCCCCGCGACCGCGGTTGCGAGCGCGGAGGAGAGATTCCAGACGAAAGAGTGCACGCGGGCGCGAATGTCTCCATACTTGGTCCACGTGTGAATCATGAGCTCACGTCCGCGATGAGGGAGTCTCCAAGCACGATGACGGCTTAAAATCTACAGGGACTGGTACCGACCACATCACGCAAAGGCCGGTTGCATTGACACGCTTAGGAGGTCGCATTGAAATATTTGCGAGCAACCATAGGAGGGGAAGATTTTTAAGGAGGAGTGGAGGTGCACGACTCAAATGCTCCAAGCAGATAACTTCTCGAACTACGCTCCAAAGCTGTGACGGACGAAAGCTCTTTCTCCACCTCTCTGGGACCTTCGAGGTCTAACCAGACACCTGAATGTCCTCATAGTATTCTTAATAGAGGTCTGCCAATGCTCCTAGGATTTTTCCTACCGTCTTTACGACAGTGGAGTGGCATGAGTCGAAGAGTCGACACATACACAGTCAGTGTAGATAACCTAGAATAGCTGGCCGAAAAGCTAAAGAGCTTAAATGGAGTGAAGAATATTGGTCATATGTGCCCCCAACACTAAGGTCTTCCGTATAATGAAGGAGTGAGGCTCACCCTGTAGGACAGCACTATGCAGCGCTTGGGGCAAGGCGGAATAGCCATTGAGTACATGTTGACCCCCCCCCCTCTGGTCAATTTGCATCTATAGCCATGTGCCATATGTTTCCCATGATCCAGGCATATCCATAAACGCTTCGAAAGAACCCGCTGGATATCTGAAAACGCCAAGGACTCAATTTCTGGCGTCAAGCACAGAAAATAAGGGCCTGATGTCTGATACAAAAGCTACCATCACGTACAGGCCTTCTCTATTAAAGGCAAATATGATAGACCAGCCCCTATCCCTGGTTAAGATGCTCGTAGCAGTGTTCGTATGGTAATACGGGATACCGTCGAAGCAGAATGCCTGGCGCATCGTTGGGATCATCAGCGTAGTTCAAGTGCATATTTTGCAAATCCAAGGACTCATGGCTTTCCGTTAAAAGGCTAGTCAGTGTTTCACCATTCCTGGGCACGTCTGGCACCAATTAACTCACTCCGGAGATGGTTTACTGCCACTAAGTGAAACGGATTCTCATGGACCCACGAGGATGCGCAAGTGCACGGAGAGGTGGAGGCTCCGGCTGCGAGTGAGAGATTCGGTTGGCAGCGAGAGACGCCAGACGTCGTGCGAAACTCCGTTCGCGCGCCGACTGTGACGTCACGGGGGCGAGTAGCCCGGAGACCGAAATTCCGGTTGAGGTCTATAATTCAGTCAGAGCGTCCGCCTAAGTGCGAATCAATCAGGCCGCCGACCTGCCCCCTAATCTTTCCGCAAGAGTGCGCTCCAATCGCGATTCTATGGACCTTCTTATTCCCACCTTTTGTAATGTAGCATAATGTCATCGAGGGTCTCTTAGTGTCCTGGAACCTTCGTTTGAGCTGTTTTCGCTATTTATTAGAATTAGACTTATATTAGTTTCTCGTTAGACTGCTTGGAAGCAAACGGAGATGTCAGCTACAAGTCTGAAGTCGCTATGCTTCTGACATTTTTCTGTTTTGCCTGTCCTTCTGTTCGTTTTGTGTTGCTATTGATATATCTTCTCTTGTGTGGAGGTAGCACGTCTTTAACACACATAATATGTTGTAACATTAGCGTTTAGTTCTAAAATAAACTCTTTGAGCGGACTCCTCCGGCTTATTGCAGTATGGGATTCTTCACTCTCCGGGGAGCACCCCTTTTGCTACTGAGTGGCTTCCGCGTCTTTTTCATTGGGACCGCAGCGAGCGTAGTCTATACTTTTCATAAAAAGCGTTGTGCTGTAGCTACATACAGCGAATGTAAATGCAGTCTTATCTCTTCGTTCCGATTATAGATCCGCGTCTTATGTGCTTCCTAATTGGACAAGGGAGGAACTCCAGGGTTTAGGCGATTCTAATACCGATGCGTCACTTGAGCCACACCCTGGAGTCCCTTCCCCTGCCTAAATATGCGTTCTCCTCTGCTGACGCGGAGGAGAACGCAGAACAGAGCTACAGCATTATTTGTTTGTTCTCTTGACTATCAGTGTGCCTTGTCTCGTTTTTTCCGTGTGGTGACACTTTTTATAAGGTGACCCCCCCCCCCGGACCCTATTTGCGCCGAAGGATGTGCACTGAGGGCCTTTTCCCATCTTTTCCAAATTCACAAAGAGCATCTCTCAGACGTATTGAGCTGATCGAAATATGGACGCATTTCATAAGTTGTTTACTTTTCAGGTGCTGACCTGCCTCCTGTGAATGTTATGGTCAACAGCATGAGCTCGTACGGCAACAGCACTGCAGGCAGACGACGCCTTATCACTAAAACGGATGCCGAGGAAAAGGCTTTGGACAAGATCACTCGCGAAGTATGTCCGGTCATTGATTTGGGAGTATCGCCAATTTGGTGTTTTCCATCATTCCTTGCATCGAGAAGTGATTATTTAAGTCCTATACTTGGAGAGAGAATGAGCGGGTGGTATAACTATTTCAAATGTCATCTTCGCCTACTAGTGATCGCGTTGTGAACCAAGCAGAAGTGTTCCTCTTTATTCGTTTAAAGGTTGATTAATAGGAGTTGAAAGGCTACTAGAGGCAAAAAATGAGGCACGCATTTGGAGAAGTTGTAAAAAAACAATAACGTCGGAGGTAGTAATTACCGAGAACCACGTCCATCTTCACGCCTAGTTTTTAAAGCGTCTTAGGGAGCGTCATCTGATTACCACTGTGTAGCAAAGGGGAGATCTAACCACGGAGGTAAGGAGTACCGAAAGCAAGGACGTGACAACTGAAATTATTGTTGTTGGCTGTTGGCCAACAACAATATTATTGTTGTTGGCCAATAAATCACACCGTATTAGAAATTGGATCCGACGCCGATTTTCCGGATAATCGGATAATTCGGATAGGCCATTTTTTCAAACCCCGGATCTTCGGATGATTCAGATGAGGGCAATTTCGAAAACCGTGGATCTTTGTGTGATTCAGATGAGGGCAATTTTAGAACAACGGATGTTCGGATGATTCCGATAACGCAATTTTCGGCCGAGCCGGATTTCGGATATCCGATTCGGATACAACCGGATAAGTGATATATTGGGGGCACGCAGCCTCTTAAAAACGGAACACATCAGTAACTCTGCGTTTATTTCATTGACAATAGAAGTCAGGAGCACGAAAAGCAGCCTGGAGCGCCTCACCTTAAATTAAGTGGTTATGTGCCGTGATAGCAAGGCAAACGAATGCCCAATTAAACCATAACTGGTGTAGCTCAGTCCACCACTGGAGCAGAACACACCAGTAATACATAAAAGATGTGTTTGGCTGCCTTAGAAGGAGAGCCCTCCTCAGAGCTACTTTGCGCCTCCAGAATAAGCAAAAAACAGCCTTAAGACCCCAACGAGCCGCCACCCACTCAATAGTGAGATGGCAATGTACAGCGAAGCCGTGGAAAGGACAATGAAACGACTACGAAACGTCCCGCAAGAAATTTCTCGAGCTCTGTATGTATGTATGTCTAAACGGGGAGAGCGAGTCATACAGGAAGAATCCTCACCCTTCAGTTAGTATAAAAATGTGTTTCTTTTTTGCGAAGTCATACAACTCAAGGAGTAGGGAGTCCCTGAATTTACAATGGAATCGGCGCCACACGACTTCGGACGATGTCGCTGGCGGGAAGCGACTCGGAGCGCAGTGGATAGCGACGTTGCTCCATGAGAAGAAGGTCGGGGGTCCGACTTTTCTGCGCTGCTGCATTTTTGCATTTCAACTGATTGGTTGAGATTTTAGGGGTTCTGACGTCTATACCATTTTAGATGTTTTCTGCGCAATTTTTCCTGATGTGTGCCATGGAGAGTTACTTTGTTGTCACTAGTTTATTACTAATTGGTTTTTTTATCCAAAAGGCAATGAGAAAGCAGTTCAACATAATAATCTATAAACGTTTAATATCAGTGCTGCACAGACACAAAGTGCATGAAACAGAAGCACTGGTCACAATACGGACAGCGTATAAAGGCTACAGGCTCCTCATAGTTTCTAACCATACATAACCAATTACATCGGCTCCATAGACGAAACGCAGTTGAAGACGTACCCTTTTCTACGAAACAAAATTTCCACCCGAAAACTTTGTCATATGTCCATTTCTTGCTAGCCTTTCCACGTCTATCAGTTCATCTTGCGGATCCCAACCTTCTTCATGTTTTTCCATCACTTCCAGCTGTTCGTCTTCGTCAACTTCAAGTTGACGTGCTTCGAAATCCTTGAGTATGCTGGCCGTCCGTTCGACCAGCTTGATTTCCTCACTCGAAGGCTCTTTGTCTAAAGAATAGACCACACTTCAGCGTGAGCAGGTGGATGACCACTCATGCATGGGTGACAATGTCGGTGTTGGGTTTTAGAGAACGTTCAGCTGACCTCTGATTTCCAGATGACAGACAAAGATGAAGGAAAGAGTGTATCGATGCTGTTTAGGTTAATTTGCTGAACTCACAGACCTCGTTTCACACTTTAACCACCTCTGACGTCACATCCTGGTCGCTTTTGAAGATCCGAGTTGAATGGTTTTACTCCAGGTCATTGGTCGATGTAGGGAAACTGTGCGGAGCCTGTGGCTTCTATATGCTGTTATTGTGACCAGTGCTCTTCATGCACTTTGTTACCTTGTATCACTGATGTTGAACATTTATACATCATCATGCTGAATACCACAGCATGCAGCTGAAAAATGCGCACAAACCATCTGAAAATCGAAGTGACGTCATAATCTTTCAAATCTCAATCAGTTGAAACGCAAGAATGCAGCAGCGTATGAGAATCGAACTTCCGGCGCCTCTCATGAAGCAACGTCACTACCCACTGCGCTCCGAGCTGCTTGCTCTCAAAGGCGTCACGGGCGTACAAGACCCCCTACTCGGGTTTAACGACTTGGCAAAAGAGAAACACATTTTTATACTAATTGAGGAGTGGGGATTATTCCTATATGACTCGCTCTCCCCGTTCAGACATACGCTTCAGACCCTTCCCTTGTGAGAGAGTTCGAGCCATATGATTTCAAAATCTTGCCGAAAACGTCAGGTTATCAACGGCGCAGAGTTCGGCAGCAGGGCGCGAACCTTCTATTATCCAATTTTATCCGAATCATTGCGTTTTTCAAAACCCCGGTTTTTCGGATGATTCAGATGAGGGTAATTTTGAAAACCCCGGATCTTCGGATGATTCAGATATCGCCATTTTCGACCGAGCCGGATTTCGGATAATCCAGAACCGGATAAATCCGGCAGGATATCCAAAAATGCGTGATTCGGATCCCATGTCTACACCGTATAGCACCATGTTTCGGTGTACCAGCTTTTAAATGTTAAGAAGGTGCTGAGCGTTCTCGACGAGACCTTGAGAAATGTAATCATACTTGATTAGTCGGGGTTGTAATGCTTGTAGTTGTGGGCCACCTGTTTCTAGATATCTAAGTAGCGGTTAAGCCCACGTGCCGATGTGATGAGGTTCACGTAATTACTTCCATTTTCTATTACATTGGAAAATGGATATTTCCTATTACATATGGCATGTAGAAAATTGATACCTATTGTGAGTTTTGTTCAGGTAGAGAACGAGCGGTAGCAGTCATTCTACACACCATTTCGGTCGTTTTTTAAACAAAATTTGATTTACTTTCCTTTCCTTTTCGGTGTTCCCTACTTCGGTTCCCTCCCTTTTCCGCCCATTCTGTTGTCCTCCACGTTCTGCTTTCTTACAAAGGATTGTCGCACTTCGCTCGGCAAACAATATCCCTCGTCTAAGCCTGAATGCACTGTTGTGGGAGGGGAAATGCGAGGTTTAGTGGTCTTCGGGCCGGTTTTCACTCAATTGTAGTGATAACGAGTTGTTTTACTCTATATGTAATAGAGTAAAACATGCCTGCTTAACATCAATGAATTATCTTCTACTAAGAACTTGGGTGGAAGTCTAGAGCGAGACACTCTCTTTTTTCTCACTATACGAAACTTTTTTGAAATTTTCTTGAATGAAAACGTTAAACACGATTACAGAAGTAGTAGTACTAGAAATTCACTTATAGTTGGTGAGCTTAAGAAAATCTACCAGTTTAGAGAGAGATACAGGATGGGCTCCTATCTAGCTTGTATCAGAACCTGCACATCATGTGTTAGGAAGTGTTCACAAAATTATTTTCGTTGCGAAGAAGGCCACACTTCAGTGTGTCACCTTTTCAGGTTTTCATGGAAAAGCACCATCTAAAAATAGACTGAACATAAGGATGTTGTTCAGCTTTGTAACTCGAACTCAATTTCTGAGCCAGAGCATGTTTTCCCTCAGCTCCTGCAACAGCGGAAGGGGATATCAACAACTCAAACCTGGCGTCTGCAGCAGGTCGTGAGCGACAACTTGCACGCCCGCGGCGGAGCTCATCGCGCACGCAACAGTCGCCGTCGCGGGCGCGACGACCATTCGTACATAAACACCGCCCCTCGGTAGCGATCCCGCTTTGGAGCGTACAATTTGCCGAAATGACAATAACTCGGTTCACCAACAACGCTCAATTGATTTTAGTTGAGCGACAATCTGACGGACTTACAAGGAAAGAAAAGCAGTTCGCTAAGGGACTTCAAGATGAAGTGTATGCCAGCTGTTGCAGCTGTGAATACCATATTTTATAAATATTCCGTGTCTGAAATAAAGATTGGCGGAGGGACTTACAACGAATTCTACTTCCGAGGGCTATTGTGAAGGCAATCCTGATCGGTATCATCCCATACGTTGACGTGCAGTGGTACGCCGACTGAAGGATGGATGCTTTCTTTCTTCCAAACACATCTAATACCAACTCACCTTTCCTGAGCGATGCAGGGTTGGGTTTGCCTGAACAGGGCCTGAACTCACTTTGAGAATTCGAATCGCACATCTCGCCTCCAATTGTTGTTGTGACATAAAACATAGAACAGAACATATATCCTGGCATATCCTTCTTTGGTTGGTACAAATGAAGGTTTCACAGTCATAGTCAGCAATCCATGATTTACTGAGCGAATCCTATCAAAACAGAATGGCCATTGCTCGAAATCGTTGAGTCATGGCTCGGAGCGTCACGGCGCAGTCTTTGGTGTTAAATACCTCGCAACCATTAAAAATAAGAGCCGGGCTGTCAACTGGAACACAGAACTTTACAGTGTACTCGAGTAGATCCTTGAAGGTACTTGTCTGTTAGTCTCTAGTTAACTGTTTGATTAGAAAATACGTTTAAATAATGAGTGGATGTTATACAGGTGAAGTCACGTTACTGTCATCTGGAGTACTATCGGAGGTAGATGCATCTGACATCAAGTACAGTTCTGATGCTCATGATGTTTTAATCAACGCATTTGTTCATAGGTTCCTTCGTTATGAGTAGAATTGCTGATCAAGAAAAAAAAGGAAAAAGTAGTCATCCACAAGGATGGTGGTAAGCAGGGATGTGCGTAATTTCGATTTGCGATTTTACGATGTACGGTGATTTTTGGGATTTTTTTTTACGATTTACGACATTTTGGGTCGTAAATGTAAATGTGATCTTCGGTCCAACCATGACAAACGTCCACATAACGTGATACAATTCGGGTTATGACGATGTAACCACTTTTAAAGGCTTCCCTCATAGCTCATTGCTATTTCTATTTACTTTTTTAATGTTGTGCTGTGGCGCTGTGACAGAACAACGCAGCTTTGTAGATAGGCCGCTCGAGTTAATTCCTGGCAATGAAACTGGGCTAGCCTTTTTTCTGATCACACTCTAGCACAGCATCTCACATTCGAATTGTCTGAGAGCATTTCGTTCCAGTCCACAGAAAAACATGAAAATTCTCCTTGCGCTGGAATGAAGGTGATCACCGGCTGAACCGTAGCCTATGCTGCAACCACCGCCTAGTCAACTTGTAGCCTTTCACCACCTTTTTAAAACAGCTCTTTCCAATACTCACAAGTCTCAGGCAAAGCCATCAAGAAATATTGGATTTGATTGGAGGCTGTGGAATAACTGTTAAACTGTTGAAAAGAGTACAACTATCATGCTTCAATCTGATTATCACTGCACGTCTTGGCGCGGAGTGTATTTGCATATGAGGTGCGCATTAAGCAAAACGTCTGACATTATCATGACAAATGTGAAAAAGTTTGATACTTTTGGTCTCGTTTTCAGTGGTTTGATTGGGCTTGCCTTATACGATCAGTTCAGAATGCTGAAGACTGGGCAAGAGATAGGATAGCGTTTGTTAGGCCTATTTTATACTTTGGCGACGCGTCACCGACGCTGCGACACGTCAGCGACGTCGTCAAAGCGTCTGTGGCGACGTCGTCGATAGATTCTTTGGCGACGTCGTCAACAGGAGAGCATCGGAGCACTTTTTAGCATCGAAGCGCGTTTTCGATGTCATCATTTAGCAACCAGACTGCGGATGGAAACGCTAGGTGATCACATCTGCCTCGAATTTGCTTAAATTGTGTGCTTTTCTTAGTATGTTTCGAGACTTGATGATGATTTTTGTTTTGTATGAACGGTAGCCTGCTCGACCATTGTTAATCTGGCGAGTTTTCTCTTTCTAAGCACATCTGCTTTTATAAGGATGGATAAGAGTGATCTGAAGTCTGATCTGACTATTGATTTACCAATTTAACGATTTTACCAGCATTTTAGTTAAATGTCTTTATTGGAGTGTAGCAAAGGCCTTTTTTGTGAAATCGCATTTAAATTAAATTTACGCGGAATTTTCGAAATTCAAAGGAAAATTTAACTCTTAATTAATATGAATTGTATCTCGAAAAAGCTCTTTGTATAGGATTGAGTATCATTTCAGAAAGCGAGGGAACACTATTTATTTTCTAAACAGTTTTGTGTTACTTGCTCTGCAAGAAAGCGAAAGGGCATAGAAAATGCGAAAAGTACGGGAGAGAAGGATGGAAAAGCGAAGAAAGGTGACAAAGTGAAGGGAAGGTAAGGTTTAGGTTCCCGCTCCCTCCCAAACACTGAGTGTTCTAGCGAATGGCACTAGGTACGCAGGACGGTTGTCTTTTGCATTTCTCGATTTCGTAATTCGAAGTCCGGTGGGAATGATGGCAGTACCGGGAACGAAGAACCAACCCACAACCAAAACACTCCATCGGAGCGCATTTTCTGCCACCCTTGGATGACGTCGGCGACGGAAGTATAACACCCCTGCGGAGCTCTCGGCGACGCAGCCGGCGACGCGTCGCCGAAGTATAACATAGGCCTTACAAAGGTAGTGGAGAGCAGGACTGGCGAATGCAAGCAGTCATTGATTAGTAATGCAATATTGTGGAGTTTCCGAAATCTAATAAGTGCAAGCAAACTTGCGGGCGAAGTAAATGCCGAAAGTAATTGCCTGGTATCGTCGAACCACGTTCTTTCGTTCCAGAATTGTGGATGCGTTCAAAAATGGTAAAGGATAAAGCACCGTTAATCAGTCCCTGTTCGAGATGTGCCTTCCATTCTTTCTACCTCTATGGGATATCGTAGAGGTCATCTGAGTGTGCCCTATAGAATGAATTGCGGTGGCCAGCCGATGTAGAGATCAGTGTGTTATACTTCCCAGGCAAATCAGGTCCCAATTCACAACCCCAGCAGGGGCCGTATGCATACCTTGCCCCGGCGGGGCGGACTTCCCGCGCTCTCCCCACAGCAGAAATTACCCGGCGGGAACGGGTGCCCCTTCCTGCGATGCACCTCGGGAAATGTACGGTCGGGAAACTTCCTAGCCGTACAGAAAATGTTTCGTACACAAGCACAGAGGAAGTGTTGCAAATCACGGAGAAATTATCAGCTGTTTTCTAGTCCGGATGAAGGGACGGCCGAGGAATGACGAAGGACGTGAGAGTATATTATCAACTCGATACTGGATTCGCTATGAAGCCTATCAGAACGATGTTACGTCACATTATATACGCCTGTTCACTCGCCTATTTATTGTTCTCCTTTGTTTCTACGGGTTTTGGGGATCATCTTGCAACAATGACCAAGTGAAATCCATAGTGGTACTGAGTTAAACAAGCCATAGCTATGCGTCGCATGGCATCAGGCAAAGTTTTGTTTGTTAGTTAGATAAGGGCATATATGAACTAGTTAAATGAGGTGGAGCTGGGAGTAAACAAGCATTTGCAAGCGTTTTTTCCTCCGCTCCATTCCACAAATAACGATGCCCTTCCATTTGCTGGCAGCAGGTCAGATAAGCCTTCCAAACAATTTGACATGTGTACTAGTTCTCAACATCGATGAAAATAACATCGAGAAGCCGAGTACTAAGCGGCTGATGCCTGCTGTACACCGGGAAGATATGTTAAAACGGGTAAGTACGATCAGCCACACCCCGGAGTTCCTTTCGTTGCTTAGTTCTGTGCTCAGAAACCGCGTTCATCTTAGTGTTCCAGGACCATTGTCTCATAATGGAGCGGGTACCAGCCCCCTTAGTACCAAAAGCCGTAGCTATCTGGAAGAATCCATATCTCTACGGTAAAAATTCAAAGATAAAACGTCCAAGCAACATTTAGCCTTAAAAGTATTAATTATTTAACCAAATGTTTCGGAAAATGTACATTTCAGTAAATGAAAGCACTAACATAAAAACAACCTGGCTAGACTTTGTTATACCCGCATTGAAAACACACATACACACGAGTGGCCCAATCATAGCCTCTTTAGGCGTCTCTTACACCCAACAACCAACGAAAATATAAAAAATCTCCACATTTGGACACTGTTTGAAAATTAGCTTCAGTAAGTGCCTGTTTTACTTAATGAATGAAGGAAAGTCGAACTTCTCATTGCTAAACACTGCTGCTCAAAAATGACCTCACTAAGCATCACATATACCAAAACAGCAACGAAGTCGCCCTCTAGCCCCTTCTTTGCTGCCCTTATGTGGAGGCATAGTTCGAAAGCATCGTCTTGGCGGCAGCAGGTCCGCTCCAATCAGCAACGTCTCTGCTCCAGTCCGAATTCCCCTACCTCCGAGTAGGGGGACGCAATTTCCCGCCAGAGCCCCGGAGTACTGTATTCCCAACTTGGTGTGCACCGCGGAAGTACGGTATTTCCTCCCCATTTCCCGACGGGGCGCGTCGGGGCGAGATATGCATACGGCCCCAGGTATGGAAGGCTTGATTGCTCGTGGTAGGATCCGAATCAAGAACTATTCTGGAGCACACGATAGCCGTCCTCCTCCGACTTCTCTACCATGGGTTTCCCCTATATGTTTGAAATGCACCTTGTACGAATCAGTTAAACTACTTTCAATTCAGGCTGCACCTTGCTTCTCTACCCTACTTCTAAAGAATGCCACAGAAAATATCTTCTTTGATAATTTTAAGTCAAAAATCCGACTATGATGAGTATCCAAAAATGTGATCATACTCACTCTCTTCAATCGTCACACAGTTCCTTCCCGTCTACTACAACAATCCTGTTGGGTACTTCAAAATGTGTGAAGGGCTTAGAACTTTATTCTTGTCATACCGTAGAAATGTGCCATGCGCTCACTCAGTAAGGACGCTTGTTGGATTATTTGTGCAAATACTGTTTTCTTCCAGTTCGCCAACGATCAAATTATTATTTTTTGATTTGGATAGAACGGTTTTTGTTGGGTTACTCAGAGTTGTTGCGGTTGTTTCTACAAAGTCATAGTTTTATATGCAAGTCAACGGCTTGTAGAATGGTAAATAATTTTGATCGTCCAAGCGGTGTAAGCTTTTTAGTTGGGCGCTCTGTATAGGCGCCTTTTAAGATGCGTTTTTGAACAAGCAGTTTATTTTGATTGTCCTAAAACTTATCGAGCTCGATTTGAAAAATACCGGTTGATTTTAATGGCTTTCATCTTAATTATAAAAGTGTCCAGCTCGAGCTGAAAACGTCTCAATAAAACATATAGCTTCTTAGCTTTAAAGCTAAGAAGCGCTTAGCTTTAATAAAAAAATCAAGGAAATTTGATGCACTATATGTCAGACACCTCTTACGATTTACGACGATTTTTTCGTAATTACGATTTACGGTTTACGAAATTTCGGATTTCATTTACGCACACATCTAGTGGTGGCGATGTCCGTTCCTCCACGTGGTGCCACTGGAAACTGCTCGCTCTGCGAGCTAAGCTAAGCACGGGGACACTCGAATGCAGGCGACAGGCCCTTGTGACAGGCCGGCCTACGAAGACCCATGTCACATCACATGGTTGATGACGTTACATGAGTATCGAGGTAGTGGTACGGCGTCCGCGGGAGCCGACGCGCACTCGCAGAGCCCGGCGAGTGTGGAAAGTATGCGAGGGTCCCTGATGCGAGGACGGCATTGGGGGGGGGGGCAACTGAGCTAGTCCGAAAGTCCCGTAACGTAAGCAGGACTCGCGTGGCAACGCTGAATGTGGGTACATTGACGGGCCGCTCATGCGAGTTGGTTGAAGCACTGGAGCGTAGAAGAGTTGATCTCTGCGGCGCACGAGGCGAGGTGGTCCTGCCGCAAGTCAAGGGGCATAGGACGTGGCTTCAAGGCCGTTCTATGTGGAAGTCCCAGGACCACCAGTGGCGTCGGAATAATCGTCTCCGAACGATTTCGTGACTCGATTGTAAGCGTCGAGCGCTTTGACGATCGATTGATGAAGATCGTTGTCGCCGCTAAGGAGCGACTCTATTACTTCTTCTCTGCGTATGCTCCGCAGACTGGCTGCTCCGATCAAGGCAAGGATGAGTTTTGGAGCCTGCTTGATGAGGAGACAGCAGAAGTGCCATCGAATGATGTCATCATAGTCGCTGGTGACCTTAATGGGCACGTCGGCGCGACGAAAGACGGGTACAGCTGTCATGGTGGATTCGGTTACGGGTCGCGTAACGCCGATGGTGAGCGTATCCTTGAATATGCGGAATCGCATAACCTCACCATAGTGAACACCGTATTTCGTGAACGCGACTCCCACCTCATCTCATACTATAGTGGGAGCTCCAAGTCTCAGATAGATTTCGTCCTTGTGAAGGATCGCGACCGAGGTCTTGTCACAGATGCGAAGTTCGTGCCGTATGAGACGGTCGCCCCACAGCACCGACCGCTGATCTGCACCCTAAAGACCGCCCCTCCAAGGCAGAAGCAGGTCGAGTGATGCGGTGCACCGAGAATCAAGTGGTGGCGAATGAGAGAGAAGGAAGCAGCTGTGATTTCTCGCGTGCTGTTACCGACAGTCACAACTGTCGACGAAACTTGGAAGAAGACTGCCGACGCGATACTGAAGCTGCAAGGTTGGAGCTCGGCATCACGGTGCCTGGACGACGCAAGGTCGAAAGGCAGACGTGGCTGTGGAGACGACGTGAAAGCAAAAGTTCGAGAGAAGAAGTCGCTCTATCACGTGTCTCTCAGCGACAAGACAGCCGATAACTGGCGGAAGTACCAAGAAGCGAGGAAAGCTGCAAAGAAGGCCGTGGCTGTTGCAAAAGCCACTCATTATGGAGATGTCAACGAGAAGGTCGAGTCGCGCGATGGTGAGCGGTATCTGTACCGACTTGCCAAGAATCGCCATCGGCAGACCGAGGACATTGAGAAGTTTTTCGGCATCAGTGATGAGGACGGCCATCTTCTCATGGACCGCAAGAAGGCGTTGAAGCGATGGCGCGATTACTTTGAGGAAATCTCTACAGTAGAATTTCCTCATCCAGCAATCCCCTCAACGGCTCCAACCCACGGCCCCGTTCCCAAGATTACCGTGGGGGAGAAGCGAAGCGGCTCTGAGGAAGATGAGGCCAGGCAAAGCGACTGGCCCGACGACGTGGCAGCTGATCTGTGGAAGTCAAAGCTGTGGTACCCTGCTGATGGTTGGCGAAGTTCTTTAACCAGGTTGTGGCGGAGAAGGTGCCTGAGTGTTGGCGCCAAAGCACGACGATTCCGATTTGGAAGAAGAAGGAAACTACCTGAAGTGTAGGTCTGAACCAGCGACGAGATGCATATGAGCAGAAGCGCCCCCTCTGAGAAGTAACAATATGCAAGTATCTCGACCCGAGTACAACTTTGTGCAGAGTTACGGCTCCTGGAAGCCGCACTATTACAATGGAATGGTGAAACAAGCAAGACGACTGGTATCTTACCACTCCCGACTTCATTGTTCATCCGAAGGTGAGTGTCGACAGAACGGCGGACTGAATAGCGTGGCAGACTTGCGAGTGAAACGTCGGGAGTTTGGATCCTGGGTGAGGCTTGTCTTCTGCATTTTTGCAAATCTCATGTTTTGGATGCGAGTTGCGCAGGCAGTGACAATGAAGCAGGCAAGAAGCCAGTTTACAGTATTCAGCGTTATATCTTCACATAGCATAGACATTAACTTTCACCAAATTTTTCTTTATTCTTCCTATTCTACAGTCTCTCACTAGTTATTCTCAAGTCTCTACATGTCCCACACGTAGAACACTGAGCTGTCCCGCACGGAACGAGATACAGCCACAGAATATAAGCAACTGCTTGGGTGAAGGTTCGGTCAATTACACTGTGTCCGTTGGTCACCGTGTTTTCTAATGCTTGTGTGGTGATCCATCTCCTGACTTTGGAATTTGGATCTCCATCGGATGCTCCTCCATCAAGGGAGGAGAAGAGGCTGGCAGGAAGAATTGCAAACATACTGAAGGCATTCGAGGAGATGCAACTGGAAGACGTCTATGACAAAGACCACTTGGAAGTTGACGAAGACGGCATGGACGCAGAATGGACAATGGGAAATGAAGAGAAGGTCGAAGAATACAACCAGGCAGGTGGATCAGGCACATTTTCTGGTGGCCTCCAAGTTCCGGAGGGTAAGGTACGTTCTTGTACTGGTGGTGTAAAGGAAAGGTCCGGTAGTGTAAATGCTGGCCGACTAAACAAGATAATCTATAGGTTTGGGCTGCGGCAGAAAACCATTGGTCCACGCCAAGGAAATCATGTCGCAGCAGGAAGAGCACACGCCACTCGTTTGTGTTTCTTCGCGATTGGTTTAAGCTGAAGCGGTTCTATGAAGAAGGTAAAGCTCAATTTACAAAAGCGACATAAAAGTTAACTTCCCAAAAGTATTTTCATTTTCCCTCCTGACAGAGCTTGTAAAGGGGAGCGAAAGACACAAAATGAGGCTGATCGTGGAAGCTCTTAGAAGAAAGTGGTGCAAAAACTCAACCTAGGTAAATTATTTTCAAATAGAAAGGGTAACGCTATAAAGATTAGAAATACTGCTGCTTTTAGGAGTGTCCACCATGATAGAGATCTCATGCAGTTTGCTTTGGCCATCAACCGTAACATGCCAGATCCTTTGACGAAGTTTTGCGCCTCTCCCAGGTGGCTCAATAGCTTTAATAAACTCGCCGGTCTTGCAACTCGCGGAGTTACTCGATTGGTGCAGAAGAGAAGGTTTTTGACCAAGGAAGAATTGAAGAGGCGGCAAATAAGTTCGTTGAAGAGATAAGGCATGAGATGGAAAAAGTCTCATTGGAATGCGTTATAAATGTCGATCAGTCAGCCTTGGCCAAAGAAACCACGGTTAGTTAGACGCCAGAAGAAATCTAAAGAAGCTTATTTTCTTTAGCAGTGTATTACACAGGTGCCGAGATCTCTGTCATTTAAAGAAGAGAAAGAAACAATACGGATAGTGCAGTCATCATCTGCCACCACAAATAGCCTGACAGTGATGCCACTCTTGTTTGCTTCGGGAAAGCTCGGAGAGACAACGTTCGTGCAAGAGCCAGACGGTACCTTTCCTCGAAAGTGTATCTTTCAGATGAAGAACCTTTTCGTCACTGCGGGATGCACGCACATGATGAGCTCCACTACCACTCTATTATTCTTTGAGAATGTCTTTCTTCCGATTATGCCTGGCTAATGCATCCTTCTTCTCAACTCCTGGGCAGGTTTCTCCAACCACGACGCTATCGCAGCTTTTGTACCGGTCGAGAAGAATCTGACTATACGAACGATTCCCCCTGGAACAACAAGTCGGATTCAACCAGCCGATGTAGGATTTTTTTCAGCACTTCAAATCACTCATTAAGCAATTCAAATAAGTTTCTTTAAGCCTCAGTTGGCTGATATCGAGGATGTAAGCTGTCACGACGATGTTTTGTTGCGATCGAAACTTCTAGCGCCGGGCGGGACTCGAACCCGCACCTCCCTCTGACCGGGCGGGAATGCTCTACGCCTTTACACCACCGGCGCCGTCTGATCGAACGCAACATCCACACCTCGTGGGACCAATCAGCACCCACCCGTATCCGGGATGAGCTGGCCGCTGATATCAGCATTGATCCAATTAAGCTGATGGTCTTGTTAGAAACAATTGAATTCAGTTTCTTTAAGCCTCAGTTGGCTGGTATCGAGGACGTAAGCTGTCACAACGATGTTTTGTTGCGATCAAAACTTCTAGCGCCAGGCGGGACTCGAACCCGCACCTCTCTGACTGGGCGGAAATGCTCTACGCCTTTACACCACCGGCGCCGTTTGATCGAACGCAACATCCACACCTTGTGGACCCTCGTGGACGTTGCGTTCGATCAAACGGCGCCGGTGGTGTAAAGGCGTAGAGCATTCCCGCCCGGTCAGAGGAAGATGCGGGTTCGAGTCCCGTCTGGCGCTGGAAGTTTTGATCGCAACAAAACCGTTGTGACAACTCATTAAGCAATTCCACTCGCACGTCATTGTCCACGATCTTCCGTTCGATGTTCAAAAAAGAGATAATATATTGAAGGCAATTTTCATCTCCCGTGAAATCTTTAAGCGATACTTTCAAGCAACAGTAAATTCATATAATCGTTCAAGGTCATTTCGCTGATTAACCGTTTGCTGTGCCATACCAGCTTCAGGAATCTTATTATGTTTGCGTGGTACAAGGCCGGATATCTTGCCGAACACCCTGGGTCTTTTGATAGCCCAGCTCAATGTGTATTCCCCAGGGACATTACAGGTTCACTGCAGCCTTCCTCATCATGTGATGAGGAAGGCTGCAGTGAACCTGTAACTTTTATTCGCTGTTTGTACTGCAGTCGTTGTTATTGTTTCATGCACTACGTTGCATTGTACCATTGGTGCCAGGAATTGCGATAATTAAAAATATTATTCTTTACAAAGTTCTGCTTTGAATGAAGCGTGTAGTTTGAAAGAATTATCGGTGTAAATTTTACTAGGTCTGTATATAGAGTCCTGAGCAGCGTATCCCATGCGGGACAGCTCACCGTTCTACGTGTGGGACATGTAGTGACTTGAGAATAACTAGTGAGAGACTGTAGAATAGGAAGAATAAAGAAAAATTTGGTGAAAGTTAATGTTCTATGTTATGTGTAGGTATAACAGTGAATACTATGTAAACTGGCTTCTTGCCTGCTTCATTGTCACTGCCTGCGCAAATCGCATCCAAAACATGAGATTTGCAAAAATGCAGAAGACTGCCTCACCCAGGATCCAAACTCCCGACGTTTCACTCGCAAGTCTGCCACGCTATCCAGTCGGGAGTGGTAAGATACCAGTCTTATTGCTTGCTTCACCATTCCATTGTAATGGTGCGGCTTCCAGGGGCCGTAACTCTGCACAAAGTTGTACTCGGGTCGAGATACTTGCATATTGTTACTTCTCAGAGGGGCGCTTCTGCTCATATGCACCGCATGCTGGTTCAGACCTACACTTGAGGTAATTCCCTTCTCAGATTTATTTAACCGATCGGAGTTGGAGTCAAGTAACTATGATCGTCTGCGGAAGGCCTTCGCAGCAGGGAGAGAAGGCAGTCAATATCCGTTGATTTTTTCCCAGGGAGCAAAGGAATGCAACCAATATCGATCGATATCGAATTTCTCGGATTTAACCGATCATGGTGGGAGACACGCGGGTATTATTGCCGGCGGAGTGCTTCATATCAGGTGTAAAATTTAAATGGGATGGCCAATATCGATCGATACTGATGTGATGATGATTATACTGCAACATCGCTTGAAGCGTGCAAGTGCGAGGCACGCCGAAAGGCGTTTTTGGCGTGTGAATAAAGAGTCTACCCTCTGTGTTGTGTCGCACGCCACCTAGCTGTTATATAATAATACACATTTATATAATCAGATGTAGGTCTAGTTGGGTAATCACAACGGCAAGTCGTCACTGTTGATGATGGTTGGCCGATGATGCTGTGTAATTAAAGTGGTGCCACACAACCACTTGATAATAAGAAAAAGTAAGAGGTGTTTTTACTCAAACTGAACTTTCATCGAAATCGGTTACAGAAAATCGTTCGCTGCCTTTCGAAAAAAATCGATCATTTGCTCGATTAGTCAATACAAAAAGTCGTTTTATTCGATTGCTCAAAATTTCGAGTTGATTTTTGATTATTCGACAATTTAAAAAATCGAGTTATTCGTTCTCTCGATTGTTCAAAAATTTCGAATCGATTTTGTTCTTCAGTTCGTTCAACGTTTAAGAATCGAAAAGCTTAACTTTACTGCATACCGCAGCAAATCTGCGGCAGTACAAGTACAAAACAAATGTAGAACATAAGGAAAGCCAAGATCTTCATATTGTCCGAAGATTGAAACTGAGTCAGGACAGACATAGCCTGTGCATATAGCAATTTTGTTTTAACACTAACACTTTGACAGGTGCTCCATTGATTTGGCCTTTATTTAAAAAATTCAAGTCTGCGGTTTCTATATTGAAGGCTGAAGCACGGATGCGAGTTAAGCGTGAAACGCGGGAACAAGCGAGGCAGCATCGTTACACACTTCTTGAGAAACGCGTAGAGGTAGTCGTTGCTCTTTCAATCCACGGTGGCGTTGGAAACTTACTTCTTCAATTTTAGGAGGAAGCTGAAGCATATCGACAAGATGCTGCGGTAGGTTGCCTTGACGGCCCAGAGTAGATTTTGAGTAGGTGTTACGTGCCTGTTGTCAGTTATGGATTGAAATGCTCACAGTTTCTGTTTGCGCTTTCCATAGCGGCAGCGATTTCTTGAGCATGCGCTTGACGTATTGTTTGATGTAGTACTAACCTCTCTTTCGATTTGCAGTCTACTTCGAATGGTCTTCAAAACTACAACGAGGGCACTGTCAAACTGCAGGTGTGTGCATGTCTTTCTGAAGTAGGGTCACTGCAATTGCGGCGGTTTAGATGCGGTCATGAGATTTATTAGCAGACAGCGTGCCTTTGTCAGTAGCTTTCTAAGAAGCTATTTATACTGTTTCTAGTAGAGATTTGATGAACAAGATCTAGGGAAGTTGTAGGTCTAGGGGACAGTTGTAACTGGAAGATATAGGAGCAGCGGATGCAACAGGCAGCTTGGAAGGGACTCGATACAAGAAAATAAATCCGTACTTCTGCTGTTGACGTCCAGCAGCCTTCTTTATTGAAGTGCCTTCGCGGGTGAAGGATGGGTAGTGGAGTAATAAGCGGTCGCTTGACTTCTCGAGGGCTTAGGTTCAGCTCCATTTCTGAGTCACTGCAAACCTTCTTCTAGCCATTCTTGGGGCTGATGTTCTGTGATGATTGGTGTCTTTCGCATAATCAATTTGCTGTAGTTTACGTCGGCGAACCAAGCATGTAATTTCGCTTGTGAAGTAAACAGAGGTTATGGCACTCGAATATTTGAACATGATACCGAAAAGGCTTGATTTTGAGATTTTAAACGATAACGTGTGTTTCAGTAAATTAATGCCTAACAGTGTTCATGCGTGCATGGAATGTGTGTGGTCGCATTTATTAACCCGCTTTGTAACATGATGCGGAGACAGCAGAGTCATCACGAAGTTTTGGAGCCTAATTGCATCAGTGTCGAATGGTGCTATTGGTGTGATTATTGCTATAAGCAGAACTCCTGGTGTGTTATGCCCTCGTTCAGGATAAAGTTGTCGAGCTCGAAGATAAATTTCAACGTGCAATGTTTCTCTATTCCCAGCTAGATAACGAAAAGTCGGCATTATTGTATGAGGTGAGTTTTAGCGTGTTTTTTTTGTGCAGTACTTAGCGACAAGAATATTATCTCAGGTTGATCTACTAAACGACGACCTGGAGGAGAAAGAAGTTCTTTTGCAGCAGTCCAACAGAGAATGTCGCGATCTAACCAGTGTAAGCACTCCCAGACACGTTATTAAGGTTATTCCACTTCATTGTGGGAGACCGAGTTTTTTTTCAGGAAATAAAGCTTTTAAAAAGGACTATAGAAGCCATGACTGCGACGCAAAACAATTTAAAGGCTGAAATAGCCCAACGCGATCGATTGATTCAGGTGTGTCAGGAATGTTTTCATCTCTGATGAGCATATTTGTCGGAGTTCTGTCTTTAATATCTCGTTTCTTTTGCTTTGTTATCGGTATTTCTTCATAAATCTTTCTTTTTATATGGCGGTTATGTTATTTCGCTTCTGGAGATCAGTAACTACACAGCAGTTCACCAATAGTAAGGCAGTGGCAGTAGTAAGAGAACGCAGCAGAAAGCGCAGGGGTCTAAGAAATAATTTCATGTGGCTGAACCCATAAGAAGGGTGTTGCGCGAGGCCCTGCTGTGAAGGAGCTTTACAACCGTTTAATCAAAATGCGACAGATTATCTCAGGAAAACGGCCTCGTTCTGATTGAACAAGAAGCAGAGGAGACATCCCAGGTGTCAGCGGATAGCAGTGGCTCATCTATTAACATGTAAGTTAATCCAGTCCTATGTTCTCTTCATTTTGCGTGCGGGCGGCGTGCCCTGAACGCAGTGTAAACTTACTTGCTGGGACAATTGCTGTGTTCACAAACGTTCGCTGGTTCTGGAACAGTACTCGTTTTGTTGCAGGAAAGCGGGTCCCTTGCTGTTTTCCGCTGAAACTGTGAAAATGGTCGAACGTGCTGTTCCCGGCTCATCAAGTCTCGACCAGAAAGTGAGAAAGCTGGTAGATACGGTCAGTTTCGGTTTTTCTTTAAATGTGGGCCCTTCACAGGCGGTCTGCTCTGTGTGAGGCACACTACGATTCTAACCATAAGTATTAGCGTTAGTAGGGGAGTCCACTCTGGGCATTACTATTCACAAGAGAAAGCCTGCTTCCACTGATGCAACTCTGGCAAATGATATATGTCCTACTACATATAACATATCAGTAGTCAAGTCCGTGTGTCACGTGGTGGATCACACGGAGGGGACCTAATCGGTCTGGGCTTATCCATGGGCAATTGGCAGCTAATCAGTGTGTTTTGGCACACGCGGAAGAGTTTACGTGTGTGGATCGTGCAGCGAGCGACCGATTGAAAAGGCGTCACAGATGTCATCCCTGTTCTAGTGAAAGGCGTCATCCACTGTAACAAGGGAGAATGCGCCTGTGTGTATGCATATATGTCGGGGAGGGGGATGGGAGATTTACTACAACAGGAATCAGTCGAATGGGTTTGGCACCGGACGTAAGTAAGTGGTATGGATAAGCCAAGCAATATCAATTGCTTTTATCTGTTTTCCTGCAGGTTAGACGGAGTGGAAGTCAGACGATCCCTTCTTGTCGACATTCTACCATATTTATTTATTTATTTATTCAAAGCGCGAATATGATTCATGCATAGAAATGCAACGCAAACAAAAAACTTGAGCAGAACGCTATCACAAATTGGTCAAATACAATCACATTTAAAAACATCAACAAGCGGTAGCTCTACTCCAAACTTGTGTGAACATTGTCGTAATATCGTTGTATCCACCAAGAAACAAGTTTCGAAAGGGTTCTCTAAGTTAAGAAATCTGCCATGACTTTGCAACTCGTACACGCAGTTTGAGCTTTCCTGTGACGGATCTCGCCAGCTCCCCGTCCAAGAATTCTTCTATGTCGTTGTTCAGTTTTTGGTGAGGATGTTAAACATCCTGGTAAGACATGCTTTCTTTCGCCTGCTCATTAGCGAAGGCAGGCCCAGTAGTGATCTCTGATGTCAGTTAGGGATCTTGGCATAGCTCACCGAAGAGCATCTCATCATCAGTTTTCTGGCGAAACTATTCTGATTGCTTTCAAAAAGATCGATATCTTTCTTTGTGGCTGGATTAAAGACCTTGTTCCCGATTCTACGATTGGCCCCACGTAGGTCTTGTAGGCACAGATGTAAACTTCCGGAATATTTGACTTCAATAGACAAACATAGAGTTGTTTTGTTGTTGGCTTAAATAAAATAGTAAATAGTAAATACTCGGAGAAGGTTATGTATGTGGTGATTTGCTTTTCCCAATTCTAATCATGTGCCTATAATACTCATCATATTCCATTCTTTGTCATATTGCAGTGCATTTTTGTACTATAATAAAGGCAAGAAAGACTAAAGAAGACAAGTTCAGTCGATGCGGCCAGGGTGGAGGCAGAGCCCTCAACCAGATGTTTGGCTGCCGGCAGGTCTCTGAATGTCTGGACCTTTCCCAAATGAATAAATGCAGTTAGAGCGACCACATTCTGGGAACACCAGTGTAGATGTCCTAAAGCGGGAAAGTACTACAGCGCGTAACGTTTCCTGAAAGGTCGTGGTCGAATTCGGACTCCGACTCAATGCGCAGGCACCGATCAGTAAAGGCGTTAATTTTGAAGTCACCTATTGTACACTTTTTGGTTGAGAATTAACATTTTATGAGAAGAGAACGTGTTTCGATTGCACCCACAGTTCGTGTGGGTAACGGCGGACTATTTCAAGCCCTCAGTCATGTTTGCAGTGCGCTCTTCAGTGGAAGTCAGATCTGGTTATTATTAATCATAGATGGTAGATTGTTACACTTCTCGTGGTCAATTTGCTTGCTAATTCTTCGAGAACTGCGCTGTCATCATTTGACGTTAAGTTGAAACATTCAAATTATTTTAAACCTTTGTGAATATTGTGGTTGAAATTTACCAAGGTTTTTAATCCCTTCGCGACGAAGCTTTTTTTCGCTTGCTCGTCACACCTGTAATTGTTATTGGTAAATTTCATTATGGACAAAACTAAATCAAGGAACATCCGCAGTTATTAATTGGTCAATGCATGATGTAGGAACAGAGTAGGGCTGTTGCAGGAAGCTTTGATATGCTTTCTTCTGGCATCGCCTTAGATTGTCTGATGCCGCAAACAGGGGTCGGACTGCGTTGTCGACGGACGTCGGACTGTCTGACATTGTCGCGGAGGGGTTAATTCAGTGCAGTGCAGAAAATAGTTCAGTTTCAGTGCCGTGGCTCTAAATTTTGCAATGGCCCTTAAGTAGGTCAAGGAAATAACAAACGCGCGAAATCGGATGCACTTTTAACGAATATCAGTAATTTCACGTTTTGGTATCTCACACTGATATTTATCACATTGATACCTTCGTGTATGAAGGTGAGAAAAATCAACCACAATCAGCAAAACAAACAAAACAAGCTGAGGTGGTAAAAAGGAGAAGAGAGGGTCATCCACCGCGGGAGTCATAAGACTAATTGGAGTGTTTTACTAACGAATTTCCAAAAATTGAGTCAGAATTAGGTAGTAGATTGTTTTTGCTCATGCGTACATACCCAAAAACCTTTCGATTTACAAAAAAGTACTAAGTAAAAGAGGATGAACTCTTCCGTTAGATGTCGAAAGAGCATTTGAATAGGTTGTATAGCCTTGGTATTGGCCTTGCTGCAGTCACATTTTGAGTAGGTAGAGCAAATTACTACCATTAAAGGACTTCTTTATTTGCTGTTAGCGTTTTGAGAGAATATCACGAGACAGTGCTTCAGCGCACAATTTTCTGTGACGATTTGAGAGGTTGTTCTTCCTGCTGTTCTAACGGAAATGTCAAACTTTAGACGGTAGTTGGTACGCAATAGGCAGTGTTTTATGTGTTGGCCTTTATCACCTCTATAACCCTCTAAAATAGAATCGATGTAATCAGCTAACGCTAAGGAGGGACGTTTGGTGTATATAGTCCGAGACTTCGACATAGTGAAATTGAAGTTTCCGCGCGAGCTCCTGAGGCGTTGGGATGTTAATGTGGTATCTTCTGTTTCTGGGTCAGCCAATAGTAGAGATGCTGTTAGTAGATCAGCTGCTTCTAATGCCTTAAATGACTCGCAAGGGGGCACAGGGGGACTTCAATTCCATGTGTCAACACCCCCACATGCCTAGATAGCGACTTGTACAACCGGTACAGGTCATGTATCTCAACTGCACTTTAACCTTGAGAGAAACTGGACATCTAGTAGCAAATCGGATGGCACTAGCACTTCATGCACTGTTTTTCTCTTCAACTCACGTTCAATTTGCAACAAACTTGCTGTTTTAGAACATCTCTTGTATACCTGTACCCCACATACGGTTTTTATCACTGAGACTTGGTGCAAACCTGAAATTATTCACGACGCAACGCTACGTGTACACCCTTCATATCACATTTACAGATGTGATAGGGAGGGTGTCATGTGTGGAGGAGGAGTAATGGCATTATTACTGAATACGTTATCTCACCATATGTTTTGTTCGCGTAATTTTTCACCATACTGTCAATGTCTCGTCTTGAGTATAAATTCTGAGCAGCAGACCGTATACTTCATCCTTTTTTACCGGAGCCCGGCTTGCGAAGCATTACGCTTCCATGAGGCCTTGACATATATCTCCTCTATACTCGAGGATACCCCAAGCTGCATCATCCTGGTAGATATGAACTTCCCTACGATTGGTTGGTTTAGTACAGGTGAGTCATGCAGATTATATGGATCGGCAAGGGAGTTTTATCATTTTTGCAATGAACACGCACTGACTCAACTTGTTACTATTCCAACGTTAGGTGACAATATCTTGGACGTCGTTTTATCCAACAATCTGGATATTGTTCATGATGTAAATACTATAGCCCCCTTTTCCACCTCAGACCACAGAGCTGTGTCATTTCAATTAAGACTTCATGAGGCAAAGCAAACGCTGAATGATTCTTACTATGATTTTTTCGCGGCTGATTATTCATTAATTTGTGAAAACCTTCAAACAACTGGCTTACCATAATGTCCACCTGCAATTCAGCAGATCAATTTTATTCGTTGTATCTTCAGCACTGCTATCACCTGATCGAGAAGTTTGTACCAAAAAAGCAGAGAGCTGTTAAAGAAATTAGTTATCCTTCAAAAATAAGAAAGCTTGCTATCAAAGTTGGAAAATTATTTGATGCGCGATCAAAAATAGGAATCCAGAAATATATTTGCTTTTCCCGAAAACTCAAAAGAGCATTAGCTGCTTTGAACTTAGAGAGAGAAGAGCGGGTAGCGCTTTCCAAGAATCCCAGACTTTTCTACAAATTTGTGAACAGCCGTCTTAAAATGAATCACAGTATTGGACCCATATTCAATAATAATGGTGAGCTCTGTGAGTCCGAGTTGGAAAAGGCAAAGGTATTTGCCTCCTTCTTTAGGTCAGTGTAGAAAGACCATCCCTATGTGAAGATTGACTGTCCTGCTTTCACCTCTGCAAATCTAGATTTTCTTGATATCAATAGCGACTTGGTTTACAGAACGCTGGTGAGATTGCCGGAGCGAAACTCCACATCACCTGACGAAATTCCTTACGTTTTTCTAAAGAAGGCAGCAATGGGGCTTGCTCCTGTATTAACTCTTTTGTTCAACTGGTGCCTACTTCACGGGGAGGTTCCGTCAGTATGGAAGACAAGCTTCGTTAAGCCTATATTTAAGAAAGGAAATAAGACAGATTTTAAAAACTACAGACCTGTCTGCCTAACATCCTCAACCAGCAAAGTATTGGAGAGGATAGTACGCAGTCAGATCTGTGATTATTTACGAGAAAAAAGTCTTATCACAAAGTCACAACACGGCTTCCTTGAAAGAAAATCTACGGTTACAGCTCTGATCTCTACTGTTCCCGTTTGGCAAAAGATGCAAGATTCAAATGGATACGTCACTGCTTGCTTTCTCGATTATACTAAAGCTTTTGACTCCCTCAATCTAGATTTCCTTATGACAAAGCTGCGTGCTTATGGTTTAGAGGGATGTCTTTTGAAGTCCCTCATATCCTTTCTAACCGGGCGCACCCAGACAGTGGTAATTAATGGTGCTGTTTCCGCTACGTATGAACACCTAGTGGTGTTCCTCAGGGTACATGCTTAGGGCCACTTATGTTTCTACTTTACATCAACGATCTCCCGAAATGTCTTCCTGATGGGGTGCTTTGCTCAATTTACGCAGATGACTCCAAGATATTTTCTTTCAACAACGCGGAAGTCCTTCAACACGGCCTAGATGCTATTCACTCGTGGTCAACAAAATGGATGTTGAATATTTCCTACGAAAAAACGATAATTATGTGCATTGGTAAAACACACCCACATGGTTTATCATTTTGTCTGGGACAAAAAAAGCTGAATACTACAAATTCTGTGCGTGACCTTGGCGTTGTATACTCTGATTCGCTCACATTTGAAAAATATATTGATGACATAACAACGACGGCAAATAGGAAGTGCAGTTTTATCCTACGTGCCTTCCAGACACGTAAGATACCTATTCTGTTCCGACTTTTTACGACATATGTTAGACCTCTACTAGAATACTGTACACCGGTTTGGTCGCCTTCTAAGGTGATGTATATTGAAAGAGTCGAAAAGGTTCAAAGGAGGTTTACGAATCAAATCTTCGGTAGGAATGGTATGTTCAGGGTCAGTTATCGAGATAGACTCGCCTTCCTTGGAACCACATCCTTGCGATTAAGGAGAACCATATATGATCAAAGCCTGCTATTCAAAATAGTTTTCGATCTTATAGAAATTGAAAAAAATGAACTTTTTGATTTTTATGAATTTAGCAATAGAACAAGAGGTCATGCCTTGCGGATCTACATTGGAAGAATACGATCTCAACAGTTCTTTGAATCATTTCTAGTGCGTGCAACGAAAACGTGGAACAAATTGCCAAGCGACCTAGTCTCATCATCAACTCCAGCCAGCTTCAGCCGCGGGCTGGAGTCATATCTCAAAGAAAAGGGGTTCTTTTGAATTTCTTAATGGTTACAATTTTTGATCAATACTCAAGGATTACAGATACGGCTAAAGCATTATATCGCCTCCCCACAGCAGCATCGACTTGTAGAATGCTTTCAGAAGCACTTCGAGAACCGCGAAGATCATACTAGCTATATTATAATGTATTAAGGCATCTGTTTTTATACACTGTGTTATGTAGATTGTTTTTGTGTTTTCACATTTGGTTTCAAGGATCTGCTTAGTCTGAGAAAAGCCCGTTCTCCCTCCTTTCTGCTATTCAGTATTTCGAGCGAAGTTATCCAGTTTTGTTCCTTAATTACTTTTGATACTCCAAAACATCTACTCTGCTCAGTCGTATGATGCAATTTGCTGTATACTGCATGTCAAGTTAGATGGCAAAAACTATAAGGCAAAAAGACATTCTTAAAGCCTTCGTCACTCTACAAATTGCTGCGGTATTATGGTCGACCAGTCTGCAGTTATAGAAGCAACGAAGGCGGTTACTGAGAGAAGGAATACCTCGCCTAAGTTCGAAAGGCTACTTCCTTACGCTTAGGTGTGACCTGCCACGAATGTTGCTCGAGAGTGGTGCGAAATTGATTAATTTCTTACAAAGCATGCTATAACTCGGCTGGATTTTACAAAACCGCTTCATTTTGTGCAACGCTTTTAAGAAATGCTCTCATTTGCCCTCTAACAACTCATTTAGGTACAGTCAAATTGTGGTTAGACTGGGTATGAATTAGAAAAAATAATACTTTTACTTTCTCAGAAATTTTAAATTGAAATGACCTTAATGAAATTAATGTCTAGAGAGATGATGAGTTTGCAACGTGTACACAGTGAGAAATATTAATCAAATGAATTTAGTTGGTAGTATACATGAATCTAAATCATGGGCTCTTCTCAGCTAGCAGATTTATTTCGGATATAACCTGCCTTCCTTCTCCTTGTTATATAGCCAATCGTAGAATTGCTATGTTTTCGCTTGATGATTTTGCTGTTTTGTTATTGGCTTAAATAAAATAGTAATAGTAATAGCTAGTTTCACGCTATTCTTACTATGCAAAGGTAAAAACTACACGCTCAGAAACATAAACTAGCATTATAAGGAGTGGGGACAAAATGGACACCGCCGGAGTGGGCGAGGAACAGGCTGTCTCCCTGTTGTCTGAAGGAATGAAAGAATTTTGGGCAATCAGGACGACAGCTGAACCATATTGTTACTCGATTGAACGCATATGCAACGCTTAGGTTTTGTCCACTCCGTTCTAGGCTAGTGTTACTCATATGTTTGTTGAAGTGGTGATTTGCAGAATAAGAAAATGCGCAAGGATTACGAGGAAATGGAGCAGTCAATTTACAGCCAGAGGATGATGAGAGCTAATCACCAAGCCAACGCTGCCGGTCATGGTCCCACTGAAGAAGTTAACAGTAAGTTAACTAGGAATGCATTCAGTACCGTTGTGCGTACTAGCTACAATAATGACATCCATGCAATAATGCGGCTATTGTTGTTGCTCCGTTAATAACAGATGCGTCGGTTAAAACGACTTTTGAGGATAAGTTTAGTGAGTTTACAGATATCTTCGTTGTGCTGGTGGTCGCCGTCCTTGTTCAGTTTTTGGCACCCTCTGTACCAATTCTCATTTTGACGCAATCATTGGGGCCGCAAAGCTGGACTAGTGTGATGTTCTTATTTCTTTTGTTTTCGCAACGGAGGAGTCACACCGTAGCAAGGCTACGAGATGGCAAAGGGTGCATGGGCAAAGGTTATGATGAGCGAGAAGTCTACGAACTACGTCTGCAAGAGATAATCCTGTAGACGCCACACCAAATTGCACCCGTTCATCCAAATTCCGGACACGGTGGTGTTCTATTAGGTTGTAACGAAATAAATGGCACTGAACCACTGCAAATTTAAGCAGTTAATATCTCGGCTTGTGGGCAAGTTTATTAATCGAAATAAAAACCTTCTGACTCTACACATCTTTGCCAACGTGACACAAGCTTTTTTATCCCAGTAGCATAAAAATCAGAAGTTCTGGAATTGACGAAATCTTCGAAGGCACTTTCGGCATCCTGTTGGTATTTGAATATTTTCCCTACCAAGAAGTCGCCAAGATGCTTGAAGAAATGGTAGTCTGTTGGGGAGAGGTCGGAAGAAAACGGAGGATGTGGTAGAGTTTCAGTGCTCAGCTCATTCAATTTCTGCAACGTCATTCGTGCTACATGGGGGCGAGCATTGTCGTGCAGAAGGAGAACTCGCCTTCAGTTTACCAAGGCCGGCCGGATATCCTTCAACTTTTTCATCATTTCTTCAATTTCAATGCAGTACTTCTCTGCCGTGATGGATTCACCGGGAGGGAGGAAGCTGTGGTGAATAATTCCCAGCGAACACCACCATACTGTCACCATTACTTTCTTTTGGTGCAATTCCGGCTTCGCAAAAACCTTGGGGCTCTCATCGCTGTCCACCCACTGTGCCGATCGTCGCCTGTTGTCGTACATTATCCATTTCTCGTCACAGGTTACGATGCGATCAAGGAATGGGTCCGCTTCGTTCCGTAGAAGCAGTGTGGACGAGATCTCATATCGTCGGTTTCTTTGCTCCTCGGACAGCTCGTGAGGCACCCATCTTTCCAGCTTTTTGGTCTTTCCAATTTCCTTCAGATGCCGGGCAGCTGTGTTGTGACTGACGCCAAGAACCTTCGCTATCTCCCTGGTACCTTTGTGTGGATCCTCCTCTACCACATCTCACAGCTTGTCCTCATCAACATCACTATGCCTCCCACGACCTTCATGTTCTTCCAAGCTCTCATCTCCATTCCGGAACTTCTGATACCAACGACACGCCGTCCGAATTGTGGAACATCCTTGACCGAATGCGGCGTTGATCTTCTCGTCCGCCTCCTTAGCTGTAGTGCCCAGCTTGAATTCTTGCAAGTAAATGCCTCGGATTACCCTTTTGTCCATCTGCAAAAAAGTCAATAAAACTCTAAAGTTTTCCCACTTTTACATAGAAAATTTGGTACTCACCGGTAGAGCAAAGTTTGCGCTTCTAAATGATATGCCACATGTTACGGTTTGTTCTTGATGAAACGCGTAAAGACGCGCCAAAAAATGGCGCGAGCCAGTGTCATTTAATTCGTTACAACCAAATAGTATGGGCTTCGTTTTTTTTGTTGTTGCGTATTTTCATGTTCTGAGATTTCTTAGGCCTGAATGTGGACAACTATCTATGCATGAGTTGACCCTTTGCACGACCCTTAGCTTGGTGTCTGTTGTGTCGGTGCGTGACAGACTGGCTCTACAGGATGCAAATACATCGTGGTTCTCTCCTCCACTTTTAGAACCTCCTCGTGACTTTGTCCCTACATTTACATTTATTACGTGCATAGGCATGTCAAAGACAACTGAACACAACACTAACAGCAACGAATGAGAAAAGGCAACTGCGTGGCAATCGAAGTAGAAGGGCATGAGAAGAGAAAATTGGTACTACCTAATGAACGGTTTCGCCCTCCCATGGAGCTTCAAGTTGAGACCTGGATCATTAGAAAGAGCTCGGAATGCTGATTATGAATGTGGGTGTCAAAATTGCAAAATTAAATTCCTGAGCGAGTTATTACCTGCTGAAATCGGGGGACCTCACAACAGGTTGGCTGTGCGACACACCTGGCGCGAGAGAGTGGTGAGTAATCGGGACTCCGTAAGAGGGGCCCGCCATGTGCGGCGGTGGCGCAGGGATAGTACTCCAGCTCATCAGGTGGCGACGACGTTGGTTTGGTTCCCGTTGCTGCCGGCTTTCTTACAAATCATAATTTATTTTCGAAATGACCTTTGCTCTGAATTATGACACGTGTTTGATTAAATACGCTATTTTAGTAGCTATTTTTGTTCGTCCGCATCGGGTCTTCTGAGTAGCTGCATAAGAAAGCTCTCTTATCTAGTTGCAACTCATAGTGTTAGCCAAACTACCAAACTCCTAATCTCTATTTTGTTGAGGTTAATTGTTTTTAGGTTAGTCTGGACTGTCTTGACTAAGAATGTTTATTGTTGTTTTTAATAGGCGCATTTCTGGTGCAGTAATAAATAAATAAATAAATAAATAAATAAATAGATAAATAAATAGCCCGGAAAACTACCATATACGTTTGTAAAAAAACTGCTATGGTGACATTTTTATTTACTGCTTTGCACAAATAGAGTCCAAATCATATATTGAATATATTGAGTCATATATTGAATTTTTATTTACTATTTTGCACAAATAGACTCCAAATCATATATTGAATAATAGAGGTGTTTCTAACAATCTTGGCATTCATGGAACAAAGCAAAAAATGTGTGAGGCAGACGTGTTGCTCACCCCGTCCCCCCTCAATAGAAACTTACAAACGTTTGCTTCCGAAACTTCTGGTTAGTTATCACATCCGAGTTCTTGTTTCGAATTTCTCTCTCCAGATCCTTGACCGTTCCCTCCACTCATTTGATCTAAATTCTCATTCCGTCGCACTTTGTTAACAGCCATTCCCACATCCCTACCAGGAACGTCTCATCCTCATCTCATGTCTCTTTCCTTCATCTGCGCGGTCAGTCGTCGGCACACCACTTGGCGCCCTAGCGCGAGTTACTAGCCGTCCCTGAAGCAGTGGCACCGCGACAACTCGTCCAATTTCGTCGCGCACCGTGCGCGACGCCAGGGGTGGTTTGTGCGGCCTTGGAGTTATGTCTGCCCCCGAGTAGGTGACGGCGAGTATGTATTAGGGGGGGGGGGGGCAAAAGTAATGAGACAAAATGAAAAAAATCTTTATCTCTTTATAACTCAATGACAACTCAACGATGCTGAGGAATGTATTTGCCATTAAGGTCAAGGACCTTGCTGCCATCGCTCAGCCAACTTCCTGATCCCATCCTTGCAGAACTGCTTGGGTCTGGTGTTGATCAACTGCTCGAAATGGTTGTCAAGGACTGCTTGGGTTCTTGTGTCCCTTCCGACTAGGAAGTCCTGTAGGCTCAAGTAGTAGTGGTATTTGCATGGAGAGATGTCCAGCGAATACGGTGGGTGAGGCATGTGAACGTAGCCCAGCTGGCCAAGCTTATCCGTGGTTATTTGTTCCCGATCGGGTGCTGCGTTGTCGAAGAGGAGAACCTTCTTGAAGCGCAGCGAATGAATAAGAGCGAGTCGCCGGCCCATCTCTTCTATTTCGTTCACCATGGCCTTGGAGTTCATCGTAGTGCTCTTGGGAAACAGCTTCCGGTAAACCTGTCCATGGGCGCAGACCCAAAAGCTCCAAAGGTGCCTCTCACCCTGAACATCTCGCCGAACGAAGGTCGGTAACAGGTCACCAGGCCTCACCCAGACTCGCTGCTTGGCAGGGTTAAGGTAGAAGACGTACTTCTCATCTTGCGTGAATATTGAGCCCAGACTGCTCGGGGTTGGGAATTGGGCGAGATTTGCGCGACACAGGTCGACTCGTCAGACTGGGGTTTCGGCATGAGACAGCATGGGGTTTTTGGCATGCTTCTGGAAAGGGAGGAAGTGGTAACTTCTCAGATGGGCTTCAGTAAGTAGCATACAAACATACAAATACGACAAGCACGAAACCACACTCCAGCCACGAAAAATATGGACACGGCATGGGGTGTCTCATTACTTTTGGCCCCCTAATACAAGTGAGGGGGTGGATGCAGAATAACCGGCGCTATCGTGACCAAAAGACGAGGAGAGGTTGAAATTTTTTTCCGCCCAAACATAGCCCATTACAGTTATTTCTGGTGCTGAGCACGAGTATGATATCAAATTCGAAGAATTCGGTCGACTACTATAGATCACAGTGAGTGTTCGTGAGTAAGGATGGCGGGGCCATGATCACCAGTTTCGCCCTTTCTCACCTACGAAGACTATTTAAACTGCTGTCATTCCTTTTTCAATTTATTAATTGCACTACTTTCCAACTTAAAGTAGAAGATTGGAAGGCAAGTCTGACCACATAGGTGAAGAAAGCGATTCTATGCACTGACGTTGATAGCCTTGATCACCCGTGCCCGCCGCAAATTAGCGTGGTTGACCGAGTTTTCAAAAATGGATATCATATTCGTGATTAGCATCCAATATAACCGTACTGGGCGATGCTTGGGCGAAATTAGACGAAATTGTTCTTCGACCTCTCCCCAACTTCTGGAACCTAGCAGCACTAAAGGGCCAGTGGAATAAGTCCCTTTAGTGCTGCTTGGTTTGACTGAAGCACAACACAGGTAGCTAGTCAGGCTCTGTCGTGCGGACGAGGAACTCCTGGCAGCCAGCAGACTGTCTGAAGGGGAGGGCGAGCCTTTTCATGCGGCCTCGCATCGCCTATCAATGTACTCTCAGTATACCAAGTGCAAGCCCGGCCGACACAGGTACAATCCGCGTGGACTAAGTGTCATGAAGGGACAAAGGTTTTTTCTTGAATTTATCATCGCACCTCCTCCCACCGACTCAATGCGATCATCTGAAGATCTCATGTAATTGGTGAAGTTGTCCTAATAGGAGGTCGCAGTCGATGTCACGTTTGAGCCATGTTTCCAAGAGAACCACTTGAGGGAGAGAGAGATTAAAGTGAACCACAGTATAAGCTAAAGCTTACGCATTTTTAGAAAGCGACCTAATACTAGTGAGAAGGCCATTTACGGCCGTCGACTTGCACAGAGGAACTAATTCGCGTTTTCCTGAGTATGCAACACATTATTTTGTGAAGGAGAAGACGTCACCGAAACCTCAGTGAACATTGAACAAGTGACGGAAGGTCGCCTAGGTGAGGAATGGAAGCAAAATCATAATTATTAACGCAGGAGTAGATAATATACATACGTGCTAGGAAAGCGCATCCTGCTTCTCATCTTGGTGGTAGGAGTTAACAGATTGCTTACAGTTAGTGGAATCCACAATTGCGAAAAAGTAGAAAAGTTGGTGTAGAGGTTTCCAAGCTTTTTAAGACTAGCTGGATGCAAACCATTCTTGTTTGAAGGTGCATCTACAATACCGCTCAAATTCTTTGCCAAAAAGACGCTTTGCGACGGATTAATCCGTCACAAAGCGTCGCATTGCCATAACTCTTTTCAAAGTTCTTCTTCTTCTTATTCTTCAGCGTTTGTCCCGCATCGTCGCGGGGTCCGCTCTTCTGGTGTTACGACGCCACCTTTCCCGATCCTGCGCTTGATCAGGGTGGACACCAGCTACTTTCATGTCCGTGTGTAACGTATCGGACCAACGCTGCTTCGGGCGTCCTCTAGGCCGCTTTCCAGATACTTCCAACTCAAGGCCAATCTTGCGGACGCTGTCTTCTTTCCCACGAAGAACGTGGCCGTACCATCGCAAGCGAGCTTCGCGCATCTTGTCCGCTATCGGCGCGACACCGAACTTCTGCCGAATGACATCGTTTCGGATGCGGTCCATGCGCGTGACTCCGGCCGTCCAGCGCAGCATTTTCGTCTCCATGACGCTGAGGCGCGTTTCAACTTCCTCAGTGGCAGGCCAACACTCAGCGCCGTACATCGCTACCGGGCGCACGACGGCTCTGTAAATCTTCGACTTCAGGTGCTCTGGTATCCTCCTATCGCAGAGCACGCCAGTCAGCGAACGCCACTTGGACCAAGCTGCACTCACGCGTGAGTTCACTTCAACCATCAGACCGCCGTCAGACGCTATTGCTGATCCCAGGTATTTAAACACCGAAGTGCGTGCAAGTTCAGTACCGTTAATCTTAATGGAGCCGGACTCGTTCACGTCAGTCGTTAGGTACTCGGTCTTCTTGACGTTCAATTTGAGTCCGAACCTCGCCAGACGGTCGCACCAAGCTTGCACCTGCCGCTCGAGATCGTCTTTCTCTTCGCAAGCGAGCATCACGTCATCAGCATAAAGCAGCGTCCATGGAACAGGCTGCTGAAGATCTCGCGTAATGGCATCCATGACGACAACAAAGAGGAGTGGAGAAAGCGCAGAACCCTGGTGCACCCCAACAGAGATGGGAAACTCCATTGAGGTTCCAGCTGCAGCTTGCACTCTACTCTTTGGGCAAGAGTAGAGCATCCGCACCCACTCTATAAGTTCCTCAGGTACGTTGTGTCGTCGCAAGGCGTACCATATAAGCTCACGCGGTACGCGGTCGAAGGCCTTCTCCAAGTCGAAAAAGGCTATATGCACCGGCTTCTGTCTCTCGCGATGCTTCTCCACCAGGAGGCGGGCGGCGTGTATAGCATCAATGGTCCCACAACCAGACACAAAGCCGCACTGGTTGTCGGAGAGCTTGACGATTTCACGAATTCGTCTGTCGAGGATTCGCTCGAAGATCTTCATGCTGTGCGAAAGCAAGCGAATCGGACGGTAATTGAAGCAGTCCGCAGGACTGCCCTTCTTCTTCCAAATCGGAATCGTCGTACTGTTGTGCCAACACTCCGGTACTTTCTTCTCCTTTACTACCTGGTTGAAGAACTCAGCCAACCACTCAGCAGGATACCAGAGCTTCGACTTCCAAACATCGGCTGCCAGATCATCCGGCCCTGTCGCCTTACCGGGCTTCATCCTCTTTAGAGCCGCTTCTGTTTCCTCCACGGTGATCTTGCGAATGGGACCGTGGACAGAAGCCACAGAAGGGATGGCCGGATGAGGAAATTCCATAGTGGAAGTTTCCTCAAAGTAATCACGCCACCGCTTCAGCGCCTTTTTGCGGTCTGTCAGAAGATGGCCGCTCTCATCATTGATGCCAACAAACTTTTCAATGTCCTCGGTTTGGCGATGGCCGGTCTTAGCAAGTCGGTACAAATACCGCTCACCATCGCGCGATTCGAGCTTTCGGTAGACATCACCATAATGAGTGGCTTTCGCAACAGCCACGGCTTTCTTTGCAGCCTTCTTCGCCTTCTGATACTCCTGCCAGTTGTCGGTTGTTCTGTCGCCGAGAAACACATGATACAGCGATTTCTTCTCTCGAACTTTCGCTTTCACATCGTCTGTCCACAGCCATGCCTGCTTGTCGACTTTGCGTCGTCCAGGCTTCGTAGTGCCGAGTTCCAACCTTGCAGCTTGGCGTATCGCGTCGGTTGCTTTCTTCCAAGTTTCATCGACAGTCGTAACTGTCGGTAACCGCACGCGAGAAATCACAGCTGCTTCCTTTTCTTTCATTCGCCACCACTTGATTCTTGCAGCACCGCATCGCTCGACCTGCTTCAGCCTCGGAGAGGCGATCTTCAAAGTACAGATCAGCGGACGATGCTGTGGGGCGACCGTTTCATACGGCACGATCTTCGCGTCTGTGACGAGATTTCGGTCACGATCCTTCACAAGCACAAAGTCTATCTGAGACTTGGAGCTCCCACTATAATATGAGATGAGGTGGGAGTCGCGTTTTCGGAAAACGGTGTTCACAATGGTGAGGCTATGCGATTCCGCATACTCAAGAATAGGCTCACCATCGGGGTTACGAGACCCGTATCCGAAACCACCATGACAGCTGTACCCGTCCTTCGCAGCACCTACGTGCCCATTAAGGTCACCAGCGACTATGATGACAACTTTCGACGGTACCTCTGCTGTCTTCTCATCAAGCAGGTTCCAAAACTCATCCTTGGCTTGATCGGAGCAGCCAGTCTGCGGAGCATACGCAGAGAAGAAGTGATAGAGTCGCTCCTTAGCGGCGACAACGATCTTCATCAATCGATCGTCAAAGCGCTCGACGCTTACAATCGAGTCACGAAATCGTTCGGAGACGATTATTCCGACACCGCTGGTGGTCCTGGGACTTCCACATAGAACGGCCTTGAAACCACGTCCTATGTCCCTTGACTTGCGGCAGGACCACCTCGTCTCCTGCACCGCACAGAAATCAACTCTTCTTCGCTCCAGTGCTTCAACCAACTCGCACGAGCGGCCCGTCAACGTACCCACATTCAGCGTAGCCACGCGGGTCCTGCTTACGTTACGGGACTTTCGGACTAGCTCAGTTGCCCCCCGATGCCGTCCTCGCATCAGGGACCCTCGCATACTTCTCACACTCGCCGGGCTCTGCGAGTGCGCGTCGGCTCCCGCGGACGCCGTAGCACTATCTCGAAACACTTGAGCTGTCATACACCATGTGATGTGACATGGGTCTTCGTAGGCCGGCCTGTCACAAGGGCCTGTCGCCTGCATTCGAATGTCCGTGATTAGCTTAGCTCGCAGAGCGAGCAGTTTCCAGTGGCACCACGTGGAGGAACGGACATCGCCACCTAATCAAATAATTAATCAAATATTTTAATTTTAATCAAATAACTCTTTTCAAAGTTATTTGATTAAAATCTAATGAACACTATTAGAAGCCCCGTCTCATTTTCTATCCAGCTACTTAAACATCATCTAAAACGATTGCACCCTGACATAGTTATGAAGCTTTTGCTTCCTCGGCTCCGTTAATTGATTTACGACCCCTCCGAGATCCCCAGTGGCATGTCCTTAAGGCTTTTCGTTGACGAGATTCATCGAAACTCAGAAATCCTCAATCGTTTCAGCAGATCTGTATTTGTTACGCACCAAGTGTCATTGTGGTACTAAATAGTGCCAAGTTTGAATAACATAGGCCCGATTTCGGATAAGCGCAAACGCGCGGAAACCTAAGATTCAGTTAAGAATTACCCAACTAGTAGCCTGCTACAGAAGACAGTATTCTACTATTCCATTGTGGGAACGATGGTCTTTATAAAACGTGTAAAATGGCTTTGAGAAATAGACAGAAATGACTAGATTTTCTTTTTTTCTAACAAAGGGTCGGTCCAATCTCAATATGCGGCGTAGGATTTCTAATAACCTTGAAATTCGGTTGCTCCTGTACAGGATAAGTACGAAAGCCGTGTTTTTTGTGGTCTACAGTAGACCACAAGCACATTCGATTCTAAAAAGAACGAAAAGATTTTGACCGTTCAAAGTAGATTTCTATGCAGCCAAAGTTTGCCGAAAACAACAGAAAATTTAGTTTCAGTCGCTTACCTCTTTATAGATGAGTCTGTTCGAAAAATCAACTGGACAGCATTTCTCAGCTCGTTGCGAGTTTTCCACAGATGTAATATTGTCCGTATTCAAATTGAAAACCATTTTCACCTCTTCGGCCGCCGAAACAAGTTTGGGGCTGCGCTTCGGCCCGAGTGCGGGCACGGCGGCGGGCCGCTCGCTGCCCTTGCGACCTTCCGCGGCACTCTACATGTCGTATATAGCCTACGTACCGCGGCGCAGGAAGTCTGAATACCTCTTCGTTGTTGTGAAAAGTTCCAGGAGAGTATAGTTGAACTGACGAGCCAACACAAGCAGCAGTTCATCGAGTGTGTTGTGTTCATCGGGACCGTTAAGTCTTCTTTTTCAAGCAGATTACGTTACTCTGCGAGGCAGCGTTCCTAAAAGCCGATTTGATCCCGGGTGGCTGCTTTGCAGAAACCCTCTTCATGCGCGAGCATTGTTGTGAGCCCCTCATTGGACAATATGGCCAATGTATTATTCACTATTGTTGCGGTGTCTCGGTAGGTCTAGGGTGGCATTGGATAAAGCTATGTTGGCAAGGCTGTTTCTTATCTGAACTCTGCCACGTAGGATTCGTCTGGTGTGCTGTGATGAGTGTCATTTGACGTTCTCCAGTTGGTTTGCAGTTTCGCCGTCGCGGCCATCGAGCGACAAGTGTTCGCTCTCCCTTTTGGTGTCCTGCTTGTGTTCTGTTCAAGAGCACCGGTTAGTGGCTGCGAGCGCAGTCTTTCTGTTTATTTACGCTTTTCAGAAGAGGCTGCTAAGCAGCTAGCAGAGCTGAAGTTCAAGCTGCAGGAGGCCGAGCGCGAGAACACCAACCACCAAGGAAACGTGAGTAGCCTTGCTCCTGGCTGCGGAAACAACACGCTCTAGTTTTCGTTGCAGATTATCCGAATAGAGGGTCAGATGAAGCGTTTCAAGGCGAACGCCGAAAGTGCCGAAAAGGAGCTGGATGAGGTGAAAACGCAAAATCGGCAGCTCAAAAAGGAGGTACGTAGCTGCTTTCTGGGCGTGGAGGTCTGACGCTCACTCGGCATTAACTTCTTTATGTGCAAGTGACCTTTTTGACTGCTCGACCCTTTCTGTCTTCGCCAAGAGAATGACGTTTTTCGGAGAGCCTTTTCTCTTTTTCTTTTCACACAACTCTTCACTCAACGATTATCTGCGGAATCGTGACCGATCCTCAGCAGCGTAGCTCAATTGATTCTGTGCAAAAGGGGGTCTGTCTCATAGTTCTATTGTTAGGAATGGGGTGACAGTACAATTTCATACGTCGGTTGCTTTCCGGTTTTGACGTAGAAGGACACTGTGCCATCAACTGTGTCAAATCTGGAGTGATCTACACCACATATGCTAGTTTTGTTTTCTCATATGACGTCACAGAACGATGTGACTTTTTCTCATTCCTCGGTAATTCTTCAAAATCTTAAAACGACATGACTTCTCTACATCGAATATGCCGTAGCATGCCGTAAAATGGCTCACTTAACAAAGTGCGCAAATAGTCTTCTTCAGAGCTAATTTATTGTTGAAAGAAATGGCTGTTTGCATCAGTCGTCCGTGCTTTGATGGCCCGCGCTCTCGTTCGATTAATATGACGTTAGGCGTTTAAGCGCACAGAAATATGGCTTCTGGAGAGGAAGTGAGAAGCGCGTTGGTCCACATAGTAATAGAAGAAGCGTAGAATTTACTTAAATATTTCTGACGTAGAAGATTGCCAAAAGTTCGATCGCCCCTTCATTGTTTAGAAGCCGAAAAGTGAAAGTGCTTGCACTTCTAGTCATTGTACACCTACAGAGAATTACTTGAGTGGATATGGTCGACTACCTAACCATTGTGAATCCACTCTAGAACATATTTGTCGCTAGTCAGTGGTTCGATTGGAGTTCCGCGCAAATAACTGGAGACCTGAGTGTTTTTCAGATTCGAATTTACTAGAGACAGGGAGGCTATGACATGCAAATCTTTTATTCCACGGTTTTGATGTAGAAAGCTACTTCCCAGTGTGAGCTCAAAGCGCCGTCGGGGCCACAGCACGGTTACCTCGCTAACAGGAACAAGAGCATCTTACGGTTGAATCACTGATTGCTTTGACTCAAGTTATTTGTGTTTCTCTCTAGGAACTGGGGCGTCCATTGCAAAAAAAAAACAGAGGGGGCATCGCTCGGATTAAGGCACACAGACGTCCCCTGGATAGGAAATTGCAAGATAGTGCCTTCTCGTAGAATAGTTTGGGGTGTTGCCTTTTTGTAACAACCCTTTTCAGTTTAGCTAACGTTCTCGAGCAGGCGAAGTGAAGTGCCTCCTTCCACTAGGATAGATACAAACCGCTCAGTCAAGATGTATGCACTTTTCTGAATCATCCTAGTCGTAACTTTCTTAGCCCTTTGGATGCAGCAGATCTCTATGGCTTATTCTATAAGGTGTTCACTTTGCTTAATTCGTAAGGTCCGGTACGGTTGCTGCACGATCGATCAGCAACATTTTGAGCAGAAATTTCAATCAAATACAACTTGTTATGAAATGTTTAGTCAGAAGTATAGTCTCGAGATGAACCTAAAACCAGGCTCCATGATTGTTCCCAATCGAAAATTTTTTACCGATTTCTCCACGATTTTGGTAGGAATAGATCGTCATGAATCACTGCACAGTCGGTCAGTCATCCGGATAATCCACCATCTGTCGGCATACTGGTGCGACGTAAGGTGACTCAGCAGCTCTGTTTCTAACGACAAGCAGTAGTTGTGTTGTTTTATAGGGAATTTTGTGGTGAAAGTTGGTTCTGAAAACGACAACTAGGCGAAGTCATATGCGAGAAAACTGCATTCCTCGATAACAGCCCTTCATGTAAATACGGCTACAATGCCGTGTCATTGTATGCTGGGGTGCAGTCATAGTTTGGGAGACCAAGTGTTTTGTTGTGTGAAAGAGCTCCGGCAAATTTAAGCGAGGGTGGTGGGGCATAGTAGACGGAGACGGTGACCCTTTTGTACTTGGTCCTCCTCCCACAAATTGGGGTTGCACTTATGCTGGACGAGTGCATGGCGTAGCAAGCTCGAGATGAAGCTCGTTGTCCTGCGCTTCAAGATAATTTAGCGTCACTAAAGCATTCTAATCTTTTCACCATAAAATTGGGGTGCTTAGCACGATGACGACCACGCGATTTTCGCGTAACTGGCGCGTGGGACCATTCGATTTTTCGCCGTGCCGAGAGTTTTTTGTTAATTGAATTGTCACTACTTGTGGAGAACCCCAATAAATCAGTAGCCGAAAATTGTTTTCGTGGACCACGATTTTTACAATAATGTCTACAGATGAAGTACGCAGCACAAAAAAGCTCCTTCGAAAGATTTCCGAATCCGAATAGAAAATAGGTTACACTGTGACACGACATCGTGTCACGCGGAGCCTAAGCGGTGTGATGCGACAGCCTTCACGCTGTCGTCAGCGTGTTAATTTGGATGCTTTTAGCTTGTTTTTTGTTGCACACTATGAGTTAGTTTGAAAAAAAATGTTAAGAAATGAAAGAATGCTAGTTTTGAATTAAAACTGCAAGAGGTTCGGGTTCACTGTGAAATGCGACATGTGACGAGCGTACACTTGTCAGCTGCACAGGTCCAGCGGCTTCATAGTTAGACGGTCAAGTCTGTTGCTCTGGAGCGCAGCGGTTCTTCCTAAGCTTTTCATGTGCATTGCAGCTCTTTCTTAGTCGAACTCGTTTTCACCGTTGCATCATTTCCCGTTTAGCTTCGTGACAAGGAGAACGCGTTGGACGAGCAGAAGGAGACGAACAAGCATCTGCAGAGCCGGCTGGAGAAGCTCCGCAACCAGAGAGCGCGACCGATCTAACGACGGTCCGTCAGGCCCGCCGCTGCTCCTGTGTGTACGCCGCCCGCTAGACTGGCTTCTAGGTGTTGAGTAGCTGCCGCCCTCGTGTGTAGTGGCCGTATGCAGTCGACTAGTGCTCATGATGCTTTACCAGTTCGCAGACATAATTCTCGCGCCGCAGTGTGTGCATTGCGAAGCCAGCAGATCCACTCCCGTAGCGCGTGCTCGCAGACCGCTTGCAATCCACTGGACCGGCGTGGAGTGATCGTGCCTTTGCCAAGTGCATTCAGATTGTTCTAGCTCAGTCCACGCACCAACCTACTGCTTTCCTTCTACAATTCTCCTACTGTGCATTCTCACCGCAACTAACGAATTGCAATAAACATATTCCTTCGCCAACTCTGAGTACACTGAACGACACGGAAGGAACGCGAGGCTTCCATAGGTGGACACCACGGTGTTGCTACACGTCACAGATCGGCAATCATCGTCAATCGATATTCTTGACTTTTGGCCAGACAACATTTGGCGTGGGAGTCACGTGGGCGTGTTGCTCCCTGACTGCATTGGATCCGAACGGACCAATTTCGGACATCCCATCGGATAAATCCGATTTGAACCACTCAGTTCTGCGGGGTCTCGAAATCGCGGTCGTTCGACTCGTCTAATTCTCCGGCCCCTGGAAAAGTGCCACGGTTCTTTCGGATTAAGTGGGATGGAGTGCTCTGTGTTTCAACATTTCCTCGCTCCAAATTAAAACCGCGCAACTCGGTGAAGCACTGGCTTTTTCTGGGAGATTGCTCATAAATACGTCGGGTATGTGAAAACGTATTTAACGTTAAAGCGGCTTTGGCGTGAAGGGTAGTATTTTGGCTGTTGAGGGAGATATCTCGGAAAGGAAAGCGTCAGAGGCGTTCTGATGTTTCAGTAAAAATCCAGTGACGAACAACTGAAATGAGCGCCTCTTTGTTACCATCGACTTCCCGTAGTTTCTACCCACTGGGAACTGCAAGAGGACCGGTCGGCGGTATTTGTGCAGTGTGTCCTGTTCGCCTCTAGAGGTCAGATAGATTGGGCGAACCAGCCCTGTGGTAGCTCCTGTGTGTGAGTTAGTCTTCTTCATTTGGGACCGTGGTGGCACCAGGGAGGATCGAAAGTGCTAGTACGGTTAAGGCGCTTGGCGGAATAGAGCGCAAACTTAAACCCGCGCTGCACTTTTAGGCCTATGAAGACGACGGGAAGTCGAACGTCAGGCAGCAGTGATAAAGATCCGCCTAAAAACCTCGAGTGGCACCAAGGACCACTACAACTGGCTCTAGAGCTTGAGTGCAGGTTTCGACTATGCCAGGTAATGTTTACGATTACCATAATGGCTGTCCTGCCCTAAAACAGATGCCACCAGCACATTGGAGCAGACCATTTTAGTCCAGGAGAACATGTCGAGTGACTGTTCATCACGTGAAACCTGGAGTAGTCGAAACGGATTTGTCACCGCTGCCTTTGTTACTGGGAGCCTCTAGCTTTGCTTCCTTGCTTTTGGGACATGGAAAGCACCCTGATGCTGATGCTGCAATATATGTGTGTTGAGATCTACGTCAATCATGACTTCCTTAACATGGACTGAAAACGATTCTGCAATCCTATGTTAGGTCAATCTTATCTGTCCAATCTTATCCAATCTCATCAGCACAAGATTGACCCGAAGAGATTGACCAAAAAGATTGAGATTGAAATTATAGGGTGCGCGTTAATTATGGGCCTCAAGCAATCGAAGTACCATAGTAACGCAAACAATTCGAAACGAAGGAAAACACTTCACAGTCTTTGTTAAGGTCCTTAACAATCTAAAATTACAAACGTCATTCAAAGGGCCATCGTCTTGCGCGTATGCAGCTTCTCAGACGAGTCACGAAGGCGTCGCAGGTGGCATGCAGATAGTGTTCATCGAGATCATTCCACGCTATCGTGAGTGCAGCTTTGAGCGAATCCAATTTGCTCCATCTTGTAGCTGAGGTCTTGTGCTCTAAAACTGACCAGACCGAAAATCAAGTGGATTCAGATCTGATGAATTTGGTGGGCATTCTTCGTGGGCAATGAAATCTGGAAGCTTGCCTTGACATACTGCTGGACGATATCCGACTTGTGTGCAGGAGCCGAGTCCTGCTGAAAGCACCATGTCTTGTCTCCAAAGTGGGAAATGGACCATGGCTTCAGAACATTTTCCAGGATCGATTTCAAGTATATTTCCTTATTGATCTTCACTCCAGCATCGACGAACACCACCGACGTCTTCCTATCTGAGGTTTCACACCGCAAACCATAACAGAGCTGAAGTGCAGTTTTCCCGATGACTTTTCCTCTAGCAATGGCTCGCTTCTCATCTGCTGCAAGGGTCCCGTCGTTTAGTGCACTCACGAAAGGTACCATTGTGAAAGTCTTCTCGTCACTGAGAACGATGCTCAGCTGCGTGTCACCTGCGACTGGTCTGAGAAGCTGCATACGCGCAAGAGGAGGGCACTTTGAATGAAGATTGTAATTTTTGATTGTTAAGGACTTAGTAAAGATTGCGAAGTGTTTTTCTCGGTTTTTAATTGTTTGGGTTGCTATGGCCCTTCGGCTATTTGAAGCCCATAGTCAATGCGTACCCTGTAGAGGATCTCGTTACAGGTAACCTAAGGAATATCAGAAGTTGAGCGTTCTTCTGCTGTTCTTGGGCATAGCACTACCGAAGGAAAGACTCTCGTGTTACGAAGGTCAACTGCTACTGCGCTCAGTGACTAAAGCTACTAATTGCAGCGTTCTATGCGTGTTCTGTTTTCTTAAAAGAAGCTCAAAAGCTTCTGCCCCTTCAGAGTTTCGAGTTGTCGTTGAGAGGATCTGGTGAGATGGTTAGATGAAGAAAACGGGAAGAGGGCATTGATATGGATCTGGTAGCTTAGAAAGAGAATTTCCCAAAATCCAAAGTATTACTGTAAAGCATGGAAGGCTGTGAAAATTGTGTGGGTAGTAGAATAAACTGAAGATGCTAAATGTCTTGTATTTAGAGCGGAAGTTGACAACCATAGCTCCACGAAGCTAAAGACTCGTCTATCCGAATCGGGTATTCGAAATCCGGCGTGTGGGAAGTGGCCGTTGTCCGAATCGTCTATCCGAAGACTTCGGCTCGAATCGATTGTATACTGTGGACACAGGCTTCACAAATCCAAAACAATATCGAGAGATTACAATCAGTTACTGCGGCGAATCGCCTTTTTCATTCACGTTCAACGACTCAGCTACTTATAACCATCGAACTAGGCAGGGCGAAGATTCGATGCCGTCTCGAACGGTGAGACAAGTTATGCCGGTATGGAATTTAGGCTTTTGTATTCTACATCTTATTCATTAAGAACTCGTGGAGATCTTAGAATTGCAAGGCGAAGATTGCTCAGATAGGGTTAAATCGACGGACGCTTTGTGCTCACTGAAGATGCAAGCAAAAATGACTAGAAATGTTTCTAGTTCTCCACTATGCTAGTGGTTCTGTATATGTCCAACACAGACGCGGAATCATGCAATTTGAAACTGAGTATCGTACTAGGAGAACAGTCAATAGGCTAATCGACGTTGTTGTTGACACAGACCCCGGGGAGATGGAATGCTTAGTTGGCGTGGGCGGGAAACCCGAACTGGGAGTCCTCCCACCAAGTGTCGTCTCAATCCTACGATGTTCAAAGTCAAGTCAGAGAACGTGACCAGTAGTGAGAGAGAGTTTGAATGCTGTAGCTGATTGTAGTTCACCGATGGAGCAGAAGTAGCAGCGCAAGGCGGACGAAAGTGACTGCCCCATTTCAAAGTCAAGAGTCTGAAGAAGAGCTTGAGCTCCCGAGTAATACGTAGATAGTCCCTCTTTCGGTTGATTTCGGGTCTCCGCGTTGACCCCAAAATCCTCGCCCTCATAGCAGTGGATTGTAGGGCAGCTGTGTGATGAATCTGATTTCCATTCGAGTGAGTCCTCAAGCACACAGTATCGTACCGCTCGTCATACTTTCGGCGCACGAGTAGAGCGAATGGAGGGATAAGAAAGAGAACAGAGAAGACTGAAACATCAAAGAGGCACTAAACAGCGTTCAGAATGCAGCCGAGTAAGGCGAAACTCGTGAACATTAGGATAGCGGGGAGGTTCCCTACCACTCTACATTTTTTTAAACATTTATTTATCTTCTTCAGTGCAACCAAATTTAGCGAATACACGAACCGTCACTAAAGACAACAAACTACCATTTATCAGGTATTTTTTGGATACCGTTAAGTCCTGGGGGGTTGAAGAGAAAAAGTCGGAGATGCACTTTTGGGGCTGTTCTTTGTCGTCGAACTTCCCCATACCCGTAAATGGTTGGATAGGGAAGGAGACAGCTGATAGCCTCTTGGCGCCAAGTCTGGTGGATACGGTGGGTGGGCCAGGACATGCCGTCCCTAAGCTTGGAGTTTTTTCTGGGGTTCCTTTGCAATGTGTGGACGAGCGTTGTCGTGGAGGAAGAATACCTTGTCTCCTTTCCTCGAGGGAGCCGCAGCGATCCAGCTGCTTTCAGTGCACAGCAGAGTTTGTTGGAAGCAGCTCCCAGTGAGCGATGTCTTTGCAGTTCCACCCAACGCTGCACATTGTTTATGTTAGTGCTGTGCCAACGCCAGGTTTTAAGTGATTATTTATTTCGGCCAAACATCTCGACTGAACCGTCGTCTTCAGAGGCCTAGACGGGGCAAGGTTTTTGTGTAGTCTATCCGATCAAACGTCTTAACCGTTATAGCGGTTTCGACGTTGGCTGATATGAGAAATATAAATTCACTCACGAATCCACCACAGCTGGGACCTAGTCGCCAGCAAGTCAAGGAGTCGCAGTTACGCATCCAACTATATAATAATTCTAGAACGTACACATTGCAGACTGATCGCTCTAGAGGTCCCGATGTGCAACAAAAGGAAGAAATTCTCTTGTAATGGACAAGAACTCATTCCAGTTGTTCATTGCTGAATTCTTTTTGAGAAGGTTATAAGAAAGCACATAATTCAGCACGACTCATATTACTGTTAACAGCATTATCTCTCAGCATCAACATGGGTTTGTTCCTGGTGGATGTGTTCATACCAATTTGTTGGAATGTCTTAATGATTGGACAGAGACGCTTGTGGCGCAGATGCAGTTGAGATGTCTTTTTTTTTACTTTTTTTACTTGTACTTCGCAAAAGCATTTGATAGAGTGTCCCATCAAAACCTTATTTTCAAACTGGAGAGATACAAGTTTCACCCCATCCTTCTTAAATGGATTGCTCAATATCTCACCGGACGAACATTTCAAGTCAAAATAGACTCTTCATTTTCAAGTGTGAGGCCGGCAGCAGAGTCTTGCGGGTGCCGCGGGCCCGCCATGACAACGGCGGGTGGTGCGGCGCTGCTAGGGTTACTGTACGCAATACTGCGTACTTTTGCCGGCAGTTGCGACCTCTGGGAATGTCAAAGATGTAGTGAGCAAAACGCTTTTTCTTTTGTGAAGAAACGTTTTCTAAGCCAAGTTAGGAATCCTTGAATCTAAGTCCCGAAATCTAATAGAACACTTCTTATGACTCAACAGTTCTGTGCCATTTTGCGCTTGCTCTCACTTTTGTCGATCTACCTCCACTAAAAGTCCTCGCTTGACAAGCAGCTCGAAGATAATGTGGTAGCCGTTGTGATGACAGCATTCCCTCCGATGCCTTGTTGAGTCCGGCAGATCTGTCCGATGCACTTATATCATACTAAAAAGAACAGTCTGCTGTCTGTTTGTTTGTTGTTGCTTGTTCGATCTGGTTTGTTGTTGCATTTCTGTGCAAAGGTTTTCCTTAAACCTCAGACGACTAACTTGTTACTGGAAGGCCACGGAGATTTTCAGTGCAATTAAGGTTACCTAATATCGTGCTAAGGTTTTTTGCGTTACGTTTTGAGTGCAGGATTCAGAACGCCTCCATTTGTCGACACTACCGGTGGTTATGTTGCTGGTTGTCAAGCTCCTTTATGGACAGAAGTTATGCACCAACCCAATATATCCCCAGCATGTAGATTCGTTTTAAAATATGTTTAGAATAGATGAACCATAATGGACACCCATCTATCACGCCCTCTGGCGGGTCATCGCCAGGAGCTGCGGGTGAGAGCCGCCGTGAACTGTGGCAGCCTTCGGGTACCTTTGCGTGTGGCGGCTCCGTGACAACTCGTCCGCGTCGCGGCTTCCACCACAGTGGCAGCGTGGGTCCCACTGCGACGGGAGCGATATGGACGAGTTCTCGAGGTGCTGCCGCGAGACTCTGTAGAGGCCCTAAGGCGGGTAGTCAGTGGAGTCCCAAGGGGAGTCCTTTCCCCTTCGCTTTTCAACCTCTTCACCGCAGAGATTCCTGGTGTCATGCAGGAGTGCAACGTCATCTCAAAGGTGTATGCTGATGATGTAAAGATTTATAGAACTATTGCAGGTTCAGAGAATGTATGTGTGCCGCTATCTCCTCAAAAGACTGTAGTCTTACATCTTTGTTCTGGAATGGAAACCTTCTCTTATAGGTACAACATTGAAGAATGTGCTTTACGCGAAATGGTCTCTGTCAAGGATTCGGGTTTTTCTTTTAGCAATAACTTAGACTTTGGAAGGCATATACGTGCTATATGTAATACGGCAATGCTACGAACATATAACATCTTTAAGGCATTAGTCGCTAGGAATAAATCTGTTCTCCCTACGGTGTACAAGACTTATATACGTCCCCTTGTAGAATCAGGTGTATCCGTATTTGCTCCGTATAGGAAAAAGGACATCTATACTGAAAGTACAGAACAACTTCACCAGGAAGCTTGTTCTTAGAACAGGGAGTTTCGTATTTTCACGTGTACCGAAGGCAACAATCAGAAACAAATATCTCGGACTACCATCCCCAGATTCTCGCTGCAGGGTTTTTGACGTCTGTCTTGTACACAACCTGTTATACTTCACCACCGATTCTGGGCCTTGTAGATTCTTTAAGATGAAGACTTCACACGCTCCGCTAAGCTACAGCTGCCTCGGGCCAAGAACCAATTTACGAGCAATGTCTTTCACTTGTAGGGCAGGTAGTTTATACCTGAAATTGTCTAAGCACCTTCAGTGTCCCTAACACAGAGACAATTCAGAAGCCGAGTTGAAAGTTTGTTTCTCAGATCTGAAATTAGTTGAATAGTATGATTGTTTATAAGTATTGTCTCACTGTTTATATGTATTCGTCCCTGTGCTCTTTTTGTGATTGTTTCTGTGTTTGCTTTCTAACGTATTGCCTTATGCAATCGTAATAAGACAATAACAAGAAATAACAATTCTTGGTGAGAGTCCTGAACGCCTCCTATGTTTTCTTTGCGGATACTTTCTCCTCAATGGTCAGAATTGTGCACCTTGCGCCGTAGTGAAGAAAGAAAAAGAGGAAAGAAGCTGCTGAATAGAGACTGAACATTGTTGTCTGAGCATGGAGTTCAGACTTTAGCATTGCTACCCCAGATTCCCCACGTCCGAGCCTCTGGCGGCTCTGTATGTGATTTACGTAGAGAACCCATTTTTCGTCACCAATAAGCAAATTGTCGAACCAGGCTAAATTCCGATGGAGATTGTTTCCCGAGTTTTTCTTAAGTTTTTTTTCCACGCATCTCTCCGCACTTGAAGCTGGCAACCGCTCAGATCGCGATGTATCCATGCCCATATCCCTTTGCCTTTCCAGTCACTCAAGCCGAAGTGGCCGTTTTTGAACATAAGGATCGAAACTTTTGCCGAGTCGAAGAGACAGTTGGGGAGCCCATCGCTTCGCATGTGCTTCATATAGCATCGCCGGTGTTACGGTGCTTCCCAACCTCGTAAAACAGGAGCAGTCGAATTTGCATGAAGTCAAGGACAACTTTCAGCCGTATTCCAGCGGAACACTATGCGGGTTTAGGTAGAATAGAACACTGGCAAACCTTTATATACATTTGGGACGCAAGATTCTACTAGAAATTTCTAAAATTAGGCGAGCTGCAGAACCGAAACTTTTCCGCCAACTGAATACAAGGCGCTTGCAGTGAATTTGCTCTGAGATGAGGTAATAGGAGCATAAAGTGTGAGCTTACATCTCCTGTACACCGTCAGAGGCGCACCTGACCATAATAAGGCCGCATGATCATCATTGTGAAATCTGCTTTTTGGTGTTCTCATAAGCGTAGGAGCATAAGAGCGTAAGCGTTGGAAGACGAGAAACACTTGACCTTGCCAAAGCACTGACGATGTTCTTGTAGCATCTAATGGACTATCTCCCCTAAAGTTTTACTATTGTTATTATTTGCATCACTTTACGGAAGTTCAGTGTCCTTGTTCTGTAAGGGTTGCGTACGAAGATTCCATTTTCCTCTACATTTGCGTAATCCTGCGGCGAGGTCGGAAATGAGGAAAGACGCGAAGTCACTTTTTTTCGGTCGTACGCCGGGCACAGAAGAGCGTCCCGACTCTGCTGTGCACACAGAATCAAGGTTCATGGTTCGAGAGCCGCGTAGACTATCCGAATCTACCATCCCTTGGAGGGCAATGATTTGGTGTCCGATTTTTATGGGGAAAACAGGCGCTGAATTGACTGACCACTTCAGCCCATCTACATTGGTTAAGTATCCAAATTGCTCCCGCGATATTCCGTTTGAGTAGAATGCGTGTGGTGTCCTTAAAGGGACTGACCATCTCTATCCTGGTCCTTCACGTAGTATATGGCTACTTCGAACTCTTCATTTCGACCAACTCTGCAGCTATCTGGGACTGAAGGCGGAGTGGCGTTCTACACCCCGCCCCTGCAAACAGAGGCGTTGCAAATGTCTGCGTCTCCACTATCTCGTAAGGCAGCCACTGGACTCTCGAGCAAGCCCAGGGGGTTGGGGGTGGGCAAGCCAGGGGGACGAGGGGGTAGAACGCTCGTGCCCCGGGACTGAAGTATCCTGGAACATTGGAAGCACATCCTAACCTTCTTTTTGAAAGAAGCGGGGTATTCCCGCTGCTAGGGCGACATTTTGCAGGACTAGATGCTCCTCACATAGTGATCCTGATACGACTAATGCTTGAGCTCCTTGCATAAGCCAACGCTCGTGAAAGTTCTCAAGGCTGTTGCTTCCTCCTGCCTAGCTCCGGCGCTAGGTCGTTCGCTATGTTGACTTCGCGACCTAGATACACGTAGTTGGAGCACCCGGAGATATTCGTTCCGTTGAGAATAATGGGACAATAGAAACGCGTCCGTTCCTCATGAACATCGTCTTCGTAAGGTTCAGCTTCAGTCCAACTTTCCCACATAGACGATCGAATTCGGCCAGCACTCCCACCGCCTGGCTAATGCTCGGTGTTTTGAGCGCGATGTCGTCGGCGAGGCGATGGTGCAGCAGCCGCCCGTCGATCTTCACTACCATGTCTTCCCATTCCAGTTCACGCATAATGCTTCCGAAAATGGCGCTGAAGAGCTTCCGGGATATGGTATCTCCTTGCCGAACCCCCTCTTCACGTTGACGACGACGTCGTTGTGGAAAAGTGAAATCTTGGCCGTGATTCCACTGTATAGCTCTCGAAGTGCTCTGATGTACTGAGTAGGAACGCCCTGAGTGAGCAGCGCTTCGGTAACCGCTTTAGTTCAACAGAATCGAATGCCTTCTCCAGGTCGATGAACGTAAGGTGCAGCGGCAGCTTGTACTCTCGCGATACTTCGATGAGATTCGTAATGGCGTGTATGCGGTCGATCGTGCTGAATCCTCTCCAATATCCCGCTTGTTCGCATGGCTGTCCTTTGTCAAGCGTTCTGCTGATCCTGCTCAGGATTATACTTCTGCTCTCGCAAAAATTTCGAATATTCGAATGGTTTCGAATACCGCAAATTTTCGAGTTCGAATACATTAAAAAAAACACATAATCGTCTCCGAACGATTTAGTGACCCGATCGTAAGCGTCGAACGCTTTGACGATCGATTGATAAACATCATTTTCGCCGCTAACGAGCGACTCTATCACTTCTTCTCTGCGTATGCTCCGCATACTGGCTGCTCCGATCAAGCCAAGGATGAGTTTTGAAACCTGCTTGATGAGAAGATAGCAGAGGTACCGTCGAAAGATGTCATCATAGTCGCTGGTGACCTTAATGGGCACGTAGGTGCTACGAAAGACGGGTACAGCTGTCATGGTGGTTTCGGATATGGACCACGTAACGCCGATGGTGAGCGCATTCTTGATTACGCGGAATCGCATAGCCTCACCATTGTGAACACCGTCTTCCGAAAACGCGACTCGCATCTTATCTCATACTACAGTGGGAGTACCAAGACTCATATAGACTTTATCCTTGTGAGAGATCGCGACCGGAGTCTTGTCACAGACGCGAAGAGCCGTATGAGACGGTCGCCCCACAGCAACGACCGCTGATCTGCACTCTGAAGACCGCCCCTCCGAGGCTGAAGAAGGTCGAGCGATGCGGTGCTGCAAGCATCAAGTGGTGTCGAATGAAAGAGAAGGAAGCAGCTGTGATTTCCTGCGTGCGGTTACCGACAGTCACGACTGTTCGACGAAGTTTGGAAAAACGACGCGATTCGTCAAGCTGCACACTCGGAACTCGGCATTACGAAGCCTGGGCAAAGGAAGGTCGACAAGCAGGCATGGTTGTGGACAGACGACGTGAAAGCAAAAGTTCGAGAGAAGAAGTCGCTCTATCACGTGTCTCTCAGCGACAAGACAGCCGATAACTGGCGGAAGTACCGAGAAGCCAAGAAGGCTGCAAAGAAGGCCGTGGCTGTTGCAAAAGCCGCTCTTTATGGAGATGTCAACGAGAAGCTCGAGTCACACGATGGCCAGCGGTATCTACCGGCTTGCTAAGAACCGCCATCGGCAGACCGAAAAGTTTTTTTGGCATCAATGATGAGAACGGCCATCTGCTTACGGACCGCAAGAACGTTGGAGCGATGGCGCGATTACTTCGAGGAAATCTCCACAGTAGAATTTCCTCATCCAACCATCCCTTCAATGGTTCCAACCCACGTGACCGTCCAGAAGATCACCATGGAGGAGATAAAAGCGGCTCGAACAATATGAGGTCAGGCAAAGCGACTGGGCCCGACGACGTGGCGGCTGACCTGTGGAAGTCCAAGCACTGGTACCCTGCTGAGTGGTTGGCGAAGTTCTTTAATCAGGTTGTGGCGGAGAAGAAAGTCCCTGAGTGTTGGCGCCAAAGCACGACGATTCCGATTTGGAAGAAGAAGGGCAGTCCTGCAGACTGCTCCAATTACCGTCCGATTCGCTTGCTTTCGCACAGCATGTAGATCTTTGAGCGAATTGTCGATGGGCGAATTCGGGACATCGTCCAACTTCCCAGCAATCAGTGCGGCTTCGTGGCTGGCTGTGGCACCGCTGATGCCATTCGCGCCGCTCGCCTCCTGATAGAGAAGCATCGCGAGAAACAGAAGCCAGTGCATATCGCCTTCCTCGACTTGGAGGCCTTTGACCGCGTATCGCGTGAAGTGATATGGTACGCCCTGCGTCAACATGGACTTCCTGAAGAGCTCATAGAGTGGGTGCGAATTCTCTACCCTTGTTCAAAGAGTCAAGTTCAAGTGGAACCGGAGTTGCAGATGGAACCTCGATGAAGTTTCCCATCGCTGTCGGGGTACACCAGGGTTATGCGCTTTCCCCACTCCTCTTTTTTGTCGTCATGGATGCCATCACATGAGACCTTCAGAAGCCCGTCCCCTGGACGTTGCTTAATGCCGATGACGTGATGCTCGCTAGCGGAGATAAAGGTGAACTCGAGCGAGAGGTGCAAGCTTGGTGTGATCGCTTGGAGCGGTTTGGACTCAAACTCAAACTGAACGTGAAGAAGACCGAATATCTAACGACGGATGTTACTGAGTCCAGCTCCATCAAGGTTAACGGCATCGGGCTTCCACGCACTGCGGTCTTTAAGTACCTGGGATCAGTAGTCGCGTCTGACGGCAAACTGATGGTCGAAGTGAATTCACGCGTGAGTGCAGGTTGGTCCAAGTGGCGCTCGTTGATTGGCGTGCTCTGCGATAAGAAGATACCAGAGCGCTTTAAGTCGAAGATCTACAGAGCAATCGTCCGGCCAGTAGCGATGTACGGCGCTGAGTGTTGGCCTGCCAATAAAGAAGCTGAAACACGCCTCAGCGTCATGGAGACGAAGATGCTGCACTGGACGGCTGGAGTCACGCGCATGGATCGCATTCGAAACGATGCCATTCGGGAGTTTGGTGTCGCGCCGATAGCTGACAAGATGCGCGAAGCTCGCTCGCGATGGTACGGCTACGTTCTGCGTGAGAGGAAGACAGCGTCCGCAAGATAGGCCTTAAGTTCGAGGTAATAGGAAAGCGGCCTAGAGGGCGCCCGAAGCAGCGATGGGTTGATACGTTACATATGGACTTGAAGGTTGCTGGTGTCCACCCTGATCTAGCACTGGATCGGGAAAGGTGGCGTCATGACACCAGAATAGCGGACCCCGCCATGAAGCGGGACAAACGCCGAAGAAGAAGACGAATACATTCGAAAAACGCGATTTTTTGAATGTTCGAATTCGAATACACTCGAAAAACGCGAGTTCTTAAAGATACGAATTCGGATACACTCGAAAAACGCGATTTTCGATTATTCGGATTCGAATGAAAAATCAGGCTGCACGACGGACCTAGTAGACGACAACCCAGAAGAAAAATGGAAGCAAGACATAACGGATCTCTTCCTAGTTAAACGAGAGCATCGACAGGCCTCTCATAAACCATGGTAAAAATGGTAAAAATGAGGTCGAGAACTTACACGTAGTGGGACCAAAACGTTTATGGAAGCGTCTAATGCCCTTGTTTGCTGGTACGCGAATTTTTCTCAAGGCAGTACCTGTGTGTTGTAAAGTGCCGCTCATGAAGAGCAATCGAAAAGTTTACAAGACATTTGAAGGGGACACAATCTGGTTGAGCCACAGTAAGCTTCTATGTCACTTCAAATGATCATTTTTGGAACTGGTCACTGACTGACTGTCCAAGAACTTTAGCGAAACATTGCTTTCGTCTAACGGCAGCCAATGATATACTGACGACGAATATGCAAAACTAACGCAAATCTTTCCTGCTCACCTAAAAAGGTGAACCGTCAATTTTTCGGCCACGAAATTTATTACAGATAACTAGGAATAAGGCTGTCATGACGACCGGTCTAATTTCTTCCTGGTGATTCGCTCAAGTGGTAGAAACAGATATTTCTTATTTGCGATAAACCTGTTAATGTAACTATTCTCCAGCCAACATAGCAATAAATCAATAGATCAATATTGATTAAACGGTAAACAAAAACAAAACCGGTCGATAAATAACAGCCGGTCAACCTACACCGCCTCCTTCTTGTCAAGTCTGGCATAGATAAGATAAAGATAAAGGACGGCGTTACTCAATCCCTTTTGGGATGCGCCAGCGCATTCTACTTCTACGGGATGTCGTGGAGGCGATATGAATGCGTATTTGGCCATACAATGAGTTGCGGTGGCCAGCCGATGAACAAGTCAGCGCTTTATCCTTCCCAGACACGTCTGGTACCAATTCACCGACCCCGGAGGGATGGAAGGCTTGGTTGGCCTGGGCGGGAAATCCGAACCAGGAACCTGGTATCGGGTGCACGCGACCGTCGGCGCCTCCTCCGACTGCGCTACACGCGCCCAAGTCTGGCATACTACCGACATATTCAAGCGATACCCTCTCCCAGGAGCAAAAATCGATAAAATCGATCGACAACAGTCGGTCGATCTACATCGCCTTTTGTTTAGTCTGGTATACGGCCGACATAGACGTGGTATTGGTTCTACTGCTTGGACCCATCCTGTTCGTTACTCGCCTATTTTTCATCATCAAGTAGAATAGAGCAGAATGTACAAGAGCACCGCAAGTGAACGCCTAAGGAGGAAGGCTGACTGTAATGAGTATTGGCGGGGTGCTACCGAAGCCGTGCTATATGCTGTGCGTCTCGAACTTGGCGCTAACAAAACGTTTGCCAGGCAGACGTGGCTGTGGACTAAGGAGTGTGCGTGAGAAGAAAAGGTTATACCACGCATTCCTTAGCGGCAAGACAGCGAAGAAATGGTGCTTGGATCAGGAAGCGAAGAAATCGGCCAAAAAGGCAGTGGCCGTTGCAAGAGCCACTCATTGCGATGATGTCAACATGAAACTTGAGTCGCGCGATGATGGGCGATTTCTTACCGACTCGGAATGGTCATCTCCTAGTGTACCACAAAATGGCGATGGGGCAACTACTTCGAGGAAATCTCGACGGTAGAGTTTGCCCATCAAGTCCTTTCCTCTGCTCTTTCCGTATACCGCCCCATTCAGAAATCAAAAATCACTGTTGGGGAGACAGAAGCAGCTCTACAGAAGATGAAGCCGGGCAAGACAACGGGCCTTGATGATCTGGCGGCCGACTTGTGGAAGTCGAAATCCTGATAGCCAGCTGAGTAGCTGGCGATGTTCTTCGCAGCTGCGAAGAAGAGAGCACCTCGCCAAGGTTCGTCATCGCCAAACCGGTGATGTTGGAAAGTTCTTTGGCGTCAACGATGAGAATGGTCGTCTCCTAGTGTACCACAAAATGGCCTTGAATCGATGGGGCAACTACTTCGAGGAAATCTCGACGGTAGAGTTTGCCCATCAAGTCATTTCCTCTGCTCTTCCCGTATACCGCCCCATTCAGAAATCAAAAATCACTGTTGGGGAGACAGAAGCAGCTTTACAGAAGATGAAGCCGGGCAAGGCAACGGGCCCTGATGATCTGGCGGCCGACTTGTGGAAGTCGAAATCCTGGTAGCAAGCTGAGTAGCTGGCGATGTTATTCAACCAGGTGGTTGCGAAGAAGAGAGCACCTGATAGTTAGCAGATAAGCACGACGATTCTGATTTGGAAGAAGAAGGGCAGTCCAGCAGACTGCACAAGCTTCCGTCCAATTCGTTTGTTTTCGCATAGCATGAAGATCTTTGAGCGAATCGTTGATGGACGCATTCGTGACGTCGTCAAGCTTTCTACCAATCAGCGTGACTTCGTACCTAGGCGCGGCAGTAACGATGCCATACACGCCGTTCGTCTACTTACAAAAAGGCACCGCGAGAAACAGAAGCCGGTACATCCTGCCTTTCTTGACTTGGAGAAGGTCTTCGATCGTGTTCCGCGTGAAATGATATGGTATGCTTTAAGACAGCATAATGTTTCCAAGAGCTTATTGAGTGGGAGCGGTTATTCTACTCTCGTCGGAGGAGAAGAGTGCAAGCGCCAGCAGGTACCTCGATGGAGTTTCTCATTTCTGTCGGAGTACATCAAGGGTCTGCGCTGTCCACACTGTTCTCGTCGTCGTTATGGATGCCATATCACGTGATCTTCGGCAGCCAGTCCCTTTGGCATTGCTTCGTGCTAATGATGTAATGCTCGCTTGTGAGATACGATTGAACTCCAGCGGCAGGTACAAGCTTTGTTGGACTCAAACTTAATGTCAAAAAAACCGAGTATTTGACAATGGTATCAGCAATCGCGTCCGATAGCGGTCTACTCGTTGAAGCTAATTCACGCGTTAGTACAGCGTGGTCCAGATGACGCTCTTTGACGGTACTACTCGGCGACAAGAAGATACCAGAGCGGCTTAAGTCGATGATTTACAGAGCAGTCGTCCGACCTGTAGCTATTTACGGAGATGAGTGCTGGCCCGTTACAAAAGAAACTGAAAAGCACCTCAGCGTAATGCAAACGAAGATGCTGCGGCGGACGACCGGAGTTACGCGCTTGGACCGAGTGCGAAACGACTCCATTCGGCAAAGATTTGATGTCACGCCTCGATAGTTCAGAAGCAGCGCGAAGTTCGTCTGAGATGATACGGTCACGTTCTTCGCGCAAAAGGTGATACTGTTTGAAAGACTGGCCCTAACTCGAGGTGCCTAGAAAGAGGCCACGAGGGAAACCAAATCTGACCGACTGACTTGATACGCTGCATCGGGACTTGATGATAGCTAGGTTGCACTCTGATCAGGCATTTGATCGGGAAAAGTGGCGCCAGCATTCCAGGAAAGTGAACCCCGCAGCTAAGCGGGACAAACGCTGAAGAAAAAGGAGAAGAAGAAGAAGGTACACATGTACAAAAATATCCAGACGTCTCCAGCGAGCGCTGGAATTCAGAAGACAGTGTTCTAGATTGATCGGACAATCAATATCGATCGATGTTACCGATCTTTTTATCGGTGATCGGTTTTCTCTCAGCGTTACCCGATCCGGGGTGGGAGTCACGTGAATATGATGGCCGACGGAAAGGCTTCACAGCAGGGGGAATTTTCGATCACACAATCAGTAGTGATGATATTATCGATGTTTTGAACGTATCCCGCGCTCCCTGTGATTCAGAAACTCGAAACTCCAACGCGCCTCTGCATTCAGGAACCGTGAGATGTAAATTAGAAGACGTCAGAGAGAGGCAATTGTTTGATAGTTCAACGACGAATGGGCGTCCGCGATCGGTCATTCACCACTGCAACGATTCTGCGTGGAAAAATTTATGCCGTTCAACATTGTGAGACGTTGTGGAAGTTCTCCCTTTTGACAGAAAGGCTTTTCGGAAAGTGACCAGAAGAGGAGCTCAATATTCTCACACCGAGCCACTATCGCACCACAGCTTTGATTCAAAGACAGAACCGTTTTGGAGATCCAAATTACCCGAAATAATCTAACAAGCCTCTTCAAGATACGCCTTTACACAAATTGTCGTTGAGCATTCGAATGACACTTATAGAATACTCGAATAATTTTGGTTTCCTGGGAAATTTTGAATATTCGAACGGTTTCGAATACCGAAAACTTTCGGGCATTCGAAATCGAACATATTAGAATAACGCGATTTTCTTGAATATTAGAAATCGAATGCATTCGAAAGACGCGACTTTTTGAATAATCGAATTCGAGTATGCAAACTCGAATGAAAATCATTCGAATACCTTTTCAAATGGGTAATTCGAGCATAAGTATACTCAGGGTGACTCGAGTGAGCAGCTTGTAAACTAGGGACAACAAGCAGATCGGGGATAGTTGCCAATGTCATGCACATCTCCCTTCTTGTACAGCAAGACGGTCCTGCTCATATTCCACTGAGATGGAACATTGCACTCCGACAGGTAGCGTGTGAAGAGCCGCGCCAGGGTGTTGATGAGCGCTGGCGGGAGGTTATTCTGGTGTTCAGGTCTGATCCTGTCAGGGCCGGGTGCTGTACGTTTCTTCAGCGACGAAATGGCGTGTCGGATCTTTGAAGAGAGGAGAGAGGGGACGACCCATCCGTCTTGCGGAAGATGGCATGAGGGCAAGTGGTCGTGGCTATCGAAGAGATCGGAGTAGAAGTCGAATTTTGTGGCCTTCTCTCCTTGACTCGAAAAGCGGAAGCTCGCGCGGAGGAGGCTGTGGTCCGAACCTGTGTAGAACTTGAGGAAGACGGAGACGTCGGTTAGGCAATACTTGCGGTCGTAGATGATGTGGTCGGTCTCGTTGTGGAACTGGCCACCGGGGTCTATCGTAGGGAGGGAGGATTCTGGAACGGTGAGTTTCCTTGGGTGATAGTCGTTAGTCCCGACTCGGATCCGCACTGACGACGCCGACAGTGCCTCCGGAGACAACTAACGTCGACTCGTACCGTACCACCCGCCGTTGCGCGACGATCTCCAAAGCAGCCCTCGCCGCCGTGCGGTGGCGACCTAGCCGAGCACGGCGGCGAGGGCTGCCTTGGAGATCGTCGCGAAGCGGCGGGTGGCACGGTGCGAGTCGACGTTAATTGTCTCCGGAGGCACTGTCGGCGTCGTCAGTGCAGATCCGAGTAGGGACTAACGATTGCCTCCCAGTTTCCTTGGATGGTCTTGGTCGACATGATGAATTCAGACAGTCTTTCGCCTTGTTCGTTCCACTCCAAACCATGGGTTCTGATGTGAATTTCTTCCGGTGACCTTCGTGGCCAGATCTTGGCATTGAAGTCGCCGATGGTCACCCTGTAGAAGGTGTGATCTTCCTTATAGAACTTCTCCAGCTCCACGTGAAACGCTTCGACCTCTTCGTCGTCGTAGTCGGATGTTGGGGCATACGCGACGAACATAGTCAAAGCTGGTGCGGAGCCACATCGCTTCAATCACAGACGTCAGACTTAGTTTGTCAGGGACTCGTACAAATCGACGATGTTCACGGCCAAGTGCATGTTGTCGAAGACGCCAACGCCGCCCACTTCCCTGCTGTCACATGGTCCGAGCAACAGTTCTTCTCCGGAGTCGTAGGCGGAGTGTAGGGGTTGGTGTTTTCTTGTCTCGGTCAGTCCGATGACGTCGAGCTTGATCTTTCTGGCATGCATCATCAGGTCTTCGGCGGATGCTTCCGATGCGAACGTGCGGGCGTTGTAAGTACAGATCGTCATCTTAGTTCTTCTCAATTTGCACAGTCTGGTTAGACCCTGAGATTTTAGCAGCCTCTTCGTGCTCGTCCTTCTCTTGCGCTGCAGATATGGACTCTTTCGGGATCAGGGGAATGAGGCCCTTTAGTGTTGCCGTGTTTGGCAGGAGTACACACGCGTAGTCAGCTAGTCAGGCTCTGTCGTGTGGGCGAAGAACTCCGGGCAGCCAGCAAGATCGCCCGAAGGGACGAGATAAGGCGGCTTCGAATCGTCTTACGATGTCCTCCTAGTCGGGCCGACAACGATACAATCCACGCAGGCACGAAAACATCCACGCACACCATGCATGAACATGCCGCTCCTACACACACGGAACGAGTGGACCCGAAGCATCTGGAGCAAGGAATCCATCTCCTGCATCCACCTGCGTCTCTGGGCAGCACACGGCCTCATTTGGTTCGCGATTCATTTCCCTATCCACCTCCCAGAGACGCGTCAGGTGGCCCTGCGACAAGCGCCACGAGGTCACTATTAACAAGAGAGTCCGAAGGCTCTTTAATGAGCGAGATTGGTGGACTGTCACTCTGTCACCTGAAAACGTATTAGAAAGAATCTTCTTCTGTGACGTAGTTGGACACCAACGGGAGCTCAGTGATTCATCTCCCGCTCGATACGTAGTATGACGATTCCCACGTGCCAGTGGAGAGAGGTGGTGGGGTTGGTCGGTCAGCTGTCGTCGATTGCTTCCTCGGCTCACCAGGATACTATCTCAACGGTAGGTCGGAACGGCGCAAGTGTTGTATATGGGCAGAACCGCCTCTCTCTGGGTAGTAACAAACTGCAGGTATCTCGACCCCAATACAACTCTGCGCAGAGTTAGGGACGACAGAAGTCGCGGGTTGGCGCCCTGTTGATTCACGTGCTCCACAGCTGACGGGCGCGCGCGGGATGAGGGCTCGTATCGCGGCTAAGCGCAGTGCTCAGGGGTCGTAGTAGGGAAGAGCTCGGGCTCGTAAACGCGGGGTCGGGGTTTGGATCCTGCAGACTGCGTTCGTTTTGCACTTTTGCAAAATCCATGTTTATCATATAGGTAATCCACCTAGGGGTATTATAGTGTGTTATAGAACATGTTTACATATAACATACCACTCATACCGTTAACAAGGGTGGTCCAAGCAGGTTCACCGATTTCATATACATACATACATGTACATATACATTACATACATACATATATACATATACAGTACCGGACGCGTCTTTTGAATAGACGCCGAAAAAAACCGCACTTTTGCGGTTTTTGCGTCTTTTTGCTATAACTCGCCCAAAATTCATCCTTTTGAAAAACGAAGGGTATATTTGAGCTCAGGAGATCGAGCTCTATCGTTTGGTATATACAGTTTCATATGAAATATCAAAAATGGCCAAAATTGAAAACTTGCGCTCCATTGAGAAGGCCGGCCGCGGACGAGTTGTCGGCCGCAAGGCGCCAAAACCGTTGCATGCTCACAATTCTTCTAATTTAAGGTTCTTTGAAAAACAGTTGGTACCGTTCGATTCGTCTCCTCGAGATCTACACAACCATATATACATCTTCGCCAAACCACCGCATTTTCGCAGTGGGTGGTCAAAGATGACGGAAGGAGACTTTTGCCATTGGAGAAGATTATATTCCAGGACTTGCATGTTCTCGGAGCATTTCAAGCATGGCGTAAGGTGTTTTTTCATGCCAGGAATCGTCTGAGAGTGCGCCGTGCACAATGCATATAGGACCGAACCTATCAATCGAGGGGGTACAGTTTGCAGAGCATTTAGGGAGTTTTATGAGAAATTCTCAGTCGCCCTACTCAGAAATTGCTGTACTCTGCTCCAGCGAGACTATGGAGTGCGCTATGCACAATGTATATAGGATCGAATCTATCAATCGACTGGGCGCGACAGCTCGCAAATTGCACGCGCGGGCGTGTGCGGAGCGCGATAACTCTGTCAGCTTCCAACCTTTATGGCTGGAACGTGTGGGTTCCGTAGGCAGTGATATGATCTAGTAAAGCGGCAAAGCATAGCAAATTATCTTACGAATTGGCAACGTTACGGCGGTGCGAAAATGCAGGTTGGGCATGTGTGACACGATTTTCTCAGAGTTCGGTCGAGCGCTGCGGGTACACGAGGCGAGCTAACAGCATGCAAACTCGCGGATGAGCAAAGCGCTGAAGGCGCTTTACGACGATCTGCTCCTAACTCTCCAGCTGCCTAAACTGCCTTAACCCCATCTTCCATTTTAGAGCGGCGGAGGGCAGCGGTGAAGCTGCTTCCGCCCTTACTCGCCCACGTTCGAACTTTCGAGCACCAGCCAGAGTACCATTCTGTTCAGCTCGAAAAGTTCTATCGAACGGTATCAATTCCGACCAATTTGAAAATATCGATTTTTTGACAGCTTCTCATCGAAGACGGCCTCTAGGCCGCGCCAGATGGACGATGACGTCATCGAAAACCGACTTTTCCGAAATTGGTCGAGTTTGATACCGTTTCGTAGAGCTTTTCGTGCTGAATTGAACGGTGTTACTATGACTGGCGAGAACCGTGTCTGGGCGTGCAAGAGCAAGGAGAACATAGACCGTTGCTGTGCTGAATTGCACGCGCGGGCGTGTTCGGAGCGCGATAACTCTGTCAGCTTCCAATCTTTCTGGCCGGAACGTGTGGATTCCGTAGGTAGAAATATGCTCTAGTAAAGCGCAAAGCACAGCAAATTATCTTACGAATTGGCAAGGTTACGCCCATGCGAAAATGCGGGTTGGGCATGTGTGACACGATTTTCTCAGAGTTCGGTCGACCGCTGCAGGTGCACGAGGCGAGCTAACGGCATGCAAACTCGCGGACGAGTAAAGCACCGAAGGCTTTTTACGATGACATGCTCGCAGCTCTCCAGATGGCTTAACTGCTTTAGCACAATCTGCCATTTTGGAGCCTCGGAGGGCGACGGCGCGAATTCCTTCCGCGCCCTTACTCGCCCACATTCGAGTTCTCGACGCTCTCAATGGTACCACTCTGTTCAGCTCGAGAGGCTCTATCGAATGGTATTAATCTCGACCAATTCTGGGAATATCGACTTTTTGACAATTTCCCATCTTCGACGAGCCTGCGCGAACGATGACGTCATTGAAAATCGATGCTTTTGAAATTTGCCGAATTTTTTTGTCCAGGCTTCGTCCAGAATCGTCATGAGGGTTATTTGAAGCGCCTATTACGAATCCGATTTCCATTTTAAAAACTCTACCGATTTTGGCACGTTACAG